>CM058236.1:56222767-56822767 GCA_030180135.1 Orychophragmus violaceus | reverse complement strand
TTACAATAGAATGAAAAAGTGATTCTGATGATGAAGATGCTTCAGCTGAAAGGCCAGAATACATAGATTTCTTTTCATCTACTGAAGATACCAATGACTCCTCTGATAGTGAGACATATGTTGATACTAAAGAGGACTCATCAGACTCGGAAGCTGAAACAAAAGAAGTGGACCATTCATCTAAGAGTGAAGAAGAAGAAGATTTTTAGGTTGATGTTCAAGCTGAGCTTTGAAAACTTTATGAAAGTTGGTTGGTTCTTGGTAAAGAAAAGGTCATTCTACTAGAAGAAAAGATGGATCGTCAAGACATGAACAAGATTTTATGTTAGTTGCTAGTTGTTAAAAGAGACAAAAATAAATCTCTTGATCATGATTTATTTGAAACCAGAAAGAGGATTTGCATGCTCAAAGTGGAACTAAGGACCTGGACGAGATTCTCTCAGTTGGAAGAGTTTGAAAGACCACTTTTGGTCTTGGATATCAAGGAGGTGAGACAAGTGGTAAAACACGTTTTGTATGTGGGAACAATACACATGTTGTTCCAACAACCTTCAATCATATAAAAAGTTGAAAGCTGAAGTGAAACAAGAATGCTATTTCTGTGGAAGACTAGGTCATATCAAGTGGCACTGCTACAAATTTGCTGATAAGGTCAACAAAATGTTGAGCAGAGGGAGGTACTATCAAAATCTAAGAAGAAAATCTCAAGTATGGACGGTAATATCGGATTTGTACTGCAATGATGCACATACCTCTATTGTTACTTCTTCAAAGAAATCTTGGTTCTTTGACATTGGAGTTTCTAGATACATGACTAGATCTCAAGGCAATCTTAAGAATTTCCCTTAAGCCAAAGGAAATAAAATTACTCTTGATGGTAGAGCAGAAGGTAGACACATAGGAAAAGGAGATTTGACAAGGACGTCAAAATTTGGTCTTGGATTTTGTAGAGAGTCATCAAATTCAAAGAAGGTCATTGTTCAAGGAAGCACATTGATGTCTGTTGCAACAGTGAGGAAGCCTTTGGAACGTGTTCGAGAAAAAATCCAGAAAAATAATCAAAAGGTATCTCATACTTTTGGATGCTATTTTTGTGTAAAATGGACATATCAACTGCTATAAGTTTCTCGACAAAATGAGATGTGCAACAAAGAAAAATGGTTGATTAAGATGTAAGGAGGCTACAACAGGTATGGATCAAGAAAGGTGGTCTATAAGATAATGCATCTTGCAAGTCCACATCTGATGAGTTAAAGAAGTCTGTGTGTTGTACATGTGAGTGTTCAAAACACATGTCAAGGGGTCAAGGAGGATATGGGATGAAGAATATCAGAATCTTAAATGGACATCATTGGAGAAGCCAAAAAGAAAAGAGATTATGATCGGGAATGGATGTTTCAGAGGGACTATGCAAAATGTCAAGCTAATTCAAAAGAGTCCCATTTCCCTGCTGAGAAACGAAGTCGTTGCACTTAACTTATGTTGGTGGCATATGATTAAGGTATGTTCTCTAGTTCTTTTCTTGCTAATCATGGTACTACCATAATAACTATGCGTTTTGTTATTCAACACCGTTCATGTGAGATTGATTGAATGTCAATAACTGGTGATAGAACAATATCCATAAAGTGTTCAACTCGTTGACATTTTCATGAAACCCCTCTACCATAACACGTTGTGAACTCTAAATATCTTCTTGATGAATGTTTGTGTTGAGACAGGGATCGGATGTGCAGTGCACCATTTTATTTATTTCAAAAGAACTCAAAATGTTTTTTCAAAACTTCTTGTTGTAAAGTTTATCATGGGAAAGAGCTACCATCCATGCCCTCAAGAGTTGATCAATTAAGAGTGTGATTGAAAAAAATCAGTGGTGAGGGATAAACCAAAACATTTGGGTGGTTCTTGCAAGGAAGGGATGAGATTGTAGAAAGGAGCAGTAAGACACATCTCATCTCAAAAGGCGAAGCTGAGCTTATCTAAGAAAATACATGTGGATTAAAAATGAAGAAGCATAATCAATGTCTGAGGCTAAAAATAAGTCCTCATGTGAATCGAATAGTGTATCACAAGGACATTGGATACTGGCCAGATTGTTTAACAATTATGTGTAAAACAAGATGTCGGGTAAGTTTTGGTGTTCTCTAGCCTGCGCTCTGATATATCATGGTTTTTAGGGTTTTTGACCATGATATATGTCTATATTATCGAGTCTTTCTATGTGTTTTGGTGTCTTTTAGGGTGTTTTACATGTTTATGCACATTTAGAGCTTAATTAGACGTTTTGGAAGCATTTAGAGCAATTCTGGACTACTTAGAGATTTCACAGAGTTCACTGGCTGCGTCTGCACAATGCGACGGTCGACGCAGCCCCTGGTCCAGAATTCTGCGCACAAAAATATTCATTCTTGGCAAACTACAGCTTTTGCCCAAAAGTTTCCCAGACTTACAGAAAAGCCCAAAACGTGTTTTGACTAATATATTAGGGTTTTAAGCCACTTGTTTAGTCGGAGTTTTTTCTACTTTGACAAAGTTTTAGAGAGAGAGATTTGTAGCTTTTTGGGCTGATCTGAGACTCGATAGAGAGAAGATTTCGAACCCCTTTTCTATCTTTTTGATATCTTTATGCTTTCTATTTCAAATATGATTTATGTTTCATTGATCATGTCTGAGTAGTTTACTTGTTAGGTTTAGGGATTCTCATTAAGAATTTCATGGAATATTAAGTTAATCAACTTAAAGGGATTCATACTTTCTAGTTCTTCATCTAGGGTTGTTCTTAATGCCTAATCTGAATTAGCTACCCAGATTATTGTTGTTAGGTTGATTTTCGCAACGACAGTTGGTTAATTAGCTAGAAAGAACCTAGATGAGCAATTTGACTATTCGCAAAAAAAATTTGCTTAGGGAAATTGTGAACGAAAGAACCTGAGATTAATGCATGTTTAGGATCTCTAGAACTCGCACGAAATTTGGTTTGCTAGGTTGCTAAACATAGATAATACTCGCAAAGAAAGTTGGTTTCTTATACTTCTGTGATTCTAGTTCTAGAACAGTTCTAAATTTGATCTCGATTGATTGATTAGCTTATATTCCTGATTTCCTGAGAACTCCCTTGACCTGACACTTCGCCTGATTGATTTACAAATCGTCTACTATTTGTTTTCTGTTTCTGATTTTATTGCTTTCATTACTGCTGCTGCTTAGCTTAATTCGAACCTCTATAGTCTATCGTATGATTCTTGAGTCTTTGTAGATTTGACCCCTATATACTACTAGTTACGTTTGTGCACATGCAGTGTAACTCTAGGGATTAAAACTCAAGCATATCACGCTCCAACTCCCATGCCTCAGTCACACTCATCCTCTAAGTCAGCTCTAAGGGTATGTTGGTGTGAAGACTAACTATGTTGAATCAGCATGTGTGAAAGCTCCTCAAAAATGAGAAATAGCTACCATGTTGGAACGAGAAGTTGTGTTTTTCAACAGTTCAAAATGTAGATTGCACATTGTACAACGAGCCTGGATCAAGTTTCACCACAGAACTCAAACATGGAAAAGGAGTTCTTGAGCGTTTTTCAAATAATTATTTTAAGGGATTTTAAATAAAATTTTATTTGACCTCACAAGTATATTTGTTCAGATATCCCATTATTTTAAGAAATTATTCTTAAATTGATGTGTCTCTATTTATATTTCATTGGCTGTTGCATATGGTTCGTTTGATTTTTGATTTAATTATGTAAACCAAGCAGGGGGAGTAAATAGATGGTTGTTTATGGGTTATGAACATAGTCTCAAATCACATGAAGCTTAAAATGAAATAATGAACAAATTTTATTGTTGATTTGGGGGAAATGAAGTTTACATTAAGGGAGAGTAGAGAAATGAATTCATGGGGAAATAATTTTGTCTCTTTGAATGAAGAAAATAAGTTCCTTATTTCGGTAAGTATAACCTTGCTCTTGGTATAGTATTCTTGACTTGTTTTAAGGGAATTCTTGGACTGACAAATTCAGCCAGAAAGGGGAGAATGAAAGTGTGAATTTTATTAAAAAGGAATAGCACGCGTTGGAACAGCAAAAGAGATGTTGGAACAACAAAAGAGATGTTGGAACAGGCGCTGAAATATTAAACTAGTAAAGTGTTTGGTATTTCTTCAAGAAGATATGGTGACAAGACATATAAGAGGTATCTTGGAGTCTTCTTCTCACAGTAAGACGTGGGATAAAGAATAAAAGAAGATGTCTTATGTCATTGATTAGAATAAAGAATGCAAAGGAGTAAAGAAGGTGGAAGAGTATTAGTGGTCAAAAGAAAAGATCTTGTTTCTTTGTCTTGGGTACAAAAGAGAGAGAAAACTTTCTTTTTGGAATCCATTGAATACTACCTACAAACAAAGAGAGTGAAAATGTTTTTGGGTTAGAACAAGAAACTTAAAAAACGTTTTGATTAGAACTTGAATTCAAAACACTTCAAGATTTTAATCTTTTCATCTTTGTGAGAGAGAGAGAGAGAAATCATAAGTCACAAGCTAATAAATTGTCTTAGTCTGTGTATAAATCCAATAGAGAGTGTTGTAAACATCTTGAAAGATTTCTAATCGATAAAAACTCGGTGCACCAGAGTTTCGAAAATTGTTGTCGTGTTCATCTGCTTTTTCAGTATGTTGGTAATTTGGAATTGTGTCCAGTAATCTCGGTAATGTCTCTAGAAAGTAAGAGTATGTCGAGATCAGACATAAGTCATATAATACTGGGGATCATGATGGCTTGCTAGAGTCCGCTCATGATCTATAAGTCTTGGACTTATTGCCTTTATTATATGATCCCATATGGGTCACACGCCTAAGCTAACAGGAAAATGTGTTGGAACGGCTTAGCAGAAGTACGACAAAAGTGCTAGGCATTTGTCGTACTAAGAGAGAAAGATTAATGGGTCTGATTAAATGGGATTTAATCAGATTGGGCCCAAAAGCCCAAAAGGGAAAAGAGAAGGCTTTTAATGACCAAAAGCCAAAATCTCTTTCTCTAACCCTAATACCTAGCCGCGTCTCTCTCTCTCCCTGCGCCTCTCTCCTCGTGGTCTAGCAGCCATTTCCTTGTGAAGCGTGTGTGAACCTTTGGAGGATTCATCCCTCGGTGCATCTATCTGATCTCTGACCTGTTCTATTCCTTCCGCTGCAACAAACAGGTAAAAGGTGAGATCATCTAATGTTTCTATTCAAGAGAACCTAGATCTGTATGTTTAGGTTGAGATGAATCTGTGAATTACATCAGGATCAACTAAACGAATCCCTACAGTGGTATCAGAGCCATTGGTTCTTAGGATTTCTTGTTTTAGATTCATGTTTAGGATGTTTAATCTGTTTAGAAGTGTTTTGAATCCATTACTGATAAGAAAAACACTTAAGAAACTGAATTGAATCCTGAACAAACGTTTGAAATCACAAAACCGAGCTATATGACTCGGGTTTTGTTGATCGGCCAAGGGAAAAACGACCGGCTTGGCCGGTTGGTTATCACGGCCGAGAGATGGCCGGTTGGGTCGGATCGATCGTGGCTCGGCCTGATCATGGATCGTCCCGTTCCGCCTCTCTCATGTCCCGATGCTTGCTTGACGTGCGAGAAAGATCGACCACGATCGCTTGGCGATCGCGTCCGTGATCTCGTCCGGCTCGTCCCGATCGTCGCGTCTCGGCCAAGCATCGACCCGTCCCACGATCGTCCCGCCTAACCCGAGCTCGTCCGACCGTCCCGATCACACGCAAGTGTCCCGTCCGGCAATCCGAGCGTCTCGATCTCGGATCGAGCATGCGGCTTGCGGCTGGACGGCTCTTGCACGACCGGTTAGGGTTTTGGGTGTAATTGGGCCGGTTCGATTTCGGTTAGGTGGTTCGGTTCAAAACTTAATTAAAATCAATCGTTCTGGTTTAATAAACAGATTTTAATAATTTTATTAAATCTGGTTAAACCGGGATAAGAAATCCAATGTCGAAAGAAATATTGGATTTAGTGCCTAAACCAGGAATTTCTAATTTGATTTGGTTGGACCAAATAAATTGAGAAATTCCGGTTTAGTAAATAACCGGTTGACAATTGTGGTCATCGTAGTAATTAAAACTTGGTTAGACCAGTTTTAATGAACCAGACCGGTTATGTCAATTAATTGGACAATTGGGTCATTACCAATTCTTGGGCCTCGGGCCAAGAAGTTAAAACAATTGGGCCAGTTATTTGAGTCTTTCTTCAGATTAATTTAAAATCTATTTTATAAAATTATAAAGTCGTTTTAAATTAAAGTTTCCGAAATTTTGAAATTAGAAAGTTTCTTAAAATAGAAGTTTCTGAATTTGCGGGTTTTGGATTTTAAGAAATTTCTAAAGTTAGAAAGTTTCCGTTTTTAGAAAGTTTCCAATTTTAGAAAGTTTCCAAAAATAGTAGGTTTCCATAAATAGAAAGTTTCCCGAAATAGTAATCTTCTATTTTGGGAATGAATTTTAATAAACCTACGAACCTCAAATAATATCAAGCGTTGGATGTCTTGTCCAGGCTATGTCAGCTGTCAAAGCCCATTCAATTGCATTCATGGCCTTACAGTGTGAGGATGTCTGCTTTTGCGTGAGTAAGACGGTTTGTGATTCATAAATGTCATTGGGAGTCCCAGACATTAATGATTACATGACTGTATAGTTTGGTTTTCTTGACTAGGCCATCGGGAGTCCCGGGCCTTGAGACATCAGAGTGGATTGGGCCTCGGGCCCAGATTCACAACCAAGAGTTATATCACGGATATAATTAGCCGATATAGGGCTTACCGATATAAGCTAAGGTTGGGTGACGGCCAGTGGCCCACTTTAATCTTAGTTATATGTGGATCTTGGAATCATTATATTCTATTGAGGGTAACTGATGTTATTGAATATAATGCGTGATTAATCATATTATACTTTAATACGAGATTAGTCACTTTGAACATAATAACTAATAACCTTTTTATTTATATATTTTAGATATGACTACTACAAGCACACAAAACACATTCTCGATCCGGTCTGTTCTCGAGAAGGAGAAGCTGACTGGAACGAACTTCCTGACATGGTCAAGGAACTTGAGGCTGGTCCTCAAGCAGGAGAAGAAGGATTATGTCCTTCGAGATCCCCTCCCCGAGAGGCCTCTTGCCAATGCTGCCAGGACTCTGCACAATGCTTGGGAAAAGCATTCGTCAGATGAAAATGATGTCTATTGCCTGATGTTGGTGACAATGACTCCTGAGCTGCAAAAGCAGTTCGAAAGTGTATTGTCTCCCATCGAGATAATGGCAAGCCTGAAATCGCTTTTTCAGGAGCAGGCTAGGACTGAGAGGTTCCAGACAGTTAAGAACCTCTTGGACTGTAAGTTGGCTGCGAATGCGGCAGTGAGTCCTCATGTCTTGAAGATGATGGGTTATCTCGATCATCTTCAGAAACTCGACTGCCCTATCAGCCAGGAACTTGCCTGCGACATCGTTCTGCAGTCTTTACCTGCAAGCTATGATCAGTTCATTCTGAACTTTAATATGCATGGCTTGAGTAAGACATTGCCTGAGCTTCACGGAATGCTCAAGACTGCAGAGCCCAACTTGAGGAAAACCGCCAAGGACCCCAATGTGCTTATGGTGCAAAAGGGCAAGGGGTTTAAGAAATCCTCTGCTAAGGATAAGGGAAAGGCTAAGGCTGTCCAAGTCTCGGACAAGGACACGCCAAAGACCAAGCCCAAGTCTAAGGCTGGGCCAACTGACATCTGCAGGTTCTGTAAAGAACCAGGGCATTGGAGGAGAGAATGTAAGAAATTCCAAGAAGGTCTAAAGGAATTGAAGAAGAAGACTCTCGAGACTTCTTCATCAGGTATTTTGTCATAGAAGTTAATACAACTACTTCTGATAATACCTCATGGGTTATGGATACTGGTTGTGGGGCTCATATTTGTACTAATATGCAGGCACTCAGCAACAGTAGAAGGCTGAAGCAAGGACAAGTGGAGCTACGAGTTGGGAATGGAGCGAAAGTTCCTGCACTAGCTGTAGGCACATACTTGTTGTCTTTACCTTCGGGATTGATTTTAGAACTCAATAATTGTTATTTTGTACCTGCGATAAGCAGAAATATTATTTCAATTTCTTTGTTGGATTTGGAAGGTTATGATTTTTCAGTTAAGAATAAATTATGTTCCTTCAATCGCAACAATTTGTTCTATGGTTGTGCCCCTCTTACGAATGGGCTTTACATACTCGATCAATCCGCGCCAATTTATAACATTAATACCAAACGGTTCAAACCTAATGAGGAGAACCAAACGTTTCTATGGCATTGTCGTTTAGGGCACATCAGCGAGAAACGCATCAAGAGGCTCCATTCGAATAGACTTCTTGGCTCATTTGACTTTGAGTCATGTGAGAAATGCGAATCCTGCATGATGGGCAAAATGACACGGGCCCCCTTTAATAAACCTAACGAGAGGGCCAGTGACTTATTGGGCCTGATACACACTGATGTGTGTGGCCCAATGTCCACAAATGCAAGAGGAAACTATCAGTACTTCATTACCTTCACTGATGATTTCAGTAGGTATGGATATGTTTATTTAATGAAACATAAGTCTGAATCTTTTGAGAAGTTCAGAGAATTCCAAAATGAAGTACAGAACCAACTTGGCAAAAGCATTAAGGCTCTTCGGTCCGACCGAGGAGGAGAATACTTAAGCCAGGAATTCAGTGATCATCTAAGAGAGTGTGGGATCGTGTCCCAACTCACTCCTCCTGGAACACCTCAATGGAATGGTGTGTCTGAGAGGAGAAATCGGACCTTATTGGATATGGTTCGATCTATGATGAGTCACACAGACCTTCCAATATCCCTTTGGGGATATGCTCTGCTAACAGCAGTGTTCACTCTAAATAGAGCGCCATCAAAAGCAGTAGCAAAGACACCATATGAATTATGGACTGGAGTGGCTCCAGTACTGTCTTATCTTAGAATTTGGGGTTGTGAAGCCTATGTAAAGAGATTGATCTCTGACAAGCTTACACCAAAGTCTGATAAATGCTACTTCATTGGTTATCCGAAGGAAACCAAGGCTTATTACTTCTATCTACGTTCCGAGAACAAGATCTTTGTTGCCCGGGATTGTAACTTTCTTGAGAGGGAGTTTCTCTCTAAGAAAGACAGTGGGAGTAAGGTACTGCTTGAAGAAATTCAAGATGAACAGGATACTGCTCAACCTAATGAGGAAGAGCAGCAGGAGGACCTACAAGAAATTGTAGAGCCTGAACCTGTAGTACCTGAAGTTCGAAGATCCGGGAGGATCCGTCACGAACCCGAGAGATATCAAGGATTCCTCGTAACTAACTGTCATGATCTTCTGATCATTGATGGTGATGAACCATCGAACTTCAATCAAGCCATGATGGGCCCAGATTCCTCTAAGTGGCGCAAGGCCACTGATTCCGAAATGGACTCCATGTCGGTCAACCAAGTGTTTTCGTTGGTTGACTTACCCGCTGGTGTAAAAGCCATCGAGTGCAAATGGATCTTCAAGAAGAAGATTGACGTGGATGGAAATGTCCAGATTTATAAAGCCAGGTTGGTGGCAAAAGGTTTCAGACAAGTTCACGGTGTGGACTACGATGAAACCTATTCACCAGTGGCTATGATGAAATCTATTCGGATTCTACTAGCAACTGCAACTTTTCATGATTATGAAATTTGGCAGATGGACGTGAAAACCGCCTTCCTGAATGGTATTCTGGAAGAGGATGTGTATATGACACAACCTGACGGTTACATAGATCCAAAGAATGCTGGGAAAGTATGCAAGCTTCACAAATCCATTTATGGATTGAAGCAAGCATCGAGGAGCTGGAATCTTCGTTTTGATGAAGCGATCAAGCAATTTGACTTCATCAGAAACGAAGAAGAACAATGCGTGTATAAGAAATCTAGTGGGAGCAAGATTGTATTTCTTATTCTGTATGTCGATGACATACTGCTTCTCGGAAACGACGTTCCAATGCTGAAGTCTGTAAAGGACTGGCTTGGAAGTTGTTTTTCCATGAAAGACATGGGTGAAGCCGCATACGTTCTTGGAATTAGGATCTATCGGGATAGACCTAAGAGGCTGATAGGCTTGTGTCAAGACTCATACATTGACAAAGTCCTACAAAGATTCAGCATGAAAGATTCCAAGAAGGGCTTCACGCCAATGGTACATGGCACAACGCTAAGCAAGAAGCAGAGCCCTACGTCGGCTGCTGAGCTTGAGCGCATGAAGAATATTCCTTATGCATCTGCAATAGGATCTGTCATGTATGCCATGATCTGTACTCGTCCTGATGTTGCTTATGCATTGAGCATGACGAGTAGATACCAGTCAAATCCAGGTGAAAACCATTGGATTGCCGTAAAGAATATCTTGAAGTATCTAAGACATACTAAGGATAAATTCTTGGTGTACGGTGGAAGTGATGTGCTTAAAGTCAGTGGATTCACGGACGCAAGTTTCCAGACAGACACAGATGATTTCCGGTCACAGTCCGGTTATATCTTTTGTCTGAATAGCGGTGCAGTAAGTTGGAGAAGCTCCAAGCAGGACACCGTTGCTGATTCCACTACAGAAGCTGAATATATCGCCGCCTCAGAAGCAGCGAAGGAAGCTGTTTGGATACGAAAGTTCATTATGGAACTAGGTGTGATACCAGATGCGGCTGAGCCTCTGGCGCTATTTTGTGACAACAATGGTGCTATAGCTCAGGCAAAGGAACCAAGATCACACCAGAAATCCAAGCATGTTCAAAGAAGATATCACTTGATACGTGACATCATTAATAGAAAGGAAGTCAAGATCAGCCGAGTTCCGACAGATGATAATGTCGCTGATCCGTTGACAAAGCCACTCCCAAGGCCTAAGCTCGAGTTCCTGACTGAAGCTGTAGGCATTAGAAACATTGAAATGTAATCTAAATTTGAGTGGGAGTTTTGTGAGCTTTATTTTAGTTATTTGATATGTTCTTGTAAAACATTATTTTATGTTTTAATGAAATTATTATTTCAAGATTATTTTGACTGTGATGAAATAATCGTTCCAAAATGATATGAACCATTTTATAGGTCATCGAAGTAAATGACTTGATCTTGAGTCATCGAAGTCATTTAGCTTGATCATGAGACCCTATATTTGATAGATGTTTTATATCATCCCGTCCCCAGTCGAAGGTTGTTGAAATTGGAACATCAACAACCGTGTGAGACTGGATTGGTACGTGACTTATGACAAAGTCTCAGTGTGTCATAGATGCGCGGCATCAAAGTCAGTACATAGGTGTATGTTGGGAACATACGACCGGACAAGACCCGCTTATAAGAACTCTTCAGGATATTTATATCTGTGTCATAAGAGATTCTTACTACGACTATAGAGTATAGTCCTTAGACCTGAGTTCACATGCATGTGACTGCACATGGACTGATGTACTTTGATCATTGTCTAACGCTATCGTTCTGTGATAGCTATAAGGACCTTGTTTGGGTACATCATGAAATGAATAGTTTACAGTGATGGAACAAGATGGGATTTGTCCCTCCAATATAAGTGGAGTGAATATCTCTAGGCCAATCGGAGATTTGAATACTGGAAAACGCATGGCCATGCTCAAACGGACTTTCCCGAGTCGTTTGGATTGTCAGTATCAAATCAGAGTCCGATGAACAAGATTAGGCTTTATAAGGATGACACCAATCTTGCCTTATGACTAATCGAGATATTGAGACAAAAGGATTATGAATACAGAGATTCCAGTACAAGTGGGAGATTGTTGGAATTGTGTCCAGTAATCTCGGTACTGTCTCTAGAAAGTAAGAGTATGTCGAGATCAGACATAAGTCATATAATACTGGGGATCATGATGGCTTGCTAGAGTCCGCTCATGATCTATAAGTCTTGGACTTATTGCCTTTATTATATGATCCCATATGGGTCACACGCCTAAGCTAACAGGAAAATGTGTTGGAACGGCTTAGCAGAAGTACGACAAAAGTGCTAGGCATTTGTCGTACTAAGAGAGAAAGATTAATGGGTCTGATTAAATGGGATTTAATCAGATTGGGCCCAAAAGCCCAAAAGGGAAAAGAGAAGGCTTTTAATGACCAAAAGCCAAAATCTCTTTCTCTAACCCTAATAACTAGCCGCGTCTCTCTCTCTCCCTGCGCCTCTCTCCTCGTGGTCTAGCAGCCATTTCCTTGTGAAGCGTGTGTGAACCTTTGGAGGATTCATCCCTCGGTGCATCTATCTGATCTCTGACCTGTTCTATTCCTTCCGCTGCAACAAACAGGTAAAAGGTGAGATCATCTAATGTTTCTATTCAAGAGAACCTAGATCTGTATGTTTAGGTTGAGATGAATCTGTGAATTACATCAGGATCAACTAAACGAATCCCTACAGGTAAATCTTCAAATTGTACTATGTATTATAATATTAATAGTATATTCGGATCAGTTTTTTTTTTTCAACGTATGGATAAGTTTTAATTAATAGAAATAACGGGTTTTTTCAAACGAAAATTGATTTTTTTTCTTCTCTTACCGGGTTGAAGAAATGGATTAGGTACTCTGTTTACATTGTTTGTTGGCAAATCTTTAAACTTTGTACTCTGTAATAAAGCCATTTCGGAAATTTTTTAGATAATAGATTGTTATGAGATTAATCTTCTATGTTCATGCCTGTTTACAGCCTCCCTAAATCTAAGAATGCTAAAAAAAATCTTTCAGGTTTTTTAAATCGCAGCCATTTCCGTCTTCATCAGAGATCATCATCAATGATGCCATATTGGTCTCTTCTACCGGAGAAGCTGCTCCATTTCATCTCCCAGAACATTGAGACGTGTTTCGATGTTATTCATGTAGAAATGTATGCGGAAACGTAAAGAAAGAGAATATATTGAGAAGGAGAAGAGAGAAAACTCTATAAGAGAGAAACTATATATTATTTCTCTTAATTTAATTTATACAAAGAGATACAAAATATAGAAATAATAAACTAACTGTTATAAATAAAGAGAAGAATGCATGGAGGAGAGAGGAGCTCATGCACATACAAAGAGGAATGAATGTAGACAATAGAATCAATGTGGTTAGAAGGTATTGCCTCATTAAAAAACCTTATTAGGAAAAATCATTGGAAAAAACCATAGGAAGGGAAAAAGAATGCAACTCATATTCCAACAGTTCATGCTCGCTCTGTTTGTAGCTCGCAGCGATCCACAATTCCTTCCCCTCTTGCCTATTACGCCCAACTTACTCTCTTCCAACATTTGCATGATTCTGATAAGCCTTGGCGTGCTTATTTCCATAAGAAGAGAAGAGATAATGTGATGAAGAGTAAGGATGAGCTGGCAGGAGAAGTTGTTGGAGAGGATGAGCTGGCACTAACAAATGAGAGAAGCGGTTAGAGCTACTGAGTCGTAGCAGGAGCTTTATATACAGAATAGCTTTCATTGTATAGACTTGGACTGTTTCTGAGAACTTTCTCTCTAGAATCTGAAGAGCTTGTTCTTCTGGATATTGGGCTCAAGATCGAGTTTCTTGACTTGAGATTAAATTCTTTCTGATAAATCAGTAAAATACCCTTCATTGATCTATCAATTGGTGCGGTGAGAGTTACGATCATGGCGACGATGGGTTCTGATGAAGCGGCTCGTCAAATTGGGGAAATGGAGGAATCGATTAGTGCAGCGCATCAGAAAATCGATGAAGTCAGTCAACAGTTAGGGTTTATGATGAGCGGGAACAAACTTCTTTCCGATGTATCGGCGAAATCGGAGAAGCGACATGATTCGGTGGAAACAACATTACAAACACTGGTTAAATCGATTGAGTACTTGACCGCGATGATCCATTCTCAACATTCGAAGCACAACGACAAACCGACCACGTCGAACCCGCAGGGTCAGGTATTCTGTAATCCTGTGGAACATAATCAAAGGGACGATCTGTTAGGTTATCGGCATGTTGGTGCGATGATGACAAACCGTGAAAATTTGCTTAAGAAAGTAGAGATGCCGGTGTTTGATGGTTTAAGTCCGTATTCTTGGATTGCCAGAGCTGAAAGGTTTTTCAGGATTGGTCAACATAACATGTTGGCGAGAATGGAGATGGTTTCATTGAGTTTGGAAGCAGAAGCTCTGAGTTGGTACAATTACGAAATTGAGTATCGGCAATTTCGAGACTGGTCATACTTAAAGAAACTCTTGTTGGGTCGATTTGCTGAATCATTTGAAGCTACTCTAGGAAAAAGGTTGTTTGGAATTCAAAAGACTGGTTCTATAGCTGAGTATGTTCGTGAATTTCAAGAGTTGGCATCTCAAGTGAAGGTGGAAAAAGATAACTTGGTGGATATATTCTTCAATGGCCTAAAACGTGAGTTGAAAGAGGTAATCAAAATGAAAGAACCTCAAGGTCTCCCAAATCACATAGCAGCAGTGATTAAGATGGAGAATATTGACTTCTGCAAGTTGATTTCAGGAAATAAAAGTCAGGAGAGCCGAGGAATGAGACAAAGTATGAGTACTTCGTTTCGAACGTTTACACCTTCCCAACACTCAACTTGGAAGCAGAAACAGTTGTTACGGATACTGGCCAGTATCAAGGGAAACCATTGGACAGATCAGTAACACCAAAACAAGGTGTCAATCAAGGACTGAAGAAACTTATAGACGCTGAGTATGATTGGAAGAAGAGGAATGTCATTTGTTTTAAATGCGACGAGAAGTGGTCCAAAACACATAGCTGTAAGAACAAAGAATTACAGCTTATGATGGTGGTTCAGGTGGCGAGATAGAACTGATGGAGGAAGAGTTTGTGGACACATTTGAGGATGAGAGTGGTAATGTGACTGAACTAATGGAGTTGTCTTTGTATTCAGTTTTGGGGTGGTCTTCTCCACAAACAACAAAAATGTGGGGAATGATTGGGAAGACTAGAGTAGTGGTGATGATTGATAGTGGTGTAACCCACGATTTCATCTCACCCACGGTGATTAAGCGGGCTCAGTTACGAGTGATTAAGAGCAACAAATTGACAGTGTTAGTGGGAACAGGAATTACAGTGAAAGGCTCAGGAGTGTGTAGAGTTGTGCCATTGCAAGTTCAGCCAATGGATTTGACAAGTGACTTCATTGTATTAGATCCGGGAAGCGCAGAAGTGATCTTGGGAGTTAAGTGGCTACGAACATTGGGCACCGGTTTGGTAGACTGGGAGGGACAGAAATTGAGTTACACAAGAAATGGTAGAGTGTTTACACTGACTGGTGATAAGACGGTACATACAGAGGATCCTACTGTGACACCTATTACTTCATAGTTGGAATTGTCTGTAAATGAAGTAACAAATGATGCATCCAGGATCGTACCTACTTGTATTGGAGAGGTTTTGAGCAGGTTTGAGAAGATATTTGCAAAACCTACTGAGCTGCCTCCGTTACGTGGTCATGAGCACTCAATCCGTTTGTTAGAAGGGACATGACCTATTAAGGTGCGACCATACCGTTATACCCACGCTCATATGGAAGCTATGGAAAATTTGGTGTCTCAAATGCTCAAAACAGGAGTAATCTGACAGAGCCATAGTCCTTACTCAAGTCCGGTACTATTAGTCAAGAAGAAAGATTCATCATTCCAGTTATGTGTGGACTATAGAGCATTAAACAAAGCTACTATCCCAGATAAATTTCCTATTACAGTAATAGACCAGCTTCTTGATGAATTGAATGGAGCTTAAGTGTTCTCAAAACTGGATTTAAGATCAGGATATCACCAGATCAGGATGGGTGAGCAGGATATAGAGAAGACAGCTTTTAGAACACATAAGGGACACTATGAATTTGTTGTGATGCCATTTGGATTTTCCAACGCACCAGAAACATTTCAGTCACTAATGAATGCTATTTTCAGACCATTTTTAAGAAGATATGTTCTAGTCTTCTTTGATGACATATTGGTTTATAGCAGTTCAGTGGAGGATCATTGTTCGCATTTGGCTTCGATGTTACAAAACCTGCAGGACAACCAGTTGTTTGCCAATCATAAGAAATTTTTGTTTGGTTAAACAAGTGTGGATTATCTAGGCCATATTATCTCTGCACAGGGAGTTGCCACGGATCCAGACAAAACGGCTGCTATAACAACGTGGTCAGCACCAAAAACGGCGAAGGAGTTGCGTAGTTTCTTGGGGCTCACCGGGTATTATAGAAGATTTGTTAGGTCTTATGGTGTGATTGCAAGACCACTGACAGACTTATTGAAGTGAGACAATTTTGACTGGTCAGGTCTGGCACAGAAAGCATTTGAAGAATTGAAACAAGCCATGGTCTCCGCTCCTGTTTTAGCCTTCCCGGATTTCAATGAGACGTTTGTGGTTGAATCTGATGCTTCAGGGTATGGATTAGGAGTTGTGTTAATGCAGAAGTTAAGACCAATTGCTTACTTCAGTAAGGGCATAACTGATAGAGAGCAACTCAAGCCAATTTCTGAGAGGGAGTTTATGGCCATTGAGATGGCCATTCAAAAATGGAAACATTATCTGATGGGCAGGAGATTCATAGTGCATACTGACCAGAAGAGCTTGAAATTCTTGTTGGATCAGAGAGATATATCTATGGATTATCAGAGGTGGTTGACCAAATTGTTGGGTTATGACTTTGAAATTCTATACAAAGTAGGCAGTGAGAATAAAGCAGCGGACGGTTTATCACGTAGTATGGCTGAGAAGAGTATTACGCACCAAACCTTGTTGACTGCATTGACAGTAGCCACTAACTTGCAGATGCAGGACATATTCGATGAGATTGATGCTAATGAGGACATTCAGAAGCAGTTACAGGCTCTAATATCAGGGAAATCTGACAAGCCTGGTTATGCGGTTAGAAGTGGTCGATTGATGTACAAACACAGGCTGGTCCTTCCTAAATCATCCAAGTTTATCACCTTGATTATCAGTGAATACCATGATGGGTTGATGGGAGGACATTCGGGTGTTCTTAAGACAATTAAGAGGATACAGCAGCTGTTTCATTGGCAAAACTTAAAGCAGGATGTTCAGAAATATGTATTTGAATGCCAAGTCTGTCAAACGCATAAGTACATTACATTAAGCCATGCTGGTCTCTTACAACCTATTCCTTTCCAACGCAGATTTGGGAAGATGATAGGTGTCAGGTTTTATCCTATATCTAACTGCAAGTGCACAGTTCAGTAGTCGTAGTATATAGGTATCGAATCCACAGGGACTCCGGTATTCAATAGCTCAAGAATAGGAAATTAAACTAGAAAGAAAGCAATGTGATTAAATTAAAAGCAATACGAGAAAGTAAACAGAAAGCAGAGACTGTTGGTTGTGAAAACAAGTTATTAAGAGCGCTAAGTCTAGGGCGTTCTCAGGAAATCAGACAAGCAGACAGTTCATTCAGCAAGGATCTAATTAAGCAAAGTTCTAGAACTCAAAACACATATATAGAATTAACCAAATTCCTTTGCGATAATTCTCTAAGTCTAAGTGCAGCAAACCAAACTTTCGTTTGCGAGAACTAACAGATTAAACTAGCATTAATTCCAAGTTTGATATGTTCACAATTATCCTAAACCAAACTTTCGTTTGCGAGAAGTTTAATTGCTCAACCTAATTAGTTCAGATTCCTAAACCCCACTTCCGTGACGTATTTAGCAACCTAAGACCTAGATTCTAATTGATCAGGTTAGAACTATCTTTAAGCACAATTAGATTAAAGAACAGATATAGTTATGAATCCTTAACTGAATTAAACAAGTCTAGCAAGTCATGAAATCCTATGTGAGAAACCCTAAACCTAACAAGGAATCTACTCAGACATAGATAATGAAAACATAATCATATGATGAATAAATTGCATAGAAGATAAAGAATAAAAGGGGTTCGAAATCTTCTCCAAATACAGATTAAGTAAAGGTTCAGATCAGCCCCAAAAGCTCTAAAAATCCTCTGCTCTTAATTATGAAAGCGTAAGTAAATAAAACACCAAAAACTTAATTATATAGGTCTAATCTCAGCCAGGGGCTTCTTTGTAAATATCAGGAACTTCTGGATCAGAGTGCAATATCTTGACTCTTCATAAACCGCCGAGTTTCGGCCCATCTCGCTGGTGCAACGATCGATGCTAGAGTGCAACGATCGACGCATTTCTCTGTTTCGGACAGTGAACTTTATCTCTCGGCCAAACACTCCAAAAATCTCCAAAAAGTGCCATAATCACCAAGTATGCTCCAAACCTGATTATACCTGTAAAAGACTCTAAAAGAACACAAAAAGACACTAAAACACACTTATATCATGGTCTAAAACTAGTAAAAACCATGATATATCAACTCCCCCACACTTAGTCTTTGCTTGCCCTCAAGCAAAACAAAGAACTAAAGCTTGGTGAAGAGGTTTGAAAACTCTTCAGAAACTCATTTCATCATAGAAGCTACAATACTCAGATTCCCCTTAGTAAACCACTGAAAGAATCAATCACAGGATATCAAGACCAACATGTACTTCCCCCACACTTAGCAACTGTCCTAGGTAAACTCCACAATCACATTCAAGCATTCAAATTCTCCCTACTGACTTCTGCAAGTATTTAAGTGCGGTCTCACCTAAGGAGTATCGATCAAAGGGCACATGGATTCTTACCTTATCAGCTCTAGACCACCATACTATCTTTCTCTAGTCCCTTTCTTCTCTTTTCCCTTCCTTAACAACTCATCTCCCAGATGGAGGTCTATCAGGCTGTTCCTAACATTAATTACCGCTCCTGCTGTAGCCAAAAATGGTCTTCCAAGCAGCAATGCTTCATCCGGATCACAGTCATATTTCAGCACTAAGAAGTCTGTTGGAACTAAGTAGTTTCCAACTCTCACCGGGATGTCCATCAGGAGTCCTTCAGGAACTCGTATGGACTGATCAGCTAGGACAAGAGAGGTCCTAGTAGGAGTAAAATCTAGCATACCCAGCTTCTCTGCCACAGAGTATGGCATCAAACTTCCAGCATCTCCTAAGTCACACAGAGAACGCCTGAAACTATCCTCAAAGATTGAACAATCAAGCACAAAGACTCCAGGATCAGGCAGCTTCTTCGGGATCTTGGTTAACAGAACATCACTAATATGCTGAGGAACTATAACCACCCAGTCTCTCAGCTCTTCATCTAGAGGCAGCATCTTGTTCAAATACCTCTGCACACATGGATGATAAGGTGGATCATCAGAAGTTGAAATTTCTTCCAATTCTTCACCAATCTCCTCTAGCTTCTTAAGCTCTTCAATTTCTCGCCTAATCACATCATACACTGGGGAGTGTTGTCTAACAATCTGCGCATAAATCTCCTGTTGAGAGATCTCAGAGACTCCAGAGAATAAGCCATCAAGCTCTAAATCTGCATCAATACCTTCATCACTCAGCGAATTTGTCTGTTCACGACGTGCATCGATCGACACTAGGTGTGTGTCGATCGTTGCAATGCTGCAATTTCCACCCGAGAGTTTTTCACCAAAATCCGGGATTTCTTGTTCCTTCACCAATTCAGCTGTACTTAGCTCAAATTTTTCACCTAGGTGAGATCCATCATTAACGTACACAGACCAGACCTTAATATGAGTATCTGCTAGTCCTTTCCCCTTTATTGAGCTGGAAATCTGGTTTACCTGAGTATCCAACTGCTTCATGTGAGTGTTCAGGGACTCAAACTTCCCATTGAGGTCTTCATAGACAGCATCTAACTTCTTGTTGCAGTCCACAGAAATCTTGGTCTGACTCTCCATTAGTTGTTCCATCATAGCTTCCATTCTACTCTCATGAGCTGTAGGTGCAGGAGGAGTCTGATAGGATGAAGACCCACAGGTTCTCTGAGTACCTTGTCCAAAGGTCTTCTGAAAACCACTAGTCTGTCCAGAATTAGATGAGTTGCTGTTGAAAGCACTTTTTTGTCCCCCATTGAAGAATATGTTTCCTTGTTGATTACCAAATCTATTACCTTGGAATCCGAACCTCCTATGTAATTCACATCTTCCTCCTGAGTGTCCACCTCAGTTTGAATTACCTCTACATCTTGGGCAAAGTGAACAGCTTTCTTACCTGCTAGGAGATTGCAAACTGTGTCCAACCTAGATCTAATATCAGCTATATCAGAATTCTCTACACTTCCACCAGATTTCTTCCTCCTCTCATCCATAGTCTTGCAGCTGTTGCTGCTTATTAGGTTCTCAATCAACTGCTTAGCCTGTGTAGGAGTCCTGGTGTTGAAGTTAGCATTACTGGAATTATCCAGTGCAGACTGATATGGAAGATCTATGCCTCTGAAGAAGATACCAATCAACTGAACCTCAGTGAATCCATGGTGTGGGCAGTCACGCTGATACTGCTTAAATCTCATCCAGGCAGTCTTTAAAGGCTCCACAGCTCCTTGGGAAAAGGTGAGTATGTCCTGTCTGGACTGGTCTGAGCGCGCATCATCATCATAGAAGTGACGCAGGAACTCACTCTTTAAAGCTGCCCCAAGTAGTGTATTGAGCAGGTGCCAGCTGCTTTAGCCATGCACTAGCGTCTACAGCAAGACTGTGCGGAAAGAGCTTAAGGAACAGATAGTCCGGGCAGACTCCATCATACTTCATGCCAGTGACTACGTCCTAAAACGAATCAATGTGATCCATAGGCTGCTCCGTTGGGTAACCATGAAATGCATTCTGTCTCATCAGCGAGTAGTAGATGGTTTTGATCTCAAAACCGTTCCTCTCAAAAGCAGGAAGCACTAAAGCTGACCGGTTTGCATGAAACTCATCCGGTCTGTTGTAGTCAGCTAAAGTCCTCTCACGTACAACCATCTCTCTACCTTGGGCATGTCCTTGACCCTGGTTCTGCTCCTGTTGCTGTTGCTCAGGAGGATCAGGGATGACATTCCCTTCAGCATCAACCCTTTGCCAAGCAGCATTGTATGGGTTGTTATCTCTGTCCCTCAGGGTACCTTCAGCATCACGTACCAGAATCAAACGCTCTTGCACCATCCTTTCTCTTCTTTATCTTCTGTTAGCTCTCTCTAAACGTCCAAGTTCTTCAAGATCGAGATTAACTAAGTCCAAGTTCGGATTACTTCTAGTTTTCTGCGTCTGCATAAACTGTCTGTAATCGTCCGGCAACGATCGATTCTATCAGTGCAACGATCGTTTCAATCTCTGAATCGCCTAGCGACGATCGATGCTAGAGTGCAACGATCGACGCAGTGCGATATTGGTACCTGCGATAGAGAGAAAACAGACAAAAATCAGTAACTAAAAAAACAAAAATAAAAACGAAAAGAAAACGAAAAATCCTAGTAAAACCCTAGGTTCTAAGCTATCGAAGACTCAAAGAGTCCCCGGCAACGGCGCCAAAAACTTGATAGGTGTCAGGTTTTATCCTATATCTAACTGCAAGTGCACAGTTCAGTAGTCGTAGTATATAGGTATCGAATCCACAGGGACTCCGGTATTCAATAGCTCAAGAATAGGAAATTAAAGTAGAAAGAAAGCAATGTGATTAAATTAAAAGCAATGCGAGAAAGTAAACAGAAAGCAGAGACTGTTGGTTGTGAAAACAAGTTATTAAGAGCGCTAAGTCTAGGGCGTTCTCAGGAAATCAGACAAGCAGACAGTTCATTCAGCAAGGATCAAATTAAGCAAAGTTCTAGAACTCAAAACACAGATATAGAATTAACCAAATTCCTTTGCGATAATTCTCTATGTCTAAGTGCAGCAAACCAAACTTTCGTTTGCGAGAACTAACAGATTAAACTAGCATTAATTCCAAGTTTGATATGTTCACAATTATCCTAAACCAAACTTTCGTTTGCGAGAAGTTTAATTGCTCAACCTAATTAGTTCAGATTCCTAAACCCCACTTCCGTGACGTATTTAGCAACCTAAGATCTAGATTCTAATTGATCAGGTTAGAACTAGCTTTAAGCACAATTAGATTAAAGAACAGATATAGTTATGAATCCTTAACTGAATTAAACAAGTCTAGCAAGTCATGAAATCCTATGTGAGAAACCCTAAACCTAACAAGGAATCTACTCAGACATAGATAATGAAAACATAATCATATGATGAATAAATTGCATAGAAGATAAAGAATAAAAGGGGTTCGAAATCTTCTCCAAAAACAGATGAAGTAAAGGTTCAGATCAGCCCCAAAAGCTCTAAAAATCCTCTGCTCTTAATTACGAAAGCATAAGTAAATAAAACACCAAAAACTTAATTATATAGGTCTAATCTCGGCCAGGGGCTTCTTTGTAAATATCAGGAACTTCTGGATCAGAGTGCAATATCTTGACTCTTCATAAACCGCCGAGTTTCGGCCCATCTCGCTGGTGCAACGATCGATGCTAGAGTGCAACGATCGACGCATTTCTCTGTTTCGGACAGTGAACTCTATCTCTCGGCCAAACACTCCAAAAATCTCCAAAAAGTGCCATAATCACCAAGTATGCTCCAAACCTGATTATACATATAAAAGACTCTAAAAGAACACAAAAAGACACTAAAACACACTTATATCATGGTCTAAAACTAGTAAAAACCATGATATATCAGAAGACCTCTCTTTGGATTTCATAAAACGATTACCAAGATCACAAGGAACTAATTTGATCATGGTTGTAGTGGATCGTTTAAGCAAGTACGCCCATTTCGTGGCTTTGAAACATCCATACACAGCATCTTCTGTCGCTGACAAGTTCCTCCGAGAGATCATTAGACTTCATGGGTTCCCTAAATCTATTATCTCAGATCGGGACAAGGTCTTTCTCAGTAGTTTCTGGCGAGAGAAATTCAGGTTAGCTGGTACAAAAATAAAGTTCAGTACAGTTTATCACCCCCAATCAGATGGGCAGACAGAGGTGATAAATAGATGTCTGGAAACCTATCTACGATGTTTTACATCAGCTCATCCAAAGCTGTGGAGCAAATATTTAGCTTGGGCTGAATACTGGTATAATACATCATTCCACACATCCCTAAAAGCCACACCTTTTCGCATTGTTTATGGCAGAGATCCACCAAGCTTGTTGAGGTTTGAAGAAGGATCAACACAGAATTTTGAGTTGGAAACAATGCTTAAAGACAGGGATGCAATGTTGCAGGGTATTAAGGGACATCTGATCAAAGCACAAGATTTGATGAAAAATAATGCTGATAAGAAAAGAAGAGACTTGGAGTTTACAGTCGAATCATATGTCTTCCTTAAACTAAGGCCTTACAGACAAACTACTGTTACAAAACGGTTATGTCAAAAACTTACAGCTAAGTACTATGGGCCTTTTCTAGTGCTGGAGAGGATTGGCGTCGTCGCTTACCGTCTGCAGCTTCCATCGGATTGTAAAATCCACCCTGTATTCCATGTTTCCCAATTAAAACCAGTATTGGGACATGGTCATGTGGTGACAGCCTTACCGGAAACACTATCAGCCGCAGAAGAGATAGTATTGACCCCTGAAAGTATTGTGGATTCTCGTTACGACAGTACATGTCATTTGCAGATTCTGGTGCATTGGAAGGGCTTGCCATGTTCAGAAAATAGCTGGATGAAAGTGCAGGAGTTTCACCAGCAGTTTCCTTCTTTTGAGCTTGAGGGCAAGCTCGGTCTCACCAAGGGGGGTATTGATAAGCCTTGGCGTGCTTATTTCCGTAAGAAGAGAAGAGATGTTGTGATGAAGAGTAAGGATGAGCTGGCAGGAAAAGTTGTTGGAGAGGATGAGCTGGCACTAACAAATGAGAGAAGCAGTTAGAGCTAATGAGTCGTAGCAGGAGCTTTATATACAGAATAGCTTTCATTGTATAGACTTGGACTGTTTCTGAGAACTTTCTCTCTAGGATCCGAAGAGCTTGTTCTTCTGGATATTGGGCTCAAGATCGAGTTTCTTGACTTGAGATTGTATTCTTTCTGATAAATCAATAAAATACCCTTCATTGATCTATCAGATTCCCTCTCAAAAGCGACAGCTAGTGCATTCTCGAGAAGTTCCCTTTGTTTTTTTTTATAGAGTCAATTCTCCTCCGGCTGGTGCTGAAGCTATTGAGTATTTCTTGGGAGGTGCTCAGTGAAAGTGAATATCCCAGAATGTGATCCAGCCTTGATGGACTGCCAGATCTTCCCTCTGGGCCATTAGTACAGATTTATTGGTTGGGACATTAAAGAATGGATAACAACAAATTACAGAGTGTAGCTTTTCTACCGCTAAAAAGGAGGGAAGAATAGGAGAAGTAGAATTCATTGTGCTTCTCAACTACACTAAATTTTTTTCGGTGTTAAGAAGTGCTGAAATGGGGTGGATACAGATTAAGAAATTCCCAGTTGCTTCGTGCCAAAACTTGGTCACTTTTAGAGGAAGGTTTTATGCAACCTCTCTTAATAAGGATCTTTTCTTTATCGACCCTTTTTCTTTGGACGTGACTGCCTTGATGCCCTTGCAGACTCTACGGTCGCTAAAGTATCTAGTTCCATCTCGCGATGATGAGGGACTTTTTCTGGTTGAGAAAATCATTCCTCCTACTGGTGTCGGATTTTATTCAGTTCACATGTAGAGTGAGTAGGCTAGATGAAGAGGCTGGTACAAGGGTTGAGGTCAGTGACTTATGAGGCCATGTGTTGTTTATTGAACATCCAGGACATGTCTCATGATGTGCTAAGGAGCTTTGTCCTGGTTCTGGTGCGAGTGGAAACTCATTGTTGTTTACCAGCAGGCGTAAAATATGAAACTTACTCTTATAAATATGGAGTAAACAGAGGACGTGAGGAAGATGACCTCAATTATGGAGATTTTCAGGAGAAAATTGTGTGATGATCATCAACACATCTCCTGGTGCGTCTCTCCAAGTTGATCGCTAAGAAGTAAAATCTTACTTTTGGATACATCAGTTGGTTTTGCTTTTACTAGTTGAAAACCTAAAAAAGTCTTTATGATTTTTGTATGTTTTGTGATCTTAGTGATATGCCACTAAAGGGGCATATAGGAGGAAGAAGAAGATAGAGAGAGAAGAAGAGAGTAGAGTTGAGCTGGAAGGTTTGTCTGCTGAGCTGGCAAACTGATTGGATATGAATTGGTCAAAGAAGTTAGTTGACTTTTTCTTTTTAACATATCTGTAAATCGTCCTCAATATATAAGAGGAGACGATAGTTAGTTACAACAGTTTTTTTGTTCTTGGCTTGTTTCTCTTTTGTGAGAACAAGGGATTCTGGCTCTTAGATCATACTTTGGAGTCTGTATCTTTCGTTTATATTAATAAATCTTTTTTTCCTAATCAAATTGGTGCGAGTTGAGCGTTCTGGAGCGGAACAATCGCGAATCGATGTCGAAATCAACTAGAGCGACAAGCAATCCGCAAGAAAATCAGTCAGATCAAATGGAGAAGGATAGTCGTCTGTGGAGAGCGATTACAAAGATGAAGCAGAAAATGCAATCGAAACTCGATGCATTCGAAATAAGTTCGATACTCGACTGAAGAATATTTGTGAACTACTGGAGCATTAAACCACGACGAATATTCTGGTGACAAAGCCTTCGCAATACTGTTTTTCCGGCGGAAACTCAGGTACCTCTTATCAACTCTGAATATTTCCGTAGTTATAGGTCTGAGGAAAGGGATGTGAAAGAAAGAATAGTAAGTAGCAAAGAACGTATGCTGAAGCGAGTAGAGCTTCCAGTTTTTGATGGAGAATTTGTAGACGGTTGGATCGCATTAGCTGAGAGATTTTCCACATTGCTGGATATGATGAAATTACAAAGTTAGAGGTGGTTTATGTTAGTCTGGTCGGTGATTTGTTGAGCTGGTTTAACCGCGACACTCACATAAGACCTTTTGATAAGTGGAAAGATTTGAAGGACTTGTTGATTGCAAGGGTTAGCAGGGAAAAGTTTAGAGATCCGAGTCAACCATTATTTGCAGTTAAGCAAACATGATCAATAGCTAAGTATATTCATTTGTTTGAGGATCTATCTACTCAGGTGTCTAGTTTAATAGATAAACTGCTTGAAAGGATCTTTATGAATGGATTAAGGCCGGAAATGCGTGAGTAATTAACATGTGAAAACCTGATGATTTACCTAAAATGATTGCAACAGCATATCAGATAGAGGATAGTGCTTTATACATGGTGGTTTGTAAGGAGAGACATGCGGAAGGGAAAGGAATACAAAGACATTCAACAAACAAATCTTACTCTAGTCATTTACCTCTGTTGAATGGGAGTGCCAGGCAATCTCATAACATCAGAAACGCACAGACGGTCAAACATACAGGAAAACAAAATGCTAGAGAAGAAGTCCGACTTACAGAAGCTCAGATAGCTGAGAAGAAGAGGCTAGGACTCTGTTTAAATGTGACAAAAAGTGGTCTCGACAGCGTAATTGTCCTAACAAATCGCTTCAGATTTTAACAATAGTTAATGGGTTTGATGTGGAGATCTTAGATCAAAGTTTGGTTGAAGTGGAGGAGGAAATTTGTGAAGAAAACCATGAGATGATGGAGTTTTCACTGAACTCTTTTCTTAGACTGAGTTCACTGACCACAACGAAAATTACGGGTTATCTTAAAAGAAATGAATTTGTAGTGATGCTTGATAGTGGAGCTACACACAAATTTATTTCACCAGCCACGGTGAAGAGAATAAAGCTGTAAACAACAACAAACCCAAATTTAGAGGTATTGTTGGGCACGGGAATTTCATACCACGGAATGGGGGTGTGGAAGGATGTGTAGTTGACTTTACCTGATATGGCTTTCACAATGCATTTTATCGTTTAGGAGTTGGGCAATGCAAACATTATACTAGGTGTGCAATGGCTGCATACACTTGGGAAGTGTTTGGTAGACTGGGGAAAGCATGAACTGAGTTTCACTTTCCAAGGGAGACCAGTAACTCTTCGTGGGGAACCTAACCTTCACACTTATAAAGTCTCGCTGAAACACCTAGGACACACTCCTTCAATCAGGAGTAAAGGAGCAGAGATATCATTTGGAGCAACTCAATTACTGGGAGAAGTTGACAGGCAGATACCATTAGTAGTATAGAATACCTTGCAGAAAGTTGCACATATTTTCAATGGCCCAAAAGGCCTAACTTCAATCAGAGTACGTGAACAATCTATCACATTACAAAAGGCCAGGGTCCTATCAGTGTCAGGCCTTATAGGTATCCCCATGTTCACATGGAAGCTATGGAGAAGTTGGTCCAGGAGATGCTCGCGGAAGGATTAATTAGACCCAGCCACAATCCATATGCAAGCCTTGTGCTTTTGGTCAAGAAGAAGGATAATCATGGAGGTTTTGTGTGGATTATAAAGCGATTAATAGAGAAACAATTCCGGATAAGTATCCCATCCCAATGATAGATCAACTTCTGGACGAGTTATATGGTGCTAAATTGTTCTCTAAGTTAGAAGTCGGGTTACCATCTAATTTGAATGAGAGAAAAGGATATTCAGAAAACGGCATTAAGAACTTATGACATTCACTATGAGTTTCTAGTTCTTCTTTTTGGATTAACAAATGCCCCGGCGACTTTCCAGGCTTTAATGAACCAGATATTCAAATCGTTTCTCAGGAACTTCGTGTTGGTATTCTTTGATGACATACTGATTTACAGTACATCATTGGAGGATCATATCTGTCATTTGGAAATGGTTTTGAAGGCGCTACAAGAGCAGAGCTTATTTGTTAACCGGAAGAAATGTACATTTGCATAGGAAAATGTGGAGTATCTGAATCATGTAATTTCCAATGAAGGGGTATCTACTGACAAGCAGAAGATCGAATCAGTTTAGATCCCAAGACAGTAAAGGATCTGAGATGGTGTTTCTAGGTCTTATCGGATATTATAGACGATTTGTCCAGAATTATGGCATGATCGCTAAACCTTTAATAGAGTTGTTAAAGAAATATCAATTATCTTGGAAAGGTTCAGCTCAACAAGCTTTTGATCATCTTAAAAAGGCTATGATCTCTGCTCCGGTTCTTGCGTTACCAGATTTCTCGAAGTTGTTTATAGTTGAGTCAGATGCGTCTGGGTATGGACTGGGAGCCGTGTTGATGGAGGATAGGCATCCTATTGCTTAATTTGGTCACGCTTTGACAGAGAAGCAACACCTTAAAACTATCTATGAATGTGAACTAATGCCAACAATTTTGTCTATTATGAAATGGAGACATTATCTGTTGGGGAGAAGGTTCCTCGTGAGAACAGATCAACAGAGCCTTAAGTACTTACTAGAGCAAATGGAGGTGACACTAGATTATCAGAGATGGTTGACTAGAGTTCTGACGAATGAATTCGATATTGAGTACAAAGTGGGCAATGAGAATAAGGTGGTTGGTGGACTATCCATGGTTCAGCATGCATCTATACAACCAACTTCTCAGCTGCTAATGTCACTAACCAAACCTATATCACTTCAACTCCAAGATTTATATAAAGAAATTGATGAAGACAGTGATATACAGGAGTTGATCAGAAAGATAAGTACAAGGGAAAGTGTTAAAATAGGGTTCAATGTGGTTGATGGGAAACTCTTCTATAAAAATCGCCTAGTTATTCCATCTTCATCCAATCAAATTTCCTTGATTCTGAGAGAGAGTCATGACAGTTTTTTGGGGGGACACTCAGGTGTGTTGTGTACGTTGCAAAGAATCCAAACCACTTTTCACTGGTCAAAGATGAGAAACCAGGTTCAAGATTACGTCGCAGCTTGCAGCATCTGCCAAACACACAAATACTCCACTATCTCTCCAGCAGGGCTTCTTCAGCCGATATATTTACCAACAGGATTTGGGAAGATATGTCTATGGAATTCATAGAAGGATTACCTTTACCACATAGGATTAATGTGGTTCTGGTTGTTGTAGATAGACTGAGCAAATATGCTCATTTTGTGAGGTTAAAACACAATGATGCTGATGTGGCAAGAAGTGATCAGACTACATGGTAATCCAAAGTCCATAATCTCTAAGAGGGACAAGATTTTCCTAAGTCATTTCTAGAAAGAGTGTTTTAGGGTGGCAAGTAAAAGTTTAAGGTTTAGTGCCGCTTTCCACCCTCAGTCTGATGGACAAACTGAAGTTCTCAATCGGTGCTTAGAGACTCTTTAAGGTGTTTTGCATCATCTAAACCGAAGTCATGGTCTAAGTTTCTCCCTTGGGCAGAACTTTGGTATAATACATCATATCACTCAGCCTTGAAATGCACACCTTTCAAGCTGGTTTATGGTCGCGAAGCTTCCAAATATCTGTTGGCTTTTGAACAAAACTCGACTCAGAATTTTGAAGTAGAAGTGATGTTAAGAGAAAGGGATAAAGTGTTGCATGCTATTAAGGAGAATTTGCTAAGAGCTCAAAGCATTATGAAGTCTAATGCTGACAAGCATCGACATGAACTTGAGTTTGATGTAGGTTCAATGGTTTACTTGAAGTTAAGACCATACATGCAAAAATCAGCCAGTCATAGGATGAATCAGAAGTTAGCTGCTCGATACTATGGTCCGTATAAAGGTATGGAGAGGATTGGAAAATTAGCATACCATCTGAAATTACCTCTTGGTTCTAAAATACATTATGTCTTTCATATATCCCAATTAAAATATGTAGTTGGGCAGAATCAAGTTGTTACTAAGTTACCTCCTATTGTGTTGAATGGGGATGAGCTGACGTTAGAACCAGAGGATTTAATGGACAAGCGGTATGATGATGAAGGTATTTGGAAGTACTTTTCAAGTGCAAAGGGTTAGCTGATCATGAGATGACTTGGATAAACACTATAAGAAAACAACGTTTTTGCGACTCGACCTTGCGACTATACTTGTAGTGTAACATTTGGCCACTATTAGGGGACAATATAGCTACTATTTTGCGACCACGGATTATTGGACGTTATTAGTCGCTTATATACGACCAAAAATGATTGTCGCCAATTTAGTCGTCGATTTACGGCTGAATAACGACCATTGCCGAGAGCGGTAACAATGGTCGCAGGCCAGTCGGCGATATGGCGACTTTTTGCGTCTGATGTTAAGAGTCGTCGAACAATCGCGAATTGGTCAGTACATGGGCGACTAATTCGCTACTTCGGGTATAGTAGTAACCAAGTCGTTTATTTGTCGCTATTGATATGACTAATATTCAACTCATTATTCGTGTCCCAGAGTAGTTGGGTATGTGTCGTATCATATAGTATTTTGGATTTTTTTAAAGCAATATGAGATAGTTTGGTTATATTTTACCTCTTTGTGGTAGGTATACGGGTTTCGAAGCTAATCTATATTTGCAATATGTAAAGTGTATAATCGCTCTTTTCCAACTTCTAATAAACATGTATAAGTTGCAATATTATATATTAACTAAATTTTAAATCGAATTTAATTAACCCTTAAAATAGAAACCAAACGCTTATCAATCTTTACACTGGTTTAAGGAATCGGAATTTAAAAATTCATAAGTTCTTAATAGGTATAGAATAAGAGTGAAGGTGATCAGTTAGAAGCGATCGAGAATTTGGCGCTCGTTTGAGTACCATGTCGGAAGAGGACTAGGGTAACTACACGAAATTAAAGAGGAAATATGTTAGATGTTGATCATAAGATGTTAAATATGACAAGTTCAAAAAAATTCATACCGTTCTATCAAACTGTTCAACTCATCCAATGTTACACGATGATAGTCAATTGAAGAAGGCCCTTCTATTCCTCTAAGCCAAGTAACCCCTAGGTAAAAAATATATTTTTTGATAATTTTGTTTTATATTAGTCTTACTATATTTTCTAGAAAACATGTCAACATACCGCCAAATCTTTCGATCCAGAAAAATCGGAGAAAAACAAATAAATGCTTGTCTAGAACTTGTTCAAAACGCCACTTACTCGTTTTGGGGTTTTCTCGAATGATTACATGAGAATGACCCATGTATGCTTTTGTTTCATAATCTCTAATTGTTATGCGTTAAATTTACTATAAGAATTTGATTGTTCTCGATTGGTTAATAAGTTTAAATACTAAATATTAATCAATGTTTAATACCCATTGATTATTTTTTCAAGTTTTGGCATGGTAAACGAGTAATATACTATGCTCATAGTTACACGATGATAGTCAAAACGTATGGATTTATGGTTTTATGTTTAATAAGTTTAGGTAATAAATTTTAATCAGTGCTTAATACTCATTGATTATTTTTCAAGTTTTGGATATCATGGAATACGAGTAATTAATATACTAAGTTTATTAATGCTAAAATAAATTAACCAAGTTGAAAAAGGGGAAATACTAGAGAAAACCATAAACAAAGTGCTGGTTATAAATACAAATTTAATTAAAATTCAGAAACCGTAAGTATGTACTTCACTTCGCATAGCCAACAAACCACACCCAACATTCTTAACATAGAGGAGGCTTAGGGTACCTGAAAAAAATCATATTAAAACAATAAAACATAATATCGCCAAAAAAAACATAATCATCTATACTATATGAGAGTTGGGAGATAAATACCTTTGCACTAAATCACGGAACTCTTCAACTTCATATGCATCAAAGCGTATCTTAGAAACTCGTTTAATTGGCTCCAACCTCACCAACCCTAATCAACAAATAAATTTTAATTATTTGTCATTTTACACTAGTTGGAACGAATTTACAAAAAAAAAGCTTTGATGTTTTATCATACCACCACTGTTATTGGCGATATTGAAGCACTGGAATAAGCAGAACAATATCACATTCTGACTTTTGACCCATGCCCTAACCAGCCTAACAGCAAGATCACCAGTGGCCACACAATCACATGACTCGTTTCTGCCAATATTTAATATAGTTGAGCTTTCAGATATTCTAAGAATATTGTACATGAAATAAATTGATGTTATACTTACTCCAAATCTCTGATTCTGAATTTTACTTGAAGTCGCCTCCAGAAATAAGTTTTCGGATCATTTGCAGTAACCACTGGATCTCTTACGAAGCCATCAATTCCAAGCACAACACCAATCAAATCTATATCTCAAGTAAAAAAACATAACAAACAAATCAATAACAAAATCATATTAAAACAATAAGTCCCATAAAACTTGTAACCTTAAATCCAAAAAACTATACCGATTGGATATGTGCTAGTTATAGTGCCATTTGAAAGGCCATTTATAGGCTTCACATCTAAGTAGTGCTTTCCATTAGGGTACGGCATTTCCAGATTACACTCGAACGGATTCGACAGAGAGAGTATAAACTATCTGTCAAGCGGTCAAACATTGGCTTATCAAGGATATGAACGTTATCCCATTGTACCCACTGGCACTCAGATTCCACCAGCCACTCGTAGATTTCAACGAAATCAACCCAAATTTATCTTTATATCCTTTGTCCCTATCGCTAGAAAGTGAAAGACTTAAAACTTCAAACAGCGTAAGAACATAAGTTTATACAGCGTAAGATCAAAACTTCATACAACGCATGAACTGCGATAGAGAGATGACATGTTCATCCACCAAAAGTAGTTTGATGGTTTTGCCGGAGAAGACCCGTTCATACATCCAACACCGAAGGACCTTCAATCTCATATTCCATTTCGTCTACGACTTGTTGATGTCCGAGAGGAATTGGTATTGCCTTTGTGCCATTGGTCTTTTTGCAATAGATTTTCCGTTGAGAAAATAAATGTATAAGGCAAGGAGTTAGAGAGATGAAGTGAATTTGATAGAGGTTATAATGGTTAGGGTATTGACAGTTTATGGTAATTCAGGCGCCATAACTATATTGGGTTTGGCGGGCCTTAATTTATGTCACTTAATGGATATTCATGCACTAATGCGTTACACATGGCATATTAAAGACCTAATATTTGATACTTGCCCTCACACTTGTAACTATTGAATTAGATGTCTAAAGATCTTTGAGTAGATTTGCTAGATATGTTGAGTTCCTGATCAATTATTCATTTGATTTTTTTTTATGTTTCAGTACTCCCTCCGTTTTTTAATATACGATCTTTTGCCTAAAAGCTCGGAGATTAAGATGCATTTATTATTCTCTTATAACTACTTATTTTAATTTAAGTAAATTAAATCTTACCAATTACTAAAAAACAAAATAATATTAATGATTTCATTTGAAGCACTTAAAATAATTCGAACCAATCACTAAAAAATACATTTAAATCTGCATAGAAAATTGCAAATGTATATTGTAGGATTCACTTTTTAAGTAATGGTAAGTTACAAATTGTGGATAAATAAACCGTACTAATTACCAGAATTAGTATATTTAACCATGATACTTTTATGTTTTGTTTTGTATTAGTAATGTATAGTGTTCTACTGTGAATACTGTTACATCAAAATTGAATTACCAATGTTGATAGCTAACAAAATCTTGCATAACATAATGACTATGTTAGCAAGATTTGATATAAAGTAGTCTAATAATTACGACTACTTAACATATCGGGGTCTACAGTCGGCTTCCTACACACACGTAACCGACATTAGTGGATAGGTGATTATATAGGGAAATGCGCACCAAATACACGATGATCTAGGTTTTTAAAGTAAAGAAGATTTTTCGTTTAATTATTTTATTAATAATTTTTGTGCGAGAAAGTGAATAGTTGTATCTATGTGTACGGTTATTTTGTAGAAGAAACTCAGACAATCAAATTAGGGATTAATAAACACCCATTTTTAAGATTTTGAAACCACCGAATTAAAACCAGTAAAAGGCAACCTTTTCGCTAACTCACAGTACAACAACATGCCTATGGCTTATGCGTATTGGCCATGGCGTCGATACGATCAGCTTACTACGATCAACATCCCATTCGACCTTCTAGCGTTGCCTGATGATGTGATAACGAAGATTCTCGCTCGTGTTTGCGAACGGAACATGCAAGATCTCCGTCATTCGAAGATTGTTTGCAAAGCCCTGAAGGAGAAGACGAAAACACAGGAGTTCTTCAACTCGGTCAATCTAACACAGATGTCATACAATGTTTGGGCTCCGGGAGTTGATTGGGGAAAATTCCATGAGAGGTGCTACGACGCAGGCAACACATCAGCCATCCTCCTCAAAGGACTCTCAGATTTCTTCTTCGATAACAAGAGAGATGAAGGTCTTGCACGCATACAGGATGCTGCAAAAGATGGATGCATCTTAAGCAAGTATGTGTATGGATGCATATGCAAAGTCTTCGGGGAAGACATAGATGATGAACTCTTCGGTAGATATGAATTACTCGGGAAGACGCAACACAACTGCGATTAAAACTACCTCGTCTGGATCATAGTTCATGGGGAGGTTTGGTTCCTTATTGGTTCAAAGCGAAACGGGAAGAAAACAGTACTGATCGTGTGCGACAATGCCGATGTTCTATCTTCGACCCTTGGTGCTCTGGCCGGTGGCCTTTGTTTAAGGACTATTGCGACCAATGTTTCTGGATTATGCAGACCGCTTTCTTCTGCAGACTGATAGATAACAACTTTCCCCAATTTCGTTGTAATCGATGATGTCTTATTTATGTATGTTTTGTCTTTTTCACGTTTGATGTTTACCCACACCAATATCTAGTATTCTGTATCTAGCACAACTTCTACAGATTGCTTGTATTCTATTTATTACTTCTATAGCGTAGCAACCCATAGAAATCAATTGAGATAGTGAATAACACAAATAAATTTAACACTATAATAATAACAAGATCAACGAGAACTTGGTTATAACCCTAAACTCTAATTGTTAGACTCTATATATATACCCTAAACTATAAATCCAAACGGTAAATCCTAAACCCTATATATACCCTAAACTCTAAACATAGACATTAAACCATAATACATGTACTCTATATAGTCTTTTATGTAATACTTTATAATTATCAATAAATGCAAATGTCATATACCTAAACTCTAAACCCAAACTAATCTATTTAAAAAAAATTATTTTACTTTATTTAAAAATTTATATTTAAATAAGAGCGCATACGAAACTAATCTATTTTACTTTATTAAAATAAGAAAAAGTTTGCTCAAAGTATAAAGAACGATTGAAGACAGCTTCTAAATTTGTGTTTTAATTTCTGAGGTTCGGTTTTGCAATATTGGTAACACATATATTAAAAATAGTACACAGCAAGATTTAAGAAATAGTTTAGGGTTTAGGGTTTAGGTTTTAAGGTTTTAGGGTTTCATTTGGAATGATTTATGACGTTTCGGACTAGAATGTTAAATCACAGACGAAACCTTAGATTTTAGGGTTCAGGGTTTCGTTTGGAATGAATAAAACCCTATATTATTTAATTAATGAAATACTTGATTAGAGAGACTAGACTATGATTTTGTGACGTTTCGGACTAGAATGTCAAAGCACAGAAGAAACCATAATTTTTTAGGGTTTAAGGTTTCATTTTGAATGAACAAAACCCTATACCATAAAAAGGAACCGTAAATTGCAAATGAAATATGAATTTGTGAATCTTTTTAGATATATGTGATTTTTGGGTTATATATGAACTTATCATATTAAGGGAATTTAATAAAATCGGTTGAGAGGAACATTAAATATTATCATTGTGTCTCGTTTAATGTGTAATAAAAAAATCACAAACCTACCAAATGAAACGTTCAAAACAAGATTGGAGAACAAAAAGACAAAAACTAGTGCACGGTTCTATGTCTCTGAGGCTACACCAAAGCAAACGGCAAACTAGTACTCAGGTTCAAGGGCTCAGAGGCTACAACAGAACAAAAGACAAACCAGTGTACGGTTTGTATAATTTTTAACTATGATATAAACCACGATATTTAACCATGATTAATTGATTTGATTGGTGTCGTGAAGATACACACTCCATGTAACCGTACGTCTCTCTCTCTCTCTCTCTCTCTCTCTCTCTCTCTCTCTCTCTCTCTCTCTCTCTGTTTTGAACCGGCGCTCGAGGCACATTATTAAAACCCTCATTTCTTGTAACCTTCTTTAATTCAAGTCCTTTGTTTGGTGAGAGGAAGTTATTTCGTCGTAATAATCATCTTCCTGATTAACCTTTCTACCACTATCATTTTCTCTGAAACAGAACTGAAGCACAATGATCCATTACCACTACATAGCAGAAATACGACCTAACAGAGCCGAAACCGGTTGGCGCTAGAGTTATGATTTTCCGCGTCTATCCATACTATGTGTTTGAAGATGGACCACATTGGAGTTTCATCTTGGCCGACCAGAGAGTCAGTGAAAATTATTTGACTGATTTTTCGGCATGCAAGACAGCACTGGTTCTGACTCTTTGATCTTTATGCATTCACTCATGTGCTGGGAGCCAAGATCGAAATGGTCATTTATCCATGAGAAGTAAATAACTTCGCTGGACTTGAGAAAAACGAAGGCAAGTGGGTTGAGATATCTGGAGTTAGGGTAGTGCGAGCGGAACCAAGTTTTTGTCCAACAATTTCTCGCCACCGACTTGAAGTCACGGAAGACACTGAGATTAAACTTATCGACCCTTTGGACACCAAGCACTACATGGAATTTTTTAGTTTCCTCCATATCCATGACATAAAAACAGACACAGACGATCATATAGGTAAAACTATCGAAAGTTTCCTTCTTTCCAATGTTTTTGAGACTAATCGTGAATCTCAAAATAACAACAAATATCTTGACTAGACACCATGCGCGTTGTCTCGATCATCTGCCCTCTTGAAGTCGATCCCGATAAGCCTGCAAGGAAAAGGAAAGTGATCCACCTCAGGGAAGCCCAGTAAGTGCATGTTTTTGGTAATGTAGCAGTAAACACAATGACCAAAACAATTGATAAAAGTGTAAATTGTTTGATAATAAGAACAAATGATCATGATAGTTCTGATTTGCTTCTCTTATTCGTAATAAGATGAATAAGTTAAAGTGTGTGGCTTATGGAAAATACGCGGATGACTTCTGGTCTGAATACTTCAAGACTAAGGGTTTTGGACGATCGTGGTGCTCAAGATGTGGAGGATTGTTCGGACTGGAAGTAACTGTTTTAACATTTTCATTTGTTTATATATAATAATTTAGGATAGTTCGCTAGAGTTCTTGTTTTATATAGGTGAACCTGATGAGACATGGGTTGAGACCGTGGAAGGCTTATCGGGCTACAGGTTCAATCCGCGAATTCAGGAGGTTCAAGATATGAGGTTCCAGCTAGAGGCCGCTGACACCGATGTTGCCGGAAGTAGTGTTGTTGTCCTTATCTAAATCTCATTCATAACTTAGTGTATGTTACTTGAAAACCTTAACGTTTTATTATGCTTTCGGTTTTAATATGCTTATCGAACCGCTTTATTATGCTTTCGGTTTTAATATGCTTATTTGAAAGCTGGAGGAGTTATTGTTTTATATTGTTTTAAATTTTATTAGACAATAACTATAGATGTAATCATTAAAGAAAATGTAATTTGCCAAAACGACCCTCATATGATCACCGAGTGCAAATGTTTGAAATACGATCGAAGACAACTATGGTGGGAGAAGCCGAAGGGGGGACGACATGTGTAATAAATGTTACTGGATTTTGCAGGTTGCCTATGTTTGCAAAATGTTCGCGGAAAACTTTATTATCTTTGAGTGCAATCGTTGAATTTGGTGGTTGTTATTAGAACTTTTTAATTAATTTCCTATGTATATGTTTGGAGCAAACTGCCTAAACCCTAAACCCATGTTTATAAACCCAAAACACTAAACCCTAATATGTGTGTTACAAAAATTGCAAAACTATTTCAAAGAATTTAAAACACAAATTTGCTTTCATAAAACCTGTTTGCAATCGTTCTTTATACTGTGAGCTAAATTGTTCTGATTTTTTCTATTAAAAAAAGCAAAATAGATTAGTTAAATATTTAAAACAGAGTCAATAAAGAAGGAATATATCACGACCACGTTACGCATACAAGTGGGCAAATAATTTTGGGAAACCTAAACCCAATTTAATAGCCCAAAACATTTCAATTACCCGCCTATGCCCAAGAATTTTCGACAAAGTGCCGAGAATCATCAAATTCGTCAAACCCTTATTTTCTGTTCTTCTTCCCCTTTTCAGAAATCTCTTTCGAAACATCTCCTCTTCTACGCCCACCCATCTAAAATTGATATTTTTTCTTCGAATCTCTTATTCGAAGCTTTCCATTTCATAGCTAACTTTCGCCGAAACCCTATCGACTCTCTCAAATTCTTCCTTGAATATCTCAATCACAAAACCCTCCGTGAATTGATGCCTACGGCTACAGGTAGCTATATCGTTACTTTCCTTCTGCTTTGCTTTGCTTGTGAAACGGGATAGGCTCTGAATCTGATGATTTGTTTATAATTAATTTTGGTTCTACATGTTGTAAACGACTCCGATAATCCACAGTACGGGTAAGTTAGTTATTTTTTTAACAAGTGTTTGAGGAGTTAGAGTCTGATGAGTAGAATGTTAATCTTATAGTTAGCACGCAATTGAAGACACCAATCTCTGCTTAACTCATTAATTTTTTTCTGCTAAGTTCTAGTGTCTGAGCGCTTTTAAGATAGTTTTTGTATCATTTTAGGCGTTCCCAAACCTCACATTACTTTCTTCTAAATTTTTTTGAGGAGATCTATCAACGACGTATGAAAGACATGGTTAGCGTCACAAAGGACTCCAAAAGCACTGCAAAGAACTGCGACCTCGTGAGATATCAACAGTTGAATATAATCACATCTTTCCTCACGTAAAGTAAAAAATTTCTCAATCCATGTTTATAAAGTCATCTCACGATGTTTAAAGATGGTGTTTTTACTAACTGTCTTTAATTGTCACAGTCCACTGAGAAGGATGTATGAGTAAATCCTCAAGGAGTCGAAAGCCTTTCAGCGTTGTCGCCCACTAAGAGCAACTGAAGGAAGCACAAAGTAAGACAACAACACCATCTGATTCGTAGGTTACTTTATCACTGTCTCTTCCACTTGTTAATTTATTAGTATATCATTTGGCAACTCCTAAATGTTGGAGTTTGCGTATGTAGGTCGTCTTTGTCTACATGTTACCAATGATATTTTAGATGCAAGTGTTTGTTACGTTTGTTGTACCATTCAAATTACGGTATCACCGATTACAAATCGAAAATGAAATTAATCCAAAATCTTAATTTTACGATTAAAAGCCACTAAACAGTCCTCAACTATTCGCACTACACACACAAACTGGTCGCTAAATATTTACCATCAGCGATCTGGATTTTTCCGAATAGTCGCTTAATAATCGTTATCTAATCATTACACCGTCGCCAAGTAGTCACCATTTCTTACGACTATGTTGTGACTATATTAGACAGTCAGATAGCAGTCGGCCAGACTGTACCATAATCGTATATGGGTTTCGTTTAGAGGCTGCATAGTCATTTATGATGGAACTTGAAGCCTTTCTAAGCGCCATTAGAATCCTCACGAGTTCCAGATAGCCTAAGATCTAGGGTTTAAGTTATTGAATCCTCAGGAATGGATCTCGTGTTTACCTGGAGATTTGCAGCGGAATAATGATCAGGTAAGTGAGATCAAGAGCGCCTCAGATGCTGCGCCTCTACTGCAGTCCACACGCACACAAGCTGGAATCCGCCGGGATGCTAGTGTCGGGAATCGGATCTCCTGGGAATCCTTGTGTTTAGAGAGGTGGCTGCGGTTGTTCTGTCAAGAAGCTCTTTTCTCAAAGTCGTGCCTCATATTGTATATATAGGCCTCTGAGTCGACCTAATGACCCAGTAATTAAACCGGGTCAATTTAAGTCATTAAACCGAAATATCAGTTTCGGTTTGTGCCTTGTGTCGATCGACACACCAATGGTGTCGATCGACACACCTCTTAAAACTCGAATTCAATGTGTATCCAATACACATTGACCAGACCATTTGCCAATGATCAATCCCATACAAAGTGTATCCAGCTTGCTTAGGTGTGTGACCCTGTAGGTCCACATAATACTAGCAATGAGTTACAACTCATAAGTCATAAGCGGCTTCTAGCAAAACATTATGACCACCTAGTATCACATGAATTGTCCGATCTCGACAATACAACTATCTATCAGAGTTAGTACAATATGATTTCAGGACATAATCCCAACAATCTCCCACTTGTACTGGAATCATCTATTCCCCTAGTCCCTTTGTCACTATATCTCGATATGGCATAAGGCAAGAAACCGTGTCATCCTTATTATAGCCAACATCATGTTCATCGAACTCCAGATCTATACTGATAAAACAAACGACTGACAATCACCTCGTTTGAGCACGGCCATGCATTTTTCTCAGTATCAAATCTTCGATGGGCCCTGAGATATTTATCTCTTGTTATATAGGAGGGACAAATCCCATCTTGTTCCATCCCTGTTCCTTCACACACTTCATGATACACCCAAGCAATACCTTTATAGCCGCTAGTTACGGATCGACGTTTGACAAGGTCAAAGTGCACCAATTCATATGCTAGGAAGCATGATGAACTCAGGTCTAAGGACTATACTCTATAGTCGTAATGAGAACCTCTCATGACACTGATATAACTATCCTGTAGAGTTCTCATTAGCGGGTCATTTCCGATCATATGTTCACCAACATATATCTATGTGATTGACGTTGATACTCATATCAATGACTCCATGAAACTTAGTCATACGTCACTTCACATACTAGTCTTAACGGTTGTTAGTTTCCCACTTTAACAACCTACGACCAGGGACAAACATAATTTTATGTCATCTTTCACTTATAGGTTTTCATGATCAAGTCCTCAACTTGATGACCTATAGAATGAACATAAAATACTTTGGGACCATTATTTAATTATTCAATAATTAAATAATGCTGATGTCAGTTTTTCATAAACATGACCATAGCATGTCTATGTGAACATCATAACTAACATAACTCCCACTAGAATCAAGACCACGTCTTCAGATATCTAATACCTACAGCAACAGTATAAAACTCGTGCTTAGGTTGTGAGAGAGGCTGCGGTGTTCTCGCTTGGAACCATTCCAACAAACCACACCGCCATTCATTAATAAGCACTATTCTACAGTCCCCTGCTTGGAGCCCTTCCAACAGATAGCACCGCTACACAGACAAAGAGACATAACCAGGTGGGAACCGGAAGTCGTCTTTGTCCGTCTAACTACTCTTAACAGATTCGTCACTTCCTCAGTTGAACAAGAACCTATCCTTAGTGTTCCTCAAACACTTGGGGATATTCCTTACAACTGTCCAGTGACTTTTACCGGAACATATTGGTATCTTCTCGTCATGTTTTATGCGTACGCTGCATCTAGACGAGCGCAAAATATGGCATTCATGATGGATTCTATTGCAGAATCATAAGGAATCACACTCATACATACTAGCTCAGCCAGTGTCCAAGACACTTTATCTTGCTAATATTATTGCCATAAGACCTTTGGTGTGAAGCCATCCTTGGAATCATGCATATTGGAACTGTCCAATACCTTATCAACATAAGGATTCTGACACGATCCAATTAGCCTACCCAATCTATTTCAATAGATCCTTATTCCAAGAACTCACGCGGCTTCTCCCATGTCCATCGTTGAAAATGACTTCCGACCCAAGTCACATGAGACTTAAGCGACGGAACGTCGTTTATGAGAATAAGTATGTTATATACATACAATGTGAGAAATGCAACTACGCTCCCACTAGTCTACTTGTATACGCACGGTTCCTATTCGTTCCTGATCAAGTCAAACTTTTGACTGTTTTAACAGAACGTAGATTCCAACTCCAAGATGTTTGCTTCAATCCACAATTGCATCGCATTGGAGAGTTTGGTAACCCCTATCTGATTGAGTGAGGATAGTCTGTTCGGACCAACTTGTCAATGAACTTGAATAAGATGGCAGGCTGCTGTGGAGCTTCTCCATGTCTTCTAGAATTGTGTTCTCGCCATATTGTGTGGATCGAAGCTTGGAATACATATCGGCATAAGTAGAGCTTTGTTTTGTCTTGTGATGAGTCCACCATAACATCTTGAATCCCACTCCAGGTAGAACTGAATCTGGTTCCCATTAAGTTTGTAGCTAACTTCCTCCAAACTTCCTCCGTATAAGTGCACTCGAAAAATAGATGATTCCTTGATTCACCATGACTGAGACACAGCACACACTTTGGGTCAATAGATGCATCTCACTTCATCATTCTGTCCCCTGTAGTGAGACGATTTAATGTCGCAAGCCAAGCCGTAACAGAGTATCGAGGAGTCGAGTGAGAAAACCAAACCCCTTTAGTCCATAAGTGTTCTTGTTTCGCTTGCCTAGCGATGAGCCATGTTTCTTTTGTGCTGAAGGTTGGTTGAAATAATTCACCTTTTTTTCGCCAAAGGTGAGTATCTTGTTCGCCGGTCAGTCCTCTTATCCGAAGCTTGTTTAGTTCTACCTCAACTTGATTCAGCAAATCAACCCGATGTCGTCGCCGTCGTTTGTGTCTTATCGCCTCCTCTACTGTTGCATTAATGTTTAGCTCCAAATCAATGCAACCTCGTATCCCAGTTAGCTCATATAACCTTCCTAATAGCCTTCTTTCGTTAAAAGTAAGTCTCAAACTCTTCCATGAGAAGAAATTAGAAAATATTGCATCCACTATATCTTTTTAAGTTTTTAATAGCTAGGTTGTATCTTTGTATGTTTGCTTATAATTTTGTATCTTTTTTTGTGTGAACCCCAGTGTAAAAAGACTATACTTATACTCACAGGTAAGAATAGTACAGAATAGACACATATAGCACACTATTCCCTTCTATCCATACTTTTTATTATAATTTTTTTCCTTTCTATTTCTCTCCCATTCTCTTTCTTATTTTACATTTATTTTTCACCCCTCATTTTTTTGTTGGTGAATAGAATGTCGGAGGTGATGTTTCCGGCCATATAGACCGCCGGGATGGAGATATTATCGGTCGATGTATCGGAATTCAAACAAAAAAAAATCGGGCCTAATACGGAAGTTTCAAATGGACAGTCCAGACTAGGTGTCCACAGTATCGGCTATTCGTTGACACTGTCATGTTCATATCACACGCTAGACGCTCCCAATGGATAACAAGGGACAGGTGATCGTGGTAGTGTCCATGGTAAACGACTTTCATGTGATATGATCGTGGTAGTGTCAGCGAATTGCCGATATTATCACACCCTAGACGCCCCCAATGGATAACAAGGGACACGCGAAATGTTGTTTTTTATGTGGATAGTGGGGCTCGTTGTAACATGTATCCACGGTTTCACGAATAGGCGATATGATCGTGGTAGTGTCCATGGTAAGCGACTTACATGTGATATGATCGTGGTAGTGTCCACAAATTGCCGATATTGTGGATACTTAATCTAAATTGTCCACTCGAAACTTTGATTTTAAGCTCGATTTTTTTTTGAATTTTGGTACATGGACCGATAATATTTCCATCCCGGTGGTCTATGTGGCCGGAAACCTCATCAAGGACATCATGTCCACTGTCAAAAAAATGAGGGGTAAAAATAAATGTAAAGTAAGAAAGAGAAAAAGTGAGAAAAGAAAGGAAAAAAAAAATATAAAAACTATGTATATAAGGGAAATCATGTGACCCCTATCCATCGATAGAGGTATTTGATGTTTTATCCTATCCGCGAGGGATAAATTGGTCCAACAACTACATAATAACTTGGTAAAAGATACAAGAATGATATGAAACACTAAAAGGTACTAAAGTGCACAAAAAGATGAAAAATACAATATATGCAATTCACCTGGAGAAATTACATCCAAAAACGAAGGAAAAACTACAAAAAACAACAAATGCACAAAGGCAAACTAAAATATGGTTAAAAGATAGACTAAGAGAAATGAAATAAGAAACTTCTTGACAAAATATATCCAAGGTATTCCAAAGGGCTACATGATCTGCAACAAAAGCAGGGGAGACCACCAATCGGGAGGAAGATCCTTGCAATACCAACGAGTCTTTAACATCCAATCCACTCCAAATAAGCGGAAACTTGGGATGATAAACTGCTCCAAAAGAGATAACAAAGGGTACCAAATACCCGAGAGAACCAAAATCACCGATGGAGACATAACATTAAGGTTCTCCTCAAGCTGCCACCAAAAGGAAGAGACCAAAACTCATAGCACCAAAAAGTGGGCAGTAAATTGTCAAATATCTGCATATTGTGGTAAGGGATCGCAACAAGGCACATAGGTGCCACTGAGGAGCACAAATGGGGAACTAGAGGAAGCGAAGACGATCCATATGGGAGAAAACGAGCTCAAATACAACATTTCCAGAGAAAACATATCCCCAATTAACCGACTATGTTCCAACCTAGGGAAACCAAAGAGCGGGGAGAAGTAACAAACTTGGAACAATGGCAGAGGGAGGGAGGCGGAAAAGGGTTGTGAGATCGAGGAGGTGGGACAACAACACCAAAGTTTCCTTCCTTGTTTTAAGGCCCAAAGACTTCCGAGGTAGAGAGGAAAAATAGTCTGAGTGATGGGAAAGACATTGTCTCCAGCATAAAGATTAGCAGGGTTTCTGATATAACCGAGATTTTACCTGTTTTATCTCATGTTTTAAGACACTTTTATTGAGTGATTCAAGTTTTTTTAAATGGTTTTTATTATGTGTTCGCTTATTTCTAGTGTTAAGACTCTTTTCATGAAACTCAAGCTTAATCCAAGTAAAATGGAGCAAAAGTCCACTTTTCAATACCGAATCATTCCGCCAGAAGTTCAGCATCAAATAAAGACCTTTTCACCGTCTGATCAAGCTCAATTTGGAAAAAAAAAGGATAGATCGATCTACCAGCTTTCATTTTCAATTGGTTTGAAGACGATCCCACGGTTACATCTCAAGATACATCTGGATAAAGATAGCCCGAAAAGCAGCCCAGTTCGTGACCAATACCACTCTGGCCGCGTTTTGGAGCCATGGGTCAAGGCCAAGCCACCCCAGGTCGGGGCCGCCTCACTATATGGCCCATTTGGGTCATTTTTCTATCTTCTGTCCATTTACTATGTTTTCACATGTCCCACATGGAAAACTTGAGAGTTTTCATGAGTTTTTTTAACACTATATAAGGGGTAGACCCCCTCTCCTTGTAACACACACCAAAAACCACGAAATTTACTTTATATTAGTTTTGCTTAGATTTTTAGTCCTTTTAATCTTTAGTTTCTTAGGTGTAAGGTTTAGAAGTTCTAGGGTGCTCAATAGAGACCTTAAATCTCTGACCCTGAACCTAATTTGTCCTAGTTATTCTTACTAGTTAGCCTATGGCCGTGATCAGCTATTCCATGGCTTATTAGTTCGTTTATTATGTTTTAGAAGGTAGTTATCTAGGAAGAATGATATCAGTTTGATTAGGATTACTTGTACTAGACTTATCATTGATTTCTAGAGTTCTTTCTTTTAAGTTTGTTATTAATGCATTTTAGAGAGTAACTAACTCGAAGCTTGTTATAGGATTGATATAACTACGAAAGTATTGAATCTATTGACCGGAACTAGCTTAGGAGAGTAGTTATGTTGTAAGCTGCGAAAGTTGACTTGTAAGGCACTATGAACATTATGATGAACTTGATATTAATGCATGATCTTCCTCGCGGCCAGCTGCGAGAGTTGACTGCTCGAGTTGAAGCGGTTAGGTGTGTAGTCCTACGGGAGTAGGTTAGACATATTTTTGTATTCGAGTGGAAATTTCCAGAAACAACTAGAACCTAAGTTAGACTTGTATGAATCATTCTGAACCTTCTTAGATGCTCCTTGAACGCCCAATGCCTTCACATATAATTGCATTTTTTTATATTCTTTGATATTAGATAATTAGATTAAGTGACACCCACACAATCCCCCTTTGTTTTAGGTCTCCTCTAACCTTATTTGACTTTAAAAATAGACATGGCTTCTCTGTGGATCGATACCTTAAGTACTACAACGCACATCTGTGCACTTGCAGACTCAGGGTTTTATAAATTTAAAACTCGAGTCCTTAACAAAAAGGGTGCATCAAGTTTTTTGGCACCATTGTCGGGGAAGCTATATGTTCACATTTGCCTAGTATTAAAGGTTAGTGATCTGACTCTATGACCACCCTTTTTTACACATTTTCGTTTTTTCTTGGTTTTAGGTTTATGATATTGTGGATCAACTTCTAGATCGTGATCACGACTCTAACCAGAGAACTCTAGACCCATCTCAGGACCCATTATGACTTTGGCAAGTCAAGTTAAAAGACTTTTAAAAAAAACACTTCTAGGAGACAAATCACTTAGGTATCTTCTTATTTTTCGTTTTTAGGGTTTCTAACGTTCTTATTTTTGTTTTGTTTTCCTTTGTTTCAGGTTTTATAATATTAAATAATGAAAAAATAGGACCACCGCGACCACGAGCCACGCAGCTGCGGCAAGTTGGCATTCCGCCGCAAGCTGCCCAACTTCACTCGAGGCTGAGCCATTCTCGGCCGTGACGTCAGCATACGAAGTGGTGGGACGCACACAACCGGCCCCAACCGATTCAGCCGCAGCAACACCATCATTCATCGCTCGCGCCTTCACCTCCTGCAGCCAAGGTCTATCCCAACTTGGCCCCAAGCCCATTTCCATCAAACACTCGGTCATTCCACATCTATGAACCAGGTAAGTACCATATTCCATTTTTATCACTATTTTCATCATTTTCTATTTCTTTTTCAACTTAGGGATAGTGTGATTTAAGTTTGGGGGAAGCTTTTATCAGTTATTAACCACATTTATGTACTTAAGTCTTATCACATTCGTTTTCTTTATAAAAAAAATCAAAATTTAATGTTTTATTGTGGTTTTATTTTGGTTTTTGGTAATAATTCGGTTTTTATATTGATGGGAATTAATAAAAAAAAAATCTAGGATGATTTCGACATGTGTGCTTTCTCACTATCTCTTCGTAACAACTCTTTTGGCTAGGTACTAGACTAGGCGGCTTGTAATTGCTACATAATATTGAAAAGATTAGAACCATAGATTCTTTTGGAAGAAACACACTAGCTCTATTTTATTTAACTATAATATGGCTTACAATTTTCTCATCAAAACTTCAGGTAGGGCAAAGAACCATACATTCAGAACATCTTTTACCAATTTTACCACTCTTTGTTGTACCTCAATGGCCAGCCCATATTTAGTTGTGATACTAAGATTTTTGTGTATTCCTTGAGTAGTATCAATTCCTCAAGTACTTATCGTTTAGTACGAGGTATCAAATGTATAGGAATAAGACTCAGTCACTAAGAATGCACTAAACCGTTCAATCCAAGCAATTCAAATTTCAATAAGAAGTTCTAATATCCTATGTGCAATTAAGACAATTAATCAAGATGATCAAAAACATTTCAAATAAGAAAGACAATTCAATAACTAAGCAAGATAATCATTGCAAAACAAACAAGCAAATTACTAAGAAAATTCAAGATCAATACTAAAAACAGGCCACTGGTTTAGGTCAAGGACTTAGAGTGATCCTAGAACTATTCAAGAATGCTAACACAACTTCAATTGAGTTAATCCTTAGGAAATGAACACAATCAATAGACGAATCAAATATCTTGGCACTAATCACTTTGCTTAATCCCTAATCAAAAACAAATCACCATTTGTGATTGAGAGTTAAACAAGCATTAAAATCAAGTTCTCAAAAGCCCATAACCATTTTAGACAATCATTCTCATGAGTTAAACATGCAAATCTCAACAAAGGTTCATTCTAGAATTTCATCAAACACTTTCTGTGCAATAAATTACTTATGATCTAAATCAACTTAATCAAAGTTAATCTAGCCTTAAGACCACCTAAACTGGAAGGGTTAATGATAATCTAGCCTTAAGAATTCATGATTCACCCTAAAATCACCCTAATCTACCAAACCCATAAGCCTTAAAAGGTTATACTCACTAATCATCCTAAACCCAACAAAACCCATAATGATCATGTTAAGTTTAGAAATTAGTGAAAGATCAAAAAAAAAAAAAAATCAAAGACAAAAAAAACTCTTAAATTACTTAAAGATGCAATATTGCTTATAACATTCAAAAGAGAAGTTTTTGGAGTAAAATAAGCTTAAGGAAGAAAATAGGGTTTTGGACTTTTATAATGAATATTGTGTTAAACCGGGTCAACCCGGGGCAAACTGGGTATTGACCCAATTCAATTGGGAAAATCTGGTTCGCGCCGCGCAGTCGCTGTTTGGGTTGGTCGCTAAAACGCTATTCTCCATGGTCGAGAAATGTTGCATCAAGAGTCGCGGGTCGAGGTGGTCCAGTACTGCCTGGCCGTGACAGACGTCGCGGGTTGGATCGACCGCGACTTACCATCCAGTATTCTTTCTTGGGAAAACTCGTCATCGGCTACGTCGGGCGTCGCAGGCAAGAAAGGTCACTTACACTTTTCTTCTTATTCCCTAGCGACTCTTTTCATTGAACACTTTTTCTTTCTTTGATTTTTAGTCCCAAAACTGCATTTAACACTCCCAACCTAAGTGCTAGACTCTTGTGGTTCTAGAGCTAGCCAAAATGAGAATCAATCCTTGTTGATCCCAATACTCTCAAGATTTTGCACATGTCAAACACTCAGAAAAAGGCCTCACTCAATCATAACATAGGTCTACAAGGAAATGGCTAGGGACAAGGGTAAGGGAACCATAATCAAGTGATCAATAATGGCTGCTCGGGTTAGAAAAAGGGTGGCAAAACAAATAAGAAAACCCGGGCAATAACCATGAGAATGCATTTCAATCCCCTAAGCAATAGAATTAAGTCCATTATCATAGGGTTTACTTGGAGATAATGCAAGTTTCACAAAGATAGGGAATTTCAGAAAAGAACAATCCAACAATGAGTTTTCCTTTTTCGAAGTCAACCAATGCAGCGAGAAACTAATTCAAAGGGTTTTGATCTCAATCTTAAATGTGATTATCCCCTAGGCAAGTGAGAATGCAACCTACATGAAATCTAGACTCAATCCTAACATGATAATGCAATTACATGCTCTTTTATGAACATTCACTACAAAAAAATGGACATTGATAGCACATTACGATAGTACGGTTTTTGTAACTGTTATTATATATAGTACGTTGAGCAGGGGTAATTTATAATAGCATTATATTAGCGCTAAATTGTATTTTAATTAAGCGGGAAAAGAAAAATAAGTTTGGAGCCTTATTTTTGGTATGCCCGTCAAACACTTACTAAAATTTTGGTTTCACCAAATTTTGTAGCCAATATTTTTTTGTTTTGGCGGAAGGCTTTTTTTTCTTCCTATCTTTGATTTTTTTCCCTCTCTTCTTATTCCAACCAAAGACGAGATTTTCTCTCTTCCTCGTCTCTTGTTCATTCTCAGTTTTCCCTTCCGATCCTCCACCATCTTCTTCCTCCTTTGCTTCTTATCAAGGCCTCTCACTCACTCCATCCAATTTCCTCTAAATCTTTCAAGCCCCTAAATCCCCAAATCTCAAATCCCTAAAATTTTTGGAGACTGAAACTGAGTATGGCTGGATAGCAAACCTGATCTTCTCACTTCATGTTCCAGCCTAGACGAGCCCAAACCCTCTGAATCTTTCACTATTGGCGCCGCTACAGCCTCAGCCATCTCTCCTTCTTCATTTTCGTACTCCAGCCGTTGTCATTTCCCATATGGCTCATTGACGGCGTCGACTGCGCCTCCGGTAAGGAAGTTCAAGACCTGCCCCAGGCTATTATGGTGATAAGCTTCCTTAAATTCACTCTTGTAGTTTTGATTCAGTAGTCTCTGTTGTATTATTTTTTTTCTGGAATTTGAAGTAATGGAGAATTGTATGGTTTATGTTTGATAGGTTCTGTTCATGGAAGCTAAAAGGATGGATGCTAGCTTAGGTTTCGAGCTAGTAAAATGCAGAAGGTTCCATTCCTTCCACTTAATCAATATCTCATTCAATTGGTGGAGATGATATATCGTCTTCAAGTTTCAGAACCTCTTGTTGGAGATCGATGGCCATTTTTACTCGAAGGTGAGTTATGTTTCTTCTTTTACTTGATTTGAAAATGACTGACGCTTGGGTGTAGGAGGTATGGAAAATCGTTTCTCTAAGTTTCGTACTTGGCAAATCTCTTTGTTCTTCATCAATCTTTTGTGTGATTCTTAGTTTCTAAAAATTGTTTATTTTATAAGAAATTCCTCTGGAAATTTAATCATATCTGTTACTTGAAGTAGCCCTAGTGGAATTGTTGTTCAGTCTTTTGGCTTTATCCTTCCTTTTTGAGTTTTATTTTGCTATCAACTTATGTTGTAGTTTCCAAATTGGAGTTGAAAAGCGAGAGGGAGTCTATTGTTTTAATTAATTTATACATTTTACCATAGCTTCTTGAGCACTGAAAAAAAAATCATTTTAATTTAGAATTCTGGTTACTGGTGAATTCAGCAATAAAGTTATATCTAACGTTCTGTGAAACATTGAAGGAGCCTGCGAAAACTAAGCATCCACAACTTCATTATGAGTCGAAGATATGCATGCTTCTACAAGGAGGAAGTAAGTTTACAACTCTGAGATCTATAACTATTATCACTGTCCAAATTTAATGAAAACATGCTTTAACTGATTGAAACCGAGTTCATCTGATATTGCTTAATTTTTGTTTTCTCTGGTGAAGCTGGCATCCCTAGCCTCAAGTGGTTTGGGGTTCATGGAGACTACAATGCGATGGTCATTGATCTTCTTGGGCCGAGTTTGGAAGACTTGTTCAACTATTGTAATAGGAAACTCACTTTGAAAGCAGTTTTGATGCTTGCGGATCAACTGGTGAGTGCTGCCTTTACTTCTTTTGGGATGAAGAAATAATATTAGTTTGTTTGGAGTTCCAACTGAAATGTTTGTTGACCACTGTAAATTAGCAGAAGTTTTGATTTCTCTTGTTTTAAGATTTTTTCAGAGAGTTTTTTTTTACTTTGTCCCTTAGTCACTCAGAAACAAATACACCAACACAAATAATGACAACATGAAGGAAATGGAGGATGAAGTGCTGCTCTTCATCAGATGCATGCTAAGGTCTAGAAGGAAATAGGAGCTCAAGGTTTTAATTTAGTATATTCTTGTTCTTTGATTTAGATCTGAATTTGTATTGGCATTTGTGTTAGACTTGATGGAAATATAGTAGACAATTATTTAATTTTTGATAATTTATGAAATATGTTTTGAATCAAATATAAATTTAAATTATAATTAACTAATAATGCGTAAAAAAACAGGATTCAAAATAATTGAATATTATCACATAAAAAATATATAGCATGGATATATAGTTATAGTAAAATATATTACAGCACAAATAATGTGCTAAAATACATCCAGTAATAGCAAGGAAGAAATATCGCTATCATAGATAAACGATCTTATAGCACAGACAAAAACGCTATCATGGTCGATCTATTATAGTTGGGGCAGACATAGCCATTTCAAAAACGCTATCAATTACATATAATAGTGTTTATCGTGAGCTAAGAATATCGATTTTTCTTGTAGTGATTTTTGAAATTTTTCGATTTTTTAGTTTTTCTATGCAAATAGATGAATGCAAGATATATTATGCATGAGACTCAAGATTAAAATCAAAAATAAGAAAAAAGAAAATAAAGTTAGCTACGGGCCCTTCCCCCAGACTTAAGTCACACGGTCCCTTGTGTGACAGAAGAATGAAAGAAGGACCGGGAAAGAAACAAAGATGCGTGAAAATCAAAAATAAACTAGGTACAAAGTGATAGTGTTACTTGGTTCAAATGTCGTGGGATGAGGAAGAAGACTCTCCCAATGATTAAGACGGGTTGGAGGAGTAGGAAAGTATTTCCTTCCACTTGTCGTGCTTGAGTCATGGCTCGAGGGACGACGTGGTTTGTAGTAAGTGTCCCCGGAGAGAGGCACTAACTCGTGCCCAGCAACCTAGTGCCTTGCTTCCTCTAGCTATTCATCCTCCCCAAACTTTTCCAATGGTTGAGGTTGAGGCCGGCTTGATGAAACTCCCTTCTCCATTCATGTTAGTTGCATGATCACCTTTGATATTTTCTTCATCTTCGTCGCCATCTTCCTGACGGTTTTTGTCATGCCACTGCATAAACCTATGAATTATCTTGTTCTGCTCTTTATCTTAAGGAATTACTAGAGATAGGCTGATCATAAGGCTGAAAGTCGTATCGCCGACTGCCATAAACTGAAGATTTTCCTTCCTCAAACCCTTCTTCTTCGTTGGAAGCAGCCCCTTATTCATGTTCTAGTGGCTCTCCTCTCTGCTTCTTGATCTGAGAGCCCTTGAAGAGTGGGATGAATAGCAAGATTACAGTAGTGCTCTTGGCCCGAGTAGAATATCACATTGTCGTGCTTAAGGATTAAAGTGAGATTTGTGTTGGGTAGCATGATCTTGACAACATGCTTCTTATCCTTGGTCATCTTGTAACCATAAGAGTCCCCGTCTCTACCTCCAAGAAACCTGCTTGAACCAAGATATGCGATGTCCATCCACTCAATCTTAGGTTCACTAACAAGCTCCTTACCCTTAGACTTCAAAATAGGTGTGATCAATCCTCCCGCTGCTAGCTTTGGTTCACTGTCGGTATGGGTGTAAAACGATTTCAGGAAATGGACAAACTGCTTAACCAAAACCGAAGCTAGACTCGGTCTATAAAGATATCTTGTCATCGGTTTCCCGTTCCAAAAAGTCTTCAGCAGTAGCTGCAGCCCAAGGTATAAGAAGGTCATCTCTTTCTCAGTAACACTCCCGGCTTCTCTCCTATAAAAAGTGTGTTGACTAATTCCTTGTGCGTGTAATGTATTGTCGGGTGACGGATACTTGTAGATTTCACATGCCCAATCTTTTAATCCCCAACTGCAATTGTATCCCATAACCATTTGATCTCAATCTAGGAGAGTGAGTTTCTATTTCAATGACCAACACACCAATTTCAAACTTAGACATCCCTTAGAAGCTATAAAATCTTTAATCACAACCACAAATGGCAAAGAGAATTGAGTTTAACTTTCAAATTAAGCATGAATCACATTTCTCAACTCAAAGTCATACTAAACCATCATTTGCAAGCTCCTAAACAACTTTTATAAAAGATTAAGTTTCAATGTTCAAAGAGATAGCCATTTGACAAATCTCAAAGAAGTATTTTCATGCCAAGTCTTCTCTTCTAATAAACATCCCCAATTTCATGACGAGAACCGATTCGTCTCAACATAGCAAGCATTTTACGAAATTAGGAGTGAGAGAGAGTGGGAGTGCCCCAAAATTTGTCATTTCTCAAACAATAAACCAATTTTCACTTCACCAAGGATCAACCTTCTAAACTCAAGTCATCTTTTCTCACAAACAGGCTAAGGTTTTATGGCTAAGCAGTTTTTCCCATCAACATGTAAAATTTAGAAATTTGAGAGAGAGAGAGAGAGAGAGAGAGAGAGAGAGAGAGAGAGAGAGAGAGAGAGAGAGAGAGAGAGAGAGAGAGAGAGAGAGAGAGAGAGAGAGAGAGAGAGAGAGAGAGAGGGAGAGAGAGAGAGAGAGAGAGAGAGAGAGAGAGAGAGAGAGAGGGCGAAATAAATCCATACCTTGTTTGTTGAGAGAAAAATCGAAATCCTAGCGAGAATCCTCAACGAAACTCAAAAAATGGGTTTTTGTTCACAAGTTGGGAAGAAAAAATGAGGAGAAATGAAGAAATGTCAATGGAGTGTTTGGGTGATGGGAGAGATGATAGAGTGAAGAAAAGAGAGTTTTTGGTAAATGGGGAAAGGATACGTTTTTGAGAAGAAGAGGACAAGAGAGAATATGGAAAATGTAAAAGAAAACGTACCTTTGCTTTTCCTTTGACTAGTAGCAGGTGGGGTCACATACGGGTTCAGCCGCGGTTCGCAGTCGGTATAGGGATTCGTCGATTCGCGGCTCGTATTGACCGGTATAATCATCCGCGTATTTTCCTGTCAGATTTTGTCAATTGCGCTGAGCTCGATCGCGGTTCACTTTAACCGCGATGACCAAGTCGTGATCGGATGAGTTGAAATGTAGCGGTCTGTTTCAACCGGTACGAGTCACTCGCTGTTCTTCTTGACCCAAATCCGCGAGTTGTTGCAATTATGATCGCGGTTTTCCCTGTCAGCGAAGTTGGAGCCGTGATTTCAATCTCCTCATCGCGGTCCATTTTTGACCGGTACCAAGACTCGATGATCTTTTTGATAAAAATCCAAAATGTTGCTCGAGCTTTGTCTCGGTCTGCACTGGCCGATACTACTAACTGCAATGGCCTGATGATTGATCTAGGTTAAGTTCACCCACGAGTTGTAACTCATTGCGACGATCACGGTTTGTATTAACCGAGATGGTCAATCCGCAATAACTCTTGAAAGTCCTAATGCACCATTTCATCATGACCTTTGCTCTTTTTAACAAGTCAAAAACCTCTCCCTAAACAATAACCTTAGAAACTTAAATAAAAAGCTCGACTTTTGCAAACTGTTTTTAGGCTAGAGGCGGATTAGAGAGCGGAACTGAGGTCCCTTTGTCTATGAAATCTGAAGCTGAGTAATGCTTGAGTCTTTGCCCATTGACAGTGAATTATCTATTAGATTTCCCACAAAGTACAACTGCCCCATAAGGTCTCACCTCTTTAACCCTGAAAGGACCCGAGCACCTCAAAAGCCTCCCGAGAAAGAGCTTTAACAAGGAATTAAAGAGGAGAACTAGGTCGTCAGCTTTAAACTCTTCTTTTGTGTCAAATTGTCATGAAATAGCTTAGTCCTCTCTTTGTAGATTTTGGAGTTCTCAAAGGCTTCAAGCCCAATCTCATCCAGCTCATTAAGTTGAATCAACCTTCTCTCAGTAGCAGTCTTAATGTCGAAATTCAGCAGCTTAACAGCCCACAAAGCCTTGTACTCAACCTCAACCGGTAGATGGCATGATTTCCCATAAAGCATGGCAAATGGAGTCGTTCCCAATGGAGTTTTGAAGGCAGTCCGGTAAGCCCAAAGCGCATCATCCAATTTTACTGATCAATCTTTCCTCAATGCCCCAACCATCTTCTCAAGCATGGCCTTGATTTTCCTATTTGAAACCTCCACTTGGCCACTTGTTTGGGGATGATAAGGAGTGGCCACCTTTTGTTTGACTTCATACTTCTTTAATAGATTCTCAAATAGCTTGTTGATGAAATGTGAGCCTCCATCATTGATCACTACCCTTGGGATCCCAATTCTTGGAAATATTATACTCTTGAACATCTTAAGCACTACCTTTTCATCATTGGTTGGGCTTGCAGTGGCCTCAACACACTTCGGGACATAATCCACATCTACCAAGATATAGCTATTGCCATAAGATGATGGAAATGCCCCCATAAAGTCAATTCCACACACATCGAAGAATTCTACTTCCAAGATTGTGTTTTGTGGCATTTGGTTCCTTCTCCTTATGTTGCCTTTCCTTTGGCATGGATCAAAATTAGCAATGAACTCATGTGCGTCCTTGAACATAGTCGGCCACATAAACCCGGCATGCAAGACTTTTTGGACCATCTTGAAGTTGGCGAAATGACCTCCATTAGCTGAACCATGACAGTGCATTAGTATCTCATCCACTTCTTCATCAGCCACATACCTCCTATAGTTATTGTCCTTGCAAACAGTATACAAAAAGGCTCATCCCAAAAGAACTTGTTGACATCTCTGAAGAATTTCTTCTTTTGGGATCCTTCTAACCTCAGTGGTTCCTTTTCACAAGCCAAGTAATTCACTATATCAGCATACCATGGCTCCTTATCTTCAATAGCCTCAACTTTCTAAAGCTTCTAACTGGTGTAATGGGCTTCAATCACAACTTTGATAATGATATGTTGTTCTTCTGGTAAAGACCATAGGAACTTCATCTTTGATTCTCGGCCTTGAAAGATGATCAGCTACCCCGTTCTCAATTCCTTTCTTTTCATTGATTTCTAGAACGAACTCCTGCAACAGCAAAAGAATCTGAACAAAAGACCTACAGGTTGGACACAACTGCCTAATTCATCTCAAGAGTCTTGGTTTGCATCCTCCTTCACAAGGAGGTATCAAAGATCTGTGTGATCTGTGTAAACGATTAATTTCGACCCAACCAAATAAGATCTGAACTTTTCAAATTCGAAAACCACAGCCAATAACTCCGTCTCCGTCGTGGCATACCTTCCATGAGCATCATCTAACGTTTTGCTTGCGTAATAGACCACATAGAGCTTCTTATCCTTTCTTTGTCCAAGCACTGCTCCAACATCATAATCACTAGCATCGCACATTATCTCAAAAGGTAGTTCCATGTCCGGAGCTTGCACGATTGGAGCACTAACCAAGGATTTCTTGATCTCCTGTAATGCAGCCAAACACTCCTCATCAAACATAAATTATGTCTCCTTGCACAAAAGGCGTGTGAGTGGCCTACGAATCTTGGAGAAATCCTTAATGAATCTCTTGTATAACCGACATGTCCCAAGAAACTTCTGATACCCTTGACTGAGTTTGGTGGCTTAAGACTCATCATGACCTAAACCTTTGATTTTTCGACCTTAATCCCGTTGACAGAAATAGTGCCCAAGGACTATTCCTTCTGTCACCATAAAGTGGCATTTCTCCCAGTTGAGGACTAGATTGGTTTCTTCACATCTTTTCAGTACCCTGCACAAATTAACAAATCAAGAGGAAAAGGAAGAACCATATACAGAGAAGTCATCCATAAAAACCTTAACTATGTCCTCAATTACATTGGAGAAGATAGACATCATGCATCGCTGAAACATTGTAGGTGCATTACAGTCCGAGTGGCATCCTTCAATATGCGAAGGTACCATAGAACATATGAATATTGATGAGGACATCAGCTTGGCCGACACTGAGTTGGACGAACAAGACGGACCAGGCTCTACCAAGAAGCTGACCGAACTGTTCCCGACCATGCGAGATGTACCAAGGACGCGTTCGGGACAGCGACAGATAAAGGCCGAATTCAACAATGCCATGGAGCAGCTAATCTTGAGGACAAGCCTAGAAGACATCACAACCCAACTAGGCCATCTCGACCAAGGACAACTTGTCCTGAACCAGTTGACCCGGAGGATGATCCATGCCGAAGCTGACGGCCCATTTGAGCAGACCACACCCTGGCCCATAGTCCGGACGCACGGACCGACCATGATCTTCTGCATCGAGCCAGATGATTCTCTGACCGGTCTTCCTCTGGGATAAAGATCATACTCTTTTTCCCTTGTGAAGTTTTGTCCCAAATGGGTTTTCTTCACAAGGTTTTTAACGAGGTGATCCGAGGCCCATTCATTAGAGAGACAGACCGGCCTCCTATCTATTTTCGACCAAGACTTTCCTTTTTCGTTTTTAAGTCCTATTTCTCTTATTTTCTTAGTAATTTTCGATGGCCTTGTTTCTTTTGGCCCATTTGTTTCCAGTTGTATTACTTAAACACTCTTTTGGTTTTATGAAACATTAAGCAAGTTTAAACCAGGAAAAACCCTAAGGTTTCTCGATCTATCTCCTTCTCTGCGCGGCTGCCCCTTAGAAGAGTAGATTTCTTGGCTTTTGGTTGCTGTCTCGATCATCCTAAGTGTTCCACAGATTCAGTAGCTCACAAACCATCGCTCAATCATCCCTTGACGAGAAGAGAGTGCCATCGGCCAGCTTCTCGTCCCATCCGATCACCACCCGCGCTAGCTGTCCACTCTCGGCCGGCCAGCAACCATTCTCGGTCCATCTCTCTCTCTACCATCCACGCCATCTCACATCATCTGGTATCAGAGCTTAAAAGCTCCTGACCAGCCAGGTTATCTCTCTCCTTTACCTAGTTTTAGTCTTGTTTGCTTGCTGCCCTTCTTTTTCAAAACCGAAAATTCAAAAAAAAAAATAGAGAGAAGCTAGGTTGTTAGTGATTTGTTAATCTGGATTTTAGTTTGGATTACTAGAAGTTGCTGTTTGAATACTGCTGAATTGTTTTGCTCCTGTTGTGCTTGAATTAATCTGAGAACTAAAGAGAATTTGGTTAGAATTGTTTTGCTCCTGCTGAACATTTGCGGCCGTGAGTTAGAGAGAGAGCTAGGGTTCCTTTGATGCTTGCGGTTTAAATTAATCTGAACTTGGTTTAATTTTGGTTAATCTCTTTCATTAAATCCTGGTTTAGCTCTTTCCTTTTATAGTTCTTTAGTTTAAAAAAAAAAAAAATCGGTTGATAGGATTTTAAAAAGAAAACCGGTTGTTTTGTTCTTTGCTCGTCTTGATTGTGCTTTGAGTATTGCGGTCTGTTTGCTTGGTTACTAATCTGATTTAAGTGAGCTTTTCCTTCTTGTTTTGTTTTACTGTTTACTTTCAGTTCATTAGTCAAAAAAAAAAGATTTCTCATTGCCTTGTTTTCCTTCCGATTGGTTTGAATTTGTTCGTTTCCTTTTTGTTCTGCTCGTTTCTCTTCTTTGGTGCGTTTGATCTGTTTTTTTAAGTGCGCAGAGAGTAATGGCAGACGAACAAAACTAGTAAGGCACTCCAACTGACCTCACTCAGATCCTAGCTGCTATCCAGACGATTGGAGCCCGACTGGACCGTTTGGAGCGTCCCGGCGATCATCAGCCTCGGCCGGAAGATCAGCAACCTCGGCCCGGCGCCTTTCAGCCTCGGCCAGGAGAGCGTCCACATGGACCAGAGGCCCCACGTCCTCAGAACTACCAGCAACGTCGGCCAGACCAGCACCATGGACGAGTTGAGCGATCCGGACGCTTCCAGGACTTCCGACTGGACGATTTGGACGATGATACGGACGAGTTTGAGGATGGACACCACTGGCCTCGACCACCACACCAGTGTGACCCTATTCACAGAGGGCGCATACGAGAACAGGAGGTACAACGTCCTTATCCTAATGATATCAAACTAAAGCCGCCTACTTTTGCAGGAAAAGTGGACCCATAGGCATATCTAGACTGGGAGCGGAGGATGGAGCACATCTTCGACCATTACGGATATCCCGAAGCCAGGAAGATATCTTTAGCAGTGGCCCAGTTCACAGGACATGCACTATCATGGTGGGATCGGGACGCTTCGGAGCGAAGGCGCCATCGGTACGAGCCGATCACTACGTGGACTGACATGAAGTTCCAGTTAAGGCGAAGGTATGTTCCTTCCCATTTCCACAGAGATTTGCAGAAACGTTTTCGTAAGTTAATGCAGGGAACTAAGACGGTGGAAGAATACTTCGAGGAGTTTGAGCAATTGCGGAATAGGCTTGAGCTAGACGACTCAGAAGAGACTCTGATGGCACAGTTCGTGGACGGACTGAACGAGAGGATCGCTAGAAAGGTAGAAATTCACCCATATCACGATATGCCCGAGTTGTTGCACTTGTGTATACAGGTTGAGCATCACAACCGCGACCACAACCCGGCCTAGGACCAACACGCCTTGGACTGCACCAGCTCCATGGCCCATTGACAAAGGTAAGTCGGTTGAGGTCGAGTCCAGGTTCAAGAGGCCGACCATTGAGACGTCTAAGCCCAACCGACCAGACCCATGTAAGTTTACTAGTACGTCCCGTTCTAGAGATATCACATGTTTTAAGTGTCAGGGTAAAGGACATATGTCTCGAGACTGTCAAAACCGGAGAGTCATGATCTTGAACGAAGCCGGTGAGTACGAGTCTCAGGATGAACAGGAGGATGAAGACATGGAGGAACTTGACACAGGGACGCCCATAGAGTATCCTGACTCTGGAGAACTATTAGTGATCAGGAGAGCTCTCAGTGCGCTTGTTGATCCCGAGACGGTTCAACGCGAGAACATCTTCCACACTCGTTGTACCGTGAACAGCAAGGTATGTAGTCTTATTATTGATGGTGGTTCTTGCACTAACGTGGCCAGAAGGAACATGGTTGATAAACTCGGTCTGCAAGTGACTAAGCACTCGCGACCGTACCGACTTCGGTGGCTGAACGATGACACGGAGATCCGGATCGCAGATCAAGTAACCGTACCTTTCAGCATTGGGCGATATCACGATCAGGTAGTATGCGACGTGGTTCCTATGCAGGTTGGACACTTGTTACTCGGCCGACCGTGGCAGTTCGACAAGGAGTCCTTGCACAACGGGCGGACCAATCACTACTCGTTCATGCACGACAAGCGAAAGTATCAGCTTGCGCCTCTTACACCGCAGGAAGTGCATGAGATGCAACTACACCTTGCCAAGGATAAGAAGACCCGTAAGACCAATTTAATTATTTCTTCACATTCTGTTTCTAGAGCTATTGATCAGAACACGCAGGTGCTACTAATGGTCTTCAGGGAGGCTTTACATTCGTGTTCAGACGATGTTGAGCTTCCCCGGGAAGTTGTTTCTTTGTTTGACAAGTTTAAGGATGTCTTTCCGGACGAGATACCAGCCGGTCTACCGCCCATACGAGGCATTGAGCATCAGATCGATCTAGTGCCAGGAGCGGCTCTGCCCAACCGGCCTGCATATAGGGTGAACCCGACCGAGGCCAAAGAGCTGGAGAAACAAGTGCAGGACCTCATGTCCAAGGGTTACATTTGCGAGAGCCTCAGCCCGTGTGCAGTATCAGTCTTGTTGGTTCCTAAGAAAGACGGGTCTTGGAGGATGTGTGTCGACTGTCGAGCCATCAACAACATCACCATCAAGTACCGACATCCCATACCACGGCTGGACGATATGTTGGACGAGCTACACGGAGCGACCGTGTTCTCTAAGATCGATCTACGCAGTGGGTACCATCAGGTTCGAATGAAGGAAGGCGACGAGTGGAAGACGGCTTTCAAGACTAAGCAGGGTCTTTACGAGTGGCTGGTCATGCCATTTGGCCTTACCAATGCGCCCAGTACGTTCATGCGCCTCATGAACCAGGTCTTGAGGGCCTACATCAGTAAGTTTGTCGTTGTTTACTTCGATGATATTTTGATCTATAGTCGTTGTTTTGCTGATCATCTGGTGCACCTTGAGCAAGTAATAGATACTCTTCGAAAGGAGGGTCTTTATGCGAACCTCAAGAAGTGCACCTTCTGCACTGATAAGCTTGTCTTTTTAGGTTTTGTTGTGAGTTCACAGGACTTACAGGTTGACCAAGAAAAGATCAAATCTATTGAGGAGTGGCCGAACCCGACCACGATCGGCCATGTCAGGAGTTTCCACGGTTTAGCCAGCTTCTATAGACGGTTTGTGAAGGATTTTAGCACAGTGGCTGCCCCACTCACAGTCGTGATCAAGAAGGACGTCCCGTTCAAATGGGGTCAGTCGCAGGAGGCCGCATTTCAGAAACTCAAGGATTTGTTAACCCATGCTCCTATTTTGGTTTTGCCTAATTTTGATAAGACGTTTGAGATTGAGTGTGATGCTTCAGGTTTAGGGATTGGAGCTGTTCTGACACAAGGTGGGCGCCCGGTCGCCTACTTCAGCGAGAAGTTGAGTGGAGCCACGCTCAACTATCCTACTTATGACAAGGAATTGTATGCGTTGGTTAGATCCTTGGAGACTTGGCAGCATTACTTGCTGGCCAAGGAGTTTGTTATTCACACCGACCACGAGACGCTCAAGCATTTGAGAGGACAGACAAATCTGAAGAGGAGGCACGCTAAGTGGCTTGAGTTCGTGGAGACCTTCCCGTACATCATCAAGTACAAGAAGGGAAAGGAGAACGTGGTAGCCGATGCATTGTCCAGGAGATACACGCTGATCAGCACCATGGAGGCCAAAGTTTTGGGGTTTGAACTTATCAAAGAAGATTATGATACTGACCCTGATTTTGGTGAAATTTTTCAGGAATGTAGCAAAGGACCGAAAGGAGTTTTCTACTTGCATAACGGTTTCCTGTTCAGGGGGAAGCGGCTGTGCATTCCTCAGGGATCGATGAGGGAGCTCCTGATCCGAGAGTCCCATGGAGGAGGGCTGATGAGACACTTTGGCGTGGATAAGACACTGAGTGTCCTAGTAGAGCACTTCTATTGGCCACATCAGAAGCGAGACACGGAGCGTTTCTGCTCCAAGTGCATCACGTGCCTTAAGTCCAAGTCCAGGTCACATCCTCACGGTCTTTACTTACCTTTGCCTATACCTAACCGACCATGGGTCGATATTTCTATGGATTTTGTGCTTGGTTTGCCTAAGATCAGGAACAAGGATGCGATCTTCGTTGTGGTCGACCGGTTTTCAAAGATGGCTCACTTCATACCTTGTTCTAAGACGAATGATGCGACCCAGACCACCGATCTCTTCTTCAAAGAAGTGGTCAGATTGCACGGACTGCCACGGACCATCGTCTCGGACCGTGACCCGACAATCCTAGGTCACTTTTGGAGGACGTTGTGGAGGAAGCTTGGTACCAAGCTACTGTTCTCGACCACTTGTCATCCACTGACTGATGGACAGACCGAGGTCGTGAACCGGACTCTCTCAGCCCTCTTAAGGGCCACGGTTGGTAAAAATTTATCACATTGGTTGGATTGCATTCCTTTTGTTGAGTTTGCTTATAATGGTGCCAAACACTCTGCTACTAAGATGTCTCCTTTTGAGGTTGTTTATGGATTTAAGCCAGATACGCCACTTGATCTGAAGCCACTGCCAGCATTGGAGTTCATCAATCTTGATGGAGAGCACAAGGCTGAGGCCATCGCCAAGCTACACCAGGCGGTTAAGGAGAACATCGAGAAGAGGACGGAGCAGTATAAGAAGCAAGCCGACAAACACAGGAAGGAGATTGACATTAGGCCAGGCGACTGGGTTTGGGTTCACATGCGACCCAAACGGTTCAGGAACAAGAGGAAGTCCAAGCTTGCTCTGCGAGGATATGGACCATTTCGGGTCCTAAAGAAGATCAACGACAACGCCTACTAATTGGAACTCCCAGGTGAGATGAGCATATCGTCGAGTTTTAATGTTGTTGATTTGTCTCCTTATTGTGCAGGTGATACTGTTCTGAGGCCAGAACCTCTTCAAGAGGGAGGGAATGATGAGGACATCAGCTTGGCCGACACTGAGTTGGACGAACAAGACGGACCAGGCTCTACCAAGAAGCTGACCGACCTGTTCCCGACCATGCGAGATGTACCAAGGACGCGTTCGGGACAGCGACAGATACAAGCCGAATTCAACAATGCCATGGAGCAGCTAATCTCGAGGACAAGCCTAGAAGACATCACGACCCAGCTAGGCCATCTCGACCAAGGACAAGTTGTCCTGAACCAGTTGGCCTGGAGGATGATCCATGCCGAAGCTGACGGCCCATTTGAGCAGACCACACCCTGGCCCATACTCCGGACGCACAGACAGACCATGATCTTCTGCATCGAGCCAGATGATTCTCTGACTGGTCTGCTTCTGGGATAAAGATCATACTCTTTTTCCCTTGTGAAGTTTTGTCCCAAATGGGTTTTCTTCACAAGGTTTTTAACGAGGTGATCCGAGGCCCATTCATTAGAGAGACAGACCGGCCTCCTATCTATTTTCGACTAAGACTTTCCTTTTTCGTTTTTAAGTCCTATTTCTCTTATTTTCTTAGTAATTTTTGATGGCCTTGTTTCTTTTGGCCCATTTGTTTCCAGTTGTATTACTTAAATACTCTTTTGGTTTTATGAAACATTAAGCAAGTTTAAACCAGGAAAAACCCTAAGGTTTCTCGATCTATCTCCTTCTCTGCGCGGCTGCCCCTTAGAAGAGTAGATTTCTTGGCTTTTTCTTTCTGTCTCGATCATCCTAAGTGTTCCACAGATTCAGTAGCTCACAAACCATCGCTCAATCATCCCTTGACGATAAGAGAGTGCCATCGGCCAGCTTCTCGTCCCATCCGATCACCACCCGCGCTAGCTGTCCACTCTCGGCCGGCCAGCAACCATTCTCGGTCCATCTCTCTCTCTACCATCCACGCCATCTCACATAAAATATCGTCTTCTCCTGATCATTCAGGTGTATCGGGATTTGGAAGAACCCGTTGTACCCGTATGGAAAGTAATAGAAAGATGGTTCGCTAAGTGTTTTAACATATGATCAATAAATGGCAATGGGAAATGATTATTCATATATGTAGCATTCAACTTTCTGTAATAAATACACATTCTATGACCCGTAATTGTCCTCGTGGGGATCAGCTCATCATTTTTATTCTTAACGACAGTGATTCCCCCCTTATTAGTATCACAATTACAGGAGAAACCCATGTACTATCCTAGATCGGGTAAATAATTCATGTATATAACAATTTCAAGATTTTTTTTAACCACTTCTTTCAGATGAGGATTAAGTATTCTTTGATGATCAATTGATGACAATTCATTTTCGAGATGAATCCTATGAGTGCATAAGCTAGGTGATAAGCCTTTAATGTCATCTAATGAATAACCCAATATTTTATATTTTCTTAACTCATCACCAAAAGTAGTAAGTTCATTATCATTAAGCACTCATTTACTATGACAGGGTATGTAGAGTTTGTGCCTAATAAAACGTACCTAAGCCCCCGCGGAAAGGGCTTGAGTTCAGCCATTGGAGCCTTAAGTTCACTCCAGTCATCCTAAATGCTGGACTGACCCTTGCTAGCAAACCCATCTCCATTAGCTTTCATTTCCAAAGCACAAGCCTCGTGCTCTATCCCATCCAGCTCAAACCCAATACCATCGAATTCAACATTCCCTAGAAGCGGCCTATGCAAATCCCAAGCCATCTTGTAGGCTAAACTCTCTTCATGAAGATATTCATATTTCTCATAAGCTAGCTCATCCATGGTCTCAATGTAGAAAGCTTTACCTTCTATGGTAGGCTTCTTCATCACATCCTTAATGTCAAATTTAAACACAAGATCCTTGCCTAGATGAAGGTCAATCATGTCGTTCCTCACATCAATCATGGCTCCAGAAGTTGCAAGGAAAGGTCTCCCAAATATTACAGGGTCATAAGGCTCCTCATCCATCTCAAGCACACAAAAATCAGTATGAACCTCAAAACCGCCAAGCATGACCGAAATATCCTCAAGTAGTCCAATAGGGAACCTCACTGATCTGTCTTCAAGCACTAAACGAGATCATACATGCCTTGTAGGTGGTGAAACTGAGCTGATTTTCTACTGATAAGGGCATCAAACTCACACTTGCTCCAATATCACACAAACAATTCTCGAAGGATGAGGTTCCTAGAGAGAATGGAAGTGTGAAACTCCCTAAAACTCCTAACATCTTTGGAATCCTGCTACTTTTTATGATGACACTACATTCGTGAGTAAGGACTACCATTCCATCCATGTCTTTAGTCCTTTCCTTGATTGCTTCCTTCGAAAACTTGGTGTATTGAGGCACCAAGAGGAAAGCATCAATTAGAGGCATGGTCACTTCAACCTTATCCATCTGCTTGGCAAACAATGCCTTATACTTTTCAAGGATCCGCTTCTTGAATCTTTCCGGGAAAGGAATTTTAGTTGGTAAGGAGGTGGAATGAACTATGTCACCCTCTTTTTAGCCGGACCATTGGGCTTGTCTCCTCAACTCCTTTCTTAGCTATCACTTCATCATCTATGATAGCTTCCTCTGAATTTTTGATACTATCCTCCCCACTTAAGTTCTCAACGTCCTCTTTGAGATTAGGCGGAGCTTGGTGAGAAAGAAGTTCTTTTCCGCTCCTCAAGGTTATAGCATTGCAATACTCCTTTGGGTTCTTCTTTGGTTTTCCCGGGAGTGTCCCTTGAGGTTTGGAAGTAGAAGCTGATATGTTCTCCATGTTGGTTACTCTTGAAGTGAGGTTTTGAAGCTGAGAAGTCAATTCACCAAAAGAGAAATCCACCTTATTGTGTATATATGCCATCTTCTTACTCACATCCATTGCCCCGTTGGCCTGACCCTACAGAATCTGATGCAGAAGAGTGTTCATGTTCTTCATGTCTGGTTCAGCAGCTGAAGAAGTATAAGTTTTACCTTGTTGAGCAAAACCCGGTGGTGGATAGGTTGGTCTACATTGGAACCCTTCTTAGTTGTACTGAAATTTTGGCTTAGGTGCACACCCTCCTTCTTTGTTTGTGGGAACAAAAGGCTTGTAGTTGTTTTGCCATTTTGTTTGTCCACCTTGACCTTGTTTTTGAGAAGGGTAGATTTGATCACGAGGGTTTTCCACATTATTGCTTTATAGGAGATGTTTGGGTAATTTCTATAGTTGGGATTGAAATATTTTTTGAATCCTTGGTTGTTTCCAACATAGTTCATCTCCTCTTGTTGGCAATCCTCCCCACTTAGCTCTTGGTAGTTCTCCTCAGAATCCCCAATGTAATGGACTGACTTTTGGGAGGCTAGTAAAAGCTTGTCTAGCTTGTCATTTAAGGCCTTCATCTCTTTAGCATATTTCTCATCACTAGAAGAAAAGCACCTTTGTGACCTATCATAGTCTTCCTCATAATTTCCATCACTTTGGGAAAGGTTTTCTACCAATGCCATTCCATCTTCCACATCTTTTCCAAGGAAGAAGTCATTACTTGCAGTATCCAACAACATCCTAATATGTGGTTGGACTCCGCGGTATACAGTACTGAGGAGTGATTCTTCTATGAACCCATGGTGAGGGCACTAGTGTAATAAGCCCAAGAATCTCTCCCAAGTCTCATCAAAATTGTCGTTGTTCTTTTGAGTAAACCTCGAGATCTCATTATGAAGCCTTGCAGTCCGGGTGTTGGAGAAAATTTTGGTCAAGAGGATTTCTTGCATTGGTCCCAAGAGGTTATGGTACATGCTGGAAAATTCATCTCCCAAGTATGTGCCTTATCCCCAAGAGAGAATGGGAATAATCTGAACTTGAAACCATCTTTTGAAACACCATTGATCTTGGTCATGTTACAGATTCTGTCAAATTGATCAAGATGATCTAGAGGATCCTCCATAGCCAACCCATGAAACTTGTTTCCCTGCACCATATTTATCAGCCCTCCTTTTAATTTGAAGTTGTTGTTCTCTACTGCTAGATGGATGATGCCTTACCTATTAGCATGAGTGTTGGGAGCATCACCCTCTCCAATAGTGTGTATTCTCCTTGGTGCATGCACTGGGACTTCCAGCTTGGCGAGGGTGTAGTGGGGTTGGTGGTGGTAGGGTGGTGGTGAGGTTGGAGTTCTTGATCACCCATCTCTTCAATGACCCAGTTGGTCATCATCAAGTCCCACTTGATCCATAGCATGTTGCCTAATATCCTCTACCTCGTGTTGAACCTCAATTTCTGGATCCAACCCAAGTCTAGCCAAGTAAGCAGTCCTCTCTTGTGCTCTTCGTACTCTTGCTAGCTCTCTTTTGTATGCTCTGATACCCTCAACAAGATTTGTAGGTCTTCTGCTGCGAAAGGCTCATTAACCTGAGGAGTAAAAGCAAGAAGAAGTAGCAAGATTAGTAACCATTAGCTTGTTCTCAAATAGAATAGAAATATAAGTGACTAATCATAATTCCAAATTGGCAACCACGCCAAATTGATACTAAGATTTTTGTGTATTTCTTGAGTAGTATCAATCCTTCAAGTATTTATCGTTTAGTACGAGGTATCGAACCAATTGTAATAAGACTCAATCACTAAACCATTCAGTCCAAGCAATTCAAATTTCAATAAGAAGTTCTAAGATCCTAAGTGCAATTAAGACCATCAATCAAGATGATCAACAACATTGCAAATAAGAAATAAAATTCAATAACTAAGCAAGATAATAAATGTAAAACAAACAAGAAAATTACTACGAAAATTCAAGATCAATACTAAAAACAGGCCATTGGGTTAGGTCAAGGACTCAAAGTGATCCTAGACCTAATCAACAATGCTAACACAACTTCAATTGAGCTAATCATTAGGAAAAGAACACAATCAATAGACTAATCCAATATCTTGGCATTAATCACTTTGCTTAATCCCTAATCAAGAATAAATCAGCATTTATGATTAAGAGTTAAACAAGCATTAAAATCAAGTTCTCAAAGCCATTAAGCACTTTAGACAATCAGTCTCATGAGCTAAACATACAAATCCTTACAAAGGTTCATTCTAGAATTTCATCAAACACTTAGTGTGCAATAAATTACTTATTATCTAAATCAATTTGATCAAGGTTAATCTAGAATAAAGACCACCTAAATAGGAAGGATTAATGATAATATAGCCCTAAGAATTCATGATTCACCCTAAAATGACCATAATCTACCTAATCCATAAGCCTTAAAAGGTTATACTCACTAATCATCCTAAACCCAACAAAACCCATAATGATAATGTTAAGTTTAGAGATTAGTGAAAGATTAAAAGAAAAGAAGAAGAAATCAAAGACAAAAACTCTTAAATTACTTAAAGATTCAATCTTTCTTACAACATTCAAAAGAGAGGTTTTTGGAGTAAAATAAGCTTAAGGAGAAAAATAGGGTTTTTTTACTTATAATGAACAGTGTTCGAAACCGGGTCAACCCAAAAAAACCCGGGTATTGACCCGGTTCAATTGGAAAAAGCTGGTTCACATCGCACTGTCGTGGTTTGGCTTGGTCGCTATGACTAACCGTGACTATTTCCGCTGTTTGTGACGACCGCGATGCCACAACCGCTATTCTCCCTGGTTTTTGGTCGAGGAATGTTGCCTTAAGAGTTGCGGGTTGAGTTGGTCCGGTACTGCCTGGTGGTGACTGACATTGCGGATTGGATCGACCGTGACTTACCGTCCGGTATTCTTTCGGGGAAAACTCGTTATCGACTGCGTCGGGCGTCGCGGGCAAGACAGGTCCGGTACAAGGCGAACGTTATGTGCTTCACGCGTCATGTGGACCGTGATGCTTCAGTCGCCAATCTTCTTGCCGAAAAGTCGTGATTTTCTGTTTGGCTTGTCGCGGTTTAGGTTTTCCTAGTACTGCCAAACCGTGACTCCACTTGATCTTCATGCCTTCTTCTTCTTGCAATCTCCAAACTCCGTCATTCCAATGCTCCATCCCAAAATACCTCCAATCAGCTAGAAAACACAAGAGAACACTTCACAAGAGAACCTCCAAAAGGAACAAAATATGCAATTCCTAACTCTAATGCATTTAAGTTTTCAAAAGCAAGAAAACCTAAACACACTTATATAATAGAATGCAAAAGAAGATCAACACATGTACTAAAGTGATCTCTAAATGAACCAAAATGCAATGATATCACGTTGGTACCACACCCGAACCTTAACCCCTTTTTGAACCTCTTGGTTGTCTCTCTTGTTTTAATATCTGCAGATATGTGCAAAAATGCCGGAGAGAGAAGAACGACACAGTCTTTAGTCACTCAAGACGGAAAAAAACACCAACAAAGAATAGAACTGAGCTTTGCCGTAAAATCTTCATAAATTGGTATAAAATTAGTGTGGCCCCTCCATAGGTTTAGGATATACCATGAGTTATCAATATATATATATTTCATTTTAACTATGTTTTATTCATTTGGTGTACGTCTTGTGTTGGATGTGAGATTAACAACCTGCCAAGAGCTCGACCCAAATATAGACCGGTCAATAAATGCCATGTCCAATAAAGAGAAGAGCTCGGCACATAACCATCAAGGTCCAATCGCAAAAGATTTGGATGTTATGACGAGCTCCAAAATGGAAAGAAATTCATGTTTATTGCCGAAATAGAAAGAGATCATGACATATCTCCAAAAAAGTGAATTTTGAGTATTAGAGAAGGCTTAAAGACTGAATGATTTTTTTTTCTTTTAAATTTTTTCTGACGGTTTTTATCAAAAAATAAAAAAAAAAGACGGTTGACGAGTTGACTTAGATAGCAAGATTCTATACGGCAAGAGTCCATGAATTTTAAGCTAATTGTCCAGATTACAGACCCATCAAGGGACAAATAATCCACCCACTACATGATGTCTCTATAGAAGCCATAAACACTGAATGGGTTGTTTTTTTGTCTTTTTAGACGGGTGACTAATTGACTTATAAGCAAGAGTCTAGACGGCAAGAAGAGTCCACGATTATGACTAATTGGAAATTTCTCATCCATATTTTTCTTCATGTTGCATTAACACCACAAGTTGTCTTTTATTCACTTTCCTGCAAAGATTTTAACCCCAAAAAAAGTTTTTCTTCAAAAACAAAGAGAGAAGCATGAGACTGTTTCTTTTACTTGCTTTCAATGCTCTCATGTTACTTGAAGCATATGGGTTTACTAGAGAAACAGATAAGCAAGGATTGCTTGAATTCAAGTCTAGAGTTTCTGAAAGCAAAAGAGTCGTCTTGTCCTCGTGGAAAAACTCACTCCCTATTTGCAACTGGACTGGGGTTACATGTGGCCGCAAACATAAGAGAGTTACTCGTTTGGATCTTGGAGCATTGCAGTTAGGCGGGGTGATATCACCATCTATTGGTAATCTTTCGTTTCTCATATCACTTGATCTCTCTAATAACTCTTTTGGTGGTACCATCCCTCAAGAGATGGGAAACTTGTTTAGACTTAAATATTTGAATATGTATTCAAATTTTCTCGGTGGAGGGATTCCAACCCGTCTATCTAACTGCTCTAGATTGGTGAAGCTTAGTGTCGATTCAAATAATCTTGGAGGGCGTATTCCTTCAGAACTAGGGTCATTGACGAAGCTCGTCAATTTATATCTTGGTGGAAACAACCTGACAGGGAAGCTCCCTGCATCTCTTGGAAATTTAACATCACTCATAGAACTTAGCTTCGGAGATAACAATATAGAAGGAGGGATTCCGGATGATATAGGTAGATTGACTCAAATGGTGATTCTTGAAACAGCTGGGAACAGATTCTCAGGTGTTTTCCCGCCTGCAATATACAATATGTCAGTACTTGAGGTTTTAATAATGTACGATAATGGTTTCTCAGGTAGCCTAAGGCCTGGTTTTGGTAATTTTTTTCCAAAACTTCAAGTGTTACACATGAGAGGTAATAATCTCACAGGACCCATCCCACTAACGCTTGCCAATATATCAACTCTTCAAATGTTGGGATTCGAGTTTAACAAACTGACAGGAATTATTCCTCCGAGTTTTGGAAAACTACGGAATTTGCAACAACTATCTTTTATTGGTAATTCTTTGGGAAGTAAATCTTCTGGCGATCTTGAGTTTATTAGTGCTTTATCAAACTGCACCCATCTACAGAGATTACTTCTTGGTGAAAATATGCTTGGAGGTGACTTGCCCGCCTCTGTTGCAAATCTGTCGAGGAACCTCATCTCTTTAAGTCTTACAAGAAATTTCATTTCTGGAAATCTCATAAGCCTACAAAAACTTGGTTTCGAAGAAAATCGGCTAACAGGGATACTCCCAAGCTCTCTTGGAAATCTCCCATATCAATTCAAACAGAATGTCCGGAGAGATACCATCTGCTATTGGCAATATCACTCGGTTGGTGACACTTTACTTGTCCAACAACAGTTTTGAAGGAACTGTTCCTACGAGTCTCGGCAATTGTAGCAATTTGCTACATTTACATATTGGGTCTAATAGGTTGAAAGGAGCTATACCGTTGGAGATCATGCAAATTTCATCCCTTCTTTACCTAAATATGTCAGGTAATTTCTTTATGGGCTCTCTACCAAAAGATGTTGTACTAGAATATCTTGTTACATTGTCTGTTGCGCATAATAAATTATCGGGACAACTCCCACAAACCTTGGGAAAGTGTCTCTCGATGGAACAACTTTATCTGCAAGGAAACTTGTTTGATGGACCCATTCCAGATATAAGTGGGTTGGTGGAAGCTAAAGAAGTTGATTTGTCGAGCAATAGTCTCTCTGGAAGTATTCCTCGATATTTTGGAAAATTTATGAAGTTGCAATATCTCAATCTATCCATTAACAATCTTGAGGGAAAGGTGCCAACAGAAGGAAAATTTCGTAATGCTACTATATTTTCGGTATTTGGGAACAAGAATTTATGTGGAGGCGTCAAGAAACTGAAACTGAAGCCATGCCTCCCGCCAGCACAACCACTAGGTACAAAGCACTCCTCTCTTCAAAACAAAGTTGTGATTGGAGTAAGCATAGGCATAGCTTTGCTTTTGTTGTTTGCCATAGCTTCAGTTTGTCTATGTTGTCTGAGAAAGAAAAAGGAGCAGCAAACCAATAGTTCTACTCCTTCTGCCTTGGAGGTTTTCCATGAGAAGATAAGTTATGGAGATCTTCGAAACGCAACAGATGGATTTTCTTCGAGCAATTTGGTTGGAACTGGCAGTTTTGGTACTGTGTTTAAAGCATTACTCCCAGCCGAGAATAAAGTTGTTGCAGTGAAAGTTCTAAATATGCAGAGACATGGAGCAATGAAGAGCTTTATGGCGGAGTGTGAGTCTTTGAAGGACATAAGGCATCGTAATCTTGTGAAACTATTGACGGCTTGCTCCAGTATTGATTTCCAAGGAAACGAATTCAGAGCTCTCATCTATGAGTTCATGCCTAATGGAAGCTTGGATATTTGGCTGCACCCGGAGGAAGTCGAAGAGCCTCATAGGCCATCAAGAACCTTGAATCTCTTTGAAAGACTCAACATTGCCATAGATGTGGCTTCTGTCATGGATTATCTACATGTTCACTGTCATGATCCTATAGCTCATTGCGATCTTAAGCCAAGCAACGTCCTCTTAGACAATGACTTGACTGCCCATGTTAGCGACTTTGGTCTAGCTCGGCTTCTCCTAAAATTTGACAAAGAGTCCTTCCTCAACCAATTAAGCTCGGCTGGCATCAAGGGAACCATCGGCTATGCTGCACCAGGTAAAACTATCACTCTAATGTTCTACGAATTTTTTTAGTATATCCTTGTTTCGTTACAATTTAGTTGTTGTTCCTGTTAATAATGGTGTAGAATATGGAATGGGAGGGCAACCATCAATACATGGTGATGTATATAGCTTTGGGATTCTCCTTTTGGAAATGTTCACTGGAAAAAGACCAACGAATGAGTTATTTGGAGGAAATTTTACATTACATAGCTACACTAAGTCAGCATTTCCAGAGCAAGTATTGGACATTTCAGATAATTCTATTCTTCACAGCGGTCTCAGAGTCGGCTTCCCTATTGCTGAGTGCTTGACACGGGTTTTGGAGATTGGACTTCGGTGTTGTGAAGAATCTCCGAAAAACCGGTTGGCAGCAGGTGAAGCCACAAAGGAGTTATTCTCAATCAGAGAGATGTTCTTTAAAGCAAGAAGAACAGCCAGACGATGAAGCGTTTATGCTGCCCTCAACAACCCACTTAAAAGGCTGCATCTGAGGCCTATATAGTATCATGTTGTCTTTCGTAATCTGTGGTTTATATCTTATTGAACATACTTAGAAGGCTTGCAGAATATAATGTTAATGAATGCTTGTGTTATATGCAGACAAATGATGAATGTTGTGTTATCAATCACCAGCTTGACAATTGATAACACATCTCCCTTTTAGTTCCCTATTTTATTTCGAATTTCTAAGCTTTTATAATCCAATTTCTGATATAGTAATGAATGTTTTGAACCGGTTAGAACCCTGAAGACGCTCGGCTTGTAGACTTCCTCAAGAAAACGAGCAATCTCATTCTTTGATATGACCCATATTCGTTAGTGAAAATAAAGCTTTTAAGAATGGTGATCTAACAGTCCCATGTGATCAGAGAGGGTAGAAGTTGATTTTGCAAAGTAATGTAAAGAAGTGAAACTGAGATTCGTTGAAGATCAGAGCTTATCTACTGTGCTATCTCTGATTAGCATGTCAAAAAGATAAAACAGAGAAAACAAAATTCCCTGCAGACACTAAAGCAAAATTCTTGGGGACATCTTTAAGGAAAGTGAAATGAAGATAGCAACTTTAACTGCTTCCAAAAGACAGTAGCAGTTGCAACCACTCACATGTTCTAACTAAGAGAACGAATCCTCAAAAAAAAAATCTTAAAGAAAGTGAGATTGAGATTTTGGAGTCTTGGAGATGCTCTTCACAGCTTTGACAGCGCAAAAGCTTTAAATCTAAAGAGGATTAGATAAAGAAGACTGAAAATAAAGAACAAATATTAAAAATACAATCGAAACTAAGAACTCTGAATCGAGTAAAGATCGGTTTAAGAGCCATAAGATCAATAAAATCAGTATCATTTCTTGTTCTGAATTATCACAAGGTCACAAGAAACAATACATGTTGTATAGAACAAATCTATGATCATTCTAAAAGCTACAGTATTCTTTGTCTATTGATATTTTTCTGTAGTTTCGAAGAACTGTAAAAACACACATCAAAACAAGCAAACATGAAAAAGAAGCAGACAAGAGAATCAAGCAATCAAATCATATGATCGGACAAGGTGGAGTCTCCCACACATCAAACACATTCTCTTCACTATGCAATGCGAAAAGCCGATCCCCACCAATGGAGAAATCACAGATTGATCCACCATAGCTTCTTCTTAGCCTAGAAGTTAAAACCCAATCAGGTCCACAAAACACTGAGATAGAATCATTCATCGAAGAGAAAAGCTGGCCTTCGTGCAACGCTAGTTTCGGATAACAAGGCTCGTCAGGCATCTTGCTTTTCATCAGTCTGCTTCTCGAACTCCACCTCACACTTCCACCGTACATCCTCACATCAATAAACCCCAAATCTTCAAACTCATTCACCACACAAATCGAATTGCTATCTTCCATAGCTATAGCATCTCTCACTCTCTTCTCATCTATCGCCATAGGAGACCCAATATCCGACCAAGACCAAACCATGTTCTTGTCCCGAAAATCCAACAAACTAATGTAACAGTTGTCTTTTCTTGGAAACAATGTAGCTACAAGAAGACAATTCTTACCATTCAACCATTGAAGCTTGTCTGCATCACCTAGTGACCAACCTGGACTCTCGTAGAAGAAATCTGTTTGTTTTCCGGTGATCTGATCCCAAACTCCGATTCCGTACTCATTACTCCTACCTTTGCAGCTCGAAAAGATCTTATAATCCGGATTAAAACTCAAAGCTCCAGCTGTATAACTCTTCACTTGATTCTCATGACATACCTGAAACTTATACCGGAGATCACCGGAAGATGAGCTAAACAGTCCCATGCCTCCGTCTCCTCTCCCCAGTTTCTCGCAAGCAGAGAGTACGATGTTGTCTGAATCAATCCAGCCAACATCGTTAACTCTCTGATAATCGAGGTTTATCGGATAATGTTCTTCTAACATCCAATCAAACACGTGGACAACACTCCCGTGCGCGACGCAGCAACCGCCGTCAGGACCAGCTCTTATGGCGGTTCCGTCTCCCGGAGCGATTCCTTTGACGGAATCCGATAAACGGAGACGGTTTCCGTCGAATGGTCCCCATTTAGCCGTCCTTACGTGGTTGAGTAAGCCGTAGAAAGAAGCTTCTCTGTGAAGGAGACGCTCTGGGATGTTTGTGGGAACGTTGAGGTCTCCGGTACGGAGGATATCGAGGAGAACGGCGAAGCAATCTGGGTTTCTGTCTATGAAAATATCTTCTCTCGGCGGCGAGAGATTCCATTCGTCGTCGAATAAGGCGCCGAAGAAGGAATCGCGACCTGCGTTTGCAAGCGTCGTTGATGTTGTTTCGAAGATTCGACCACCAACGTTGAATTTGATCCTGTCTTTTGAGTTACCCATCAATGGAAGAAGAAAATTAGGTGATAAAAACGAAGAATTCGGGATTTGAATAGAAAAGCTGAGAGCTTTTTTTTGTTTTCCCTAGAAAGCTGGAAAATTTCTGAGTTCGGATATTTTGGAAAAGGAATCTTCAATCATTAGCTATCGAGAATTTGTTTTCTCTTCATAACAAGCCAAGAAGCCATGAAAGATCATAGAGAGAGTTAGTCAAGAAGATGATTCTGATTAATGAGAAATCGAACTGACTGTCTCTCTCTCTCTCGGATTGAAACAGAGCCGAAACTCGATCGAATTCGAGGAAATTGTGGTCTGGGCACGGGAAAGAAGTTGTTTGAGATTAATGCGAAAATTTTGAAATTTTTTCAGAAGATGTGAGATTGACTCGACTCGACGCTCTCTCTCTCCTCTCTTTCTCCGCTTTTATTTCATTCCGTTTACACACAGCAGTTGTTCTACATTTATACATTAGAAGATGAAAAATAAATAGGATGATAAAAATAATAAGACCGCGCGTGGGTCCCATTTTGGTTTGTAGTTGCGTTACTCTCAGCTTTCAACCGTAGGATGTTAGTGTTTTTAAGATATTGTTTCAGATCTAACGGTTTTTATACGGTAATGTAAATTACTAAATCGGGAGAACATTCCCAGATGATCAACACCTCGTTAGATTTTTTTGATATTTATCAACTTCGATTTGTGAAGGAGCTAAGAGAAACAATATTATCGTAGGACCTTTATATAAATGAATAAAAAGGTTATAATATATTTTCTTTTATTTAGTAAAATATCAATTTATTGAAAGATTAATCAGATCAAAATTTGTTTAGAATCAATTTTCTTTTTTAATTAATTTACGGAAGTACTAATTTATCATTTTAGTTTATAAAGTTATATGCAAGTAGTTGTCCGGTCGAGGTAGTCCAAGTGGAAGCGGATCCGTGGTGGCAATACACCATCCGGGTTCGACTTCAGGCGGAAACAAAAATGTCTTTTCTGGACACAACGCGGATATTGGGCCTCGGCTCAGGGAAAAACCTCCCAGGTAAAGCTTGCATGCGGCCTGACTGAATCCAAGAGATTAGTCTGGATCAATTGGACTGGGATCTACCCTTGGATTAACAAAAAAAAAAGTTATATGTAGTTTGTAATTTTCGGGTAGTGGGATGTCCTTATCACATCTTTGATGTAAACGATAAGAGGAGACTTTCTTAAGTATTTTATCGATTTTTTGAACGATTGTTCGTGTTAGTGGAACAATTCAAATCAAATGATATAATAATAACTAGGTGATCGATTGCTGGTATTATTTTATTATTAATTAATTTAGGTGTAGTTTTTATTAGTGTCAAGATAAAATGTGATATAATTTTTTCTTGTATCGATATGATATAAGATTTAATTTATAATTTTATATGCATATCCAAATTATTACGTTTGAATTGAATGCATAAAATAATAAGTATTACTCATACGAAAAGCATTATAGCATTGTATGTATGGAAAAACTAAAAGTCGTATATAAACATTCGGTTTTTGTTGAACATTTTTTTTGTTTAATATTTGTATATTTAATAATTTTGTAAATCTTATTTAAACCACTTTTTCTTAAACCAATAAATGTTTTCCGCGTACACAGAATGTCGTGTCGTTTTAAGTCAAGATTGACATGCGTGAGGGTCTCTTCGATAACCATCATTTATTCTGGTTTAAATATAGCTTATATTATCATCGTTCTTCACTATATTCCCTTCTTCCCTTTGTCTCGGTTATACCAAAACTTTTATTTGTTTTCTGGCTTTTATCTCTATTTCTAAATTAAACATGCAAACATGTTCGTTGTTTTTCTTATGTTCGAATCTGTGTCGACCTCCAGAGTCATGCATGATCGAGTTCGTCGATGAACTTATGGTCTTTTTGCTAAGGGGTAAATCATCATTAAATATATTTGTCATGATGGTTCATTTTGTTTGTCGTCCTTCCCAACTTAAGGGCGACGCTCATATCATTCATTTGGATCGATATGATACGTCGTAAATTTCAGTAACATGTTGTGGTCCGCTATTCCGAGATCGGTTAATTTCGTTTGGATCTTCGATTATAGGAACTTTGATATATATTTCTTGTTTTATTTAGAGCAACCAATTGTAAATCGAAGTGGATCTGTCCAGGAAGATATGGAACATATTTCTCTTTAGGAAAGTTGTTCAGCGGAGCTAGGTTGGATGCGAGATGGCTATTTTGGAATCGTTGTCACGCCGGTTTAGAATTCTTTTTACCCCATGAAGATCCTCTGACCGGTGTTGATTTCATCACGGTTCCCATCTATGCAGCTGACTATCAGGAAAAAGTCTTGCGAGGACGACAGACGAAATTGTCTTTCAAGAAAGGCAAGTCGGCGGTGAGATGATTGTTTAAGATCGATTCCTCTGAGTTCCTTAATTTTAAGGAGAATGTTGGTTTCGGTGTTGATCTCATAACAATTTCTATCTCATCGACGTCTGACTGGGAAAAGACTACAAATCGTCTGTTGAGAAAGCGGTTCGGATTCTGGTGGAAAGAAACCGATATCACAAGTCAAGCTTTGGTTTGGTTGAACTTGTTTGAAGAAATTATTTTATGTTTAGAATATTAATTAGTCCGACTTGTAATATCAATTCTTAGGATAAATAAAACGCAGGGAAATATCAAAGAAATTTCTAAACGAAGGATAATAGCTAAGAAAATTTATCTAGTCAGACTTGTAATATCAATTTTTGCGGATGGATAAAACAGATGACAATAACTAAGAATATTCTTAACAAACCGCTTAACTTACTTAGCCAATAATTCGAACTCCAAAAAAGAATATTCTATCTGTAAATATATATTTTAGAATACTAAATATTCTTGTTAATAATTGCTATCTTTATTCCTTGAACATGGACATCTTGAGGATCTATAAATATTTTGGACCAATGAGCTTGTTCACAAATGTACTCGCCTATACACAAATGTCAACATATATAAACCGAGTTATGGAGGCTTCTATAATTTTTTATTTTAAAATATTTGTTATAATAATTCATCGAATAATTACCTTTATGCAAGCTAAGAAGCCCAAATTGTATGACACACATTACTGGAAAATCATGGTTGCACTTAGACCAATTGATCAAAAATTCGGTAGAAAAATCATGTGCATACGTATTAGTCAGTTTGCACGATAAAATAGCACCTCTGCAATCAAGATCATGATATAGACATTAGAATATAATATCTGCAACACACCATTAAAATGTTGCAGAGCACCAACATTAATAACTCTTTCGAAGACATCTATCCCAAAAAAAATAAAAAAAAATTATAATTCGGTATGTATTAATAAAAGAATGATATTTGTAAAAATAAACATCGAAAACAAACTTACCAAGACTTTTATTAATTTTGTGTTCGCCCATGAAAATTTCAGTGAATGGGACAAAATGAAAGAAAAAACTATCAACCCCACCGGCAACCCTCGCTAGGGATGTTTCCTCAGTAAACAAAATTTCCCGAGGATGAGATGTTTCGTGAAGATAATTCGTACAAAAACGAATTTTAAACGTTTGAATGATAACTGTAGTATACTCAATAATAATTCTCGTCCAAGATGTTTGCCAAAATTTCTTAGGAATTATTGCATGAATTTTAGAACCATGCGAGGAAATTTTATAAGAATAAAGATACGTTACACAAATAAGCGTCCACTGAGTTCTAAGAGCTGAATATAGATTAGTAACCGAAATTTGAACACTAACCCATTCGTCTACCAATATGAGATCGATGGTTGGAACGGATGGAGAAATAAACTTATTCCACTTTCTAAGAATTCGAGCTTTGATTCGCCATTTATCTAAAACACACTGTAAATCAGAAATATTTGTTAATTCTCCGTTATTAAAAACATCCAGACCTTTTGAATCCATCATATCATAGTTGTGATTTGCAAATTATATATATATTTGAAATATATATATATATATTTTAATTGATTTAGATCTAAGTTAGTAAGATAGAATATTAATATATTATGGAATATTTTCTCATCGATAAAAAACGATTTTTTTTGTTTATAAATGAATATATAACAGAATATCTCATATAGGAAAGTCTGTTGAGAAATTTTAGAAATACATTTTTTTAGTAAATATTAATGTATCTAAATAAATATCTAGATCCATAACTATACACATATTCTAGGCGATTTTAATGGGTATAGATGTTTTACATATATTTTTATATTTCTAGTAATTGATTAATACAATAATTTATACGTTACATTATTCGATTACATATAATTATATGTACTATAACAAATGAATACGTGAATGATATCTATACATATACTGTTATAAAGTGATCGTTATGTATTATTTTCAAAACAACATTAAGAACATGTAATATTGACATTTGATTTCTTCAATGGCCCCGATTATGAATAAATTTGCATTACGATATTTTGTTGTATAGTTTTGTTTGAGAAAATTTAAACCCAAATAAAATAGTAAAAACACTTAATGATAAAAATCAAATCAAATAGTCGTTACAGCCAAAATATAAATCAACGAAATAACCATCGCAAATTATTCCCTTCTCCAATAATGGTCTTAATCATGGTTCTAAGTTCTTTAGAGATGCCACTTGTACCTGCAATTGATTGGAAAATCAATTAGTCATAAATTTATACCATGATTATTAATATTATGTAAGGTTGATACAATTTAAAACTTACACAAAATAGTCTCACTTCTTAATGTCCAGAATATCATTGTTAATAAGCACTTCAGTTATTGCGTCAATAGAGGTGACAAACTTTTTACCTATTGTTAAAGTGTATAATTAAATATAATTAGTGGTGAGTTGCCAGTAATTAATACACACAGTACATAATAATCACAGAGATTAGGTAAAAGAACCTGGGATGCCGTCAATCTTACAGAAACGCATAATGCAACACTGGATAGAATCGGGTCCATGTTTTATTGCCCTGTACAGTTGCTTTACATGGTTACCAAACAGAACGTATGGAATGATATTGTCACTGCACAAAAAACAATCAAAACATTTGTCTAATCCATACATTCATAAAAAGGTATCTTACATGCTAAGATTAATAAATACCTTTCATAAATAAGTTGGAATTTAATCTTAAATGGATTTGGACAGGTTTTATGAATGACTTTCAAATATTTAACTTCTCGGATTAAGCCAATTAAATCTATGCGATATTAAATATTATTTTAATAGCAAATCATGTTATATCAAATATATATCCGTAAAATGCTATGAATGGCTCACCGATTAAGTATGTGTTATCCTTTTATTAAATGTAATCAAATTTTGTGAATTCACAAAATGATCTTTTGGTCAAACTATCAGTCGGGGTCATCAAAGTTTCATTTTTGAACACAACTGTAAGTAGATGTTTAGTTTTACGATTAATACCCATTTGCGGCTGGAGCAAAAACTTTGTAAGGCAGAATGATGCGATGCTTTTGGTGAACAACATTTCATATTGTAGTTTGGTTGGATATTCAATCTTAGCTTCTATCTTACAGTCCTGAGAAAGACAACTTGAATCGAAATTTAACACAATGATAACAATAACATATTATAATTGTTTGGCTTAACCCTTGTAATAGTATATGCCAAAAGAGTATTATAACTATTATCAAATACTCTTATCAGATTGAAATAACTTACGGATTCATTTTCCAAAATAAGGAAATAGGTTTGCTTCCCAGCAACGTTTGTAATCCATTTATGCACAATAGTGACACAAATAGTAGGGTTAACCTTTTGAAAGGATACTTCTCTTAATGGAACGAAATTCGCTATTAAAAAGATATCTCACAAATCGAGAAGCAATAGGTTTGGTTTTTTTATTCTTTTCGGGCTGATGAAATGCACATTAGGGTATTATACAATTGTGTATATAAAGGATTATAGAGGACAATATGGTTTTCAGCAAAATTACCGTATAGAAATTACCTAATAAAAATGGAAAGTGACAAAATGATAATGTATATATTACTTATTTTAATTTCTTATGTGTGAATTTAACAAAAGATCTGTAATAGTTTTGTTATATATAAATACCGTATCTAATAGTTGTGATCTGAGATATTTAATTTGAATCAGTTTAAATAATCGATTTAATATCTAACTGATTTAAACATTTTTGTTTAATTCAAATGATATAAAATACTTTTATATTTAGGTACATAACTATGAATAATTACCAAAAAGTTACTCTAACAATGTTACAAATAAACTATGCACATGAGTTCACTTTGTTTTAATTTTAGACATCGTAAATAAGTTAACTTAATTTAAAAAATCATATTTTATTTTTTATTGTTTTGCAAAAACGTTGATACACTTCATTGGAAGTTGCGGCTATTGGGAATCTAAAAAATCTATTAAAGAAATCATAGAAACATGTTCAAAATGAAGACAAACAATTTGTTAACAAAAACATAAAAAGTTCCTAACATACTTAATGAACATGTAAATAAATAGCTCTTCTTAACATAGATGAGGCTTAGGGTAGCTGTAGAAAAAAAATCATACCAACAATCAAAACATAAGATTACTGAAAAAAATATAAATATCTATACAATCAAATTAAGAGGTGTTTTATAAATACCTCTGGACTAAGTCACGAAATTCTTCAACTTCATACGCTTCAAAGCGTATCTTAGAAACCCGTTGAATAGCCTCCAATCTTACCAACCCTAATCGAGAAATACTTATAATTATTTGTCATTTTACATTAACTAGAACAAATTTATAAACAGTTTGAAAATCCTTCATACCACCATTATCTTTGACAATGTTAAAGCATTAGAATAAACAAAACAATATGTCATTGGGACTTATTCGCCCATACCGTCACCAACCTAACAACTAGATCGCCATTCACCACACAATCTAATGCATTGTTTCTGCGAACAATATGTACAAATAAGATTTTATATATTCTACAATATTCTACATAAAAATAAATGGAAGTTCTACTTACTCCAAATCGTTTATTGAGAATTTTACTTGAAGACGCCTCCAGAAATAAGTTTACCGATAATTTGTATGAAAAACTAGATTTCGTTCAAAGCCATCAATTCCAAGAACAACACCAATCAAATCTATACCTAAAAAAAACACAAAACAAATCAATAACCTACTCTAATAAATAATAGTATCCCAGAACAATATTATAACATGTTCCATAAAATATACTGCTTGGATATGCTAGTTATAGTGCCGTTTGAAACGCCATTTATAGGCTTCAAGTCTAAGTAATGCTCTCCATTAAGGAATAAAATTCTCCATATTATACTCGAACGGATTCGACATAAAGAGAATAAACTATATATCAAGCTTCCTGACATTGGTCTATCAATAATAATAATGTTATCTCATTGAATCCATTGGCCTTCAGATTCCAAAATCCACTCGAAAATTTCAACAAAATCATCTCATAGTTGTCCTTCTATCCTTTGACCCTATTTGTTATAAAGTGAATCATACAGAAAATTTAATACATCGTAGGAACAATGGTTATCTAACCATTGTTAAAATGAAATATATATACATACATTTATAATATTAAAAGAGACATGTCCATCGACCAAAAGTAGTTTGATGATTTTGGCGGTTATGACATCTTCAAACATCCAAGACCATAAGACTTCAACCTCAAACTCCATTTGGTCGATGGACATGTCGGAGATAGATCCTATCTAGAAAAGGGAGACCACTGATCAATATTATGTTGGTAAGGTTTCTTAAGATTTATTATTTAAAAATTACATTACTTCTCATATTTTACCCCCATATTTCTCTATCTAGATCTTTTAGGAACAATATCAACATCGGCCATCTTCACATGCCAGACCCAACCAGAGTTATCTACGATCACTCGTATTTCACATTTGATCTCACAGATGATTAGTAAGATATGCCGCAATTTAATTTTCATCGTAATATGTAATTATTATTTTTAGAACTTTCAAATATAATAAAATTTTCAGGGGAGACACAATAGAAAGCTTGGTTTTGGAGGACATTGCAATAAAACTTTATAATAACTGAGATATTTTTGGTGGAAACCTAGTCGAATGTGTATTAAGGTTTGGAAAATCAAATACACAAACGGTATGAATATATATATATATATATATATATATATGTTAAAAATAATAATTATAAGTTATAACGGTATTATAATCCATATATTTTATGGTTTCCAGATGTAGCAACTGTTGTCAATTCAGAAGGATGCGGTGAGATATTGACCAATGGGCGAGGCAATGGATTTGAATGATCATGCCATGAAGAATGAGTTCATATCTTGTATCACTTCTCTTTGTCAGTTTAAATTTCGTACTATATTAATATTATTGTAAATATTATATCGAATCATAAAATGGATACACAGATAAAACAATCAACAAAACACATTAAAAAATACCCGAACTCAGTAAGAGATAACAAAACATGTAATCGATATCATATTAAAAATAATACCAATAATAGAATATGGTCTAGATTAAAAACTCAAAAAATAATAAACTCAATAATCCAAGTGGTCATCATAAAATTCTGGGAGAAGAACAACAACAACAAAAAAAACAAATGAGAAGAAGTATTGCATGTAAACACAAAGGTAAGGTAATCATTCACTATCCTCCTCGTCAAAAACCACTCTCGATATATTTGTTCTGGAACACTTGTCAGCTTCTTTTTTTTATTACAACATCTCTTTTCTTATACACTGGGGTAATCGAGTTACAAAGTGAAGGATCTGAACTCTCAGATGAATTAGTAAGCATAAGGGGATGAGATCCAGAATTGTCAGTTGAGTTCGCAAGAATGAACTGAGTAAGATAAAATCACAAAAGATAACATAAATAACAATTATTGATTAGATCATATAAATAAACAATTAGTCAAATTAATACATGATCAGTTTTAGACAAATATTGATTAACCCTCTCTTGATCATCCCAAGCATGTGTCACAACAAATTGTTGTTTCTTATTCTTTCTATTGTCTTCAGAAGTTGTGATTTTGAATAAAACTTTTTACCGATCAAATCGGTAAGGCATTGAGGTAAAGTTGCTGAGTCTGTAGACTACAATCATTATTTAAAAAAACAAATGATTATCTATAAATATAAAACCAAACCGATACATAAGATTCAAAACAAAATATGTAAACATATACCTCATTAAATTCTTTAACCACAACATTTACAGTGAGACGGAGAAGTTTTTTAACGGGTCGATCAAATATTAGAAACTTAGTTTCTGTTTCAGAATTGTCTTTAACTCGAAGAAGAACAAAGTACCTACACAATTTGATTCGAGAAAAAGTTTATATTAATAGTCAATATAAGTCTATACATATATAAAAATTAAGAAAATTTAATGTATGTACTATACCTTGCATTCACGTTTGTAACAATTTCGTCACATGTCGTACAATCAAACTCAACTGATTTTTTATCATCATCATCAACATCATTACTTTCATCGTACACTTTCTTGTTGCATTTAGCACATGTAGGACAATACCAACTTTGACTCAAATCAATTGACTCAATAGTGGCACATGTAATGCATTTTCCATGCTTCATCAATTAGAACACCTTGACATATCAATAAATCATACGGTTTAATTTTTTTTTTATAATAAGTCGTCTTATAGAAAGCATGCTTACCTCATAATCAACTACAATCTCAGATATTGTAAGTTTCTTGTTCTTTTTGCAAAAAAACTCATCATACAGCTTCGTATTCGATCCAAGTGAAAGTTTACTGGATTCACCATTGGTAATCATAAGATTATCCGACAGTAATCTTTTTTTTTTAAACATACATGTCATGTTTAGTTAGAAAAATAAACATTTATAAAAACCAAAATATTTTAAAGATAAAACTATTATCTCTTACGAAACTTGTTGTCGTAAGAACTGTTTGGATTTAGAAGAACTTTGGTTGAATTAAATTTACTGGATACGGACCATTCATCTTCGTTTTAAAAGAAGACATGATTAGTATACCAAATTATTTAGATATAAATTAAATAAACATAAACAAAAAATATAAATGTTAAACCGCGGATAATTGACTTTGATAAGATTTGCAGCTTGCAAACCTCATGACAAAGATGATTTCACCTCCATTATTTGCACTGAAATCAATACTTGTTGAGCATTTTCACCCCCATAGTGTACACTTTAGACGTAAATCTCTGCAAATCAATGAGATACATTATATGAATAATTTTTTTTTTAAATAATATAAAACATAATATATGTACACTTACGAATCGTTTCTCAGCTCAAGGTTTAATCTTTTTGTGCACATTCCATTTTGTTTCTTGACATTATCTAGCGACCCTAAAGCAACGATTTGACCAATCACGTCTGCAAATAATTGTTAAAAATAATGTATAAATAGAGAAATATAATTTAAAAAAATAAGCAGGTTACAGATAACAAACCGATCAAGACATTTTTCTCAAAATCCCCAGCAAGAATCTCATAAAAACCAACAAAATACTTCTCTTCCACCTCTTCAGGAAAGTCCTTACATAATGTGATTTTGGTCTGATTTGTAAACGTCATTTTAAAAGGCAGAAGATTAGTCTTATATTCATTTGAATATGTGACACATCCATATCTTTCAATACAAATTGCCTCATCTTCAAATAACGTTTTGCCAAATTTCATTGCCATGTCCTGATCGAGAGTTGCATGTATTCTTGTACCCTGATTATCGAGGTTTAAAAAACTAAAGTTAGGATATCATATATACGAATATAAATGTGTAACAAATTCTAAATGTTCAATTGTTACAAAAAAAAAACTTGATGTTTAAAATCAGATTTTAGTAACTAAGAATAATACCTCTAAGTCAACTAAAACCATCTCAATCGCTTTCAAAACATTGAAAAAACAACCATCCATGAAGAAACTATCTTCACATTAGTCTTGTATTTCTCCAAAGAAGCAGGGACAATTTCTTTGATAATAACCTGTTTTGTTTTCTTTTTGCTAAAAATCGACATTTTTGCTATAGAAATTGTATCAAATATTTCAATAGTAATCTTCTCTACTGAATAAATCTCCTCATATATATAGAAGGTTAGAAGTAGGTTTAAGAGAATCTTGGGTCAAATTAACCGTTTGTGTTTGAAAAGGTGAAAGCTATAAATAATATTTGGAAAGTGTCATATATTTTATATTTTTAGGATATATTATTGGTTAAATTTGTAAACGCAATTGTTACATTTAGTTAGGATATGTAAAACCAAAAGATTTATGTGAATGTAAAATATTCTCTTATTTTGTGAACAATAATCCTATTTTAGATATGGAAACAGAATAATTCCTGTTTAGATTTTATTATGTATATTTATAGGTATTTATGTTTTTTGTTAAAATGTTAAAGTTATACAAATATATGGTAATAATCCGATATTTAAGATTTTCCGAATAAATTATTGATAAATCTGTAAACTACAATTATTATCTCATTATTAAGGTAACGAACAATATTTTGTTAGATTGAATTAGGATATTTTGTTTAACAATAGACTTACTCGAAATGTAAAATATTCTCGCACTTTTTCAAATTTATTCATTTTATAGACATCTATCGAAATGCACAATATCTTTTAATTTTTCCAATTTATTCCTTTTTATACATGGACATATTAATAATTTGTTTATATAATACGAAATTTGTTAAGATATTCAGTTTCTCCATATATTTTCTAGCTTATTCTCAAACCGATCTACAAAGATGTTTAACTTTCAATATTGTCAAAATCTGGAGCGTCTACATTAAAGGTTGTGTACAAATTATTGTAAACCATATTTCGAAGATAGAAAACTAAATCATATGATAAGATTGTGCTAACTAAGAATAGAAAATAATAATATATTATGTTATTTGTTTGCATACTGTTTTAGTTGTTTTAGATACACAACTAAAAAGAAAATTTACCAAATTCATCGTTTACCATCAAATATATGTCTATAGCAATACACAACACTTATTCGGATTATAGGCTCGTTAGGACAATATGGGGATGTGATAATAATAGGATTTATACCGTATCATTTGATTAAACTTATATCGATTCGGAAGAATACTATCATGGACTGGAAAAATAAGAGAGTATTTACCAAAAGAGGATTTGATCAGGCCTTATTCGGACTATCGGGACTGAACCTCATATGATACTCATAAGAGTATTTACCCAATCAATTGTTTACCACCAAATCAATTTCTATAGTAATAGACAACGCTTATTCAAACTATAGGCTCATTAGGTCAACCGGGACATGTGATGTGAACTTACAACGTCTTGAAAAAACCATCAATCAGACTTTTAGATCTCACGCTCATTTTTATATAAAATTTCAAACGTTTGTTAGTTCACATCACATCATTTGACCTTAGCTCTGTGATTACCGCGCTTCTTCTTTCATGGAACCAAACGAACAAAACATAATTAAAAACCAAAACATAGAAATCCTTTTAAAATCGATAAGAAGAAGAAAGTTAAAGAGTATTTACAAAAAAATAGTATTTGATTGGGCCTTATTCGGACTATCGGGACTGAACCTCATATGGTACTCAAATGAGTATTCACCAAATCCATTTTTTACCACCAAATCCTTGTCTATAGTAGTAGAAAACAATTACTCGGACTATAGGCTCATTAGGACAAACGGGACATGTGATGTGAACTAGCAACGTATTGGCAACAACATTCAGTCGGACTTTTAGATCTCACACTCCTTTTTATAGAAAATCTCAAACGTTTGTTAGTTCACATCACATCATTAGACCTTAGCTTTGTGATAACTGAGCTTCTTCTTTCATGAGACCAAACGAACAAAACAAAATTAAAAAACAAAAAACATAGAAATCCTTTCAAAATCGATAAGAAGAAGAAAGTAATAGAAATGACAACGGATCATTTGACCAAACTTTTGATGGTCCGGAAGAAAACTTTCATAGCCAATGAGAGAAAAAAAGCTTCTTGAAAATATGGAAGATGCAAACGATTATGTTTCTAAGCCACCCGAAGCTCACCTTATATAGGATTTCACAAACTTCTCTCGAAAGCTAGGTATATGCCATATAATATTTTTTTTCAAACTCGAACTAATAAGATATTCGGAAAGATATTGTGCATTTTTTTAGGAAATGAATTAATTATATGAATAATACTCGGGTGATGGCATTCTCGTAAATAAAATCAAACTTCAAACCATTTAAATTATTTTAGGCTTTGCCATGTCACAATTCTACGCCATCATTATCGTCCTTTAGAGCTCACTTGTGACGATATATCAGTATTCGCCCAAAAATTACTTCTCATTTAAAAGTATAGATAATCATTTGTGACTCATTGTAAGACACATATTTATTTCTTGTAGGTATCGAGTTATAAAATAAATTAGGAAATTTTATAATAGAAAAATTAAGTAAGAAATCAAATCCATTTTCTAGCAGAAAAAACAATTCTATTTAATTACGATAATCGTATGAAATTTATGTTTGAGATAAGAGAGGACCAAAGTAATTTATTGCACAGCACAAGTCTTAAGAATTGGCATACATAAGCGAAATTAATACCCACTCGAATAAAGACAAAGTATCGGTTAAAATTCGAAGCGTATTTTAATCATATAAGTTAATTTATAAATGGTTCAGATTTAGCAATAGGAATATCTAATCTATTAAAACAGGAAGGTTTGCCATGGTACATAAATGTTGTTCACGAAATTTGCCCTTGATATTATTATGATTTATAACCTTCATTAAGGATAAAACTGTAAAACAATATATATTAATGATATAATTAAATTTCATTAAGAGTAATTAGGGAATATAACATTATTTCTACAATCCATGTTTCCAAACAAGACAATTATTAAACATGTAACCAAACAACCAAATTTTAATGGGTCCCACTTTCCAAATTAATGAAAATCAAAATAAATTAATTGATAAATATAATTAATAATTTATACATCAACTATTATATATAAATTAAAATTCTCTAATTTATGATTTAATTCAAAATATATTTATAATATATTTTAATATCTTTTTCAAATATATATATATATATATATATATATACATATTACGATTGATGTTTTTACGATTGTATTTTTTAGCAAGTTTTTCCATCAAACTGAAAATATTTAATTAATTAAACGGGTTGAAACATTAATTAGCCAATCTCGATTATAAATTTTCTATAAAAAAATTCGCATATAGTAAATAATTTCAGTTGATATATTTTAAACTTAATAAAAATAATAAAATGATTTCATACTTATATTATTCAAATATTTGAAGCGTCAAATTATGCTTTATGTTTGAATGAAGTTTTTAACGGATAGTTCCATCAAATTTGCAAATTATATATACGACTACAACATGTATTTTATAAAATAATATTTTAGATAAATATAATAACAATTAAACATATACCACATAACTTTTACAATAGTTGTTTTCACATATATATATTTTTTCCAAACTATGATCTTACGATACAACACATATTAAATTATATAATGCGAAATCGTTATTTTAATCTCTTAATCCTTACGATATATCTCTTCCAAATAACACATAATTCATTTAAAAAAAAACTAAATTGCTAACTCACTGTTTATAATGTTGGTTAAACAATTATAATCAAAATTAGATTACATAATTAAAAATCTAAACTATTATTAACAAAATGAATAAAAAGTAAAATTTGTAAAGAAAATTAAACCCGCACTTTTTTAAGTGCGGGTCAAAATCTAGTTTCTTTTTATAACGCCACAGGTGACATGTCCATAACCAAATATTTTCTTGCAATGCTACGACCTAATTTATCTCTTAAGTTTCGTTCACCAGATTAATTACATTTTTTCGGCGTTCTCGAAACTTAGAGGACGAGCTGCCCAACGACGTTCTACTATTTAACATTTTATTATGTCGATATAACATATAAATATCAGCATAAGTTGAACAGAACCATTTTCTAATAGCATAATAATAATAGATTAGCGTATTTTCTTTAAGAGACTCTATTTTTCTTTTTTAATAGACAAGTTCAACGTCAAGGAGAGTCATGCGGGTCGTGGACGGCACACCAGTATCGACTTCTTCTTCGTGTTTCGGTCCAAAACATGATTGGAGGATTATATAAACCATACTATAATTCTCTATCAAAGAAAAAGAATGGTCAACAAAACTTGTCCCCATTATTTCCTATTAAAAGTCTTGTTTGTACTTCCAAGGCACTCTTGTTAGTAGGATACCTTTTTAATGTTTGTTACCCCTCTTATTACGAAGGTAGAAGTAGAACCCTAAATACACAGTATAAATATTAATAAAAGGTTGATGTTTTCTTTATCATATAATTATTGTTAAATATAAACCATTTAAACTGAGTAAAAATACTAGAAGACACCGACGGTAAGAGGTTTGACCCAACATTTAAAAACGAATACAAACGTGCCTTGTGCGCCCTTGAGTCCTCAATAATGGTTAGCGATAATAATACATATGATAACTAAAACTCGAAAGATGTTCACAAATTTGATTTTGAGTATATTAAACTCAAAATCATTCAGTATCATGGTTTTATATTCAAACGATTAGATGGAAGAGTAAATTTTGGTTAATGAGTTGGTTAACTTGTCTCGTTCTCTTTTAGTTATACTTAAGTTATACCAGAACCACTTAACCACCTCCATCCAGTACCCACACCTCTTGCTTTTGCTTTTTCAGGTATTAGGTCAAATAATGTCAACTCAAATTATTTCTGTTAATTTTTCTAAATAAATATTATTTCACTTTTAAAACCTTCCTGAGTTTGTTGAAGGTTGATTGGACCATGCCCCATGGAGTGGTGTTGGACCATTGAGGAGAAATAGCCACTGAAGGTAATTGGGCTACTGTAAGATAGTAGGGAAAAGCCCATGGAAATGGTGATCTAGAGGTCCAATTCTTCCTATGCCAATTAGGATTGCTTCGTCCGCCTTTGTTTGTTGCGTCCACTACAAGCACCACGGTTGTTATGACTGCTTGTTTTGAAATTGATTCGGAGACGATGAAGAGAGAGCATCCAATTGTTGGTGCGGTGACGATGCAATGAGAACTTGAGGTGATGACGCATGATCTTTGTGAGATGACTGAATTTGTTGTTTCGTCTTTAATCGAGCTTCTTCATCTTTGTGGATAGAGCTAGCGTCCTTGAAAGTCCACGGCGGGGATCACTGTTTGATAACGTTAAGGATGTTATCAAACTCGGGGCTGGGACCATTGAGTAAATGCATCACAAGGGAAATATCAGAGATTTGAGAGTTCACATTTGCGAGGAGACGAGAGAGAGATTTCACTTTTTGACCGTAATCATAAACCTAAAAATCTCGTATCTGAAGATTCTGGATCTCATTCTCGAGTTGAGTTGCTTGAGGCCCTATTAGAGATATATTAGGTAGCAAGATGTGTATCTTGCGTACCAAGTAATGTGGGCCACAAGAGCCCGGATATGAAGTGAAGCCCGTGAAGCCCAACCGAAGAATATTCTGATATATATCCTATTCTGATAAGGATTAAATATTCTATTGTGATAAGGATTAGGAAGATTTACATTATTTGGTGTTATCAATATTGTCTATGATACACTATATATATGAGTCTCATTAGTCTTGTATCATTCAACCTAATTCAATATATTACATTATGTGGCCCACATTACTTGGTACGCAAGATACACATCTTGCTACCTAATATATCTCTAATAGGCCCCTTGTAGTCGTGGAAGATATTTTTGACGGTAATCCAAAGCTCGTGAGGGGTAATCTTTGTTTTGAGGACATATTTAAGCAGAGATTTGGGTATCTGAAGGATCCACTACTAACTTCGCCCATAACATGACTTCAATTCTCTCTCTCTGGGTTTGGTATACACTTGATCGGATTTCTTCTTCAGTACGAACTGCCAACACCCAAATCTGATGTCTATTGCTTTGGGGTTGTTCTGTCTGAGCTGATCACAGGGAAAAAAAAGAAGATTGAAGATGGTTATCTTGATGAAAATGATACTGTATTGGTGAGTTGGGTTAGAAGCTTGGTTAGGAAGAATCAAGGATCAAAAGCTATTGATCCAAAATTCCAAGAGACAAGACAAGCTCAGAAATTCAGATGGAAGAAGCTTTCAAAATAGGATACCTTTGCATGGCTGATATTCCTTCAAAGCGCCCAAGTTTGCAGCAAGTAGTTGGTCTTCTTAAAGATATCGAACCAAAACCTAATCAATGAAACATGATTGCAAAATCTTATTTTCCTTTAAAAGTTCCATTTCTTGGTATTTTCTCTGTTCTTGTAACTTGCTCTGTTTCCATGGTTGTTGCTCCAAATTCTTCAATGTATAGGCTTGTTTGCTACACATCAGACTTGTTCCGAAAAGAGATCATGAGATCCAGTAGCTTACAAATTTAGTAGCCGCAGCCGCAATATAATCATATATTTCATGAATTTGTATTTGATGAAAATCAAGCAATAATGACTTACAGATACTACTTAAAGGAATAGAAACAGAGGAAAAGGTTGCAAACTAAGAAGCTTGAGTACTTTACGAGATCTAAGAGCTGAATCCCCAGAACGTCAAGAGAAAAGACAGAATTTTGAAGCCGCTCATCGGATCATGTAACAATATGACAGCGGCTATGCTCGTGATGGGCACTCTCACAGAATTAAGCACTCCTGCCATGACTGTGGATGCCAGAAACAAGACAGCACTCCTGCCATGACTGTAGATCCCATTATGTCCCAAAAGAAACCTGCAAAGTATTGACGGTTGCTTACATAATCGTACCGATCAGAGCTCGAGGTTGCCATAGCACCTGTTATTATCACAATGGAGTTAATAACAGAAGGGAAGAAAGCAGAAAAGGCAAGCGACGAAGATGCCAGAAGAGAAGAAGTCGATGCAGGGAGGTAGGCGTAGGCATAAGCGCACATAAGGTTATCCGCAGCACTCAAGAAACCAAGCACGATGTAAGAAAGAACAAGTTTTGTGTTGAGAGGTGTATGTAGGAAGTAAGATGAGTCAAGTGATTGGCCATCCAGCAACAGCAACCCAGGAGATGATCAATTTGCTTTGGCCACCGTTTGAGAAGTAAAGAGGAGATAATAGACTAGAAGCTGAGAAGGCTGTTGTCAAACTTAATCCTAACTATGCTCGATTGAAAGCTCGACTTTACGAATCGCTCAAGATGATATTGTCAGTTACTAACCTCCCCGGGATAAAGGCTGACTGACAGTCCGAGATAATGGAATGCATCCAGGGCTTTAGACGTTCCGCTAAGATCTTGGAAAGAAGTTTATAAGCTACCGTACATAAACTTATAGGGCGGAATTCTTTAGCATGAGTGGGAGCCACTATCTTAGGGATTAAACAGAGCTGAGTATGGTTCAGAGTAGAGTCAAAGCTGCCTGTTTCAAAGAAATGTTGAATATACTGAGTCACACTAAGCTTGACTGAGGGCCAGTGATATTTGTAGAAGCCAGCTGTGAGTCCGTCTAGCTGTGAGTCCGTCTGCACCTGGCGCCTTGTCCACACTGAGCAAAGATAAGGCCCTTGCACTTTATGCATCTGTGACTGGCTCAGTGAGCTTGGAGTTCATATCCTCTGAAACACAGGGGTTGATAAACTGAACCACATCATCAACTTGATAATGAGTAGGCTGTGAGTAGAGCGTTGTAAAATAGGACTTGAGCAAATACCGGATTTGGTCAGGGTCAGTGTAGATAACGCCTCGGTCATCCGCCAATGAGGTGATTCGATTGAAGCATCGCCGTTGCTTGGTGATAATGTGAAAGTAACGTGTGTTACGATCACCTGCTTGTAACTAACATATTCTACTTTTTAGACGCCAGTACTCCTCCTCCAGACGGTACTGAACTGAGGCGCAACTGCAGAGAAGAAATATATTGATGATCCAACACAAGGGCATTAAAAGCATGTTGAAGCTCAGCATGAAGATGAAGAATGTTGCGATGCGCATTATGTTGATAGGAAGATTTCCATCTGGCTAACTGGTTGCGACAAATCCTCAAAGCCTGAGAGAAATGATTAGGGGGGATTTGATGACAAAAGGTGTTCCAAGTCTCAGTAACCAGTCGGTGAACCACCTCTAAATGTCTCCAACGATTATCATATTTAAATTGCTTGACGTAGGGCCATTTCTGATTATCAGTATTGAGAAAGAGAGGCATGTGATCAGACCCGATCCAGTTGAGGAGTTGAACACGAGCTCTGGGGGAAAGGTCTTGCCAGTCAGATGTTGCCAATGCTCGATCCAGCTTGGATCGGACTAAACCATTACGCCTGTTGCCCATTCAAGTAAACTGCCCGCCATAAGTTTTAAGTTCATGAAGTCCTGAGACATGAAGCATTCGTCGAAAAGGTAAGAAAAACCATTCTGGATGATGAGAACCCCCAAGCTTCTCAACATTATCATGGATATCATTAAGGTCGCCAAGGACCAAACGAGGAGTGTGAGTATAATGGTTAAATAAGACCCTTTCAGACATCCTTTGCCAAAGTCGAAGCCTGTGATTCCGTCTTGGGTGACCCTAAACATAAGAGAGAATAAAAGAAGATCTACATCAGAGATTAACAAGTCCGTGTAGTGAAGAGTAGGAGAGGAGACAAAAGAACACTGCACGACATCATTCCAAAAAATTGCTAATCCTCCACTAAGCCCCACCGGAGATAACACAAAATGGTGAGTGAAGTGAAGGTCATGACCTAACTGTTCAACAAACCTATCCTTGTTCTTCGTTTCAACCAAAAAGGATATCAAACCTATATTTACTATTGATATCCTTTAGATAGGGAATCGTCAAGGGGTTCTGCAGCCCTTGACAATTCCAATGCATGATCTTCATGGATGATATGGTGGCTTAGAAGGCTCCACCAAACCTTGAAGATGGTTACCAAAGGACCCTGATCGTTTCTGCCGCATAGAAGAGGTATCCTCAGGGACATTGTAATGACCCTCCCAAGGAAGTAAAACGTCCGCACGAGGAATACGATCAGTCGGGATGGATCAGACGAATATCGACCAAAAATCAAAGTTGTGAGATCAACGTCAAATTGACGTCGTTATCTAAAGAGGTCATTCTATGAGTTTTGGTCGAGTCAGAATTCAAATGGTACGAGCGGATTCAGAGATGGTCGAAGACCAAGGAGGGCGGCCGAGGAACGGCCGAAAATCCGAAAATCACCAAATGTTGGGACGTTAGTATGTGGTGATAGAAGAGTTCAAAGCGGGTGTAACGGAATTTTGGTCGAAGCGGAATTTAAAAAGAGTGAACGGTTTAAGAGATATCCGCGTTGCGACTAAATCAGGTGTAACGGGTTAGAACCACGACATGTCGTCACACATGGAAAGAAGGGTGGCCACGCCTGGGCTTGAAAGAGTGTCAACCAGGTGTCTCAGGAAGAGCTGAGTGGTGGATGAGTGTCCACCGAGGTGTCGCCGTGGATGGCCGCCGCCAAAACGGGCCAACCGGAGGTCGCCGTGTAGTTTTGCTACCTCCTCCTTATTTTCACTATAAATACCCCCTTCCCCCAGCCATTTCTACTCATTCAGAAACCAAATACCACCGGTTCTAGAGAGAGAGTAGAGCGAAAAAGAGGCTGGGCGGACCGAAGGAATTTCCCGGCGAGCCAGAAGCGGTTTTCGGCGAACCATCGGGGGAATTCTGCCGGTCGGCCGTAGGCGATTTCTCTGACCAAAAACATGTTCTAGAGAGAGAACATCCAGATTAAAGAGAGAAAGTGAGAGAAACCCGTGAGAGAGAAGGCGTGGACGGGAGTGTCCCGAAGGGCGTTCCAAAGTTCCATTGACGGTACCGACGGGCGGTCAGGTACGGTTTACGGAAGATGGTCGGTAAGCTTTAGATTCTAGTAGCGACTAGTCTAAACCTTACCTTTGTCCGTGTTTGACTTAGGATCTTTGTGTCTAGATCCAAGAGAAATCCCGGAATAGGACGGACCAAGGTCTAGGGTCGTCAGACCCGAAGAGGTGAGTCCCGGTAGTTAAGACTGACGTGTTTGTGCAGGTATCGTCTTAAGGATTGAAATACTGCGAGTATTTATCCTTAAGTGCATTGATTGATTTGTGTGTATTACGGTAGAGGTTTATGACATAATTGATTGGTGTGTGATAAGTACGAAGTGGAAGGTATCCACTCGGAAATGATTGATGTGATAAGTACGAGGTTGGATAGAGATCCACTCGGAAATGGAATGTGATAAGTACGGGATTGGTTAAGGAATCGTCCCGGAAAGTGAATGTGATAAGTACGAGGTGGAAGGTATCCACTCGGAAATGTGTGTGTTGCATGTGGTCGTGGGTGGTAACAAGGACACCGTAGACCATTTGATTTATGAATTCTAGAACTAGTGTGAGAGTTCTAGAGTTGGTGTATTCGGTGCTCCCATTGTGATGCTCATACGGTACTTGGGTAGCTCCCTTGGCTGAGCAGCTCGGACGGTACTCAGGGTGGCCCCCTTGGCTGAGCAACGACACATAAGATAGGACTCGGACGGTACTTGGTTGTTCCCTTGGCCGAGTAGCTCAGGATACTCAGACGGTACTCGGGTTCGCTCCCTTGGCTGAGAAGCTCAGACGGTACTCGGGTCGCTCCCTTGGCCGAGCATCGTGTGTCGGTTTGTGATACTCGACTTATGATCCTTTGTTGTGATTAAGGCGCGAGTAGTCACATGTGGAGGGGGAGTATCCGGTGCACTAGGAGGCCTTCGCATGTGTTGAGGTGATGAGTCTAGAGAGTCTAGGCGTGTGCTGGCATTCACGACGGGGATCGTGTTATGCATTGTTGTTATTTTTATGCTTCCGCATTGTGTATTGCTGATACTGTTGCTTGTGAGATGTTTTTGCATTGTGCTTCGGCTATGGGGATGGGTTGGGATACTAATGCTTGTGTAGAGGGTCCTGGACTCACTGGGTAACCCATATGGTTGCTCATTATACAACTTTTGTCTCGCAGGAAACCAAAGACGGGCTAGAGGAAAGTTCAAACGTTAGGCCGCTGGTGTAGCTACGCGTTGTGAGTGTGAGACGATCGTGGAGGTTTTAGTAGGTAGGATTTTGATTCGAGCTCAATAAACGGTATTGTTTTGGGTAACGTTTTGTAATAGATCCTACATATTATTAATAAAAAGTGTTTGTTTAAACTCCACGGTTCCAATGGCATTAGTTTGGTCCGAACTAACACAACTCTCGGCTCTGGTACGGTTTTGCAAGCCTTAGGCCTTTAAGCCTTAGTCGAGAGGGTCGGATATCGACGATGGATCGGCCAGACTATGGGCATGGCTGGACCATTTTCGATATTTGACATCTAGTGGCACTTCCGGCTCGGCTATTGTCCGTAGTCCGGGCCGGGGGTGTTATAAATGGTGGTATTAGAGCATGGTTCATGATCATGCTTATGGAACTCGTGTTTTCAATGTTTTATCGAGTCAAATGGGTCGCACTCACAACATTAGAAAACCGGTACGTCCGAAGATAGTTGGTTAGGTGGGCTTTTAGGACTTACCTTTATTGGATGCAGTGGAGAAAGGCGGATTGAACGGAGGTAAGACAAGGAGCCACTATCCATTTGGATTGTCGGGAAGTTGGAGATGGAGCGAACCGAGAACGCGCGGCCAAAAGGAGGTAAAACCTTAGAGTTTAGGATTGTTTAAACCTTCATGATCTCTATGAGATCTCGTGTAAGGTATGTATGGGTGCTAACTCCCTTTTTGTGTGTGATTGAGTTGGCATGATGATTTGATTGGTTTATATTATTTGTGGGAATTATGATATGAACCGGAAAGTGTGTTAGGAAGTTATGTGAAGCCGAATGCATGAAAATAGTAGGTGAGTACTATTTTTGCATGTCGGTAACTTCCTAAGTTGTTGATGTGTGAGAATCCATAGGTTTCCCTGGATAGAGTTTCCAAAAATCTTAGGATTGTGAAGTGGTGTTTTAGGAAAACATGTTCCTAAAACACGTTACCTAAACCAAAACGAAAGAAACCCTTAACTCGGTGGGTGGTAAGGCTCGCGGATTGGTTCGATAAGGGCGTGGAGATAAGTGGAAGATCAAGGGGATCTTTCGTCAATGAAAGAGTGAGGGATTGATCAAGACCGAGAAGAGTAGGAGAAGGTCGCCGATCGAGTCGTGCGTAGTCACTTTTTGGAAAAGTGATGACTCAAGGTCTTACGGGACAGTGAAGCAAATAGACGAAGTTGAGAAACTAGGATGAAAGAAAGCTAAGGAAGAAGGGAGGAGAAGAACAAAAAGGCGTAAGTCGGGAGAAAGTCCGACAAAGGAGAAGACGAGAAGGAAGAGGAGACTAATACGATTCAAGGTGCAGTAGCAATGTGGCAATTGGAGTTGCAGCCTCGAACCCCGGAAGGTACCAGAATAAGACATGACCAACGAAAGAAGCCTAAAGAATGGTGTTAGTGAAGATGGATGTATCAGCGGAGCAGAAGCGTATTGGTTTCTTCAAACGCTAGAATTGAGGACGAATTCTTTTAAGTGGGGGAGAATGTAATGACCCTCCCAAGGAAGTAAAACGTCCGCACGAGGAATACGATCAGTCGGGATGGATCAGACGAATATCGACCAAAAATCAAAGTTGTGAGATCACTTCAAATTGACGTCGTTATCTAAAGAGGTCATTCTATGACTTTTGGTCGAGTCAGAATTCAAATGGGACGAGCGGATTCAGAGATGGTCGAAGACCAAGGAGGGCGGCCGAGGAACGGCCAAAAATCCGAAAATCACCAAATGTTGGGACGTTAGTATGTGGTAATAGAGGAGTTCAAACAAAGACTTTTGGTCGAAGCGGAATTTAAAAAGAGTGAACGGTTTAAGAGATATCCGCATTGCGACTAAATCGAGTGTATCAGGTTAGAACAATGACATGTCGTCACGCATGGAAGGAAGGGTGGCCACGCCTGGGCCTGGATGAGTGTCAACCAGGTGTCTCAGGAAGAGCTGAGTGGTGGATGAGTGTCCACCGAGGTGTCGCCGTGCATGGCCGCCGCCGGAACGGGCCAACCGGAGGCCGCCGTGTAGTTTTTGAAGGAATTTCTAGCAGATCCTAATCCAATTAGGCAATCCTGGTCTAAATTCTGAGCCTAGGATCTAGGGTTCATGTAATTGAATCATTGGGATCTCAGAATTACCTGGTGATTAGCAGCGGAAGATTTGCAGATAATCGAGATCTAGAGCGCTTCAAATGCTGCGCCTCTACTGGTATCCACACGCACACAAACTGGACCGCAGGGATGCTAGTGCCTTACTGAGATCTAATCTCCAGAGAGGTTTCTTTCTATGTTCTGGTGGCTGTGAATTAGGTTAAAAGCGAGTTTAGGTCGACCATATATCTTATATATGTCGGCTTAAACCACAACGGAATTAACCAACGATTAAACCGAATTAATCTGATTAATCCGCAAGTGCATCGATCGATGCAATATCTGCAACGATCGATGCTCCCCAGAACATTCATATCGAATGCATATCACATATGCATTTACTAGATCATTACATTGATGATCAACCTCGTCTTTAACGCCCAGTTTGCTTAGGTGTGTGACCCTGTAGGATCATATAACACTAGCAATGAGTTCTAAACTCATTGATCATAAGTGGCTTCTAGCAAAGCATTATGACTACCTAGTATTATATGATTGTCTCATCTCGACAATACAACTATCACTTAGAGCAAGTACAATAGATTTCAGGACATTCCCAACAATCTCCCACTTGTACTGGAATCATCTATTCCCATAATCCCTTCGTCACTATATCTCGATCTGGCATAAGGCAAGATCTTTGTCACCCTTATTTAGCCAAGATCATGTTCATCGAACTCCGATTTATACTGACAAGACAAACGACTGACAATCACCTCGTTTGAGTGTGGCCACACATTTCTCAGTATCAAATCTTCGATGGCCCTGAGATATTTATCTCCTGTTATATAGGAGGGACAAATCCCATCTTGTTCCATCCCTGTCTCTTCACACGCTTCATGATACGCCCAATCAATGCCTTTATAGTCACCAGTTACGGCTGACGTTTGACAAGGTTAAAGCGGACCAATTCACATGCAAGAAAACATGATGAACTCAGGTCTAAGGACTATACTCTATAGTCGTAATGAAAACTCTCATGACACTTATATAACTATCCCGTAGAGTTCTCATCAGTGGGTCATGTCCGATCCTGTGTTCTCCAACACATATCTATGTGATTGACTTTAATACTCTTATTAATGACTCCATGAAACTTAGTCATCAGTCACCTCACATACTAGTCTCACGCGGTTGTTAATGTCCCACTTTAACAACCTCGACCAGGGACCAACATAATTTATGTCATTTATTATCTATAGGGTTTCATGATCAAGTCACATACTTGATGACCTATAAAATGTCATAAATTACTTTGGGACTATTATTTAATAACCATTATTAAATAATACAGATGTCAGATTTCAATAACATAATCAAATTATGTTTATACGAACATCATATCATAACTAAAATTAATCACAATGACTCCCACTAAAATTAAGATCACATCTTAAGACATCTAATGCCTTTAGCAGTAGCCTGACCCTCATTCGCCCTTGCTTAGCGTGTGTCGAAAGACACTGCGTCTTGCTAAGAGTAATACCAAGAGTCATTTGCACGAAGCCCTTCTTGGAATCCTGCATATTGGACATGTGCAAGTCCTTATCACTATAAGTATCTTGACACAATCCAATTAGCTTATCCAGTCTATCTTTATAGATTCTTATTCCAAGAATGTATACGGTTTCTCCCATAATTTTATCGGAAAACAACTTTCGAATCAAGTCTCAACAGACTGAAAACAATGGAACTTCATTTCCGAGAAGTAGTATGTTATCAACATACAATACTAGAAATGCAACTGCGCTCCCACTAGTCCTCTTGTAAACACACGGTTCCTCTTCATTCATGACGAAGTCAAACCTTTTGACTGCTTTATCAAAACGAAGATTCCAACTCCAAGATGCTTGCTTCAATCCATAAATGGTTTGATGAAGCTTGCATATCTTCCTAGCTTCTTTAGGATTAATGAAAAACTTCAGGTTGTGTCATGTACACATCCTCTTTCCAGAATTCCATTAGGGAAAACTGTTTTCACATCCATCTGCCAGATCTCATAACCATTATGAGTGGCGGTTGCTAGGAGAATCCGAATGGACATTAGCACGGTGTCTGGGATTAGGTTTCTTCACAGTCAATACCATGAATTTACTTGAAACCTTTAGCCACCAACCTAGCTTTGTACATCTGAATGTAACCATCCATGTCATCTTTTCTTCTTGAAAATCCATTTACTCACAATGGCTTCTACACCATCGGGTAAATCAACCCAAGTCATACTTGGTTCTGTGACATGGATCCCATTTCGGATTCAGCGGCTTTCAGCCATTTTCGGAGTCAAGGCCCATCATTGCTTCTTCAAAATTCGCAGGCCCGTTGATATATCATGGTTTTTACTAGTTTTATGCCATGATATAAGTGTGTTTTTAGTGTCTTTTGTGTTCTTTTAGAGTCTTTTACAGGTATAATCAGGTTGGGAGCTAAATTGGAGATTATGGAGCATTTTGGAGATTTTTGGAGTGTTTGGCCGAGAGATAGAGTTCACTGTCCGAAACAGAGAAAGGTATCGATCGTTGCACTCTAGCAACGATCGTTGCACCAGCGAGATGGGCCAAAACTCGGCGGTTTAGAAGAATCAAGATATTGCACTTTGATCCAGAAGTTCCTGATATTTACAAAGAAGCCCCTGGCCGAGAATATGCCTATATAATAGAGTTTTTTGAGTTTTTAATAGAGACGCTTACATACGCTTTATAGTAGGCTTTCATAATTAAGAGCAGAGGATTTTTAGAGCTTTTTGGGGCTGATCTGAACCTGATTCATCATCTGTATTTGGAGAAGATTTCGAACCCCTTTTTACTCTTATTCTTTTATGCAATTTACTTATCATATGATCATGTTTTCATTATCTATGTCTGAGTAGATTCCTAGTTAGACTTAGGGTTTCTCACATAGGATTTCATGACTTGCTAGACTTGTTCAATTTCAGTTAAGGATTCAAACTATATCTGTTCTTCAATTTAATTGTGCTTAAAGCTAGTTCTAACCTGATCAATTAGAATCTAGATCTTAGGTTGCTAAATACGTCACGGAAGTGGGGTTTAGGAATCTGAACTAATTAAATTGGGCAATTAAACTTTGCGCAAACGAAAGTTTGGTTTAGGATAATTGTGAACATATCAAACTTGAACTTATTGCTAGTTTAATCTGTTAGTTCTCGCAAACGGAAGTTTGGTTTGCTGCACTTAGGCTTAGAGAATTATCGCAAAGGAATTTGGTTAATTCTATATCCGTGTTTTGAGTTCTAGAACTGTGCTTAATTAGATCCTTGCTGAATGAACTGTCTGCTAGTCTGATTTCCTGAGAATACCCTAGGTTTGACGCTTTTAATTACTTGCTTTCACAACCGATAATCTCTGCTACTGATTTACTTTTTCGCACTGCTTTCAATACAATCACATTGCTTATTTCTAGTATTCATTCCCTACAGTTTGATTCTCTTGAGACCAAGTGTCCCTGTGGATTCGATAACCCTATATACTACTTTGACATTGCTGTTCACTTGCAGTTTAGTATAGGGATTAATTCTTGACCTATCAAGTTTTTGGCGCCGTTGCCGGGGACTCTTTGAGTCTTCGATAGGATCGAACTTAGGGTTTTTACTAGGATTTTTATTTTTGTTTTTGGTTACTTGTTTTTCTTGTTTTCTGCGTTTCAGGTACGCCTGATCGCCCTGCATCGATCGACACGGTCCTGTGTGTCGATCGTCACATTATCGAGCCTGCATCGATCGACGCTTCTCTTGCATCGATCGACACAAAGCGAAACCAGTGGTGCCGAGAGCTTGAGCGTTTAGCTGGGTATTTCTTGATGGAACCTGTGATTCTGATTCGCGACAAGAACGGAGTTTTACGAGACCAGGATGGTCAATTATGTAACGCGAAGGGTCAGAAACTGGATGGGGAAGGAAACCTCATCATACCAGATGTTGCCATGGGCGCGGAACATCGACGAGAGGATGGTCACGAGATGACACTTGCTGATTATAACAGACCAGATATATTCTATGCTAATCGGTCTGCGATTCGACCACCTCCGTTCACCAGAGCTGAGTTTAAGTTGAAACCTGAGTACTACGCATTGATTGGACAGTATCAGTTTCATGGTCTTCAATCAGAGCAGCCTATGGATCACATAGACACATTTGAGGAATTGGCTAGCAGTATCACGGCTGAAGGAGTTTCTTCTGATTATATTTTCTGTAAGCTCTTCCCATTCTCTCTTAAAGGAGATGCAGCTTACTGGCTGAGACAGCTAGAACCAGGATCTTTGACCACTTGGGAAGCAGTCAAGAAGGAGTTCCTTAGACATTTTTATGACGATGCGTTATCCGAGCAGCTTAGACATGACATCCTGACATTCAAGCAGCAGCCTACAGAGCCTTTTAAAGCAGCTTGGATGAGATTCAAGATGTACCAGAGAGATTGTCCACACCATGGATTCTCTGAGGTACAGCTTCTGAGTGCCTTTTTCAGGGGTTTGGATTTTTGGTATCAGAGAGCTATGGACACAGGAAGTGATGGAAACTTCTATACCAAGACCTCAGAGGAAGCTAAGGAGCTTATTAAGAACTTGATGACTAGCTATAGTGTCAAGAATGCTGACAAAGAAAGGCAGAGATCTAGTTACAGAGATGATAGCTTGCAGATAGCTGATTTGAGGGACAAGGTGGATTATATCCACAACATGGTAGTAGCTGGAGAATTTGTAGAAGTGAATTATATTAATGAAGCTGATTTTCATGAACACACATCTAGAAGTCAACAGAGACAAGCTCCGAGATCGAATGGCTATTCACCTCACCAAGCTCCTCCCACTAAAGAGCAGACAAAGATTGAGTCTATGCTTGAGCAGCTACTACTTGGACAGAACAAGATGACGAAAGATCTGGATGGAAAGATGGACTTCATGTATCAGGATCTGAGTGGAAAATTGGAATCTTTTACAAGCAGAGTTGACAATCTGGATGCTAGGATGACGCAAGTGGAAACCAGTATACAGACAGAGCATGTTAAGGCAGTTTCGGCAGAAGAAGAAGTTGAGCAGAATCGAGAAACTGAAGTTCTGGAACTGGAAAATCCGAGAAAAATTCAGAATGTTCGCCTTGCATCGATCGACACAAATGTGCATCGATCGACACATCCTACGAGAGTCAATGTCGATCGTCACCATTTCAGCAACGATCGACACCATGGGCGTGAGCAGCCAAATTTCCCAGAGGAACCGAAAGCTGATACAGAAAGAGCCTACAAACCGAAGATTCCTTTCCCTAGGAAGTCCAAGCAAGAGATTAAGTTGAAAAAATGCATGGAGATAATGAGAGAAAAGCTAACTGACACTCCATTGATTGATGCCACTAAGACCAATCCCATGATGAAGACATGTGTTGCAGACATCCTCTCTAGCAACATGACTGAAGAAGAAGGATGCTTGATGATCTCAGAAGTATGTGATGCTGTTGTTAATGGTAGGGTTCCTGAGAAGCTAAAGGATCCAGGAGGTTTTATGATAGACTGCTCTATCTATAGAGACAGATTTCAGAGGGCATTATGTGATCTCGGCTCAAGTATAAATCTCATGCCGTACTCTGTGGCTGTGAGATTGGGACTACTGAACTTCCAACCTACTAGGATCTCTTTAGTCCTAGCTGACCGATCAAGAAGACATCCAGAAGGAGTTCTTGAGAACATCCCTCTTAGAGTTGGAAATTACTTTATTCCAACGGACTTTATGGTACTGAAGTATGAGATTGAGCCTGATGATCCTCTACTGCTTGGTAGATCCTTTTTAGCCACTGCTGGGGCCGTGATTGATGTACGCCATGGATTGATTGATCTCCACCTGGGAGATGAGACTTTGCAGTTTAAGATGGATAAATTGAAGAAACCCACCATTGATGGACAGAGTTTCAGCATTGATACAGAATTAGAAGCTGAGATTAGAGAGAAGAAGATGGCGGTTCCTCTTGAACCTGCTCTGACATCTTTAGCGCCTGCAACGGCTCATAAGCAGAAAGCTCCAGACATCTTATTTCCACCAATGGTTAGGCACAAATCATCTAAGCTTAAACATCCTACCCCACTCAAGCTTCGCTCCCGCCCTGATTCTGTTGGTTTCTTCCTTGGTAGACCATTCTTGGCTACAGCAGGAGCTGTGATTGATGTTAGACAGAGTCTAATAGACCTCCACCTAGGAGATGAGACACTGCGGTATGAGATGGAGAAGCTGCGGAAGCCACTAATAGATGGACAGACTTTCAAGATCTTGGAAGCAGATGATGAGCAGCTGAATGAGACTGTGATAATAGATCCTGGAGCGCATTTTACTCCATCTTTTCTTGGACTGAAGCATTCTGCAACAGCCTATTCTCCACCATGGATGAGGAGACTTGAACAGAGACAGAAAAAGTCTTTGTCAGGACTTCCTGGTACTTGAAAGATCTCATCCGTCCGGTCAAGCTATTGACCTTAAACAAGCGCTGGGTGGGAGGCAACCCACCATTAGGTACTGGTGTTTTTCTACTTAATTTTTGGTGTTTTTGTTAGGATTTTACGTTTGTTTTTGTTTCTGGTGAGTTTATGATTGCAGGTCTCGGATTAAATCGCAGTGCAGCGATCGATGCATTTCTGCATCGATCGTCACATCACGAAAGGAATCGCATTGCAGCGATCGTTGCGGTCCTGAGCAACGATCGACTATACACGAAAATCGCCAGGTAACGGTCGATGCACATAGTGCAACGGTCGATGCTCGTGCGACAGAGGTAGCCCGACAGACATAATTCCACCTTTTCAATTTTTATTTTATTTTTACCAATCCTTCGCTGGACACTACTGGGGACAGTGTGTCTTAAGTGTGGGGGAGGTGCTACTGACTTTTGTTTTCTGTTTTCTTAAGAGTCAGTCCGTTTTTCAAAAAAAATTTGTTTTATTGAGTCAAAACTGTTTAAGTAAGAAACTATGATTTTCTGAGAAGATTTACAAGACTTGCAGGAACTTAAGTAACCATTGGGATGAAGTTGCAGGATCTATCTCTGACTATTAGAAAACCCAGACACGGATCAACCTACTGGGAACACCCACATCACTTCAGGTATCAGAGGATCCTTTACTGACTTCAACCTTAATACTGACTTAGATTTTCTCACCTAAGGGCTTGGTATACTTTATGTCGGATTCCCTGTTGGTTCTGACACAGCCTGTAAACCTGTCCTATTTAGTTCCCTTCTCCCCTTCTATATAATAAAAAAAAAAAAAAAAAGATAATAAACTGAGGATGAGTTAGTAACTCCGAAGTGGTCATGAGAATAGTAGCAAACACTATTATCTCTCATGTGATCCATGGAATGTGTCCAAAGTACACCCCATAACGGGAAGAACACTGATAAAAAAAATAAAATGATACCCAATGTGGGAAAAATCAGTTGTTAAAGAAGGGAAAGAGAAGAAAGGGACTAGAGAAAGATAGTATGGTGGTCTAGGGCTGATTAGGTAAGAATCCATGTGCCTTTAGATCGATACTCCTTAGGTGAGACCGCACTTAAATACTTGCAGAAGTCAGTAGGGAGAATTTGAATGCTTGAATGTGATTGTGGAGTTTACCTAGGACAGTTGCTAAGTGTGGGGGAAGTACATGTTGGTCTTGATATCCTGTGACTGATTCTTTCAGTGGTTTACTAAGGGGAATCTGAGTATTGTAGCTTCTAAGATGAAATGAGTTTCTGAAGAGTTTTCAAACCTCTTCACCATGTTTTAGTTCTATGTCTTGCTTGAGGGCAAGCAAAGGCTAAGTGTGGGGGAGTTGATATATCATGGTTTTTACTAGTTTTATGCCATGATATAAGTGTGTTTTTAGTATCTTTTGTGTTCTTTTAGAGTCTTTTACAGGTATAATCAGGTTGGGAGCTAAATTGGAGATTATGGAGCATTTTGGAGATTTTTGGAGTGTTTGGCCGAGAGATAGAGTTCACTGTCCGAAACAGAGAAAGGTATCGATCGTTGCACTCTAGCAACGATCGTTGCACCAGCGAGATGGGCCAAAACTCGGCGGTTTAGAAGAATCAAGATATTGCACTTTGATCCAGAAGTTCCTGATATTTACAAAGAAGCCCCTGGCCGAGAATATGCCTATATAATAGAGTTTTTAGAGTTTTTAATAGAGACGCTTACATACGCTTTATAGTAGGCTTTCATAATTAAGAGCAGAGGATTTTTAGAGCTTTTTGGGGCTGATCTGAACCTGATTCATCATCTGTATTTGGAGAAGATTTCGAACCCCTTTTTACTCTTATTCTTTTATGCAATTTACTTATCATATGATCATGTTTTCATTATCTATGTCTTAGTAGATTCCTAGTTAGACTTAGGGTTTCTCACATAGGATTTCATGACTTGCTAGACTTGTTCAATTTCAGTTAAGGATTCAAACTATATCTGTTCTTCAATTTAATTGTGCTTAAAGCTAGTTCTAACCTGATCAATTAGAATCTAGATCTTAGGTTGCTAAATACGTCACGGAAGTGGGGTTTAGGAATCTGAACTAATTAAATTGGGCAATTAAACTTTGCGCAAACGAAAGTTTTGTTTAGGATAATTGTGAACATATCAAACTTGAACTTATTGCTAGTTTAATCTGTTAGTTCTCGCAAACGGAAGTTTGGTTTGCTGCACTTAGGCTTAGAGAATTATCGCAAAGGAATTTGGTTAATTCTATATCCGTGTTTTGAGTTCTAGAACTGTGCTTAATTAGATCCTTGCTGAATGAACTGTCTGCTAGTCTGATTTCCTGAGAATACCCTAGGTTTGACGCTTTTAATTACTTGCTTTCACAACCGATAATCTCTGCTACTGATTTACTTTTTCGCACTGCTTTCAATACAATCACATTGCTTATTTCTAGTATTCATTCCCTACAGTTTGATTCTCTTGAGACCAAGTGTCCCTGTGGATTCGATAACCCTATATACTACTTTGACATTGCTGTTCACTTGCAGTTTAGTATAGGGATTAATTCTTGACCTATCACCCGTCACTTTCAATGATCAATAGATCATGGCAATTGGTTACGAGAAATCCACATTTCTCGGGTTCGTGACGGATCCTTTCGGATCTGCGAGCTTCAGTTTTTCTGTAAAAGTTACGCACACATATCTCATATGTAGACTTTTACCATGACCTAATTAACCAAGATTTAAACCGTAATTAATTGAGTCATAAACCAAAATGTTTTTGGTTCGCGATCTGTGTCGATCGATGCAACTTTTGCGTCGATCGACACTTCTTCAGAAACTCGCATTTGAATGTATATCAAATATATATTCACCAGATCCTTGCAAACCTCAGGCACCACAGTTGCAGGTTCTACAACTCTTTGTAGATCCTACTGCTGCTCTTCCACATCAGGTTGAGCAGTCTCCTGTGATTTTCAAATTTCTTCGAGTTCGTACTTTACTCCCACTGTTCTTCTTGGAAAGAAAATCTTTCTCAAGAAAACATGGTTCCGAGCAACAAACAATTTGTTCTCGAACTGGTTGTAAAAGTAACATGCCTTGGTTTTGTTAGGACAACCAATGAAGTAGCACTTATCAGATTTGTGTGTGAGCTTATAGAGATTAAACGTTTTATATAAGTCTCGCAACTCCAAATCTCCATGATGGATAAATCAGAAACATTTACATTCCACATCTCATGTGGTATCTCTGTAACTGATTTTGATGGAACTCTATTTAAAGTAAACTCAGACATTTCTAGAGCGTATTCTTAGAAGGATAATGGAAGATCTAAGTGAATCATCATTGATCGAACCATATCTAATAAGGTCCGATTCAGGAGGAGTGAATTGTGAAACACTTTCACAATCTCTCAGATGATCACTAAATTCTTGACTTAGGTATTCACCTCCATGATCTTATCGTAGAGATTTAATACCTTTGCCAAATTGATTCTGTACTTCATTTTGGAACTCTTTGAACTTTTCAAAGATTCTGACTTATGCCTTATAAATAAGGCATAACCGTACCTTCTGAAAATATCAGTAAAGGTAATGAAGTACTGAAATTTTCTTCTAGCACTAGTGCTCATCGGCCCATATACATCCGTATGTATAAAGCCCAATAAGCCTCTGGCCCTTTCATTTTTTTTTCGTTCGTTCGCAACCTGTATCGATCGTTGCATACATGCATCGATCGACACTACCTTTGTTGAAAGGGGCCTCTGTCGTTTTCCAATAAACAAGATTCACTTTACTCATTATGATTCATAATCAGATGAGCCCAAAAGCCCATCACTATGGAGCTTCTGAATCTGTTTCTCATTTATGTGGCTCAAAACGACAATGCCAGAGAAAGAGTTTGATTCGTATCTTTTGACTTGAATCTCTTGGTACTAATGTTATCGTTAGGCACATTCTGGTTTAGAACATAAAGTCCATTCTCTAATGGATTGCTACTATAAAATATATCACTGTAATCAAATGAATAACACTTATTCTTGATTTGAGAACTGATATCCTTCCATATCCAAACAAGGATTAGAAATAATCTGTCTGCTCATAGCAGTTACATAGTAGCAGTTTTAAGTTCAAAACATGCCATAAAAGAAAAACAAATGAAATACTCCTACGGTTAATGCAGCAACTCTTGCTCCATTCTCACTCATAGGTCCACTTGTCCTTTCTCCATAGTCCTACTTTTGCTCAGGCCCTGCACATTTTCACAAAATATGAGTACCACAGCTGGTATCCAATACCCAATAAGTAGGACTATAAGAAGTAACATTTACTTCTATAACATAATACCTGAAGAAGAAGTCTCGTACGTCTTCTTCAGCTTCTCATAATCTTCCAAGAATTTATTGCAGTTTCTTTTCAAATGCCCATAACCATTACAATAACGGCACTTAACATCTTCAGAAGGACTGGTTTTAACCTTAGGAACATGGCCAGACTCGCTTGGATTCACAATCGAGCTTGTCTTGCCATCACCTTTGTTCTTACCAAGTTTCTTAAACCTTTTACCCTTTTGTACCATAAGGACATTTGGGGTGTCCTTCTTGATGTTAGGTTCAGCAGTCTTGAGCATCCCATGCAATTCAGTCAACGTCTTCGTCAAGTTGTTCATGTTATAGTTCATAACAAATTGATCATAGCTTGACGGCAGTGACTGAAGAATGATGTCAGTAGCCTACTTTTGGCTAATGGGACAATCCAGTTTCCCCAGGTTATCAATATAACCCATCATCTTTGGTAGCTTGCACTCAATCAGAGATCTAACCGTCTGGTATCTCTGAGTTCGTGCCTGCTCCTGAAACATACTTTTCAGGCCAGTGATCATCTGTATTGGCGACTCCACGTACTCATATTGCTTCTGCAATTCCGAGTTCATGGTAGCCAATATGAGACAACTCACATCCACCGCATCATTAGAATGCTTATCCCAAGCATCCTTATCTGACTGCCAGGCATTGGCTCGGTACTTCTTGGGGAGAACTTTCTCAAGGACATAGTCTTTTTTCTCCTGTTTGAGAACAATTCTCAAGTTCCGATACCATTCAAGAAAGTTGGATCCATTTAACTTGTCCTTCTCAAAGACGGATCGCAGGGAGAAATTGATACGAAGGTTTGTGCTAGACATAGCTGGAAAACAAGGGAGGTTTTAGTTATGATGTTCAAGAAATGAGAAGTCTTAACTATTAAGAAGACTCGCATTATATTCAAACAATGTTTCCTCAGATGAATATAATGATCCAAGACCCATACTTCACTAAACTTGAGTGAGCCACTGGCTATCATCCAAATTTAGCTATCTAGGTAAGCAACAACTTTGCTAGTTATATCCAATATAACTCTTGGTTGTGGATTGATATCTTATATCCAATCCACCTGATGTCTCTGAGCCCAAAACGATTTTGATAGCCCAGTCAAGTAAACCAATCTCTTCAGTCACGTAATTGTTGATGCCTTGCACTGCAAGCCCATCAACACGATTACCTCCTGCCTTACTCATGAAATTGTGGACATCTTGCACTGCAAGTCTATCACACAATTAAATGGGTCTTGACAGTTGACAAGATTGAAAAGACATCAAGTATCACTTGATATTTGGTTGAGGAACGGAACCATTTAAAACGTTCAGTTTTATTATGTTTTAATTCTTATAATTAATTGATTTATCTTACTTTGGTTCTGTGATTTCAGGTTCAATAACCAAATCATCAAATCTGATGTCGACCGACACTACTATAGTGTCGATCGATACAGAACAACCAAAAGTAATTCGCGATAACCGATCAATCCAATTGATCCGGTTTTGAATACCGGTCAGCGTCGATCGATGCTACATTGGCATCGGTCGATGCCAACCTAATCAAGACAATCGCAATTAAACCATTCACAGTGTTCGACCATCTTTAACCAAGCTCGATAACCGGTCCAATCCAATTGAACCGATTCATCAATCTCGCGAGGTTTGTGTCGATCGATGCAACATTTGTGTCGATCGACACTAGGCGAAAACTGAGTTTTATTCGAGTTTTCGCCCTGTGTCGATCGATGCCGGATTGGCAACGATCGACACCATGCGAAAAACCCTAAATTTTATTCGGGCTTTCGCCCTGCATCGATCGATGCCGGATTGGCATCGATCGACACCATGCGAGAAAACCCTTAAACGTTTTCGAAACAGAACCCTAAACTAGGTTTTCAGGAAAACGAATTTTAGCAAGTTTGTATCAACCATACACAGATTCAGATTCAACCAATCTATTCAACATGCTACAGATTCAATGGAACCCTAAAGCTCTGATACCACTGAAGGAATTTCTAGCAGATCCTAATCCAATTAGGCAATCCTGGTCTAAATTCTGAGCCTAGGATCTAGGGTTCATGTAATTGAATCATTGGGATCTCAGAATTACCTGGTGATTAGCAGCGGAAGATTTGCAGATAATCGAGATCTAGAGCGCTTCAAATGCTGCGCCTCTACTGGTATCCACACGCACACAAACTGGACCGCAGGGATGCTAGTGCCTTACTGAGATCTAATCTCCAGAGAGGTTTCTTTCTATGTTCTGGTGGCTGTGAATTAGGTTAGAAGCGAGTTTAGGTCGACCATATATCTTATATATGTCGGCTTAAACCACAACGGAATTAACCAACGATTAAACCGAATTAATCTGATTAATCCGCAAGTGCATCGATCGATGCAATATCTGCAACGATCGATGCTCCCCAGAACATTGATATCGAATGCATATCACATATGCATTTATTGGATCATTACATTGATGATCAACCTCGTCTTTAACGCCCAGTTTGCTTAGGTGTGTGACCCTGTAGGATCATATAACACTAGCAATGAGTTCTAAACTCATTGATCATAAGTGGCTTCTAGCAAAGCATTATGACTACCTAGTATTATATGATTGTCTCATCTCGACAATACAACTATCACTTAGAGCAAGTACAATAGATTTCAGGACATTCCCAACAGTTTTGCCACCTCCTCCTTATTTTCACTATAAATACCCCCTTCCCCCAGCCATTTCTACTCATTCAGAAACCAAAGACCACCGGTTCTAGAGAGAGAGTAGAGAGAGAAAGAGGCTGGGCGGACCGGAGGAATTTCCCGGCGAGCAGGAAGCGGTTTCCGGCGAACCATCGGGGGAATTCTGCCGATCGGCCGTAGGCGCTTTCTCTGACCAGACACCTGTTCTAGAGAGAGAGAGAACGTCCAGGTTAGAGAGAGAAAGTGAGAGAAACCCGTGAGAGAGAAGGCGTGGATGGGAGTCTCCTGAAAGGCGTTTCGAAGTTCCATTGACGGTAGCGACAAACGGTCGGGTACGGTTTACGGAAGATGGTCGGTAAGCTTTAAATTCTAGTAGCGACTAGTCTAAACCTTAACTTTATCCGTGTTTGACTTAGGATCTTTGGGTCTAGATCCAAGAGAAATCCCAGAATAGGACGGACCAAGGTCTAGGGTCGTCGGACCCGAAGAGGTGAGTCCCGGTAGTTAAGACTGACGTGTTTGTGCATGTATCACCTTAAGGATTGAAATACTGCGAGTATTTATCCTTAAGTGCATTGATTGATTTGTGAGTATTACAGTAGAGGTTTATGTCGTAATTGATTGGTGTGTGATAAGTACGAAGTGGAAGGTATCCACTTGGAAATGATTGATGTGATAAGTACGAGGTTGGATAGAGATCCACTCAGAAATAGAATGTGATAAGTACGGGATCGGTTAGGGAATCGTCCCGGAAATTTAATGTGATAAGTACGAGGTGGAAGGTATCCACTCGGAAATGTGTGTGTTGCATGTGGTCGTGGGTGGTAACAAGGACACCGCAGACCATTTGATTTATGCATTCTAGAACTAGTGTGAGAGTTCTAGAGTTGGTGTATTTGGTGCTCCCATTGTGACGCTCAGACGGTACTTTGGTAGCTCCCTTGGCTGAGCAGCTCGGACGGTACTCAGGGTGGCCCCCTTGGCTGAGCAACGACACATAAGAGAGGACTCGGACGGTACTTGGGTTGTTCCCTTGGCCGAGTAGCTCAGAATACTCATACGGTACTCGGTCGCTCCCTTGGCTGAGAAGCTCGGACGGTACTCGGGTCGCTCCCTTGGCCGAGCATCGTGTGTCGGTTTGTGAAACTCGACTTATGATCCTTTGTTGTGATTAAGGCGCGAGTAGTCACGTGTGGAGGGGGAGTATCCGGTGCACTAGGAGGCCTTCGCATGTGTTGAGGTGATGAGTCTAGAGAGTCTAGGCGTGTGCTGGCATTCACGACGGGATCGTGTTATGCATTGTTGTTATTTTTATGCTTCTGCATTGTGTATTGCTGATATTGTTGCTTGCGAGATGTTTTTGCATTGTGCTTCGGCTATGGGGATGGGTTGGGGTACTAATGCTTGTGTAGAGGGTCCTGGACTCACTGGGTAACCCATATGGTTGCTCATTATACAACTTTTGTCTCGCAAGAAACCATAGACGGGCTAGAGGGAAGTTCGGACGTTAGGCCGCTGGTGTAGCTCCGCGTTGTGAGTGTGAGACGATCGTGGAGGTTTTAGTATGTAGGATTTTGACTCGAGCTCAATACACGGTATTGTTTTGGGTAACGTTTTTTAATAGATCCTACATATTATTAATAAAAAGTGTTTGTTTAAACTCCACGGTTCCAATGGTATTAGTTTGGTCCGAACTAACACAACTCTCGGCTCGGGTACGGGTTTGCAAGCCTTAGGCCTTAGTCGAGAGGGTCAGATATCGACGATGGACCGGCCAGACTATGGGCACGGCTGAACCATTTTTGATATTTGACATCTCGTGACACTTCCGGCCCGGCTATTGTCCGTAGTCCGGGCCGGGGGTGTTACAGACATCGGACGATGAGGCCTTGCATTTGAGACCTTTTTCTGGAGTTGCCCTGGAAGGACCACCAGCTTCCTGAATAGCTGACGGGTCGAGAGGAGGAAAAAGAGGAGACCCTGGTTCAGCAACCACTGGCGGAACATAGTCAAGTGGACTGGACAAGTAAACTCCTTGAGGTTCAGAACAGGTTAGAGGATCAATGGGAACATCTACCATAGTCGGAAATGCCAGAGATCCAGAGGATTCAACCCGCGGATAAACCGGATATTGATATAGATTCAGGGGAGAGGAGGGTTAAGTGATTGGTAAAGGGAAGAGCCCAGGATCTTCTGGAGGCTGGTGGAAATCACAGTGATCTGCCTCATGGGTTAAAGCACCACAAGATGTACAAAAACACCTTAACTTTTCATAGATATAACGGATGAGAGTCGGTTCTGCATAAGAATCAAAGCGGAAAAAGCGGGCAAAGATAAGGCGATGAGAAGCATTCATAGAGACTCTAACCCAAACCTCCCCTTCGATCGAACGAGAAGGTTGCTGGATGAAGACTTCTGATACATGACCAATAACCCCTCATACCTCGCGAATCGCACGATCTTCACCGAGCTCATCGGGTAGATTGTAGATACGGACCCAAAAGGGAATATACTGAAGATAACCGGGATACTGTCGATGAGTCCATCGGTCCACGACGACCATCCAGTCACGATAGCTCCATGGCCCGTTATCCAAAACCGTTAACAAGTGATGCTCTTGATGGAAAAAACTGAACTGAGTCATCTTCATTGACTCAGCTTGTAACTTGTCCATCTAGTCGCCACGCTCGAGGCATCACGGTCCGAAGACCAGCTGGATTCTGGTGAAGAGGGTTGAGCCCTTGAACCACTAAAATGAAACGATGGGTTTCATCTCTTCTATTACGCGCTTCGACGGAGAGGAGAAACGGCGCTCGCTCCGAACCTAGGCTGAGGTTCTGAACACCTAACCAGAGATCGTTATCCATGGGACTCAATCGAGAATTGACTGAAACCAGAACAGAGTAGCAAGTGTAAGACGGTAATCGGAATAAATCACCGGCAACAGAGGCGGTGAAGATCAGGTGAGTAGGCATCTGAAGAGCCTGATGAGTACACGTAAGGCGACATGTCCTAGAGAGAGAGACCAGGGTTTCTTATTGAAAGAGAGAGAGACTTTTAAGGAGGAAGTTATACAAAGCAAAGAAAGCCGAATAGGAAAATGGGCAGCGGAAAAAATAATATAGAATGTGCCGGTTTTTGCTAGAAGATGTGCCGGTTCATTATTATATCTACTTGCTGACTGTGAAACAGAATCTGATAAGATCTCTTTTCAGTCATCAACGATTATTTTACAAACGTTGTCACAATTCAAACTCCTCTATTTCATCCTGCTGCCAATTCTTCTCGTAAAAAGCATGTGATCTCACCATGCGAAATCGATCTTTGTAGAACTTACACTCTCATAAATCTAAGTTTAAATCTCTAGAATTACACTATAAATACATATATGTGCAAAAGTAGTATATAGGAGTAGTGGACCCAGAAAATATTTGATTGGTCTTCGTAAATTTCCATCCTTTTTACGATGACTTTACGATGAAATAAAATTTATCGTAAATTCGTCGTAAATTTATAACAAAATATATTCGACGTAAAGTTAATTTACAACGAATTAAGATCTAAAATATTATTTGCAATAATCGAAGAATTAACATTGAATCAACGTCTAATTTGGTAGATAGACATGTTTTTTAATGGTCTAACTGTTTTTGGGACTTATTAAAACGTTGTAAATTTGTCGCTCATTCGATGTAAAGTCGTTGTCAAATAATTTGTTGTAAATTCGTTGTATTATTTTGGTTGTTAATTTGTTGATATGTTCTAAAACTTTTCTATAAATACCACTTCATAGAAACGAAAGAAACACAAATCAAACAACAAAAACACTTCTTTAGAGAGAGAAAAACACAAATTTTCATTTTCAAATGTCTATATACGAATTACGAAGGTGGATGTATCAAATGTCGAAAGAGTGATGACGAAAGAGTTTCAAAGTGGGGTGGAAATCTTCATGTATCAAACAAGCCAAACATCGATAACCATGGAAAGGGTAAGATGTTCTGTCCCTGTCGGAAATACATGAATAGAAAGTTTTTACCTAGTGAAACGACTTGGCGTCATTTATTGAATAGGGTTATTTGGTATCAACACGGAGAAGGCCATAGTGGGCATAATGCAGGAAGTAGTAGCAGTAGTAGTTGCAATTTTCAGCATGAAAATGAATTGCCTCTTCAAGATCAATTTGGCTATCACGAGGAGCATAGTTACCATGAGTATGATAGGATGCATGATATGCATATGCATTTCAGGAAACAATAAGTAATGATCAGAATGTTGTTGTTGAGGAACCCAACTTAGATGCCAAACGATTTTATGATATGCTAGACGCAAAAAATCAGCCCTTCTACGATGGATGTAGAGAAGGGTTGTCAAAATTATCGTTGGCAGCTAGGATGGTGAACATAAAATCTGTTCATAACTTAGCTGAGGATTGCATGGATGATTGGGCCGATCTTTTTAAAGAGTATTTACCGGAGGATAATTTTGCTGCTGAAAGTTATTATGAGATTCAGAGAATGCTTTCTAGCCTTGGTTTGCCTTCTGAGATGATTGAAGTATGTGTTGTTAACTACATGCTTTTTTGGAAAGAAGATGATAAACTACAAGAGTGTCGTTCTGTGGGAAACCAAGGTATAAGCCGCAAGGAAGTGGACAAACCAAAGTACCATACCAAAGAATGTGATATCTTCCTATAATGGAGAGGTTGCAACGTATGTTTCAGTCTGAAAGAACAACGTTTTCAATGCGATGGCATGCTGAGAATTCACAAACATATTGGGTAGTCACTCATACTTCAAATGCAAAAGCGTGGAAGCAGTTTAAGACGGTACATCCCCAGTTTGCTAGAGAAACTGGAAATGTATACCTTGGTCTTTGCACGGATGAATTTAATCCATTTGGTATGTCTGGTAGACAATACTCTTTGTGGCCGATAATATTGATACCTTGCAATCCCCCCCCCCAAATATGTGCATGCAAAGGGAATTTATTTTCTTGAGTAATTTGGTCACAGGTCCTAAGCATCCAAAGCGGTCACTCGATGTATTTCTTCAGCCCCTGATTCATGCATTGAAGCAATTGAGGTCCAGCGGTGCTCGAACGTATGACTGTTCGAGGAAATGAATTTTACGATGCAAATGGTTCTTATGTGGATAATAAGCGACTTCCCTGCATATGGCATGTTATCAGGTTGGACTACACATGAAAGATTAGCTTGTCCGTATTGCATGAACCGGACAAAAGCGTTTCAAATGAAGCACGGTAGAAAAAAATCTTGGTTTGACTATCACCGCCGGTTTCTACCTAGCAGCCATCCATATAGGAGAAACAATAAATTATTTAGGAAGAACAAAGTTGTCCGTCTGCCGCCGCCTGTTTATCAATCCATAGTAGATATAGAGAACCAAATTGATCATTTTGGTGCACAAGGGACAGTGAGGCGCGAAGGAAATTGGCACACACCCGCTAATAAGCCAGTCGGATACGGTGAGCAACATAACTGGCATAAGAAAAGCATTTTCTGGGAACTACGTTAATGGCAAGATCATTTGTTGAGACACAATCTGGATGTGATGCATATTTAGAAAAACTTTTTCGACAACATCATGAATACTGTGTTGAATGTGCCGGGAAGAACTAAAGATACTGTAAAGTCAAGGTAAAACTTGCGTAAAATCTGTTCAAATCTGAGTTGCATATTCAAGGAAGAGGGACTGCACCAGTTCCTATATTTCAGTTGTCTTCTGAAGCTAAATTAGCATTGTTTGATTGGGTATTTGCGGATGTGTGCTTTCCGGATGGGTATGTTTCTAATCTTTCTAAATGTGTTGAGCCACGAAAAAAAATTCTCAGGGATGAAGAGTCATGGCTGTCATGTCTTTATGCAACGACTACTCCCTTTCGCGTTTACCGAGCTCCTTCCAGAAAAAGTGAACAACGCAATTGCTGGTATGTAAATTTTGAATAATTAAACAAATTATGATTTGTTGAGTTTAAACTTGTATTATAATATGAGTTATTGTGAATGCAGGTATATGAACTTTTTCGAGATCTCAGTGCCCGCACTTTATCGGAAGAAATCATTGCACAACTAAAGGAAAATGTTGTGCAATGACTTTTTGATGTTATGGAACATCTCCCTATCCATCTCCCACATGAAGCATAACTAGGTGGACATGTTCAATTTCGATGGATGTATCCTTTCGAGCGTTTCATGAACATTTGAAGGGGAAAGCGCAAGGGTACCTGGGTCTATTGTGGCAGGAAGTCTAACTGAAGAAACATCTCACTTCACATCATATTATTTTGCTTCAAAAAGTCCGGACACGTAAAAGAAGACCGCAACGATATGATGATGGTGGTGTTGGACGAACATATCCTATTGAAGATGTTCCAAACATATTCTCACCAATTGGCTGTCTAAGCGGTAAGCTAAGACCATGCTGGTGGAGTAGCCCGAATGACATCCATAGCGCCCACACATACATTCTTCTAAACAGTGATACTTCATCCTCTTGAGAGGTAATGTTTCGTGTTAATTATAAGTATGTACTATTCTTGATTATTAAGTAATTATACTTATTAATTCATGATTTACTTATATATGTCTTATATATTCAGCTTATTTGAGGAGCAGGTTCGAGAGGCTATAGATGGTTTTTCGGACATTGAACTCAACAGACGGAAATATCAACATTTTGTGAATTGGCTGAAAACTCAAGTATTGTTAATTAGCTTATAGTTAATAGTTTAATGTCTTCTAGGAAAGTAATTAATACCTTATATATTTCTCTTTTTAAAGATTGATTGCGGTGATCCACAATACCCCCCATGGTTGCACGAATTGCTTTTGGGTCCCATTGCCAAGATAACGACCGCACCAATATATTTCACACATGGTTATCTCTTTCACACATACAAGTATGGCCAACATCGTGCGACTATAAACTATGGTGTATGTGTTAGAGGCGAGACAGAATTTTATGGGTTTCTGCAAGAAATAATCGAGATTGAGTACCCATGATTGATTAACTTGAAAACAGTCCTCTTCAGATGTGATTGGTTCGATCATGTTGATGGACGAGGAGTTCGAGTTACCAATTTCGGAGTTGTGGACGTTAATGCAGCAAGACGGTACAACAAATTTGAGCCGTTCATATTAGCCTCGCAAACGGAACAAGCCACTTTCTCCCGTATCCGCGAACTCGAAGATGTGGGATCCGTTGGTTGTCAATTATAAAAGTTACACCTAGGGGACGTAAAATCGGAGTGGAGGAAAAGCCGACAATGCAACAAGATAGCTGTGAGTTTGTTACCACGCCCAACGAGATTACATATGACATTTTACTTATAGATCCTCGTAATCAGCAATTTGATCATCTCTCATATGATACCGAAGAAGAAGGCCAGTCTGATGAAATGGAATCTGGTGACGATGATGACGATGTTGAGTCTGAGATGGACTCAGATTATGATTCATTAAGGAATCGTTTCTCTAAATAGAATATGTTTGTAGTTCTGAATTAATGGATTATGGTTTTTTGTTAAAAAATATTTTTTTAAGAAAGAGAGTTTACGTCGAATTTACGACGTTTCGACATAAAAATACGTTGAATTTACTTCGGAACGTAGTAAATTCGATGTAAACTCTTTTTTTTTAATGCCAACTGATGCCTATTCATTGGAATAATGAACAATATATTCTATAAATACCCCTAGCTCATCTAAAGAAGATTTACAGAAACCAAAAAGAATATTTTGTAAATTTCTTTGATAAAATGGCGATAAACGAGCAACGAAGTTGGATGTATTAACATAAGGATGCGGACGGATTGGTGACAAAATAGTTTCTTACTGGTGTAGAAAGTTTCACGGATCAAGCCCATCAAACCAGCGGGAAAATGTTGTGTCTTTGCCGGGCTTGTATGAACACAAAACTAATCAAATGCGATAAAGTTTGGCGTCACTTATTAAGCAAAGGATTTACGCCGAACTATTTTCTTTGGATTCACCACAGGGAATAATTGAATTTATTTTCTGTTTGTAAGACTTAAATTATTATGAAATAAGATTGAAATATTAAAAAAATAAAAAGTAGCATCGAATTTACGTCGATTCGTCGTTAATCCGATGCAAATTAACAACAAATTTACAGCTATAGCAAAAAGTTTTGTAACCCTAAACCCTATACAACGAATTTACAACATCGTTATTTATATAAATTTATTTTTTTTGGGAAAAATTACTTAACATATTTTTTGATTCAGCAAAAATGGCATTGGGATTTGGCGAATAACGGAACTGTAGAGGCTATGTTTATGAAGAAAGCTGTGAGTCGGCTCAACAACACGGTGTGCGAATGGAAGAAGAAGTCGAAGACGTTGAGAGATGATGGACAACCAGCATACCTCTCCTTCGCGGGTTGGGATGTCTGAAGACGTTTTGGTTACAACCATCATCCGAGCTGAAGTCTGTTAAGTGTTCCTCATCGCTGAACATTTTAGGACCGGATGGGCATCCGCCAATGCCGCATACTCCGGCCAGATTTCTTTTGCCGGTAGACGGATCATTATGGTAAGTAATTAATATTTAATTTTAACTTTATTAATTTTCTAAGTTTTAAATTTCATATAATGTTAATTGTTGTATTTTTTTTTTTTTTGGTTTTCAGCCCGATGGCGGTGAGCTTCCATCGTTAAACGATGTTTACAGAGCTACTCATACGCATAAAGTGACGGGAGAGTTTGTGAGTCCGATGGCGGAGCAGATCTACAATGACGTGATGGCGCGGGTCACGGAGCGGGAGACTCAGCTAACTCTCGAGGGTACTCAGGTTCAGTTGACTAGTCGGGAGAAAGACCTTATCTTCACCGAGGTAATTATTATTTTGTGATAAATATTATTTAATTTCTAAGTTTTAATATATATATATATATATATATATATGTGAATTAATATATATCTTCGGGTTTTGGCAGGTGGCTCCGAAGAAGAAGGACGGATTCTCGGATGATGATCTATCCAGAACACTCCTCTTGCATCTACGCTAGCTCCCCGACGCACTACATTTAGATATCCGTCTCAAGAAGAAGCAGAGTTGGCGGAGACAAAGGCTACTGTGGCTAGTTGGAGCACTTTGTTCGATATCCTAGCTGAGGATAATCCGAGACAAGCGGAGGCTTGGAAGGCGAAGAAGCAGGCAGCAGCACAGAGTTCCGGTATAGCGGGTAAGGATGAACCAACATCCGTCCCCGAGACAGCTGAAGATCCCGCCGAGGTTTATTTAGGAGAACTTACTTAGGGATTAATTAGGGATGCTCTAGATCAAAAAACATTTTATTAATTTTATTAATAAAAGCTAACGTCGTTGAATCGACGTAAATGATAACGTCGTAAAATCGACATAAACATTGACGTCATTAATTCGACGTTACCTTTTACGTCGAATATACGACGTTTATGTCTACATCAATTTTAAGACGTTTGCATTTACATTGATTTAACGACGTTTATGTTTACGTCGATTTAACGAGTTAATGTTGAACTTACATCCAAATGTTTTGCTGTTATTTCTTATTTTATAAAGAAACCCAGAGCTGTTATATCGATGTAAATTCGTCGTATTTTTACATCGAAATATTTATATCGAATTTATGACGATTTTTTGTTCGACGTAATTTTACGACGAATTAACAACGAATATTTTTTTACGTCGAACGATTAACGACGAATCGTCATTCGACCCAAAAGATGTTTTACGACGAACTTGGGACCAAAATAGACGTTCCAAGACCCCTGGTTTCTTGTAGTGAGATTATGCAATAATTCAGCTTGAATTAAGTTAAACAATATCAATGTAAAATGAAATAAACAAAGCAATAAACAAGATGTAAATTAGATGTGAATAGAGTTAAGCTTATGAAATTTCTCAGTAAATCAGGAATGTAGATAAACCAATCAGTCATGATTTTGACTAAACGTGGTTTCCAAACTCGAAACGCAATGCTATAATAAACCCACTTTCGCTGCAAGAATGATCTATATCTACATCCTTGAATCCAAATTTATTTACAAATTCTAACGACTAAATATGAATTAAGATCTAGTTTGATTTATTCATAAAATATTTAAACCAAATTTCTTTGCATATAGCAATTTCTCATGTAAAGTTTTGTCAGATTATGAATAACACTTTTGTGTCTATCAACTAACCTAAGATCTAAGTTCTAAGTGATCACTCCATAAGTAGCTTTGAAGAACAACTTATGGTAAAGAATTAATCATGTTATGAATCCTAACTAACGAGTCAACAAAACAATCCATGAAATCCTTTATGGGAATCTTAAGCCTAACAAGCAAACTATTCAGACATAGAAATTGAGGCAATAATCATGATTAAATAGATTGTGATGAAATAAATAGATATATAAAAATAGGGATTTAAAATATTCTCTCACACGAACATAGTCTCAGATCTCAAAAACTCAAAGGATAAAAAGGTGACTAAACAAATTTCTTAAAAACCTAATTACAGTCTAAAACACGTTTTGTGGCTTTTTGTAAATATTATGAACTTTTGGGGCTTTTTCAAATCTTCAAACATCTTTTCAAATGAAGAAGTCTTAGATCGCATAGGATGTCGACCAACACCGAGGACGGTGTCTCCCGACACCAGATCTTGTCGATCCTGAGAGCACTAAAGTGGTCGAATTGTATTTCTGCCTTCGGTCATTTTGGATCTCTCACACAATTGATACAGTGCCTACCGACACCAATGGTAGTGTCGCCTGCCACCAAGCTCAAACTCATCTTTTAGACTTGTAAAATCCTCATGTTCTTCAAAATGGCTTCAAATGCTCAAAATCTCCAAATCAGCTCCTCAACGTGCATGAACCTAAACAGACTCCAAAAAAATCGAAAACTCTAAAAATACACTATATAAAAGACTTATACCAAGGTTAAAACCGACAAAACTATGATATATATATCAAATCCCCCCAGACTTAGTTTTTGATTGCTCTCAAGCAAATAGAAAACCAAAATCTGAAAAAGAACTTTGAAAACACAGAAATTCATTTCTTCATAAGAACACCACATCAACATTCACCATCGTAAGCCAAATGAAACAAGCCTGACAAGATCGAGACATCCATGTATTTCCCCAGACTTAACAATAGTCCCAAGCAAACTCCACAATCCATATGAGATATCCAAAATTACCATAATGGCCTTTTAAAAAATAAAGTGCAGTCTTATCGAGGGAATATCGATCAAAGAACATATGGACTAGAAATTCAGATTGATGAGGACAAAGTGTCTGATATTGGAGAAGAGAAAATAGTGGTTCGTCATGAATCTACTCTAACATCTTCAAAGCATGCAACTGCTTCTAAGCAAAAAGATCCAGACATCGTACTTCCACCAAAGCAAAGGTATGCACTCTCTAAACCTTCACCTCTTGACTGCATTGTTGTGAATGCAGGGAAAACGCTGTATCCTACCTACGATTCACTCCCATCCTTGTTCTCCTCCCTCATTCCTTGGTAGATTCCATGCTCATGGCGCTTACACACCACCATGGATGAGGAGAATTTTGTAGAGGCACTCTTTGCCTTTGTCGAACCCTCCAGTAGCCTAATCTCCTGCCAAAAATCAAGCTAATGACTGAAAACAAGAGCTTTGTAGGAGGCAACCCACTGGTGAGTCTGTACATATTTCACTTTTCATTTTGTTTTTGGTTTCTTTGATTTTTCTATTTTTAGTGTGTTAAAAACACGAAGAACATGTCATTAACGAGCAGTGTCGGTCGACACCACACTCTAAAGGCGGACGATTTTTTTGAGCTTATTCGATGCGACCCAAATTGTGTCGACATAACACTAGTGTCGATCGACACCATCCATGTGCTGGTCGACACCCAAGCTGTTTGTAGGTAAGTTTTCAGATTTTATCAGTTTTTTCTCGTTTTGACAATGTTTTTCCCAAACCCAAGCTTGATAACATTGTGGACAATGTTGTTTAAGTGTGGGGGAGGTAGTTTCTGACACATTTTTCCTTTTTATTTTAGAGTCAGTTGTGTCGTTTTATTGAGTCAAAAGTTTGGTATGAAACTATGATTTTACGAGGAACAATTGCATTCACATGACCCTAAGTGACCATTGAACGAGTTTGCAGCGATCTATGACTATTAGAAAACCCCAAGACTGATCGACCTACCAAGGACATCCTTATCTTATTTTTGGTATTCAGAGGATTTATTACTGACTTCGCCCCTAACATGACTATATTTTTCTCACCTTAGGGCTTGGCATACATTGGATCGGATTCATCCTTCAGTCATGAAAGACTTGTCTGTGTGAGTACGGTTTCCCTTTCTCTTCCCTTTAAGCTAAAAAATGATGAATAATATGCGGAAAAGCTAGTACCTTCGAAGTGATCACGAGAGTGGCAGTTACCCATGTTACCTTATTTTCTTCAAGGAAACATGTCCAAATAAAACCCTGAATAAAAAGGGAAGAGCAATTGATAGAAAAAATGATACCCAGTGGGGAAAAAATAGTTGTTGAACCAAGAAAGAGAGAGGAAATGAAATAGAAGTATGACAGTTTGTATAATCAGGTTCTGAACTGAGTAAGTGTCCATGTGTCCTCTGATCGATATTCTGTCGGTGATACCGCACTTCATTCTTAAAGAGGTCAATATGGTGAATTTGGATTTCTCATCTAGATTTGGAGAGTACTTGGGACAGTTGCTACGTCTTGGGAAGTATATTGTGGTCTCGATTTCTGCAGGTTTTTTTTCATATGGCTTACTAAGGTGAATGTGAATGTGATGTTCTTATGACAAACTAAGTTTCTGTGTTTTCAAACCTTTTTCCCTGATTTTGATTTTCTGTTTGCTTGAGGGCAAGCAAACACTAAGTATGGGGAAGTTGGTAAATCATGTTTTTAGGATTTTTGACAGTGATATATGTTTGCATATAAAGTCTTTTCATTGGTTTTCGAGTCTATTGAGTCGTTTACAGGTTAGCACGTGATTGGAGCTGAAATGGAGATTTTGGAGCAAGTTTCAAGAAATTGAAGTCAGAGTAGAGATATGGGACTGGTGTTGCCTGACACCACCCCGGTGTCGGTCGACACCAATGGCGGACCAAACTTCTACGCGAGTTTTAAAAGATCTTTTGAAGAATTGCAAAAGTACCTAATTTTTTTATTATTTGTAATTAAGCCCAAATCGTGTTTAGACTTTTAATTAGGTTTTTAAGCCACTTTTGGCTATCTTGTTATTTTCTGGAGATTGAGAGATTTAGAGTTTTGGGGTACTCTGTACTATTTGAGAGAAGACTTCGAACCCATGTTTTATATCTATTCAATCCTTTTGGTTTTCTATTCGTTATGTGTTGTTTTAATATCAATATGTCTGAGTAGTTTACCTTGTTATATTTAGGGATTCTCATTAGAGATTCATGCTATGTTAGATTATCTGGTTAATTAGGATTCACCATCTAATTAGTTCATCACTTTCTTAATGCTAATTCTAGAATGATCACCTAGAACTTAGATCTTAGGTTAATTGATTGGCACCAGAGTGTGATTAATAATCTGAAAATAACTTAGAGTGAACAATTTATCTAATCGCAAAGGGATTTGGTTTAGAAAAATTTTGAACAAGCGAACTTGAATTTAATGCATGTTTAGAACTTTATAATCTCAAAACCATTTGGATTTCTAGGTTGCTATACATAGTTAATAATCACAACGAGAGTTGATTTATTATACATTTGTGTTTCGAGTTCTTGATCATGTGTTTAATCTGAATTCTAATTGACCAGTGTCTTGCTTTGTATGATTTCCTGAGAAATTCCCTAAGTCTGACGCCTTCACCTATCGAATTTACAGCCTATTTACTCGCATTTTTTACTTGGTTTCCACCATTTTCTCTGAAAAAAGAATAAGATAAAGCTTTAAGCTAAAATAAGGAAGATGGGAATGAAAACCCTTAAACCTAGAATGTATGGCTCTTATTCAGCCAACATTTAGGATCTCAAAACGATTGTAAACATGTAAAGACAATGTCAGAGCCTCCTTGTACAATCATGGACATTTATGCCTTTCATTAAAGCTCTTGCAACTTTGTTTTGTAGCCGTTGATGTGGTTTGAATCTCAGTTGTTCCTAAACTTCTAATCTAAGCCGTTGATGCTTGAGTTTTATGGTTGGCCTTCACTTCTTCAGATTTTGCATTAGAGTTGCAAATGGGCTTGAGATCATTGTCGAGGCCCATCAGCTTTTCATTAAATTCTTTTGCCGCTAAACTCTGTTTCCTTGCTTTTGTCTTACTGCAACTTCCTTCTTTAGTTTCTCATCCTTCTTCAGTTTCACCCCCCCCCCCCCCCGCAAAATTAGTGTGGATAGAGATGACACACCAAATTTGAATCGCAGCTCAGTATAGCTCGAATTGGAAGAGATTTTAGTAAAAAAAATTTCCAATTGGTAAGTTGAGGGAAAATGATGAACAATTAGTTTTCCAAGTGCAACTTGTTCGTGGACATAATGAAAATGTAACTCAAAGTGTTTCGAGCGTTTGTGAAGAGCTTGATTGGCAGATAAGTAAACAACCAACATGTTATCACAATATAGCTCTGGTGGAGATTTAGAATCCAGACCATGTCATGAAGAAGATTCCCAATCCAAGTAATCTATGCAGCTGTGTCTGAAAGTGTTTGGTATTCAGAATATGTTGAGCTTCTTGACACAGTTTCATGTTTCTGAGCTGACCAAGAGATTATGTTGGATCCCAAGAACGTGCAAAAGCCGCTTATTGATCGTCTAGTGTCAAGGCAACCAGCCCAATCACTATCGCTATAAGCCCTCAAGGTGAAATCAGTTTGAGCAGTGAATGAGATGCCATGATTTGGGGTTCCTATGATATATCTCAATATCCTCTTCATGAGATGAAAGTCAGACACACTTGGAGAGTGCATCTTTTGGAAAATGTAGTTTACTGCAAACTGGATATCTGGTCTTGTAAAAGTCAAGTACTGCAACTTCCCAGCTAAACTTCAAAAATAAGTTGGTTCAGGAAAAGGTTCATCTTGCTCTGGAACACGGTTGAGTTGAAGGGGAAGAGGAGTAGGCATTGGTGAGCAGTAAGACATTCCAACAATATGAAAAATGTCCTTTGCATACTTTGCTTGATTCAAGAACAAACCATCATGAAGGAAATGAACCTGGATGCCTAAGAAATAGTGAAGAGGACCCAAGTCCTTCATTCTGAATTATCTACTAAGGACATCAAGAAGAGAAGACATGAGGGTCTTATTTCTTCATGTGAGTATTATATCGTCAACATAAAGAAATAACAGAAGTGTATCCCCATTATTTTGATAGATAAACAAAGATGGATCCAAAAAGACTGCAATAGAAGCCACTCAAGTAAGTAGGTGCTGAATTTATTGAACCATTCCCTTGGAGCTTGCTTAAGCCCATAAATTGATTTGTGAAGTTTGCAAACAAAGCACGATTCTGATTATCAATAAATCCAAGAGGTTGATACATGTAAACAACCTCAGTCAAATCTCCATGGAGGAAATCATTCTTCACATCAAGTTGTTTAATATCCCATTTGTTCACAGTAGCAGTGCGAAGAATTGCTATGACAGTAGGTGACTTGACTACTGCAGGGCTGTATGTTTCTAAGTAGTCAATACCTTCCTCTTGCTTAAAGCCTTTAGAAACTAATCTAGCCTTGAGCTTATCCAAATATCCATCCGAGTTTTATTTAGTACGAAATACCCATTTACAACCCATAATGTTCATCTTAGGATCATAAGGTGCCAATGAGAACGTGTTTGAGAGCAGAAGTAACAGTCTTAGGTTCTGGTGGAGTAGAGATAATCATGTGAAGAGCATACCTAGGACTAGGTTTTGAAATCCCCATCTTTGACCTTGTAACCCTAGGATGATTATATTGTTGCTGAGGAAGAGACGATTCAACAAAAGCCATACCATAAATAGTAGTCACATTTGCAGACTCAGTCTGTATATCTCTTGACTGAGATTAAGTGCTCATGTTTGATGTCTTTGGCGACTCTACTTGAGCAGGCAACTCATTGATAAGAGGTCGATCATTATCAGTTAGAGACACTGATGGTATTGCCGGTGGTAAAACCCGAAGAGGAATTGCAGAGCATACTCCTCTTCTTCAAGGAGGAATACTGACAAAAATGGATGGAACCTTTGGGAAAGAAACAGGAGGATCTGTAACTTGAGGCATAAAACTTTGTTTCCAAGCAGATATCATAGGAGAAGAGTGATAGTCATGTAGATGAGAGTATATAGTATCAAAGGGAAACATTTTTTCCTCAAACAAGACATGCCTACTGATGTATACTCTGCCTGTTGGTGGATGTATGCATTTATAGCATTTGTCATTATAACCCAAGAACACACATTGAAGAGATCGTGGATCAAGTTTTGAGAAATAATGCTCCCTTAAGGAGGGATAACAAGTACACCTAAACACCCTAAGAGCAGAGTAATCCGGTATTTTGCCAACGAGTTTTTCATACGCACTTTGATTGTTGGGAAAAGAAGAAGAAGGTATAAGATTACTTAGAAAGCTTGCAGTGAAGAAAGCCTATACCCAGATATTCTGAGGCAACTTCCCTTCAAACAGCATTGACACCAACTCACTGATATGCATATGCTTTCTTTCAGCAATCCCATTTTGTTGGGGATTATGAGGGCAAGAGATAAGTTGTTTAATGCCACAAGTTGCCAAATGGTTGAGAAACTGCTTACTTGTGAACTCACCTCCTCCATCACATTGAAATACTACAAGAAAAAGGCTTTTACATAGTGGTTTTTGTAATGTTATCGTATTGTCTTAAACAATAGCGGTTTTTAAGTGTAATTAAATATGATTTAATAGCGTAGTTGTTTTGCTATTATTTTATTATTAACGGCGTTTGTATATTTGTTATGTTTAATATTACCATAGCAGTTATATTAGTGTAATTGTTACTGATTATTGTTTTTTGATTTATTACAATATTAAATTAATTATATATTTATATTTTGTATAATGCTGGATTTAGAGATAATAATAAAAAAACATAGACCAATTAGTTTCACAAAGACAAATACATAGGTCCAACATTGATTATTAACTGTCACAAACACTCAAACATATTACACTCTAATAGAAGTAGTTCAAAGTAACACCCAAATTACTCACAATCATATAAGAGGAAAACAAGTTTTTCATTTGGCCAAGCCATTGTGGTTCCTATTGTATCAGCTATGAATTCAACTTCAGAGTTTGGTCTCCACACTCGAGCACCATCAACTTTGGAAACCTCTACCCAGGCCTTAGAAGCATTGGGACCTAAAGGGACGTAATGAATCTTATCGGCTGAATCAGTCAAAAACACACGATATGTAATACTCTGTCTCTCAAAAGCAGAAAAGTCAACGAGGGGCATTTTCGTAATTTTTGGAAAATGAGGGGCATTTTGGTAAAATTACACTGCTGTGAAATCTTGTTCCTCTTCTTCGGGTTCAACCGCGTCTTTCTCCAGATGATTCTCAACATTCTTGTCTATCTCTTTTACTTTTGGATCAGCCTTCTTGTGTTTCTTCTAATGCAAAGACACTTCAGGACTTACATCATGCCCTGCTTTGCGCTTACTGCGATGGATTCTCTCACAAACAGCTTTATGTTTCATCGTAGCGTACCTGAACCACAATCACAACCAAATCTAAGTTAAATTTCTACCAGAACACCTTCACAATCTTCTCTAACACAAAAACTCTTGTCATCAGATAACTGATCTCCTAAATCATCTACTGGCTGGACTGATAATGGTGTTGAAACAACTCTTCTTCTGTCTCCAACTCATGGTATCCTCTTGGTGGTGCCCTCATGACAACATACCAAGGTGAGCTGTCATCTTCTCTAGAGTAGAATACTTGTTTAGCTTGAGAGGGCAGAATGTAAGGATCATTTGTAAATGATGACTGGTTCATATGGAGATTCACAAGGGTGAACCTGTCATCCACTTTCACTCCTTTCCCTTTGTTAGCCCAACAACACTTAAACAATGGAACCTAGAACATGTGATAGTCCAGTAATACGATCTCCTTTATCACACCATAGTATGCTACTATGTCTGCCATTTGCTTAGAATCCTTTGCACTTGCTCTACACATGGAAAATTCTTCATAGGTAACTCCACTATTCTGAGTCTTCCTCTTTACATCGTCTGTATGGAATCTATGTCCGTTTACTATATACCCCTTGTAGGTTTGAGCACAATTTCTTGGTCCAAAAGCAAGCCATCTCAGCCTTTTTGGAATGGTCTTTAGAGTTATCTGGTATCTAACATGAAAATAAACACAAGTTATTATAAAAAAAATAAACAAAAGTTATTAATCAAATAGGAGGTCATTCTAACCTTGTCTCTAATCTATTGTGGAAACCTTTCTGAATGGTATTTCCACAGTAAGGTTTCATTATTTGCGCATCTTGGATCCGTGGCTTGCAGTTCTTCCAGATGCAACTTGTTCTCCTATTAAGTTAGACTATGAAAGACAAACACAAGTTATTATTGAAAACCAAACAAAATTTATTTCACTTACTTAAGATAAGGGCCCATGATTGTTGTATTCATGAGGATATACTGATGATCTATATCTCTCTCTTTATCCGTTAGAATAACTTCTGTAGCTTTCTGTAATGGCCGGCCCTCTAGTACATTTTCAGTTGCATCAACATCTTCATTTCTATTGATTGATTCTAAAAAAGGAACAGATTTATGAAGGAACTCCATGCAAAACGCAATGCATTCACCAGACAGATATCCCTCGGCCATACAAGCTTCTGGTCTAGCGAAATCTTGACATAAGCCTTAAGTGTCTTCATGTATCTACGTCTTAATAAGAACAAAACTGTGAATACCAAAGATATAAAAGCAAAGTACCGTTGAAGTATTTAACAGAAATAAAAGGATTACCTCTCGAAAGGATACATCCATCTAAAGTGGACAGGGCCACCCAAGCGTGCTTCTCTTGCCAGATGGAGTGGAAGGTGAAACATGATGTCAAACATTTAAGGCGGAAAGAATCTCTCCAACTGGCACATTGTTTCCACAATCTCTGATTCTAGTTTAAGTAGCTTATCTGGATCAACAACGCGTTGGCACGGTCTGTTGAAGTAATTGCAGATACTGTTGACTGCAGTCCGAGGTTCTTTTGGTAGTAAACCTCTCAATGCCACAGGAAAAAGGTTATGTAGTAAAACATGGTGGTCTTGTGACTTCATGCTGCCAATAGTGGGAGGATCCAATGAGACACAGTTGGATATTGTTGGCGCAATACCCATCAGGGTGTCTGAAGTTGGATAACCTTCTGCAGAATTTTTTTTTCTTCCTTAGAAAGCCAATATGCAGCTAGAGGCAAGTAAATTTTCTTCCCACGAATTTGTGTGCGTAAGTTGCTTCTAATCCCATGTCTTCCAAATCTTTTCTTGCTTTCAAACCATCCTTTTATTTCACACTATGCATCAGAATAGACAGCAGTGCATCAGATATATTCTTTTCCATGTGCATGACGTCTATGTTATGCCTCACAGGCATATCTGCCACACATTGTAAAAACACTAATCAGAAACCAATCTAAAAACTAAATCACATAGTCATATTTGTGGGTAAACAAAAACTAACCTTCCAATATGGTAAGTCAAAGAATATTGACCTTTTTTCCACCGCCAAAGATTGTTGTCTTCTTCATATTCCTCAGCTGAGATAGCATCATCATCATCTGCTTCCATCCTTTTCCTCTTACCTTTCTTATCTAAAGGTCTTCCAAATTCATTCCTAAAGTCTCTAATGGTTTCAAATATTTCTGCTCCACTCTGAATCCTCTTTGCAGTACCAACCTCGACTGTGTTGTCAAACCACCCTTTCCTTCGTCTATAAGGATGACCAGGCATGAGTCGCTTCCTATTGCCTATATAGACATGTTTTCGGCTAAACTTCAACCACATGTGAGGTGTATCTTTCCCACAGACATTACACGCTTGCTTACCCTTCACTTTACATCCAGCTAATGTCCCTAAAGCTGGATAATCTGTTATACTCCACAACAACATGGCTCTTAGTTTAAAACTCTCCTTACTAAAGGAATCATAAACTTCAATACCTTATGTCCACAAATCCTTTAGGTCCTCTATAAGAGGTTGTAGATAAACGTCAATGTTGTTGCTATGTGAGGTTGGCCCAGGTATCAACATAGTCAACATGATGTTCTTTGATTTCATACACTGAGTTGGAGCCATGTTGTAGTTGACTAAAAAGACAGGCCATGTGATGTACTTGGTATATTGGATAGAGAACGGGTTCATGCCATCTGTAGAGAGTCTGAGTCTTAGGTTTCTTGCTTCATTAGAAAACTCCGGCCATTTATTGTTCACTTGAACCCAAGTCAAAGAATCCACTGGATGCCTCATAGTACCATATGGAGTTTGTGAAGTGCCATCGCAATTTCTCTGCTAAACGCTTTGATCTAAACATCCTTATAAACCTATCTTTTATTGGGAAATACCTAAGCACCTTAGCTGGAATCCCTTTCTCCTCATCACATGTGTGCTTATCCCTTTTCCATCTTGATTCACTACATCTTGGGCAGCTCACCAATTCCTCATACTTATTCCGAAATAGAATATAGTCATTTTTGCAGGCGTGGATGACATCAGTTGATATATCATGGTTTTTAGGACTTTCAACCATGGTATATGTCTTTGTTATCGAGTCTTTTGGAGTCCTTTTATGTGTGTTTACAGGTCTAGGAACGGCGGGAGTGGATTTGGACATTATGTCGCATTCTAGAGCTATTTGGAGCATTTTCCCGAGAAGAAGAAGTTGGAGTCAATTCTGGATGCTTGTGTCGATCGACACACATTGTGCATCGATCGACACAGATGCGAGATGGACTTTTCTCGGCGGTTTAATGAAGAGTTTGGAAATTGCAGCTTTGGCCCAGAAGTTTCTCATAATTACAAAGAAGCCCCAGCCGAGTTTAGATCATTATATTAGGGTTTTAAGCCATTGTTTAGGCTATGTATTTCATACGCTTTACTTACGCATTCTTTTATTCAGAGAGAGGGATTTGGAACTCATATTCCTTGTTTCTGTTTTATGATATTTGGTTCACTACAAAAATTATGCTTATTGATAGCAGTATACAATAGCACGGATTTCCATTCTGCTATTGTAGATAATTTTCAGATTTTTTAACTTTTAATAGCAATGTTTAAACGCTAAGATAAAGTTTTAATAAGCGGGAACACAATTAGCCCAATCCGCCAATACTTTGGCGAAATTTCATTTAACCCGCGAGCTTTCCCCTCTTCTCATTCATATGAAACTCTAAGTACCGCGAACCCTAAAAAAAATTCCCCCCAAAACATTCAGCTCAATCTCAATGTCTCTCTCCTACAGACACCATTAACTCACAATTAAGACAGCTAAATCTCTGTCTCGAAAAAACCCAGAGCTCGCGAAAGATTCTTCTTTTAGCCAAAGATTCTTTTTGACTTCGGTGAACAAAACCCAGAGATAGCTCGACTTCGGTGAACAAAATCGAAGGTATTTAGCCAAAGATTCTTCTTTTGTTAGTCGGTACTATAAATTTCGTTTCGAAATTTTGTGGTTTTCGTGAAGATCTATCAGACTTAGGGTTCTTACACATCGATTGCAAAGAATTGAATTTTGTTTCATCTTACAAGTCTTTACTTCCTTGCATGCACAATTTCGTTGCTTGTGTATTTCCTGTGAATCAATTAGATTTAGGGTTCTTAACCACCGATTTACAGATTTATACTCTTGTTGTGCTTTCTAAATCTTAACATCAACAACTTGTATAGTCGCAGTTTATAATGTGTTTTTTTGCTCATCTCTTTACCCTTTCAACCCGAGAAGTACAAATTTCTACTGTGTTCTGACTCTCTATTTGTTTTCTGAGTGTTGGTGACAGGTTTTTCCACATTTAAAAGCTTCACATTTGTTCAGGCCAAAGTCCAGGTTCGACTCCTCTTGATATACTTTGTTTGTTGCACATTTCTTATGCTTCTGCTATTGTCTTCTTGATTGTGTGCAAGATGTTTTGTTTTGTGCTGCTTTATATTCAACCGTAGATTATCTAAAGTATATTGAAAATGTGGTTGATTTTGTTCTTTGCTTTAAATTCTATGATTTATGTGATTTTATTATGGATAGTAGATTATTGAAACTGCTGTTGATTTATATCCTCTTGGCTTAATTGTTGATGATTTCCAACATCAACTTCTTTCTGTCTGACATAGTGTATGTTCTGGTTTACTTGTACGAGCATGAGTTTATGTGACATACTAATCCTTTACATAGTGTATACCCAACTGATTTGTTTGTGTCATCGTTTTGATTTCTTGATCTTACGAATTAAATAAGGTTAGATCATATAAATGTTGGAGAAGAAATGGGTTCATCTTTGCAGGTATTGATCTAACATAAATATATTACTAAGTTTTTGTTTGTGGATTTTAGACTTTAAGATTTTAAACTGACCTTTATCTCAAGACTCGATCCTGCATACGAGAGAGGTGCATGGGATTTTGTAAACTCTGTGACTGCGGATAGAGGAGAAAGACAGCTGGTAATTTGCCCTTGCAAGGACTGCCGCAATGTAGATCGTCATTTAGGGAGTGGTGTAGTAGACCACCTTATAACAAGAGGGATGGATGAGGATTATAAGCTGCGTAAAGACTGGTACCATCATGGAGAAGTCATCTCAGTAGCTGAAGGTGAAAGGAGATCAAATGTATGGAATGAAGAGATTATTGGGTTATATAGAGCTGCTGAGTATCTTGATGGAGACTTGGTTAGTCCGCCTGACTTATCTGAGATGGCAGAGGGGGAGGACAGGGAAGAAGATGAGTTCTTAGCTAAGCTAGCAGATGCAGAGACACCACTGTATCCAAACTGCACACACCATAGCAAGCTGTCTGCCATTGTGTCACTATTCAGATTGAAGACCCAGAATGGATGGTCTGATAAGAGTTTCAATGACCTCCTAGAGACTTTGCCAAAGATGTTACCACAGGATAACGTACTACATACCTCCTTATATGATGTGAAGAAGTTTTTAAAGTCCTTTGACATGGGTTATGAAAAGATTCACGCATGTATCAATGATTGTTGTCTATTCAGGAAGACATTGAAGAAGCTCGACAACTGTCCTAAGTGCAAAGCTTCTAGGTGGAAAGTCAATATGAGCACTGGTGAGGTGAAGAAAGGTGTCCCACAGAAAGTTCTAAGGTACTTCCCAGTAATCCCAAGGCTGAAGAGGATGTTTAGGTCTGAAGAAATGGCCAAAAATCTTAGGTGGCATTTTACTAACAAGAGCAGTGATGGGAAACTTAGACATCCAGTAGATTCTGTGACATGGGAGCAGATGAATGATAGGTATCCTGCTTTTGCTGCAGAAGAAAGGAACCTTCGACTTGGACTTTCAACAGATGGGTTTAATCCGTTTAATATGAAGAATAGTATGTATAGTTGTTGGCCCGTGTTGCTGGTGAACTACAATTTGCCACCTCATCTTTGTATGAAGAAGGAGAATATCATGCTAACTTTGCTGATTCCCGGTCCACATCAACCTGGCAACGATATTGACGTCTACTTAGAACCCTTAATAGAGGATTTGAACCAGTTGTGGAGCATAGGAGAGCTAACATATGATGCCTTCAGTAAATCTGTGTTCACTCTCAAGGCCATGCTTCTCTGGACAATCTCAGACTTCCCTGCATATGGTAATTTAGCTGGATGCAAGGTGAAGGGAAAAATGGGATGTCCCTTGTGCGGGAAACACACTGACAGTAGGTGGCTGAAGTATAGTAGGAAGCACGTGTATATGTCACATAGAAAGGGTTTGGGACCAATGCATAGGTTTCGGGTGAAGAAGGCTTGGTTTGATGGACACACTGAAAATGGCAAGAGAGCTAGGATATTATCTGGTCAAGAAATTTCTCACCAATTGAGAAACTATAAGAACAACTTTGAAAAGGTTAAAGAATCCGTGAAGAAGAGAAAAATGACTGTTGTAGAAGAAACTGAGATTGACTCTGCCTCTAGTGAGTCTGAGGAAGAGGAAGAAACAGAAGTAGATGAAGAGGAAATGTCAAGATGGAAGAAAAGATCTGTATTCTTCAAGTTGCCTTATTGGGAGGTATGTTAAAAGTTCAACTATTAAGTATCCATTCATTGAACAATAATCATATTGGCTTGTCTAATTTTGATTTGTTTATTGTGTTTGTTACTTAGGAGCTCCCTGTGAGGCATAACTTGGATGTTATGCATATTGAGAGAAATGTGGCTGCAAGCATTGTATCAACATTACTCCATTGTGGCAAGTCAAAGGATGGACTTAATACTCGTAAAGATCTGGAACATTTGGGTATTAGGAAGGATCTGCATCCTAGCATCAAAGGCAAAAGGACGTACCTTCCTGCAGCACCTTGGTCTTTGTCCAAGACTGAGAAGAAAGTGTTATGCAAGCGACTATATGACTTTAAAGGGCCTGATGGATATTGTTCTAATATATCAAGGGGCGTTTCTTTGGAAGACAGTAAGGTATCTGGTCTTGTCCTGATGCAGCAGTTCCTACCAGTGGTGTCTTTTATGAAGCAACTGCAATGTGTAGATCAAGTGCGAAAGACACATCTCAAGTTGCTGACCTTGTATCTTACTATGGGAGAGTGGTAGACATCATCTTACTGGATTACAATGTGTTCTACGTACCTCTCTTCCGATGTCAGTGGGCAGTAAGGGGTAATGGTGTTAAGGTGGAGGATGGGTACACACTGGTCAACTTGAATCAGTGTCAAGTTTCCTTCTTGAGGGATCCATATATATTGGCTTCACAGGCCAAGCAGGTTTTTTACTCCAGAGAGGATGACACATCAAATTTGTATGTTGTGCTAAGAGGTTCTTCAAGGAGATACAGTGAGGAAGAGGAAGGAGATGAGATTGCAGAGATTGCCGACAACTGTTGACTTTGACCTTGAAAATGAAGAAACTCAGAATGCCCGTAGTGACTGTGAAGGAATATATGTTTGATTGAATTGTGTGCTGATTGCTTTTTGTGTGTGTGTGGCTGTTGTTTGAATTGTGTGTTGATTGCATTGTTCTGCCACATTGTGTCTTTTTTTGGTTTTTTGGAACTTGTATAGCAGTGTAGGCAATCACTCTGACAGTGTTCTAATTAATTATATTGTTTGTTTCAGGTGAGCTAACATGGTACGCAAGAAGCACATTGCACAAAGGAAAAACAAGCAAGTCACTAAGGAGGTGCCGGCCAAAGGAGATACAGACGAGGTGGAACATTTGGGAGTTGTGTATTACCAATCACATACCGAAGGTATACAACAGCCAGAAGAACAAGCTCAGGATGTTGTGGAAGAACCAAATGATGATGAGCATCAGCAAGATGAAGCACAAGCTCAGGCAGATGATGGAGCTACACAGGCAGCACAATCTGAACAAGAAAACCATGATGACGGGATGGGAGGACTCAATGAAGAAACACAAATGGAGAAAGAAGGAGAAGAAGAGGAACCAGTCGTAGATGAAGAGCTTGAAGGTGAGATGGAGATGTGTGACCAGCCTGCAACTGGAGATCAACCAAAGCGTAAGAAACACAGAGGACCAACAAAGATGAAGAACATAGCCAAGGATCCAAATTTTAGAGAGAGAGTTGAGTTCAATGATATGGGATATCCTGTTGGTGTGGGGTCAGTGAAATTATCATCATATCTTGGTCCTTTAGTTCGAGAACATGTTCCTGTCACAGTTGAAGATTGGAGAAAACTCAGTGAGGAAGTGAAAATTGTTCTGTGGAAATCTGTTCAGGCAAACTTTTCCTTTTTAATTAGCCTATGTGTCTTTTTGTTTATGAATGTTTGATTGTAAGCTTTGTGGTTTGTTGGTGTTTGAATACAGGCTAGGTTTGAACTCGATGAAGAGTACCAAAAGACTGCAGTGTTGAAGCAAATGGGATGTCTGTGGAGGGCTTCTAAATCACGACTAGTCACCCAGTTGAGAAGTAAAGCTACTACTAACCAAGAGAGGATGAAACTTAGACCGAAGAATGTCACACCAACAGATTGGCGCAAGTTTGTCAAACAAAAGACCATCTCAACCTTTAAGGTATTGGCTTACAATACACATGAGTTTCCATATTCAGCTTGCTAATATGATGGTGACAGGTTGTAAGTGATTCCTACAAAGAAAGGAGGAAGAAGCAAATACCTCACACTTGCAGCCGTAGAGGGATGGTCAGACTAGCTGAAGACATGGTACAAACCATTTAGTTATTTCTGCTAATACGGATATTTAGTGTAATGGCTTGTATCAATCATTACTTGTATTTTCACAGAAAAGAGAAAGTGGAGAGACAAATCAAGTCACTAGGCTGAAGGTGTGGGTCAAGTCACGTACCAAAAAAAATGGTACACCAGTCAATACAATTGCAGCAGAGAAGTTTGTAAGTATAGTAGTTATTAAGTATATTACTTAGTTCCTTGTCTGTTATCCAGTTATAGCATCTGATTACTGACATTATTCTTTTGCAGAAAAAGGCAGCTGAGATCATTGACAGTGAGCATGGCCCAGCAAATTCAACTGACCCTAGTATGGACCAGCTTTCCCAACTATTAGGCCCTGATAATCCGGGCCGTTTGAGGGCTATGGGCAGAAACATAGGGAAGACCAAGTTACATTGTTTTGAGATTAAGAAACATTTTATGGCTGATATGGAAGAGAAACAGAATCGATTGCAACACAAGGTGAAGGAGTTGGAAGATGAACTTGCGAAGTTTAAACATGTAAGGCATAACTTGGACTATGTTTTGATAAGATGGATGTTAATTTTACATTTTGACTATGTTACTCTGTCTCAGTGCAAGGAACCTGAAATGGGAGAAAATTCAGCTGCTGCTAGAGCCAAAGTAAGTCAACAATACATTATGTTTATTCATGATGTTTTTGAAATGTATATGTCTGACATTTTCGAATTGAACAATTTGCAGAGTGTTAACAAACGTGCACATCCTAAGTGTGTGTTGGTAGACTGGTCTGGTTCTGATGCGAATGTTGCTGAGGGAAGAGTTTTGTCGACTTATCCAGAGGATGATATCAATGGCATCCCATTAGGCCCTCTAGCAGTTAAAGTGTTTGTGAACACTGCACTCAAGTCGGATGCCTTTCTCTGGAGACCTGCACCCGAGATGCATAATGTTGCGCAAGCCGTTGGGGAGATGATTGCATGGTCTGTAAGTAATTGCGTCGTTCTTGACCATGGACTCCTTTCAGATGACATTCCTCTTATGGTAATGTTTCTTCTTTAGAACAATGTATTAGTTGTTTGCTTTGTTGATATCTGTTGGAATGTTAAACTTGACAGATTCAAAATGTTTTATGCATGTTTCTAATAGAGCCCAACACCCAATTCTGTGAACAAATGCAAACTTCTGAATTGGTGTGGCAATGATGAGGTAATTGCGGAAGGACGGTGGCAGTGTGAGGAACCAAAAGCATTGGTGAATGGTGTTCCTCTTGGACCCAATGCAGTGAAAGTGTTTGTTGATGTGGTACGTGAACCAGACACTTTCCTATGGAGGCCAACAGCAGAGATGATCTACATTCGAGACTCTTTGAAGACCTTTGTAGCATGGCCTGCAAATAAGTGTGTGTTTCAAGATGATAACTCCACATTTCAGAAACCTCCTCAACAGAAGCAAGCTTCAGCTGCGAAGACATCAAGTGCGAAAGCAGCATCATCATCTCCAACGCAGAAAACAGCAACAGATGGGCCAAGTAAGGCATCACCAACACAGAAATTTCCTACAGAGCAAACTCCAACTCAGAAATCTCCCAAAAAGATTTCTCCAAAGCCTAGTCCTAAGAAACCACAGGCAGTCCACTCCCCTCTTAGAAGATCTCAGGTTATTTTCTTAATCCTTGAAGTGAACTTGTGATAGGTCGAGTTTTAACCCTATTCTAACTGCAAGTGCACAGTGATGTAGTTGTAGTACTTAGGGTATCGAATCCACAAGGACTCCGGTCAACGATAGATAAGAACAGAAAAGATTAAACTAGGAGAAAGCAAAGGTGATTAAACTAAAAGCAGAGCAGAAAAGTAAATCAGTAGCAGGCGAGTTTGTGAGCAAGGAAGCGAAGCGTTAGGTTTCAAGAGTTCTCAGGAAATCAGGAACGCAAGCAATCAATCTATCTAGATCCAATCAATAACTATTCTAGAACTCAAACACTGATATAGAATTAACCAAATTCCTTTGCGATAATTCTCTAAGTCTAAGTGCAGCAAACCAAACTTTCGTTTGCGAGAACTAACAGATTAAACCAGCTTTAATTCCAAGTTTGATATGTTCACAATCTAATTAAACCAAACTTTCGTTTGCGAGAAGTTAAATTGCTTATCTAGGTTCTTTCTAGCTAAATTAACCAACTTCCGCTGCATTAATCAGCCTAACATCGTAATCTAAGTGGCCAGTTCAGATTAAGCATTAAGAACAACCTAAACAAAGAAATAGCAGATATGAATCCCTACTGATTAATTAAACTATAACTCCATGAAATCCCTAATGAGAATCCCTAAACTTAACAGGTAATCTACTCAGACATAATCATCGAAACAGAAAATATCTTGAATAGAAAACCAAATATCATAAAACAAAGTAAAGATCTGGGGTTCAAAATCCTCTCTCTTTCGAGAGCAGGATCAGCCCCTAACTCTCTCTGAAATAAAATAAGACTTAATGAAAGCGTAGCCTAAACAATGGCTTAAAAACCCTTATATAATAGCTAAAACTCGTTTTGGGCTTCTGTGTAAATATCTGGGCTTTTCTGCAAAATCAGCATTCTTCATTAAATCGGCGAGTCTGGCCCATTCGCATATGCAACGATCGATGCAGGTGTGCAACGATCGACGCAGACTCCAAAACTGGACAGTGAACTCTGTCTCTCGGACCAAATCTCCAAAATACACCAAACAGCTCCAAAATCTCCACTTCTGCTCCAAATGTGTCTAGACCTGAAAACATACTAAAAAGAACACAAAAGACACTAAAAACACATCTATATCATGGCATAAAATGGGTAAAAACCATGATATATCAACTCCCCCACACTTAGCTATTGCTTGTCCTCAAGCAAGTAAAGAACCAAAGTATACGAGAAGAAGTTTGAAAACACAGAAACTCATTTCGTCCTAGGAACTTTCACAATCACATTCACTTAGTAAGCCACTGAAAACTTCCCTACAGAACTCAAGACCACAATGTACTTCCCCCACACTTAGCAACTGTCCCAAGTAAACTCCACAATCACATTCAAGCATTCAAATTCACCCTACTGACTTCTGCAAGTATTTAAGTGCGGTCTCACCTAAGGAGTATCGATCAAAGGGCACATGGATTCTTACCTTATCAGCTCTAGACCACCATACTATCTTTCTCTAGTTCCTTTCTTCTCTTTCCCTTCTTTAACAACTGATTTTTCCCCATTGGGAATCATTTTATTTTTTTTATCAGTGTTCTTCCCGTTATGGGGTGTACTTTGGACACATTTCCATGGATCACATGAGAGAAAATAGTGTTTGCTACCATTCCCATGACCACTTCGGAGTTACTAACTCATCCTCAGTTTATTATCTTTTTTTTTTTTACTTTATAGAAGGGGAGAAGGGAACTAAATAGGACAGGTTTACAGGCTGTGTCAGAACTAACAGGGAATCCGACACAAAGTATACCAAGCCCTTAGGTGAGAAAATCTAAGTCAGTATTAAGGTTGAAGTCAGTAAAAGGATCCTCTGATACCTGAAGTGATGTGGGTGTCCTCAGTAGGTTGATATGTGTCTGAGTTTTCTAACAGTCATAGAGGCTCTGCAAGTCTGTCCAATGGTCACTTAGTTCCTGTTCAAGCGAAAATTTTCCTCGAAAAATCATAGTTTCATACAAGTTTTGACTCAATAAAACAATGTTTTTGAAAAACTAAGAAAACAAAAGCGTGCGTCAGTAGCTTCCTCCCCCACACTTAAACTACACTATCCCCAGTGTAATCAAAGCATGAGCTCGGTGAAAGAATAATCAAATTGAAGAACAAACCGAAAAGTTGCAGAATACTTACCTGTCGTCGCCCTGCGTCGATCGATGCCACAAGGGTGTCGATCGATGCAAGGTGATTATCGCTCGCGGTTATTTAGATAACCGATGTCTGAACCGCAATTGAATCGGTAAACCACAAATCGTGACTGCATCGACCGATGCACTATATGTGTCGATCGATGCAGTGCGATTCTGCATGTTTCTCACGGCATCTGAACACACTTAAAAGAAAAATCAAAACACCAAAATCACACAAATAATATTTTAAAATTTTAAAAAGTCATTATTTGCAGTATAAATTATAATTTTAATTATAAATTAATTTATAAAACTATTTAAGTAAATACACTAACAAATCTGCAAGAAAAAATGATGATTAAAAATGCCACGTCATCAATTTAAAAAAAAATCTGCACATACTAAACTTAAATATGCAACACATCAACTAAATCTATAACACTAAGATACTAGTTTTGTAATTTTTTTAGTCTTTTGCCTGTGTTACGGAGTTATCAAAATCTGCAACAAATACAAAAAATCTGTAACACTGTGAATAAAATCTGCTAAAACAATCCGCAAAATCATGAAAAAACTACAAAACCCCAATAAAATCTTCAATATTAACAAAAAAATCTTCAAATTAAATCTGCAAAAAAATAAACAAATCTGCAGGTATAAAAAAAACTGCAACACATGGAACAAATTTGGTACATTTTGTACTACTTTAGTAATTAAAAAAGTTACATTTCCTTTGTCGCAGATTTATTTTAAATCCGTAACAAAGAAACAAATTTGCGACACATACATTTAAATCCGTAACAGCAATTCCGTAATTATACAAACAAATCCGCAACCACAAAAATCTGCAACACGTGACTGCAGATTTAATTTCGCAGGGAATGTGACATTTTCGTAAATAATTTATTTTTTTGCTGACATGGAAAAAAATTAATAGCATTTCTGTAATTATTTTTTTCTTTCCAAATGATGATAGGATACTTTAGGCAATAAAATCTTGAGAAAAAATGCCAAAAAATTAATTCTACTCAAATAATAACTATACTTTTTCATACTAGATAGATAAGTAATTTTCCCCTAAAAATATTTGAGTTCAAAAATGTTGCTTATCATTTACCCTTTCTACCTGTTGTCTCTATCATACATGTTTTCTGCAAATTACCATAAACCTGACGCTTTTAATTCATAAGTTGATCGAATCGTGTTTCCATTCTAGTCTTTTATTTCTCTGCATGCAAAACAAACCAAAGTATATTATGTCTTAGCTCTACTTTACTTTCATATATTTATTATGTAACTTTGGTCTCTTTGAATTTGATCCCTAGAATACTACTGTAAAAAAAATTTTTGCAGTTGTAGTGTTAATGTAGGATAAACACTGAATATATCAACTTTTCTTGAGGCAAAATTCCTTCAGTCACTATCTATGGTTAGTGTCTCTCTTTCGCTAACTCTTCATTACTCGTCTTACAGCTCGTGTTTCGGCTTCTCTTCTTGTTTGAGGATTGATACTCAGCGACAACTTTCGTTTTCAGAACACATGTTTTTCTTAGATGAATCTGGTGATCTTTAATTTGGAATTTTAAATCCAATTTTGACAAATTTGTTCTAAATAGTTTTACATTTTAGTTTTTGTTATGGTGGGAAGCCTGAGCCAAATGTAATTTTATGGGAACTAAATGCCTTTACTTGTCTAAAACCACATAAGATTTATTAATGTATGTCTACAAGTCAATCTAGAGGAATGGGGTTGAAGAGTAAGGACATGACCCGATCAACTATTTTGGCTTTCTCTGGAGAGCCATGGCCATCACCATATTGATACATGCACTGCGACATGCGTGCCAAATTCATTACTGATTCCACAAAACCTTGAGGGAGCGAAGAGCTACTTTCCATTTTCTCGTAATTCATTTCATCCCACATGTCGTTGATCATCTGCCGCAAGTGCACACGTGCTTTCTCCTCTGAAGCTCCGGTCTCATTCATGTAACACTGGATCGATTTGAGGACGTCTCCTCTCGCAAATTCATCCTATATATACACACATACACATATTAATGCAATATAACAAGGCCATATTTTAGTTATTTCACATGCATATTTATAGTTTCATTTCACTTTTCAAATAAATGTTTACATGCGATTCTTAGAATACGGATGGTGGATACTGTAATCATAGTTTTTTTTTTTGAAAAATACTGTAATCATAGTTAGACATAAGTTGATGGATGTAATAAAAAGGTGGTTTGGTGTTAACGGGAACAAACAATATTTATACTCTCGGCTAGTCCAATGGGTGGACTCCTCGCCTGTTGGAATGTTAGTTTTTGTCTAAGTTTTGTTTTTTTTCTTTACTAAACGTTTTCTTTCTCTAAGTTACTGCTTACTAGCATCTTTATCGTCTATTCTGTTTTGTTGATTCTTTCAGTTAAAAGCATGTAAATATGAACAAATATCAATCAATTTCACATTTAAAAAAAAAATCAGTATTTATTATACTAATGCATTCTTCTTATAAATTATAAAATATTAACAAAAATATTGAGAGATGTAGAAGATCGACAATATCAAGATTTATTAATTAAATAATCAAGAAAGATCTGAAACCATCCAGAAAAAATATCTGAGAATATAAAATGAATTTATTTTATATCTAGTATACTATTTATTATTTGTTTAGAAAGTTATTTTAGTTCAATTTATATATAAATCTATGCAATTCGTATTTTATTTACTCTCAGCTTTGTGTTACCATTTTCGATAACAGCTTTTTACTAACGGCTTTCACTTACAGTTATCAGTTGGCAACAATAATTATTTCTAATGCTTTTGTGTTCTTACTCTAAACACAATTGACAAAAGCAATCAAGACAAAATATTTATCTAAATTATGAAAATTGCAAGTTCCTCTGCTATTGTACGTGAACGCCTAATTGTTTATCTTAGACTCGACATAAGACTGTTGCCATCAAAGATGTTTTTTTTTGAATTAGTCATCAAAGATGTTTGTTTTAATTTCTTATGCCGAAAAACCATTAGTTTTTCATTATAGTTTGTTTTTTGAATTTCTTTTATGATATAATCAGTTTCAAATCACATTAATAAAATAAAGTGTTTAAAATGTATATTTCAATAAAGCACCCGCTAATTTTTATTATTAAATTATTTTACGACTATTTATCCAAAAGTTCATGATTAAGTTAAACGTCCGTGTCCAACCAGGCGCCTCCAACTAAGAATTTTACCAGTCAAGCTATAATTTAATAAACTTGGAAGAAATTGTTTACCGGCGAGGTTACAAGGTCGTTGGCTAGACGGAACACAGAGGCAGAGCAACGGACAACGTTATGTTGGTGTTGGGACAAAGTCTCCAAGACTTGAATAGAGAGTTGCTCGGAGAATACACAGTAGAAATGAACAAATATGGTTGGGGCCGTGACCGAAATCCAAGCATTTCGCATGTACTCTTCCAGATGTGGTTTGTGCCCTTTTTTGTACCAGATTGCTTCTACTAAAAATGCTTTACATACATCTGCCCACTAAAATTTAAGATAACTAAAGCTTTTGGTAAAAAAAAAAAAAATATATATATATATATATTATCTTACAATATTTATAAGAGCTTTCATGGTTATTTTCTGAGAGTGGTTATTTCTTTGTTTTACCAAAAACAAATCGACAAAAATATGATAAAATATTATAACCAAATACTTATAAGAAAATACAAGTTCGTAGAAGTATATACTAATAAAAATAATTAAGAATGCAACAGAAATATAAATCAACCATTTAAAATTAAGGTACCCATAAAAAACAAAAAAAAAATTCTACAGAAATTTTGCTTTTCAAAACATCTTACAAAATAGTTTTATTAACGTAATAAATTGTTTTAACAAACTATATAAAACATAGAATGGTATTTTTGTGGACATAAGATTATTATTATATACTTACAGACTTTTTGAGGTAAGGAATCACGTTGATGTTTTTATTTCTGAGGATATCACATCCAATCCTATTGACTTCATTGTACACAATAAGAAAACACAGCCTCATGTACTCGGGGAGTTCATCAAGACGATTTACATCCCAACTGCAAAATATTAGTATATATTGAGACAGTTCAATCAGTATCAAGGTTAATCATATTTATAAAATAACCAAAAAATGATGTAGAAATATGGGAGTCTTTACTTTTCAATCGCGGCAGTGAAGAGTTGAAGTTCTTCAAGAGTGCCATAGATATCGTAGATGTCATCGATAGTTGTAAGAAATGCATTTATTTTGGTCATTATTATTCTAACATTGCCATATTGAGGCTCTTGAATTAGTCCAATAGTCCAAAAATAATTCTCCACTATTCTATCTCTTGCAAAGTGAAGTTGATTAGCTAAACCTGTCTCCCTCCACCAGCTTCACAATACATGTACAACGAGAAGAAAATAAAGAGTATCAAGTATACTTTGTTATGTGCTAGTATCGTTTCAGTTCGTGATTTCTTAATTAAATGAATAGTTGTATGTGACCAAAACTTTTACCCTACTAGTACAATGTTTGTACTAGTGTCATCAATGTTTGTACTAGTGACAAAACATACTCATTTGAGTTTTAAAAGGCTCTAATACCATATTAAAGTTTATGAATTTTCATCACATAGCATAGATCTGGACATTTGGGGCTTCGAGTCGGGTTTAGATCGGTTTTTAACAGGTATTGGGTCCAATGGATATAAGAATTAAAGACTTATTTAAGGGTTTCACGAAACCTTTGGGTCGGGTTCGTATCGGTTCTCATCGGATCCGGGTTAGTTCGGTTCTAAGTGTGGAATACATGTAAAACCCCAAAAAAATTGGATACCAATCGGTTTGGGTATTTTTGGGTATAAATGTACTTGAAACCTGTAAATTTACACGAAAGTACATTCAATACCCAAAAATAAAATAAGTCATATAGAAGAAAATAGCATGTTCTTTAAGGTTCTATCGGATTCATTCGGGTCCAATCAGATCTTAAAGGATCGGTTACTAACATATTATATTAGCTACCTAGTATATACTATCAGGTTCTATCGGGTACCCGAACTAGTCTCAAGTAATAACCGGATCTTATCCGTTACTCATGGATAATCTATAGGTATATCCAATAGGGTAAAATGCTAATATTTGAACCGACCCGAAACGGATTTTTCGGGTCGGTCCTCGGGTATGGGTAAAAATGTTCAGGCCTATATAGCTAATCACCAACTGATAAATGAAGTATTTAAATAGTATGTAAATAGGTGTAGGATACGTAAAATTGTTATATGACTAGTAATTAATGTATACCTGGACATGTTTTTGAGTTCTTCTTGATGAACAGCTTGTACGACATTGAAATCTAGCTTGGCAAATTCAACTAAGACAAGGTTCATGTTAGGTCTCGTTCCATACACATCTATGTACCATCTCGTGGCTAGCCTTCTCATTCGCCAATAGTAGGGCATATCTAACGCTTGGGCCACCATATCTCCAACGTCATGACAAGATGCAAAATCATTATTACCATGACTAACAACAAAGTCCCTGAGTTGTTGTGTTGCAAAAAGTCTGATGAATTTTTGCAGTTTAGTATCGGATTTTGTTGAAAGATATGATGCCTCGTACAGAGATATGAGCCCATGTATATCATGGCTCTTAAACTTCCCACAAGTTTCCATGAAAACATCAAAGACATCTGTAATAAACAATTTCATTACATATTATTCTTATAGGATGTTTTGGTTAAAGAAACACCTAGCTAAAAAGGTTTACGAGATAATAAAACAATATATAGTACAGACTAATAAGGGTCATAAGAGTCTAACTAACATTAAAATTTTCCAATGAAACTTTAAAACAATGATGAAAAATCTAAAACATCCTATAAAAAAAAAAAAAAAAGAGTATATACAGTACTGGGTTTTTCTAGAAAAATGGGTTACTTTACATGTAGAAAAAAATATTATTTTACATGATTTTTTTCTAAAAACAAGTTGTCTGCTTTATAATTTTTTCATATAAAATAAAGGGCGGAAGTCTATACTTATTTTGTTTATGCTTAGGATCTGTCCTGGTATATAAAAAAATAGAACATGGATTTAACATTTATAAGTGATGATTTACCTTCTGAAACATTGAAACCATGTTGTCTGAGAAGTCGGAATTCGAGTGCGGTGGCATGTAGATCTTTTTCCATGTCATACTTCCTGAAGTTGTGATAAGAGACTGTTAAAATGTTGTCTATTTCCCGTTCAAAATGGTAAGAAACCCCTAGTTTTTGAAGATCGTCAATGAGCTCCAACTGGTTGAGATGAGTCGTCCTTTCATCATCGAGCATCTTTCTAACATTTTCTTTCAACAAATCTCTCTCTCGCACATTTTTATCTTTCTGAACCAGTAGACAATAAAATGAACATAGCACTCAATAATTATACGACATTTTTGTTGATTTTTTGTTGTATATGAATACTTATTACGTACTGCATATTCATTCTCGACCGAGAGGAGATAGTGATGGTCCCAAAAAGAAGGCTGGTAGTTTGCGGAACGACGAGGAACAACTGGAGACTCGTCGCTCGGTGTCATTTTGGCCACTATGGTGCCTGTGAAAGACTGAGGACGTTGAATAATCTTCACAGGAGCATTACTGTAAATAAGAGGTGAACCCATCTGCAGCAGACTGGCCATTGAAGAAAGTATTAATTAGTCTAGGTACATACCTGGTAGTACATACCTTTATATTTACGTCGATATAGTATTTTTCTACATCCCAGATATTCATATTTTTTATTTTCTTTTCAAAATATAAATTGCGGATAACAATGTTTAAGAAACGTCAACATTAACGAGGTAAATGCAAGTCCATTTTCATACTTTTTTTTGGTACAAAGATAATTTCATACTTGGACGTAGCTATATATAAAAAACGTGAAAAGTGTTTATAACTCCCAAACGTTTTATGGTTCTTATCTGTGCAAAGCGTTGTGTGATTAGGTATGTGTGATCTTCGTGCTATTGCATGTCCTATCTTGATGTCATATGTTTGCCACCAAAACATGGTCCCCCACACCACCAGTCGCATGAAATCATATTCACATTTCAAGTTTCTGATCAGAACTAAATTCAAATGAAATACCTTTCTTTGAACACCAATGGTCACATCAGATTATTTGCATTCTTTGTGCACCACAAAACAACTTCAAAACTAGATATTAGTATCTACGTCTCCTTACCTTTGGATGGATTATCCAAATTTTGGGACGTGAGTGAGCATAGCTGCATAGGTTATAATCGGCCCCGTAAATGCCCACCGCCGAAAGCCCAGTTTATCATAAGCCCATAGGAATCTTTACCAATTGGTTAAGCATGTGGGCAGACCTTCGGTCAGAGGGTGAGTCTGCTGGTACCTTTTTTCAAAAGGGTAATCTTTGTTTTTTTTTGTCAAAAAAGGGTAATCTTTTTAATCAGTACAAACCGAGTCATCTAATTATCGAGTGGATATTGAAAAATTCCACCTTTGCCGCTTCTCTCTCTTTTTTTTTTTTTTTTTTTTTTTTTTTTTTTTTTAACATCACCCTTGCCGCTTCTCTCTTTTGGGTTTAAAAACGTCTTTTTCGGCTAGAGTTTTTCACTTGATTATAAAAATTTGCATGAAAATATCTACCTTGCCTTAACGTATTTCTTTTTATAACAACTAGCAGTGCTTTGACTACAAATCTTCTTCTTTCCAAGCAGTTCATTCAGATCTAAGAAAAATGCTTATTTAAATGGTATTTCCTAAAATATATGGAAGAAGAGCTCTAACTCCACTTTTTCAATCTAAATACTTTGAAAATGGATAAGAGTTTCAATCCTCAGACGTATCTTTTAACCCAAACCCCCAGGTGCCTCTTGAGTTTACGGCTCTTAGTGTATGTCTGGGAAAAATATCCAGAGCCGAGTACCCGAACCTGGACCCAAAAGAAATACCTGAACCCGTATCCAAATCGAAATAAACATTTTATCACATTGGGTATTTAGATAGGATATATTATGGGTACGGGTACGGGTATTACCTGAAACCCGAACAAGTATCCGAGGATCCAAATCAAAGGCACTAACCTTGTAACGCCCCGTCCGCCCCTACCGGTGAGTCACCCATCCCTCTCGTCGGGCTCGTGGGCCCCACCCCTGTCCGACGGTCGGTGCGTTATTTTTGGTAGGCCCGACCGATTAATCCACTGACCCTATAATCACCCCTGACCTTTTCCCATGTGTTTTGTCCTCACACACATGCTACCACGAGTCACTTCCCGGAAGGTCACCCATCCTGGGACTACTCCAGCCCAAGCACGCTTAACTCTGGAGTTCTTTCAGGCAAGTGACCGGAAAAGGTAAGTGCACTTGGTGATATAGGTAGCCAAATCAATTCATTTAAGCCTCTCTACATATACCACAAACCGGGATGTTACAATTCACCCACTCTCACAGAGCGCAACGCCCTCGTTGTGCACCAGGATCGTTATCCTTGACGGTGTGAGCCCTCACTGACTCCACACGCGTCCTCGGATTCGGCTCTGATACCACTTTGTAACGCCCCGTCCGCCCCTACCGGTGAGTCACCCATCCCTCTATCGGACTCATGGGCCCCACCCCTGTCCGACGGTCGGTGCGTTATTTTTGGTAGGCTTGACCGACTAATTTACTGACCCTACAATCACCCCATGACCTTTTCCCATGTGTTTTGTCCTCACACACATGCTACCACGAGTCACTTCCCGGAAGGTCACCCATCATGGGACTAATCCAGCCCAAGCACGCTTAACTCTAAAGTTCTTTCAGGCAAGTGACCGGAAAAGGTAAGTGCACTTGGTGATATAGGTATCCAAATTAATTCATTTAAGACTATCTCAAATGGGCCGGGCCATGGCCCTTACAATTCTCCCCCACTTAATGGGAATTCGTCCCTGAATTCCGCAGCAACCATAACCCTCAAACCCCAGGATTGTCTCCCGAGACAGAATCGGTTTGACTTCCCTGAGCTCTGATACCACTTGTAACGCCCCGTCCGCCCCTACCGGTGAGTCACCCATCCCTCTCGTCGGGCTCGTGGGCCCCACCCCTGTCCGACGGTCGGTGCGTTATTTTTGGTAGGCCCGACCGATTAATCCACTGACCCTATAATCACCCCTGACCTTTCCCATGTGTTTTGTCCTCACACACATGCTACCACGAGTCACTTCCCGGAAGGTCACCCATCCTGGGACTACTCCAGCCCAAGCACGCTTAACTCTGGAGTTCTTTCAGGCAAGTGACCGGAAAAGGTAAGTGCACTTGGTGATATAGGTAGCCAAATCAATTCATTTAAGCCTCTCTACATATACCACAAACCGGGATGTTACAATTCACCCACTCTCACAGAGCGCAACGCCCTCGCTGTGCACCAGGATCGTTATCCTTGACGGTGTGAGCCCTCACTGACTCCACACGCGTCCTCGGATTCGGCTCTGATACCAAATTGTAACACCCGTCTCCCGGCATAACCGGAGACGCGGCATTAGGACGCCCGTTGAACCGAATATGGTCCAACCGGGACGCCATCTCAACTTGTCCCAGGACCCGGCGCTTCCTTCTTATTGAAAACCACCAACTACGTCACGCGACTGTATCGATCCCGCATCCGGACCTGCAACAAAACGGGGACAGGAAAGGGGAAAGAGGCCTGAGTAATTGTTTCAAACACAATCGCCCAGTGAGGACGGACTTAGGGAGTCCGCTATCCCGCTTACACCGCACGACCACGGATCACAAGTCCTAAGCTAATATCACCTTGCAAACAGGCCTGAAGGCTTTCACCACGCAAACTACATCCACTCGCGCTTTCGCACTCGTGAACCCCTCTCTAGCCCGAAGGCTCACACAACCGGCCCACCCGGCATCACTTGGCCCACGGCCTTTGTACCAGGGAAGGCTCGCCAACACCTTCCATCCGACGATTTAAAGAGCGCGTACCAAAACTCGCTATACGCGCCCTGCCACGAAACACCCTTTCGGGGGCCCTACCACAACTACCAATCATATCCATCACACACAAACAACATTTTCAGGCTCAGCGAACAACCTAGCAGTTCTACGTTCTCAAGCAATCACAATGAGATCTCTGCTACCTTAGACTACCTAGGAAAGACGACATTAACAAGGGACTATCGCCCGGAATCGAATGAAGTAAGGGAGATCACGTTCGGTCCCCACCTTAGCCAAAGAAGAGGGCAAAACCGTGAATTAGCAACCCTATTGACCCGAACGGACATCGGTTCTGAAAAGAGGACGAGAAATCGAGTGAGATAGGCTTTTGAATCGCTTAAATCGGCCTCAGGATGAGCGAGATATGATCGATTGAAAACATCCCACTCAAACCAGCTAAATCGATCTAAACCGGAAATTGGAATTGGAATTGGAATTGAAATGGGAAATTGACTAAACCGAATTAAACCGGTCGGTCAACCCAAACCAGACCCGGTCAAGGATCCGACCCGATTGGGTCAGACCCGACCCGACCCGATCCGACCCGACCCGGACCGGTCAACGGTCAACGGGTCCGGTCAACGGTCAACCGGCGGCGACGGCGGCGGTCAACGGCGGTCAACGGCGGCTCCAGCGGCGGCGCTCCGGCGGGTCTCCGGCGACGGCGGCAGCTCCGGTCGGCGGCGGCGGCGGCGCGTGTCTCCGGCGACGGCGGCAGCTCCGGTCGGCGGCGGCGGCGCGTGTCTCCGGCGATCGGCGCGTGAGCTCCGGCGCGTGGCTCCTCCGCCGCGCGTGGATCTCACGCGCCCGTGGCTCCTCTGGCGCGTGCGGGCGCGTGCGGCGGCGCGTGGCTGTCGGCTCGGCGGCTCCGGCTTCGTCTCGTCACGACGGTCACGGTGGTATGCTCGGTTTCTCGGGATTCGGGGTATTTTGAAAGATATAAAAGTTTGAAAACGTTTTCGGGTTTGGAAAGCTCAGATCTGGTTCTCGGGGTTACCTGGTGAGATTGGGAAGAAGGAAAAACGTGAATAGTGCTCTTGGATGCTCGAACGTCTGCTGATCCCGACAGGGCTTCGCCGAAAGAAAGAGAAAATAAGTTTCTGGGGAAAAGGAGGCAGTATTTATAGGGAAGGCTCTGCTGGAAACCCTAGGGTTTTAGAAAAAGAAAGCAGGCTTATGGGCTCAGCTAATGGGCTTGGCCCTATAACCAGAAAAGGAAACGCCCGAATAAGGAAAGAAACAGGAAAGGAAGGTGGATTTGGGTTGGCTTTTGGGCCTTTCTTCCAAAAATTTTGGGCCTTGGGTTTGGGTATGTTACAATTCTCCCCCCCTTAGAAAAGAATTCGTCCCGAATTCTGTGGTGCGCGGTTTCCCGCTCACCTCTGAACTCAAGGGATTCGCTTTATTCGGGGCGTCGAACTAACACACTAGGAAGTCCGTTCGGAAGGCACGATGTAAATAAAGAATCAATAGAATAAGGAATAGGGCTACACGAGGTTCGAATCGAAAGAAGAAAACCAGCTACGCGAAAACCGCGGAAAGAAAACCAACGAAACAAAATCCCAAAACTCTAACACAAATAACTACGCCCTATTCCCCTCAACCCCCACGCCCCCCGACTCTAGCCACTCGGTGATCCCGGGGTCCGCAACTCAAGGTCCAAGTCTCCTCGGTACACCATGCCTTCCTCGCTGTCGTACTCCTCGGGGTCTGACTCCGGCTCCGGCTCTGAATCTGAGATGACGATCACTGGAGGTGCTGCTGCCGGCTCCTGACTCGGTGTATCCCACTGCCCATCCGGTCCCTCCTCCAATCTGTTCCCCTCCCTATCCAACCAGACGTACTCTCGCTCCACCCGTACCCGCGGCGTCCCTCGCTCCCACTGCTGATCAAACCCCTCCGGTCCCTCCTCAGGGATGTCCATCTGCTTATCCAACCAGTCATACTCTCGGTCCTCCCGTACCTGCCGCATCCCCTGCTCCCACTGCTCCCGCTCGCGGCCCGCGCCCACCTGCTGTCGGGCCTGCTCTGCCCCCTGATGCTCATACCTCGCTTGCCTACGCTCCAAGTCAGCCCTCTGCTCCGCCAACCTAGCCCGGTCCGCAATCTCCTGCTCCCGCTTCAGTCGCAAATCTTCATCCCAAATGGCTTGCTGCTCGGCAATGACTTGGCGCCGGGTGTCCTCGTCGCTACGACGCCTCTCTCTCATCTGCTGCCGAAATACGGGATCCCTCTGGTTCCTATCCACAGCCTCTGCGTACTTAGCAGCCATCGCAACTAGACTGTACTCTCCGTACTCACTCCCATCCGTCATCCCCTCTCGGATCTCCGGTGCTAGCCCATCCATAAACAGGGTCATCAAATGGATCGGGGATCTAGGGTGGGTACATCCAGCTCGGAACATGAACGCATCCCTGTACTCCTGCACACTCATGCCTGCCACCTGGAAGGGCCGAGGAACCTCCTGCGCCCTCCTCGATGTCGACGCCCCTGGTATCCCGCCTGACGGTCTCACTGTCATGAAGCACACACGACTCGGTGGGTCGGAATGATCCTCCGCCACAACATGCTCCTTCCCCGACCTCTGGACCCGGGGTGCATCCACTGGCACCGGTGGGGCCACTACTGGCGTCTTCCGGGGTCGGCCTCTACCCCTCGCTGGTCTCACAACTGTCTCAACCGGAACTGATGCAGACACTGGTCTATCCACTGAATGCCGGGCGGATGACTGGGTGGCGCCGGGAATCTCAACCGATGTCTCAATCGTAAGTCGTCTCCTCTGCCTCCTCGGTGCGTTCCTGCGGGGTGCAACACGTGTGCGCAGAACACTGGTAGAGTTTGGTGCCCAATCGGACCCGGAATCAGAGTGTGAATCGGTGGACATCCTGCATAAAACGAAACTAAGAGAGGTCACAACAGGAGATAATCAGTGATATATTGGTGTTTGAAAGATTTCGCAAAGTATCTGTTTTATAAAAATTTCGCAAACGGTTTTGAAAAAGATTGAAAAATGGGTTTTTGGGGTAAACAACGAAAGCTGATCTCCCAGGATAGGACTGGGAGACCTTTAACCTAGGCTCTGATACCAAATTGTAACACCCGTCTCCCGGCATAACCGGAGACGCGGCATTAGGACACCCATTGAACCGAATATGGTCCAACCGGGACGCCATCTCAACTTGTCCCAGGACCCGGCGCTTCCTTCTTATTGAAAACCACCAACTACGTCACGCGACTGTATCGATCCCGCATCCGGACCTGCAACAAAACGGGGACAGGAAAGGGGAAAGAGGCCTGAGTAATTGTTTCAAACACAATCACCCAGTGAGGACGGACTTAGGGAGTCCGCTATCCCGCTTACACCGCACGACCACGGATCACAAGTCCTAAGCTAATATCACCTTGCAAACAGGCCCGAAGGCTTTCACCACGCAAACTACATCCACTCGCGCTTTCGCACTCGTGAACCCCTCTCTAGCCCGAAGGCTCACACAACCGGCCCACCCGGCATCACTTGGCCCACGGCCTTTGTACCAGGGAAGGCTCGCCAACACCTTCCATCTGACGATTTAAAGAGCGCGTACCAAAACTCGCTATACGCGCCCTGCCACGAAACACCCTTTCGGGGGCCCTACCACAACTACCAATCATATCCATCACACACAAACAACATTTTCAGGCTCAGCGAACAACCTAGCAGTTCTACGTTCTCAAGCAATCACAACGAGATCTCTGCTACCTTAGACTACCTAGGAAAGACGACATTAACAAGGGACTATTGCCCGGAATCGAATGAAGTAAGGGAGATCACGTTCGGTCCTCAACTTAGCCAAAGAAGAGGGCAAAACCGTGAATTAGCAACCCTATTGACCCGAACGGACATCGGTTCTGAAAAGAGGACGAGAAATCGAGTGAGATAGGCTTTTGAATCGCTTAAATCGGCCTCAGGATGAGCGAGATATGATCGATTGAAAATATCCCACTCAAACCAGCTAAACCGATCTAAACCGGAAATTGGAATTGGAATTGGAATTGAAATGGGAAATTGACTAAACCGAATTAAACCGGTCGGTCAACCCAAACCAGACCCGGTCAAGGATCCGACCCGATTGGGTCAGACCCGACCCGACCCGATCCGACCCGACCCGAACCGGTCAACGGTCAACGGGTCCGGTCAACGGTCAACCGGCGGCGACGGCGGCGGTCAACGGCGGCGGTCAACGGCGGCTCCGGAGGCGGCGCTCCGGCGGGTCTCCGGCGATGGCGGCAGCTCCGGTCGGCGGCGGCGGCGGCGCGTGTCTCCGGCGATCGGCGCGTGAGCTCCGGCGCGTGGCTCCTCCGCCGCGCGTGGATCTTACGCACCCGTGGCTCCTCCGGCGCGTGCGGGCGCGTGCGGCGGCGCGTGGCTGTCGGCTCGGCGGCTCCGGCTTCGTCTCGTCACGACGGTCACGGTGGTATGCTCGGTTTCTCGGGATTCGGGGTATTTTGAAAGATATAAAAGTTTGAAAACGTTTTCGGGTTTGGAAAGCTCAGATCTGGTTCTCGGGGTTACCTGGTGAGATTGGGAAGAAGGAAAAACGTGAATAGTGCTCTTGGATGCTCGAACGTCTGCTGATCCCGACAGGGCTTCGCCGAAAGAAAGAGAAAATAAGTTTCTGGGGAAAAGGAGGCAGTATTTATAGGGAAGGCTCTGCTGGAAACCCTAGGGTTTTAGAAAAAGAAAGCAGGCTTATGGGCTCAGCTAATGGGCTTGGCCCTATAACCAGAAAAGGAAACGCCCGAATAAGGAAAGAAACAGGAAAGGAAGGTGGATTTGGGCTGGCTTTTGGGCCTTTCTTCCAAAAATTTTGGGCCTTGGGTTTGGGTATGTTACAAACCTACTTAAGAAGTTTATGTTTAACATTATTAGCCATTAGGATACTCTTTTTGTTTCATCATTCATGTCCATGAGTTTTATATTTTAGAAACTTGAAATATGAGATTATTATTTGGACTTAGTAAAACTTGTGTTACTCTATATAATATATATAATCAGCTGTATAAATGTTTAATTATAATGTTTTTACACGCATATAACATAAAATAGCAGAGATAACCTCATGCATAATGCAATAAAAAAATATGATGAAACGACATATGGAGATTCGTCGCTTAATTTGATTTGGTTAATTTTTTCCTTGTATTTTGGGTAAAAATACTCATAAAGAAACGAAAATATCCGGAACTGAACCGGACCCGAAATAAACTCGTTTATTTTGAGTATTTTACATGTATAAAAATTTAGGACCCGAACCCGAACCGAAACTTGGTCGGAACCTGTATGGGAACTAAACTTCCTTATCCAAATATACATGTACCCAAATAAATCCGACCCAAACCCGACCCGAATACTCGAACGCCCAGGCCTATCTCAGTGGAACGAAGTCTAACTTAGACATTACATAGTCTTTGGATGGAAATCTAACCGATATGTCTGAGCAACTTTGATTTAATTAAAATGATGAAGTTGACAAAAAAATGTCTTCGGACAGGAAATACTTAACTCTCCTTCCATGAAACTTCAAACCTCTTTATCATGTGCATGATCGGGAAGAAGGGCGGTTGAGCCCAGGAAGCCTTCCCATAAGCCCGAATAGGAGGCATGTCCTTATCTCTCTAGCAGACGAACACCTACTCATGTATTTATCAGTTATTCTATTTGTTGTAAACATTTTAACTAACATAAAAACCCTAAAAACAAGATATTCGTGCTTTTATGTCCCAAAAATAGAGTTGTCAGAATTCCACTATCCTTGTCCGGTGAGCTGTTTCAATTCTGCAAGCTAAGAGAAAATATAGCATCTACATTATCTACATTGGTAAGAGGATTCTCACTTATTATTATTTTATATTTAGTTTAGTTTAATAACTAAAATTTAGGGTCCGGCCATAATATATGTATCGTCGTGCGCGTGAGCGCCCGACAAAATTCTCTCCCTTTGTCTTCGAAAGTTTTCGTCTTCGTTCTTCTGTTTCGAGGTCTTTCCGGTGCCGGCGGTTTTCGTCGAACTGTGAGTGGCCTCCAGTCTCTTCGATGAGCTTATAAATCCAATCGTGGAGATCGATTCGAACCAAAGAAGTCTCATCATATCTTCTCTGGTTTCACGTGGTGATGTTTCTCCTTGGAGCAGCGCCGGATTTCTCTCAAATTGACGGATCTTTGTAAGCCGTGAAGCTCGACTCTACTGGAGGACGTGCGGAGGCTGAGCGGAGCGCGGAGAAGGGAGAAGCGAGAAGATCTGGTTCTGATCTTGTCGGTGAGGAGTAGGTGGGTGGTGTAGCCCGTCAGGGAGGTGTCGCGGAGGTGGTGTCCACACCAAGGCGACTACAGTGAGGACTAGCTGGTCTGTGCTTTGTTGCATGCTAGTCTTCCCAGAGAAACCTTCTTGGCAGGAGGGGAGATGCGATTTGGAGACAACCGTAGCGGTTAGACCACTCAAATTGGAAAAAGGAGGCAGCAGCATCATTGGCAGAGGAGATTAGCTGAGAGCGACTCCATCGGGCGAGTCCGTAGAATTCCGGAGGAATGCTCGTTTGTCGAGAGAAGGAGAGAGGAGCTACTTTCGGCGGTACAGGAGAGCAGGCCGGGGTCCGATCTCCATGTTTTGCAGGAAGGTGTCCGTCCGGAGCGTCGAGCTTCTCCGACTCGGATCCGGCAGCGGCGACGCAGATCTTCGGTTTGACCTAAAAGAGTGTTTATGGCCTTTCTGTAATTTCATCCCGGTTCTCGATGGTTCTCTTCGGTTATTTAGGTTTCGTTTTTACTTTGGTTCGTTTGATTGTAATCCCGGTGGATCCTCGGTTTAAGGATCGATTTATATTAAATATAATATATTACTAAAAAGGATTAAAAAAATTATTAAAATTTAGCTTAGATAAAAAAATCAATCCAACGAAAGAAAGACACTAAATACATGGTTTCTCATAGAGGTTTAGACCACACACAATGAAGGTATTGAGTTATTTATTCAACAGTTGACACTTTACATTGAAGATGTTGAATAATTTCTGAAGATGAGGTGTATTATTTGGAGTTGAATTGCAAAAGATGGTGGCCACATCATGCTATTGGATACATATATCTCTTTAGATAATAAAATAAATGTGTTGTTTGTTAATTGGGTGTTGAGATTTCTGATTTTTTTTCCATCTAAATGATTTAAGATCAATTATTGTACTAATTGATTTATGTGTGTTTAATTTGTGTCTTGTGTTTATTAATTGATTGTATTGCATTTTAATTTTTTCGTAATTTTATTTGTTTTAATAATGATTTCTTTTATTTTTTGTCTTTATTTTTTGTATTTTTAATTAAAAATATAAAATAAGAAAAAAAATCATTTAAAAATCATTTAACTTTTAATTATTTAAATTTAATTTTAATCAGTGATTGTTATTAATATGCAATCACAAAAACATAAAATAAATTAAAGATAATAAAATAAAAATAGTAGGATTGGGTTTAAATCTTATTAAACAAATCATTGTAGAAAAAAAAAATTTAGTTGATGTTGAATTATTAGATGGGAGAGAGATAAGATGTGGAACATAGAGAGAAAATGATATGGAGAGTGTTGAGTGTTGAAAGTTAAAATCCTTGTTCTAAAATGCGGCCGTATAGTCGCTTAAGCAGCCGCCAAGTCGCTGATCGGGTAAGCACCGCTGCGATTTCCTTCGAATCGGCCGAACGAATTATGAAAAAAAAAAATCGTCCGCCTAACTATCGACTCGGCCACGTATTTGATAAAGTCGGCCGCGTAATGGAAAATTGTAAGATCAGTTTTTTCAAAATTTTTTAACTAGCCCATTGGCCTATTTGGTGACATTTGTTATTGGCCCATATGGCCCATTTGGCAACATCCGAAATCAGCTCTGATAAAAAAATCGGTGGTGGTGGAGGAAGAGAAGATGGTAGAGAACCATGGAGAAGATGAGTTAGGAGGACTAAAGGTAAAGTTTAGAATGAAAAAGAAGAAAGTGTAAGCATGGGTTTCACGGTGGAGAAGAAGCTTTGATTTAGGCTGCAGCGGCGGTTGTTGATGTTTCTCTGTGAATCGGTATAAATTTGATGGCATCTGATGCCATAGAAGGAAGAGGAAAGATACAAGGTGCTGTGGTGTTTAATCTAATTGAGAGGATTTACGATGAGGAGAAAGAGATAATGAGTTAGACAGAGAAAAATTGCAGAGAGGATGTGGATTAAAAGAAGATGGCCTTCTTAGAACGCATTGTTTGAACGGCAGCGTTTAGAGAATGGCTAGTGGAGATTTTTTTTTGGCACATGCTTAAAGTGGAGATTTAATCTATGGCATGTGTTTATTTTTGGTTTTTCTTTTTTGTATTAGATATGAATTATATTTTTTAATATCTTTTATCTAATTTGCTTTTATATGAATGTTAGACAAATATATCAATAACACTTTTTAAATGTGTGGTATTATATATAAAAATGTCTAAAATTTGTTATACTAGGAGTCTTCAACCCCTGCATTGTTATACTAGGGGTCTTCAACCCCCGCGTACGTGACTGCGGGGGTTCGGTTGTGGTTGGATATATGTTGGTTCTATTTATTTATAAATGTGACTATGAAGAGATAACCTCCACGATGTTTTGTGTTCCTAACGCCACCATATTCTTTTTATAAGACAAACAATTGTGTGACATTTTTCTCCCACCCTAATGATCAGCTCGGTTGTTCGGCATTTTTATAGGCGTAACCCATGTGTTTAATCTTAGATACCGGTTGATGTTTTGTGTGTGTTTGTGTCTTACCATCCTATCTAATAAGTGTGTTCTCATATACATTGTTCTTGTTATAGTTACCGTACGTTTTACTGGGTTCCTATCATAGTAGATGGGGGTTCTGTTTTTTAGTATATGTTAACGGTTGTAGGTTTCGTGGTAGACACGTTCTTACAACAACCGAAAAGAAGCCTATGTTTTGGTTACGGCATGTACCTCGTCGTTGAGATGCTGTCTTTTTTTTTTTTTTAGTTTTCCATCGTTGATCATGCTACAATTGCGTATTACATAAACTTTAGCTTCTTCTCTGTCTATTTGTGGGGTCGTTTATGAGCACCATTATATTTGTTATGTAGATTTTCACTCAGAGCCGGCCTCGAGCATAAACTGCATAAGCAGCGGATTAGGGCATCCGACTGAAAAGGACATTGTTGAAATATTTTTTATTAATATATATGTAAAAAAAATATATATATATAAGGGCATTTTTAAAATATTTTTTATAATATATATCTCAATTTTTTTTAAAAACATGATTTTAAACAAAAATATATGAAAAGAATATATTGTTTTAAGATTTGCATAGAGCATAAAAATATGTTGGGTCGGCACTGTTTCCACTGCATGTGCATTTTCTCCTGTTTTTTGTGCAGAATTTTCTTGTGACGTTCAGCTGTGAAAGTGATTGTTTTGCTCTCTAGTATTGTTAAGGTTTTGTTAAATAGGTTATTTCGATTGCATCGATTATGTTTGGTCTTGTGTTTATATTTGATTTGTTTACAATTTGTATGAGAGACGCAATTTGTGTAGTACGAAAGAATCCATGAAAATTAAAAAGCCAGTCATATATCCTTTTTTCGAAAATGAAGTTGCAAAAGTGATTCACATAGAGGCTCACTTACAAAAACAAAGTAAAACAGTTTTTTTAATGCTTAAGGAAACGGATGAAAGAGTTGTGTTGGTACTGGATTTCCCTCTAGGAAATCCGGCCCATTAACAAATAAAACAAAGGCCCATAACTATGAGCCTGTTCCAGAATCAAGACAGAGAGAGAGATCGACCGTTATCTCTTGCTGGGCCCGCGCGATTGACCTCTCGGCAAGGCCCAAAGCAACACCAAAGTGGGAGGCGATCGAGCTCGAGCTCGGCAGAAGACGACGTGGAGGTAGAGCAACTCGGTCTTCGCTAGTTCAACTGATCCACATAAATCTCGGAGATCGTTGCGATGGCGAGGCCGAAATATCGGAACAAGAATATCCAAGTCGAGAGTATTTAAAGGAGAAGTGGCATTTCATTCAAGAGATATAAAAAACCCTAGCTAAGAACACTTCGACTAGATAGCTCGATCATCATACTTTGTACTCTCTTTTCGATTGTGTTTGTTCTATCTCGACGATCAATCTCAATAAAGTCTTTGATTCATAGTAAACTATACCATTTCTATACCCGAAAGTCCAAATCCACGATTAAAAATTCTTGGTGTAAATCTCAGATCTCACATTTGGCGCCGACTGTGGGGACTATCTATAGCTTTTCCTGTCTTAAGAATCAGATCCTAGATCCGATAGATCGAGATGAATCCCGACCAACCTGGATCTCCCAGCGCCACACCACCGGTCGACCACCCTCAAACGGTCGACAACGTTCCTCAGAACACCACCGGGGTTGACGAGCTCTGCCTCAGTCTCCACAACTTCGGCACCAGCCGGCTCAGTCGCTCAAACGATCGCGACGAGCCAGACTCCGAAAAATGTTTTGACAGGAACTAACGATCCGAGCAGAATCTGGGTGTGGATAAGAAATGATTCGATATCCACCCCCAGAAGTGGATCTGGAATAACCAGACCTAATTCACCACTGCCTTCTGTTCCACAGCGACAAAGTCCAGACGACCTCGCTGAAATCCTTTCAATGTTAAGCCTATTGGTAAACCGAACGAGAAATAACGCGACAAGCGCACGAGCCCAAGAGATCGCAAACCGTTCTCTGGTCGCGCAGCTCAATGAACAAGAACGGAGCATAAACGCCCGTCTTGAAGAGCTCGCCAGCCAAAACCAGGGGGTAGATCAACACGTGATCCACGAACCCCGATAAGTCCTCCACCGCGTACACGCTTGGACTTCTCCCAGGTAGTAACTCCCTCGGGAGCGTCGGGAAGTTTCACCAATACGTCGAGTAGCGGCCTCCGCCCTATAATGTCCCCTATCGCGATACCAACTCCATTCAGTTCGAGTTCAATGGTCACAGATCCAACCGGATCAGGAAACCGACCATTACCCGGGCCACCACCTTTCCCGAATAACTCTAATGTCCGGCCGAGGCAACTAGGAGGCTCTGCTTTCGCCTCGAGCTCGGGACTCCTTAACGGGTCAAATACGGTACAGTTCCGAACGCCGCAGGTCGACCAGACGAGATCGATTCAAACAATCGATCTCCTCGACCCCGTTTTCCCGGAACAAACGTCAAACCAGGCACAAGCCCAGTTTACGCCTGCGGTAGGCGATGAACACGATATGCTTAGACAGTACATCGAGCAGGCTAAGGCCCAGTTCAACAGTCTAAGCTCGAAAGTTCACATGCATGGCAACGAGCGCGGCGCCCGACATCGATCGAGTGATCGAAGAGACGCGACAAACGCCGTTCACAGACCGGATCGCCTTCGCAAGGATCCGAAAAATCAAGAAAACCAAATTTTCGGAATTCTCTGGGAAATCGGACCCGAAAGCCCATATCAGGGCATTCCGACTAACAATGGCAAGGGTATACCTTACCGACGAGGAGAGAGAGCCGGCTTTCTGCAGGCTCTTCGCCGAAAACCTATCGGGCTCCGCCCTAGAATGGTTTGCCGGACTGGAAGAAAGGTCAATCGACAACTTCACCCAGTTCATGACAGCTTTCCTCAAACAATATTCCGTCTTTATCGAGGAAAAGATTACTGAGGCAGCCCTATTTGGCGTCTCTCAGAAACCTGATGAGACTCTTCGCTCGTACATCGACCGATTTAAGGAAATAAAATCCAAAATCGTAAACCCACGAGACGAAGTAGCTATAGAAGCACTGAGACGTGGACTATGGTATTCAACCAGATTCCGCGAGGAAATAACAGTCCGCGAACCTCAAACACTCGATGACGCCCTTCATCGCGCATCGGCCTTCGCTCGCCTCGAGGACGAAACCACGGCCCTCAGAGAAAAGCATCGAAAAGAAAAGAACCCGTCGGGCTCGCAGAACTCGAACTCAAAAAAGGATTCCCGTAAATCAGGAAACGTCAATGCGGTCGAGAGCCCAAAAAGCCCGAAGAAATTCGAGTTCGACAAGGAAAAATTCTGTGATTTTCACAACAAAAGAGGACACTCGACTGAAGATTTCTATACTCGAGCTAAAGCCGAGGCTCAAAAGCGAGAGTCCGAAAGCAAACAAGAGTCAGAAGTCGAGGAGGAAACTCCCTCCGACAAAAAGGAAAATAAACATACCAAAGAGTCGAACGCCAAAAAGCCTTCTCAGAACAAACGAAAACGGTCAAAAGAGCCGGAATCTCCCGAAACACTCCCTCAGGGGTCGCGAAAGCGAGTCGAGTTTATTCTCGGCGAGCTCAGCTTGAGCAGTACCCCGGAAGGTTCGGCGTTATCTCCACCTCCGGCTCCCGTTAAGAGTTTACGCTCACGAGTCAATCTCCCTCGTCTCTGCGGGGGGTGGGGGGGGTGTACGGGATATACCCCCCAAACGAATCGACTTCATCTTCGGTGACTCCAAGCTGTGCCAAGACTCGGTCAATTCAATCAAAGCTCTTCAAAGAAGAGTCAAAACCGACAAAGGGGGGGAAAATCCCGATGTTAGGTCCAGACCACGAAATCACTTTCAACGAGAGCGAGACAAGTAACCTCGACAAACCACACGACGACGCTCTCCTCGTTTGTCTAGTAGTGGGAGATGTCGAACTCTCAAGGATAATGATCGACACAGGAAGCTCGGTGGATGTCCTCTTTTACGATGCGTTCAAAAAGATGGAGTTCAACGACTCCGAGATCGTCGAGGAAAAGACACCACTGGTAGGGTTCGCTGGCGAAACAACGTACTCAATGGGCTCTGTCTTTGCCCCAGTAATGGCTCGAAGAGTACGAAGGATGACAGAGTTCGTCATAGTGGATCGACCAGCTCCCTATAACGCAATTTTAGGTCGACCATGGATATACGACATGAAAGCGGTACCATGGATGATGTGGACATCGACCATGAACCGGACGAGCCGGACATACCGGGCTCGACCATGCGGATCGTCGACCAATTCTCGACCATGCGAGACATACCGAGGACGTGTTCTGGACAGAGACAAGTACAAGACGAGTTCAATAGGGCGATGGTGTTGGGATTATGTCCTGAAATCACGTTGTACTTACTTTAGAGATAGTTGTATTGTTGAGATCGGACAATTCATGTGATACTGGGTAGTCATAATGTTTTGCTAGAAACCGCTTATGACAAATGAGTTGTAACTCATTTCCAGTATCGTGTGAACCTACAGGGTCACACACCTAAGCAAGTTGGACATAGTCCATATGGGATTGATCATTGGCATATGGTCTGGTCGATGTGTATTGGATACACATCGAATATGGTTTTGATGAGGTGTGTCGATCGACACTGTTAAGTGCGTCGGTCGACACAAGACGTGTGTCGATCGACACCACTAAGTGTGTCGGTCGACACAAGGCCGAAACTGAAACTGATGTTTCGGTTTATGACGAGGTCCGTATATAAGTGATCTTATATCTCGACCTAAACACAAGAGAGCCGCCGAGACAGTGTTTTCTCAGTGAGAAAAACACAGAAACCTCTAAAAACTCAGTTCCCAGGGAGATCCGAGCACCGGTACTAGCATCCCGGCGGATTCCAGCTTGTGTGCGTGTGGACTACGATAGAGGCGCAGCGATTGATGCGCTCCAGATCTAATTTACCTGACCCTATTCCGCTGCCAGAACAAGGTAAACGCAAGATCTGATCCATGATTCAATTAACTAGACCCTAGATCCTAGGCTATCTGGAACTCGCGAGGATTCTGAAACTGGTAGAATTGGCTCGAAGTTCCATCAGTGGTATCAGAGCCTTAGGGTTTTTCCATTGAATCAACTTGTTGATATGTCTAGTTTTATCCCTATTCTACTGCAAGTGCACAATTAATGCAATCGTAGTATATAAGGTATCGAATCCCACAAGGACTCTCAGTCACACAATAGATTATTAGTAGTTCAGATTAAATTAAGCGAAGCAGATGTGAAAACAGTAAACGAAATAGCAAAGTAAATCAAGTGAGTTGGTAAGCAAGAAGGCGAAGCGTTAGGTTTCAGGAGTTCTCAGGAAATCAGGAACGCAAGCAATCAATCTATCTAGATCTAATCAATAACTGTTCTAGAACTCAAACACTGATATAGAATTAACCAAATTCCTTTGCAATAATTCTCTAAGTCTAAGTGCAGCAAACCAAACTTTCGTTTGCGAGAACTAACAGATTAAACCAGCATTAATTCCAAGTTTGATATGTTCACAATTATCCTAAACCAAACTTTCGTTTGCGAATAGTTTAATTGCTTATCTAGGTTCTTTCCAGTTAAATTAACCAACTTCCGCTGAATTAATCAACCTAACATCATAACTCTGATTAGCTACTTCAGATTTAGCATTAAGAACAACTTAGATAAAGAACTAGCAGATATGAATCTCTACAGATTAATTAAACTATAATTCTCTGAAATCCCTAATGAGAATCCTTCAACCTAACAGGTGATCTACTCAGACATATTCATCGAGACAGAAGATATCATAAGTAGAAAACCAAATATCATATAATCAAATAAGAACTGGGGTTCAAAATCAAGTCTCTTCCGAGATCAGGATCAGCCCCTCAACTCTCTCTGAGTAAAACTTAACGTAAGAAAAGCTTAGCCTAACAAGTGGCTGTAAAACCTAATTATAATCCTAAAACACGTTTTGGGGCTTCTTCGTAAATATCAGGAACTTCTGGGCAAAACTGCAATTTCATTATTCTTAATTAAACCGTTGTTTGGCCCATCTCGCTGGTGCAACGATCGATGCCATAAGTGTGACGATCGTTGCAGCTCGGAAATATCAACAGTGAACTCTATCTCTCGGCCAAATACTCCAATTAGCTCCAGAAAGTGCCAAAATCACCAAATATGCTCCAAATGTGCTTGTACCTAATAAACACCTGAAAAGACTCTAAAGCATAGTAAAAGACTCGATAAATAACACATATACCATGGTTAAAATCCCTAAAATCCATGGTATATCACCTGTCTAAATGAATTTGATGATTTAGATTCGCAAACTAGGTTGTTTGGTTAGAACAGGTCAGATCGATTTCGATCAAGATCGAGTATGTGTTTTCGCACAGTGTCGATCGACACACTAGGTGTGTCGGTCGACACAGAACAGCGAAAACGACAGATTCGGCGGCTAGGGTTTTTCGCGAAGAAAAACCGAAAGCCTTCTGTGTCGATCGACACAGGTTGAGTGTCGGTCGACACAGAGCAGATTCGGACGAGTGTCGATCGACACAGGTTAGTGTCGGTTGACACAGACCCAGCGAATGGTTAATCGGTTCAATTGGATTGAACCGGTTATCATGCTTGGTTAAGACCGAATAAATCGGTTTAAATTGGATGAATTGGTTCAATTGGATTGAACTGATTATCTCAATTAGCAAAAACCGATGGTTTGAATCAGTTTGATTGGATAATACGGTTCAATGGAATTGGACCGGTTATCGCAATTAGTTGAAACTGGTTAAAACGGTTTAAATTGGATGAATTGATTCAATTGGATTGAACCAATTATCACAATTAGAATAAACCGATTTGAATGGTTAAGATCAGTTTGATCTCATAAGTCGGTTCAATTGGATTGGACCGGTTATCAAAACTGTTTTCGGTTAAGGTCTATGTCGACCGTCACACACGGGTTGTGTCGATCGACATAACCGGTTTGATGAACCGGGTTAATTGGATTAACTGGTTATTGAAGTCCGGTTTTGTTTGGTGGTGTCGATCGACAGACATAGTCTGCGTCGATCGATACAATGCTTGAAATTCTGGTTATTGATCCTTGAATTTGCAGAAACCAAACTCGACCAAAACCTTGATTAAAACTTAGCTTCAATATGGTCAACTGTCAAGACTCATTTGATTGTTGTGATAGTCTTGCCAAGAGCTTGGTATCCACAATTACGTGAGTAAGACAGATAGTAATTTTGATGGTCTTGCAGTGCTTGACAACAACAATTACATGACCTAAGAGATTGATATGCTAACCTTTCAGAGTTTAGTTTCCTAAACTAAATATCAAGTAACCTTGATGTCTTGTCCAATTTTGTCTGCTGTGAATACTTGTGTCGTTTGTTGGATAGTCTTGGAGTCTTTGGTATCCACTGCGGCATGAGTATGGCAGGTGGTCATTGACAGACTTGCAGTGCGACTGTCATATGATCACAAGACGGAAGAAATTGGTTTTACTTGGCTGGACTATCAGAAGTTCTGGGCCCAGAGACATCAGAGTGGATTAGACATAGTTTGTCTTATCTGCGACCAAGAGTTGTACTGGGTACAATTAGCAATGATTTGCTTACCTAGATAACTAAATTTTGAGTAACGGCGAGTCTCCCACTCGAATTTTAGTAATCTGAGGATCTTGGATCATTATATTCGTAGAGGAAACATTGTTTGAATATAATGCGAGTTTTCTTATTAGATAAGATTTCTCATCATATACATAACTAAATCTTTGTTTTCTTGGATTTCAGCTTATGTCTATGACTACTTTCTCGTTGCGATCCGTCCTTGAGAAGGACAAGTTAAATGGATCCAACTTCCTGAATTGGTATCGGAATCTGAGATTCATTCTCAAGCAGGAGAGCAAGGACTATGTCCTTGAGAAAGCTCTTCCAGAAAAGCTTGGGACCAATCGCTCGCATGCAGCATATAATGCTTGGAATAAGCATTATACTGATGTGGTAGATGTGCGTGGTCTGATGTTGGCTACCATGAACTCAGACTTGAAGAGTCAGTATGAGAACATGGAGTCGCCAATAGAGATGATCACCAGCCTGAAACTGAAATTTCAGGATCTGGCACGAGTTGAGAGATTCCAGATGGTGAAGTCTCTCACTGGGTGCAAACTACCAGAGGATGCTCCAGTAAGTCCTCATGTCATTAAACGGATGGGTTACATTGATAACCTGGGGAAACTGGAATGTCCTGTCAGCTTAGAGTTAGCCACTGACATCATTCTGCAGTCACTGCCGTCAAGCTATAACAAGTTCGTTAAGAACTATATCAAGAAAGGTTTGACGAAGACGTTGACTGAGCTGCATGGTATGCTCAAAACAGCAGAGCATGACATCATAAAGGGTAAAAGATTTGAGAAATCTTGTGTTGGCAAGGGTAGAGGCAGGGCCGTCCAGATTTGGAATCATGATAAGCATGTGTCATCTTATAAGCCCAAGTCAGGCCCATCTGGTGTTAGAAAATGCTTCTACTGCGATGAGTCAGGGCATTGGAAGAGAGATTGCATTAAATTCTTGGAAGATTCACAAGAGATGAAGGAGATGTATGGTACTTCCTCTTCAGGTATTGTGTTATTAATTCAAGTTCTACGTTAGTATTGGATACTAGTTGTGGTACTAATATTTTGGAAATATGCAGGACCTAAACGACAGTAGAACGTTGAAGAAAGGACAAGTGGAACTGCGTGTCTGGTATGAAGCAATGGTTGCTGCATGAGCCGTAAAGATTCTTCACTTGTAGGAGCCTTTCATACTTGGTTTTAGAAATTAAGTAATTGCTACTATGTATCTGCCTTGTGCAGAAATGTCTTTCATTTTCTTGAAAGAATTTGGATGTTTTTCAAATTCTGATAAAAGACAAGTTTTGTTCTTTAGATCTTAATGAAATATCATATGGTAGCACCCCGTTTGGAATGGGTTTTATATCTTAAATCAGCGAAAGTTAGAATATAACACAAATACTAAAAGTTCAAGTCTGATGACTTGAACTCGACTTTTCTTTGGCAAAGTCGTTTGACCATAAAGAGTGAAGCGGATTCAGAAGTTCCATATTTTTGGACTCATTTGATTATAAATCATTTGAGATATGAATTCTGTTCACTAGACCAAATGACTTAGGCCCTTTTAGCAGAGCTAAAGGAAACGGGCCAGAGGCTTATTGGGCCTTAAACATACTGATGTATGTGGCCCGATGAGCATTAGTGCCAAAGGAAATTTTCTGTACTTCATTACCTTATTGATGACATCAATAAAGTATGGCTGCGTTCATTTGATGAGACACGAGCAGTGATCCCTTGAGGAGTTCCAAGATGAAGTGTAGAACCGATTTGACAGAAGTATTGAGATTCTCGATTAAGATCGCGGAGGAAAATACTTGAGTCATGAATTGGGTGATCATCTAACAGAATGAATCGGATCTTATTAGATATGCTCCGATTAATGATGAATCACAGGAATCTTCCATAATCATTTAATAATACGTTCTAAAATGTCTATGTTTACGCTAAATAAGTTTCTATCAGAATCAGTGAAAAAAAAACACCACATTGGATGTGGACTGGGTGATTTTCAAATTTTGTTTTTCTGATTAATTGGGACTGCAAGGTTTGTGTAAGACAGTAGTCAATAAACAAACTTGAACCCAAATCTGATAAGTTCTACCTCGCTGGTTGTCCTAGGGAAACCAAGGCTTAATACTTTTGTTGTCCGGAACTGTGTCTTTTAAGAAAGATCATACTTTCCAAAAGAACAGTGGGAGTAAAAGTACACATCGAAGAAATTCGATAAACACAGGAGGCTGCTCAGCCTGTTGAGGGAGAGCAGCAGTGAGATCTACAAAGTACTGTAGGATCTGCACCTGTGGAGCCTGAAATTCGCAGATCCGAAAGGATCCGTCACTAACTCGAGAGTGATTTCTCGTAACCAATTGTCGTGATCTATTGATCATTGAAAAGTGACGAGCATGCGAAATTCAAAGAAGCGATGGTGAGCCCCAACTCCGAAAAATTGGCTGGGTATGCATGTTAGCTTCACCGATCCATTTCTGGATTGAAGCAAACATCTTGGAGTTGGAATCAACATTCTGATAATGTGGTCAAAAGTTTTGACTTGATCAGAAAGAAATGAAACCATGCGTTTACAAGAAGACTAGTGGGAGCGTAATTGCAATTCTCACATTGTATGTAGATAACATACTGAATCTCATAAACGACGTTCCGACGCTAAAGTCTTGTCAAGATTTGGGTCGGAAGTCAAATTTAAACAAAAGACATGGGAGTAGCATCTTGAATTCTTGGAATAAGAATCTATTGATATAGATCAGAAAGGAAAATTGGATCGTGTCAAAATTCTTATGATGATAAGATATTGGACAGTTCCAATATGCATGATTCCAAGAATGGCTTCATACCAAAGGTCTTATGGCAATAATCTTAGCAAGATGAAGTGTCTAGGACACTGACTGAGCTAGTAACAATATTAGCAAGATGAAGTGTTTTGAACATTGGCTGAACTAATATTAATAAGTGTGATTGCTAATGCTGCTGCAATAGAATCCATCAAGAATGCCATATTTTGCGCTCGTCCAGATGCAGCTTACGCATAAGGCGTGACGAGAAAATACCAATGTGTTCCGGTAATAGTCACTGAACAGTTACCAGAAATATTCCAAGTGTTTGAGGAACACTAAGGATAGGTTCGTGGTGAACTAAAGAAGTGACAAACCAATTGAAAGTAGTAAGACGGACAAAGACGATTCCCGGTTCCCACCTGGTTATGTCTCTTTGTCTGAATAGCGGTGCTATCTGTTGGAAAGGCTCCAAGCAGTGGACCGTAGAATAGTGCTTTTATCTGAATGGCGGTGTGGTTTGTTGGAATTGTTTCAAGCCAAACACCGCAGTCTCTCCCACAACCTAAGCACGAAATTTATTCTGTTGCTGTAGGTAAAATATATCTAAAGAGATGATCTTGATTCTAGTGGGAGTAACTTTAGTTATGTTATAATGTTTACATAAACATGCTATGGTAGTGTTTATGAAAGTTAAACTGACATCAGTATTATTTAATTATTAGATAATTAAGTAATGGTCCCAAAGTATTTTATGCTCGTCTTATAGGTCATCAAGTTGACGACTTGATCATGAAACCCTATAAGTAAAAGATGACATAAATTATGATTGTCCCTAGTCGAGGTTATTGAAGTGGGGCACCAATAACCGCGCGAGGCTAGTATGTGAGGTGGCTGTTGGAATAAGTTTCATGGAGTCAATGATATGATTATCACAGTCAGTCACATAGATATATGTTGGTGAACATATGATCGGACATGACCCGTTTAATGAGAACTCCACAGGATAGTTGTTTCAGTGTCATGGGAGGTTCTCATTACGACTATAGAGTATAGTCCTTAGACATGAGTTCATCATGCTTTCTAGCATATGAATTAGTGCGTTTTGACCTTGTCTAACGGCGTTCCGTAACTGGCGACTATAACGGCATTGTTTAGGCGTATCATGAAGTATGTATAGAAACAGGGATGGAACAAGATGGGATTTGTCCCTCCTGGATAACGGGAGATAAATATCTCAGGGCCCATCGAAGATTTGATACTGAGAAAATGCATGGCCGTGCTCAAACGAGGTGATTGTCAGTCGTTTGTTTTATCAGTATAGAATAGGAATTCGATGAACATGATGTTGGATATAATAAGGATGACACAGTCTCTTGCCTTATGCCATATCGAGATATAGAGACGAAGGGATAATAGGAATAGGTGATTCCAGTACAAGTGGGAGATTCTTGGGATTATGTCCTGAAATCACGTTGTACTTACTTTAGAGATAGTTGTATTGTCGAGATCGGACAATTCATGTGATACTGGGTAGTCATAATGTTTTGCTAGAAACCGCTTATGACAAATGAGTTGTAACTCATTTCCAGTATCGTGTGAACCTACAGGGTCACACACCTAAGAAAGTTGGACATAGTCCATATGGGATTGATCATTGACATATGGTCTGGTCGATGTGTATTGGATACACATCGAATATGGTTTTGATGAGGTGTGTCGATCGACACCCTTGTTCGAGAACTCGCTAGGCGCTATCCGTGCGGTTGAACCAGGCCTAGCGAGTTAAAGGAAAATCGGGATAAACTCGGGGAGTACGCGGGGCGGAATTTTCCGGACCTTTTGTGTATATATACTAAATATGTTAGAATATATCGTAAAAGCCTTGTTGGCCCAATGGTCCGTGCATATAATGCTATTGAATCAACCCGAGTTCTAATCCCATATGTGCATTTTTCGGTGGTTTTTAATTTAGTTCATTAACTAGGGGTAAAATAGACTTTCCACATTCATCTTCTTCCTCCTCTACCTGCGATTCAAACCCTAAAAACTGCAGCCTCCCTTTTTTTTCTTCTCGTTTTCTTCAGTTTTCTTTCGTTTTATATGTATTTGTGCCCACAATTTATAAATCTATTCAGTGAAACTCGATTTTTAAGTTAAGATGAGCCAAAAACGTGAGTTTTTCAAACTGGCCGGATTTTAATCCGAATAAGCTCTAATCGCGGCGGCCGGAGGCCGACGAGCGATTTTCCGGCGAGTTTCCGGCGCCTAGAGCCGCGTTTTAGAACAAGGATCGACACTGTTAAGTGCGTCGGTCGACACAAGACGTGTGTCGATCGACACCACTAAGTGTGTCGGTCGACACAAGGCCGAAACTGAAACTGATGTTTCAGTTTATGACGAGGTCCGTATATAAGTGATCTTATATCTCGACCTAAACACAAGAGAGCCGCCGAGACAGTGTTTTCTCAGTGAGAAAAACACAGAAACCTCTAAAAACTCAGTTCCCAGGGAGATCCGAGCACCGGTACTAGCATCCCGGCGGATTCCAGCTTGTGTGCGTGTGGACTACGATAGAGGCGCAGCGATTGATGCGCTCCAGATCTCATTTACCTGACCCTATTCCGCTGCCAGAACAAGGTAAACGCAAGATCTGATCCATGATTCAATTAACTAGACCCTAGATCCTAGGCTATCTGGAACTCGCGAGGATTCTGAAACTGGTAGAATTGGCTCGAAGTTCCATCAGATGGAACAATTGATTTCCCGGACGAGCCTAGAAGACATCACGGCCCAACTCGGACAGCGCGACCAAGGACAGCCCGTCTTGAACCAACTGGCCCGTAAGATGATCAAGACTGAAGACGGCGACCCATTCGACTCAACCACGCCATGGCCATTACTCCGGACGATCGGACCGACCGTGATCTTCTGTATCAACCCGGACGATCGCTAGACCGGTCTATCTCTGGGTTAAGGATCATACTCTTTTTTCCTTGTGAGGTTTTGTCCCAAATGGGTTTTCTTCACAAGGTTTTTAACGAGGTGATCCAAGGCCCGTTCATTAGAGAGACAGGCCGGCCTTTTCTCTCTCTCTCTTCCCAATCGACCATGACTTTCCTTTTTGGTCATTTTTCTATTTTTCTTTTCTTTCTAAGTTTTCCTTTATGTTTCGATTGGCCCATTGTTTCTGGCCCGTTTGTAAGTTATAAAAACCCTTCTATTGATTAATGAAAACTCAAGTAAGTTTAAACCAAAAGAAAACCCTAAGGTTTTGTGTCGATCTCTCTCTCCTCGCGCGGCTCCCCCTTGGAAGAGAATCCACTGGTTTTGCTTGCTGTTCCTATCGTTCTAACTATTCTCAAAACTCCCTAGCTCACAAAAATCCATCCGATCATCACTTGACGAGAATAGAGCGCCATCGGCCAGCTTCTCGTCCCGCTCGACCACGTTCGCTGTCCGCCCGTACTGCTCGACCCTTCCCGCTCGCCCACGTCCCGCTCGCTCGCTCCATCGACCACCGTCCCGCCGTTTCGCTATCGACCACCCGACCGCATCTCATATCAATCGACCTACCATCAATGCGTAAAATTCCCAACTCCCAAAGGAGTAAAAACCGTGTACGGAAGTCAAAAGATTTCCCGCCATTGCTACATGAACGGATACAAGCACATTGAGAAATCCCCCGCGTAGAAATTACAGAAAGAGGAGGAGCTCGCCACCATGCAGACCAAAAGGTTGAACGACCCAAGTCAAATAGGACCCCCAAAGGACCTCACGACCCAAGTTTGCATAGACGATGCTCATCCCGAAAGACTTGTTGGCATTGGAATCGACCTATCAGAGCCAGTCAAAAACGAATTGGTCTCTTTCCTTAAACAGAACGTCGACTCCTTTGCCTGGTCTTCAGCAGACATGAAAGGGATCAACATTGACGTAACCAGCCACGAGCTGAATGTCGACCCGACCTACAAACCGGTAAGACAAAAACGTCGAAAACTAGGTCCGGAACGAGCTCAAGCCGTCAACGACGAGGTCGATCGGTTATTAAAAATCGGATCGATCAGAGAGGTCAAGTACCCCGACTGGCTTGCAAATCCCGTAGTGGTAAAGAAATAGAACGGGAAGTGGAGAGTCTGTGTAGATTTCACAAATCTCAACAAAGTATGTCCAAATGACAGCTTCCCACTCCCGCACATCGACCGACTGGCCGAAGCTACCGCTGGACACCAGCTACTATCCTTCATGGACGCTTTCTCGGGGTACAATCAAATACTAATGAACCCCAAAGACCAAGAAAAGACTTCGTTCATAACTGATCGAGGCACGTACTGCTACAAAGTCATGCCTTTCGGACTAAAGAACGCATGAGCAACTTACCAACGCCTCGTCAACAAGATGTTTTCAGGGCTCCTGGGCAAAACCATGGAAGTCTACATCGACGATATGCTGGTCAAATCTTCCAGGTATGAGGATCACATCCCCCAACTAAAAGAATGTTTTATCATTCTAAATAAATACGGGATGAAACTCAACCTAACGTAGTGCACATTCGGGGTCCCATTAGGAGAATTCCTTGGTTACTTAGTAACCGAGAGAGGGATCAAAGCGAATCCTAAACAGATCGCGACATTTATGGAGATGAAATCTCCCAAAACAACGCGAGAAGTCCAGCGCCTGACTGGCAAAATAGCTGCTCTGAACCGTTTCATCTTGAGGTCGACTGATAAATGTCTACCCTTCTATCACTTGCTCAAAGCGAACAAGAAGTTCCTCTGGGATGAAAAGTGAGAAGAAGCGTTCACCCAGATTAAAGCTTACCTAAGCGAACCACCTATACTGGCGAAACCAGTGGAAGGGGAACCCCTCTACCTCTACCTAGCTGTCTCCACGGCAGCAGTAAGCGGAGTCCTGGTTCGCGACGAACAGAACGAACAACGGCCGGTGTATTACATCTGTAAGACCTTAATCGATGCTGAAACCAGGTACCCCACCATGGAAAAACTCGCTCTGGCGTTAGTAACATCACCTCGGAAACTCCGACCATATTTCCAATCGCACTCGATCATAGTGATGACCTCTCATCCACTAAGAACCATCCTTCATAGTCCAAGCCAGTCAGGACGACTGTTCAAATGGGCTATCGAACTTAGCGAGTATGATATAGAATATAAAGCTCGGACGTGCCTGAAAGCGCAAGTGCTGGCAGATTTTATAATTGAGCTCCCCCCAACCATCGAACTCGACCCGACCTCCGCCAAGAGATGGAAACTCTACGTCGATGGAGCTTCCTCGAGGCAAGGATCCGGAGTCGGAGTAAAACTGGTCTCCCCCACGGGCGAAGTGTTAGAGCAGTCATTCGGACTGGGCTTCGCCGCATCAAATAACGAAGCAGAATACGAAGCGTTAATAGCCGGGCTCAGACTAGCGATAACAATAGGAGCCAGGGAAGTAGACGCCTTCAGCGATTCCCAATTGGTCATGAGCCAATATCATGGCGACTATGAGGATAAAGACGAACGGATGGAAGCATACCTACGGGTAGTCCACACGCTCGCCGAACAGATCGAATTCTTTGATCTAACGCGGATCCCGCGAGGGGAAAACACCGCAGCCGATGCCCTAGCCGCATTAGCGTCGACATCAGATCCTAACCTCAAAAGGATTATACCAGTCGAGGGTATCAAAAAACCAAGCATCGACATAGCCCTTAAAGCTATGTCCCTGAAAGAGGACGAGCCTTCCATAAAGGACGATGTCGAACACAAGGAATGTCCCAAGGACACCAGTCGCAACATCATCGAGATTGATGATGATCTCGATCCAAGAAACGCCGTCTACGTCGCGAACGTCCCCGATGGACCAATCCAATCCGCATCCACTAGTCAAGAACCCGAGCCTAACAATGACAAAGATTGGAGAACTCCGATCATTCGATACATTACAAATGGCGAAGTACCCGACGATAAATGGGAGGCACGGAAACTCAAAACACAAAGTGCAAGGTACTGCGTCACGCAAGGAGAGATCTTTAAAAGGAGTCTCTCCGGACCTTACCTCAAATGCCTCAATAAAAAGCAAGCCCTAGCCGTGATTACATAGGCCCACGATGGGTCCTGCGGAAGCCATTCCGGAGGACGAGCCCTGGCCGTACGAATCAAAAGGCAGGGCTACTTTTGGCCAACAATGGCCACCGAATGCGAGTCCTTCTCCAACAAATGCGACAAGTGCCAAAAGCATGCCCCGATTATGCACCAAGCATCGGAGAAACTCTCCTCTATCTCATCGCCATACCCATTCATGCGATGGGGTATGGACATCGTGGGGCCCTTAGTCGCATCCGGCAAAAAGAAAGCCACACACCTATTGGTGATGACGGACTACTTCACCAAATGGATTGAAGCGGAGTCGTACCAGAAGGTCAAAGACGTTCACGTTAAAGAGTTCGTCTGGCGAAACATTGTTTGCCGACACGGACTACCCCACGAGATCGTCACCGATAACGGACCTCAGTTCATATCGAACACGTTCAAAGAGTTCTGTAGAACTTGGAACATAAAGCTGACTTACTCAACGCCACGCTATCCTCAAGGGAACGGGCTGGCGGAAGCAGCCAACAAGGCAATCATGAACAGCCTCAAGAAAAGACTCAATGAGTGCAAAACGAACTGGAGCGACGAGCTCCCAGCCGTACTCTGGGCTTACCGGACTACCCCTCGTAAATCCACCGGCGAGACCCCCTTCTCGTTGGCTTATGGAATTGAGGCGGTAGTACCAGCCGAAATCCTCGTGTCAAGCATACGCAAAGAAGAATTCCCACGACAAGAGGAACTTAACAACAAGATGATAACTGACGAGCTCGATCTCGCCGACGAAAGGAGGAACCTCGCACTAGCTCGAATCCAGAACTACCAACAAGCCGCAGCTCGCTACTACGATTCCAGAATAAAAACTCGAAGGTTTCAAGTAGGAGAGCTCGTCTTACGGAAAGTGTTCGACCATAAAAAGAAGAACACGCTGGAAAGTTAGGAGCAAAGTGGGAAGGTCCTTACCAGGTCACCGACGTTGTGAAGGACGGGGTCTACCGACTCAAGTCGGTGAAAACCCAGAAGCCTGAACTACGACCTTGGAACATCATCAACCTCAAAAAGTACTTCCACTAAGAGTACATCAACATAATCGAACTACAAAATGGCTTGATCCCCTTAAAAGGGTACGTAGGCAGCTCGACTTCGAGCGCAGCCGCCCCCCAACACAGAGCTCTTACCGAGCTCAACAGCTTCAGACGAAGTCATACTAGCTTATCTTTGTGAAATCAAAATAAGTCCGTCAATCAATATCTCTCTCTGTCTTAAAAGTTATAGTCGTTGCGAAATACTTTGCCATTATATCCTACAAAGTGATATGAAATTATTTCTTCAAAAGCTAAAGCGATATGAAATTATCTCTTCAAAGAAAAACGATATTAAGTTATCCTTTCCGAGCGACCTGAAATGGCCTCTCCTAAAATCAAGTGATATGAAATTATCCCTTCCAGAGACAAGTGATATGAAATTATCCCTTCCAAGCGACCTAAAACGGTCCCTCCAGATCGAACGAGCTGAAATTATCGTCCCAAAAAAAGCAACCTAAAACGGTCCCTCCAGATCGAACGAGCTGAAATGATCGTCCCAAAAAAGCAACCTAAAACGGTCCCTCCAAATCAAACGAGCTGAAATGATCGTCCCAAAAACAAGCGACCTAAAACGGTCCCTCCAAATCGATCGAGCTGAAATGATCGTCCCAAAGTAAGCGATCTAGAATGATCCTTCAAAAACCTATAACCCTTCTAAACCTTACACAGATTAGAAGAATTGGGGCTACCCCCTCCCCTTTAAGCAAAAAACAACGAGGTCGAGACAGTTATTCAGGCAAACGACCTCCGCACGTACTCCAAACGGATCTTTGTAAGTTTACTTCGATTCGTCCTCATACTTAGCAATTCTCACTTCAATACAGCGTTAAGCTCGAATTTTACATTACGAAAGAGTTGAATCTCGGACAATTCTCGACAAAGATCTCGAGCTCAAATACAATCGACCTGAAAGTTCACAAAGAACTCCCTAAGGCAACTAGAGACGAGTTATTTACTCGACCTCTCTGAAGAGGTTCGAGCTGTCATAACGGCCAAACTTTATGCTAAGGCATCAAAACATTAAAATCTATGCTAAGGCATGAAAGATTTGAAAAGCAATTCATAAAAAAAAGAGGACGCGATGTCCTCGAGTTCGAACAAAAGCCCACCAAGGGCAACACCAAAGATAAAAACAAAGCCCCCTCGGGCAACGAAAGTCTGAAAAGGAAATTAAAGCCCCCTAGGGCAACATCGAATAAGAACGGATTAGAATTGCTTGGAAGGAGAGGAAGCCTCGTCTTGGTTCTCTACCTGATCGTCGGTCGTCCTTTCCTCCTCGAGTCGACCCTCAACCTCATCGCTAGCTCGCGAGCTAACCCCGGTCGGTAGATTCGACCCATATTGATCGAGACGAGCATATACCTGGGTGAGAGGGCGGCCAAGATTACCGAGTCGTCTAACATCACCGCCAGGTTGAGCTTGCTGATGCTGAAGTCCGAGACCGCCGCAGCGTTCATATCCTCCATGGCTAAGCGCTTCTTCTCAGCCAAGTCCATCACCTCCTTGGTCAAATCCAGTTCGCCAGAGGCGAACTTGGCAATAAGCGCGATATCGTCCAAGGCCTCTTGAAGCCTTATCTCAGCACTCACGGCAACCTTCCTCTGGCTTTCCTTCGCCGCAATCCCCTCGAGAATCTCGAGGTATTGACCATTTAGCCCTTTCTTTGCCTCGTGGGCCGCCACCTTGATTTCAAGCTCTCGGTCGGCGAGGGCCCGGTCCAAACCAGCCTGACATTGCGCAGCCCGCATGTCCGCAACGCGACTCGCCTCTTCGGCTACATGGCTCGCCTCCTCCGCGACCAAAGCCTGAGTCAAGGCATCCTGCAACTGCACGTCCAGGTCACCCACCGTCTTCCGTAGCTCCTCCTCCCGAGCCAAGGCCCCTTGCAACTGCGCTTTTAGGTCACTAACCGTTTTCTCGACGGTATCGAGCTCACTCGCCTGCGCTATTTCTCGCAACTCACGCTCAGCCCAAGCCACGAACCTGTTCGCAGCCTCCAAGGCCTACAAGGAAAATAAAATTAAGCATGAAACAAATCAAGAAAGCGAAGGAGGGAAATTGTTACCTTCCCAGCAGCCGCCATCATCTCAGTGTAAGAATCACCGAGAGCCATATCCCCAACAGCCGGGAGCTGAACACCTGCGGGCTTAAAGTACCTCAGCAAATAGGCAACACCCTTCGGGTCATCCGCAATCGGACATTCCTTCTGGTGCCTGAAGCGCCAGTTGAAAGATCTGGAGGACCCGGAAGAGGCAGGCCTCACCTCCACACTCTGACTCGACCTTCTCGAGCTCGCTTCTGCGTCGGTTCTTTGACGCTTCGCCGGAGGAGGAGGGCCACCCCGGCTCTGACCGTTCGACCCCCTCGAACCATTCGACCGGGAGTTGCGCAAAGCAGGCTCTCCAGACAGGACCTGGACTAGTTCTTGCCCGGCCGAAAGAGGAGGTAAATTCTCCACCTCCATGTTCGCCTCTCCGGACCCTGTGACCATGGGAAGAGAGACCTGAACAGGGTTAGGAGGAGGGATTGAAGGAGGAGGAGGAGGAGGCGCCTCGCCAATGGCGAAAAGAAGGGCGTTGCTCAGGTCGCGACCTTCATTTTCTTCGCCAGATTGACGGGATCCTTCCCGTTCCGATGGCTGCTCGATCTTCGCGACATCTTTTCGAAAGAAGGGGTACTGGCGGTAGAACTGTCATCCGAAACAGGTCGATTTGCGGATAAAACAGATTCGAGTCAGCTCGATAAACATAAAGGCGTATAGCACGAACATCCTTGCACAAATCAATCAGGATACTTACTCTCTCCAGTCCGCTCGATAATCTGAAGCGGAGCCTGAACGATTCGGGTCGAAGCGGGCTGATGGGGGAGGTGCGACTCGTCTTGCGAAAGCCGAGATTGGTATAAAGGAGGTCGTCGGGCCGCAGGACATAGAGCAGCTCGGATTCGCTGGTCTGTGAAATTAGACCAGCGGATATCTCCTCCCCGAAGACGAGCAATCAGACTCGATGTAACTGGGTTCAGAGATAGTGACTCATGAGCCTCTGCAAAGAAAAACCAAAAGGTTAATAACAAGCAGCTCAACAAAGGACATCGAGGCAGTCAGGGAAACTAGTAAACCCTAAAAGCTAACCAACACTAGCCGCCCATCTCGTCGGAATAACCAAATAATCGAAGTCCTCGACCGAGTGATAATTGATCCTGAAGAAAAAATATTTACTCTTCCACACATCCCTCGTCGGGATCTCGTCGAGAATCTTCCCATGACAAGGAGAGAGGTAGTAAGTTCCGGGAAAACGAGTGTTATGTTTTACCGAACAAACCCTCATCAACTCCTCGACCCCAAAATCCACGCCCTCCTCGACGGCTCTGACTCTGAGCCCGATGACGTACCGGACGAAGTTCGGGGTCATCTGATGAAAGGCCTGCTGAAGCTGAGCCAAAACCCATGAGATAACGCGATGGATTGGAAAAAACAATCCGCATTTATCGAAATAGGTATAAGAGGCACAACAATGGCCCTCGACGACAGTTTCCGGCGACATCGCCGGCGATGGGATGATTATCTCCACCTCCGGCGGGATCCTACATTTCGCCCGCAGCTTCTGTATGTGGTCCACGGTCAAACTGGACGGTGGATGGGGACCAAACGGTCCTGCCGCCACGGTTGGACTCGCCCTGACCGCACCTTTTCGAACCATGATGATTCGGTGTATCGGAAATTTCTTTTGAGAAAAGAAGAAAGACGAAATCTCTAGAGAAAAAAGTCTCGGAGTAACAGTAAAAAGGAATAAGAGCGAAAAGCAAAAAAGGATAAAATGAGGGAGAAGAAGTTACCTTGTCGATTTGTAGTGCGAGCAGTAATGGGAATCGTGCTAGGTAACTTCCCCTTTTAAACTATCTCGTGCTCGACATCCATGGGATCTTTCGTATACCGTAATCCCAACCGCTCAATTCGAAATTTGTAAACGATTGCGAAAAAGATCGAGACAGTTGGGATCCTTCGATTCTTCGCAATCTCGACCATTGATATAAGATCTAAGGGCAGGAGTGAGTGATTGATGATTAAGTCACACCCGCCGTGGTAATGGACGCGCCACAAACAGGTTAATCCAACCCACGCGCCCAATCTTAGCCATCCGATTAAAACAAGACCCGTGAACGAGGCAAAAATGATCATTAGGGTTTCTCTAATGTCCAAGGCACGCGCGCGCCTTCCCGAGAACGTCCACCGCCCATTAACCTCGACTTGTCAAAATTAATGGGCTGGGGGGCTATTGTTGGTACTGGATTTCCCTCTAGGAAATCTGGACCATTAACAAATAAAACAAAGGCCCATAACTATGAGCCCGTTCCAGAATCAAGACAGAGAGAGAGAGAGATCAACCGTTATCTCTTGCTGCGATTGACCTCTCGGCAAGGCCCAAATCAACACCGAAGTAGGAGGCGATCGAGCTCGAGCTCGGCAGAAGACGACGTGGAGGTAGAGCAACTCGGTCTTTGCTAGTTCAACTGATCCACATAAATCTCGGAGATCGTTGCGATGGCGAGGCCGAAATATCGGAACAATAATATCCAAGTCGAGAGTATTTAAAGGAAAAGTGGCATTTCATTCAAGAGATATAAAAAAATCCCTAGCTAAGAACACTTCGACTAGATAGCTCGATCATCATACTTTGTACTCTCTTTTCGATTGTGTTTGTTCTATCTCGACGATCAATCTCAATAAAGTCTTTGATTCATAGGAAACTATACCATTTCTATACCCGAAAGTCCAAATCCACGATTACAAATTCTTGGTGTAAATCTCAGATCTCACAAGTTGGGAACGACGGGCATGTTTTTGTGTGATCAGCCTCTCACGCCCACACTTTCAATATGTTGGCATAGCAGCGGATTCTGAGCTGGATTACTGATGAGTCGTGAGAAATTTAGAACCCTCTGCGATGTGGTGATCAGTGTCTGTGCTAGATGGCACTGGCGTTTCTGCATTACGGCAACATTGTTGCCTGCCAAAACTGTGGGTAATCAAATCACAGATTAATGTGAGGGAGGGCTTTTGTGCTTACCTCTTGGATTAGAGTGGTGGTTATCTTTGTTGTGAGCTTTGTATTCTCAGTCTCGAAGACCACACCAACAACAATTAATAAGCAAAGCTCGGGATAGATAGAGAGATATGTTTAGGTAAGATCATCCTTCTCCAGCTCCTTTTGCTTCAGATTCTCCTCACCCTCAACAACATATTTGTCTTCCATGAATCCTGAAACAATACCAATTCCATGAAAAAGATCAGACAAAAGGTTAAAAAGACGATTATTATTCAAAAGTTTGTGTATGCGTTTTTGTGGTTCGTACCATTGGAGTCATGCTATCAAATTCCTTGACAACGTCTGTGATAGGTCTAGTTTTATCCCTATACTAACTGCAAGTGCACAGTGATGTAGTTGTAGTACTTAGGGTATCGAATCCACAGGGACTCTGGTCAACGATAGATAAAAACAGAAGTGATTAAACTAGGAGAAAGCAAAGATGATTAAACTAAAAGCAGAGCAGAAAAGTAAATCAGTAGCAGGCGAGTTTTGTGAGCAAGGAAGCGAAGCGTTAAGTCTAGGGAGTTCTCAGGAAATCAGGAACACAAGCAATCAAACAGTCGAAATCCAATCAGAAACTGTTCTAGAACTCAAACACAGATATAGAATTAACCAAATTCCTTTGCGATAATTCTCTAAGTTTAAGTGCAGCAAACCAAACTTTCGTTTGCGAGAACTAACAGATTAAACCAGCTTTAATTCCAAGTTTGATATGTTCACAATTAACCTGAACCAAACTTCCGTTTGCGAACAGTTTAATTGCTTATCTAGGTTCTTTCTAGCTAAATTAACCAACTTCCGCTGCATTAATCAGCCTAACATCATAATCTAAGTGGCCAGTTCAGATTAAGCATTAAGAACAACCTAAACAAAGAACTAGCAGATATGAATCCCTACTAATTAATTAAACTATAACTCCATGAAATCCCTAATGAGAATCCCTAAACTTAACAGGTAATCTACTTAGACATAATCATCGAAACAGAAAATATCTTGAATAGAAAACCAAATATCATAAAACAAAGTAAAGATCTGGGGTTCAAAATCCTCTCTCTTTCGAGAGCAGGATCAGCCCCTAACTCTCTCTGAAATAAAATAAGACTTAAAGTAAAGCGTAGCCTAAACAATGGCTTAAAACCCTTATATAATAGCTAAAACACGTTTTGGGCTTCTGTGTAAATATCTGGGCTTTTCTGCAAAATCAGCATTCTTCATTAAATCGGCGAGTCTGGCCCATTCGCATATGCAACGATCGATGCAGGTGTGCAACGATCGACGCAGTCTTCAAAACTGGGCAGTGAACTCTGTCTCTCGGACCAAATCTCCAAAATACACCAAACAGCTCCAAAATCTCCACTTCTGCTCCAAATGTGTCTAAACCTGTAAACATACTAAAAAGACTCCAAAACATAACATAAGACTCGATAAATAAGGCATATACCATGGTTAAAACCGGTAAAATCCATGGTATATCAACTCCCCCACACTTAGCTCTTGCTTGTCCTCAAGCAAGTAAAGAACCAAAGTATAAGCGAAGAGGTTTGAAAACACAGAAACTCATTTCGTCCTAGGAACTTTCACAATCACATTCACTTAGTAAGCCACTGAAAACTTCCCTACAGAACTCAAGACCACAATATACTTCCCCCACACTTAGCAACTGTCCTAAGTAAACTCCACAATCACATTCAAGCATTCAAATTCACCCTACTGACTTCTGCAAGTATTTAAGTGCGGTCTCACCTAAGGAGTATCGATCAAAGGGCACATGGATTCTTACCTTATCAGCTCTAGACCACCATACTATCTTTCTCTAGTCCCTTTCTTCTCTTTCCCTTCTTTAACAACTGATTTTTCCCCACTGGGTATCATTTTATTTTTTTTTATCAGTGTTCTTCCCGTTATGGGGTGTACTTTGGACACATTCCATGGATCACATGAGAGAAAATAGTGTTTGCTACCCTTCCCATGACCACTTCGGAGTTACTAACTCATCCTCAGTTTATTATTATTATTTTTTTACTTTATAGAAGGGGAGAAGGGAACTAAATAGGATAGGTTGACAGGCTGTGTCAGAACTAACAAGGGAATCCGACACAAAGTATACCAAGCCCTTAGGTGAGAAATCTAAGTCAGTATTAAATTGAAGTCAGTAAAAGGATCCTCTGATACCTGAAGTGATGTGGGTGTCCTCAGTAGGCTGATCTGTGTCTGGGTTTTCTAACAGTCATAGAGGCTCTGCAAGTCTGTCCAATGGTCACTTAGTTCCTGTTCAAGCGAAAAGTTTCCTCGAAAAATCATAGTTTCATACAAATTTTGACTCAATAAAACAAATTTTGAAAAACTAAGAAAACAAAAGCGTGCGTCAGTAGCTTCCTCCCCCACACTTAAACTACAATGTCCCCAGTGTAATCGAAGCATGAGCTCGGTGAAAGAATAATCAAATTGAAGAACAAACCGAAAAGTTGCAGAATACTTACCTGTCGTCGCCCTGCGTCGACCGATGTGCAATGTGTGTCGATCGATGCAAGGTGATTATCGCTCGCGGTTATGTAGATAACCGATGTCTGAACCGCAATCAATTCGTTAAACCGTAAATCGCGACTGCATCGACCGATGTGCAATGTGTGTCGATCGATGCAATGCGATTATTCCTGTTTCCCTCAGCTCTGAACACACTTAAACAGAAAAATTAAAAATACCAAATCAAAACGAATGGAAACAAAAACAAAAACGAACCTAACAGTGGGTTGCCTCCCACTCAGCGCTTGTTTTTAGTCATTAGCTTGACTATTGGAAAGAGATTGGATTCATGGTGGTTTCAACAGAGACTTTGAGTGTCTCTGTGAATATCTCTTCATCCAAGGAGGTGTATAGGCATTATGATCATGAGGCTTTCCAAGGAAAGAGAAATCAGAATCAGGGCGGGAGCGAAGCTTGGGCGGTCTACTGCGTTTTCCTGCATTCAAAGCAATGCGGTCAGGAGATTTAAGCTTAGGTGATTTATACTTTACCTTTGGTGCAGGTCTGATATCTGGAGCTTTCTGCTTATGAGCAGTTGCAGGCTCTGAAGATGTTAGAGCAGGTTCAAGAGGAACCGCTATCTTCTTCTTTCCACTATCAGATACTGTAGTTCCACCAATCTGAACTTCTTCTTCCAGATCACCTTCAGTGGAGATCATCTTCTTTGCATGAACTCGCGAAGCTTCAACTGGTGGTATTTCATTCACCTTCTTATCCATCACTTTCATGCAGTTAGCCACTTCTAGCTCTTGTCCGGAAGGTTTAGGAACCTTAGGATATGGCACCGGGGGCTTGTAAGCTCGTTCTGGCATTGTTGCAGGTTTCTGGACATGTGTGCGTTCTGTGTCGATCGTTGCATAATGTGTGTCGATCGATGCAAGGCGATTCTGTTTCTCGAAAGAACTCGAAATTGCCGTCAGAATGGCGTGTCGATCGTCACTAAGGGGGTGTCGATCGATGCATGTATCAGGCAGACAATATTCATCTAGAAAATCCGAGATTATGCTCTCTTCTTCACCTAGCAACTCAATCTCATCCCTTAAGGTCACAGCTTTGATGGATCTACACTGTTCAGCTTTCCTAGCTTCATTACGCCTTTCTATTGCTCCAGCTGTTTGTTGAACTTGGACATCTAGCTTCTTCAAATGTGTGCTCAAGTATTCAAACTTCCCATTCAGATTTCCATGTATAGCTTCCAGCTTCCTGTCGAAGTTTGCAGCAATCTTAGCCTGATCCTCTAGCAACTGCTCCATCATGGATTCTATCTTGCTCTCATAAGCTCTGTTTCCTTGAAACCCAGGACCATTTATGTAGTTCCTCTCCTCTTCATATCTTTCCAGTAACTGCTCCATCATACTTATCAGCTTACCATATTGTTTATTTTGAGGAGGAACAGGCTGATATGATGGAGATTCATAATCTCTGGTGAATGAATAGGAACCATAGCCTCCGCAGAACGAGTTATTCTGCTGATTTTCCAACATCTGTTCCATCATTCCCATTATTCTTTCGCACTGTGCCGATCGATGCAGAGTAGCGTCGATCGATGCAAGCTCGAGAATGCAACGATCGACACACAGGACAGTGTCGATCGATGCAAAGCGATTACAGGCGTACCTGAAACGCAAGAACAGAAAAAGAAAAAAATTAGTAGCAAAAATTAAAAACGAAAATCCTAGTCTAAACCCTAAGTTCAAATCTATCGAGGATTCAAAAGAGTCCCCGGCAACGGCGCCAAAAACTTGATAGGTCTAGTTTTATCCCTATACTAACTGCAAGTGCACAGTGATGTAGTTGTAGTACTTAGGGTATCGAATCCACAGGGACTCTGGTCAACGATAGATAAAAACAGAAGTGATTAAACTAGGAGAAAGCAAAGATGATTAAACTAAAAGCAGAGCAGAAAAGTAAATCAGTAGCAGGCGAGTTTTGTGAGCAAGGAAGCGAAGCGTTAAGTCTAGGGAGTTCTCAGGAAATCAGGAACACAAGCAATCAAACAGTCGAAATCCAATCAGAAACTGTTCTAGAACTCAAACACAGATATAGAATTAACCAAATTCCTTTGCGATAATTCTCTAAGTTTAAGTGCAGCAAACCAAACTTTCGTTTGCGAGAACTAACAGATTAAACCAGCTTTAATTCCAAGTTTGATATGTTCACAATTAACCTGAACCAAACTTCCGTTTGCGAACAGTTTAATTGCTTATCTAGGTTCTTTCTAGCTAAATTAACCAACTTCCGCTGCATTAATCAGCCTAACATCATAATCTAAGTGGCCAGTTCAGATTAAGCATTAAGAACAACCTAAACAAAGAACTAGCAGATATGAATCCCTACTAATTAATTAAACTATAACTCCATGAAATCCCTAATGAGAATCCCTAAACTTAACAGGTAATCTACTCAGACATAATCATCGAAACAGAAAATATCTTGAATAGAAAACCAAATATCATAAAACAAAGAAAAGATCTGGGGTTCAAAATCCTCTCTCTTTCAAGAGCAGGATCAGCCCCTAACTCTCTCTGAAATAAAATAAGACTTAAAGTAAAGCGTAGCCTAAACAATGGCTTAAAACCCTTATATAATAGCTAAAACACGTTTTGGGCTTCTGTGTAAATATCTGGGCTTTTCTGCAAAATCAGCATTCTTCATTAAATCGGCGAGTCTGGCCCATTCGCATATGCAACGATCGATGCAGGTGTGCAACGATCGACGCAGTCTTCAAAACTGGGCAGTGAACTCTGTCTCTCGGACCAAATCTCCAAAATACACCAAACAGCTCCAAAATCTCCAATTATGCTCCAAATGTGTCTAAACCTGTAAACATACTAAAAAGACTCCAAAACATAACATAAGACTCGATAAATAAGGCATATACCATGGTTAAAACCGGTAAAATCCATGGTATATCAGTCTGTGAGCTTGGCAATGTCTTCTTCGTGGGAATAAAACACTTAATTTAGCATATTTTATGTAAGCTATACTCCCATAATCACTACAAAACTCAGTTTTAAGCCTTACCGATACGAATTTGCATTCTGGTGTTCCTGTAAAAGTTGGATCCAGTTCCTGCCAATAATTAGACGTTAGAAATCATCAAAGCATCGACAGATGAACAAACCATACAAAGACTTTGTATATCAGGAGCCAACGATCGGATGTTGATGTTGTTTGTTGTTATACACGCATCAATTAATGGCCATAGCTGCAGAGACACCCAAAAGGAAGCTCAAAGCCAAAGAAGCAGGCAACTTACCAAGCAATACGTTGTAGTCATAGAGAAGTTGAAATTTCTTCTTGATGTCGATTGCGTCCAGTTCAGAACCAGAAGACCCTTCACTGAAACTCTGCAACAGTAAGATATTGATTTAGATCCTTGTTGCAACCGATGTTACTCCTTAATAAACGCAAAATTTAGATACATCTATTGTTCACTTCTACTACTAAGACCTAAACCATACGACACAACTACTATTATAAGTAATCAACAATGGTATATATGTAAGCCATACCCATCGGAGGAGGTAGCGGGATTATATCGTCATCACTGAGAGAAAGCGGATGGCTTTGAGAAGAGTGGCTTATACTCTTCTTATTAGAGAATTTATCTCCATGATCCAAAGAAGAAGCTGAATCGAAAGATTTCATTTCTAGGCTTGCATGTTGTTGAATTACATTCTGGAAAGAAGAAGCTGAATCGAAAGATTTCCTTTCCAGCTTGATCCCCTGAACAATCATACATATAACACATTAGAAGGATACATTGTGGGAAAAGTGCACATAAAACTATTAAATCAATCAAAAAGAACCCAATCGGGAACTTATACAATAATCTCTTAAAAATTAAATAGGCCTAAAACCAATGACTGACTCTGCTTGTGACGTGACCATGGATCGATCACCATAACTCATAACCTAAGTCAAAGTCTCAAGCACCCAGAACGGAATCGACGACGGATCACATGAAAATGAAAATCAAGCAAACCAAAAAGGTCGGCTGAGAAAAGAAATTACTTGATTAGGCAAGCGTATTGGAATTGTCAGATTTTTCGAGGAGATCGGCAACATCCTCGTACTTAGATATGAACCCATCCATTGAGCTTCTTCTCAGATTTCATCTCAAATTCCTTTGCTCTCACCAATTTTCATCAAAAGGCCATTGTAAAAAGACCATGTAAGAGACTGTGCTGAACCGGGTGGAATCGAAAGGTTTGGTTACTGATGAGAGAAATTTGGATTGGGCAAACATATATTTAAATCGGCGGGTGATTAACGGCAGTGAGGAGACAGAAAAGTCGATTGAAGCTGTATGTGCCATTACTATGTTGATGCAGTGGTGTCTCTTGCGATGCATAAGGAAGCAGAGTACTTGGTCGAAGACGACGAAAGTTATAGTTTAGTGGGCATTACTTATGGTATGGGCTTCTGCGAGATGAAGGTAATGGTATGAAGTTTTTGATGACGACATTAAGAGTGATTTTATCGACGGCCCAATTGAAAAAATAAATAGGACACGTGGATGGCTTAAGAATGAGAGAAAGTCTCTAATTATATAATAGATTATATATAAAAATGTTTAAAAATTTTGCCATGTGTATTCCCCGAATTTATCCTGAGTTTTCGATAACTCGCTAGGCCCGAACTGACAACACGGATAACGCCTAGCGCGTTTCCGAACAATGGTTAAAACTATTGTGAATAGGCTAAGAAGTTCTCATTTGAGAAATTCATCACATTTTTTCTTTTCTCATTTCATTATTTTTATTAACCTATAGAAAAATCATGTTAGGCTTCACAAATCAATTGGGCCACGTTTGTTATGGTTGGACTTTGTGAAATCAGTAGCTTCTCATTGACAATATTTTTTCGTCTCTCAAATAATGATTCTTTTTTAATTATAATATTATATTAATAAAAACTCGATCTAAATCAGAAATAACCAGATATAAACCGAAGAGAACCGAAATTAAAATCTTAACAAAAGTAGGCCGAAGGTAAATCTTTAGACCAACTAAACCGAGCCAGTTAGGGTAACCTAATTTAGACCCACTCCCTTCGCTTCGTCCTTTCTCGCCGGCGGCGCCACCGACTTCTCCAGACTCAGGTGTCGAGATTCCACGGACTGAACCATCGACTTCCAGAAACCCTTAGTCTTCTCTTTCCAGGAGGTACCAAATCCATTCGAGATTCATATCCTCAGATCCGCCTCGAACCTTACCTTAACCCGATCTCGAAGGCACCAGAGCAGGCGATGATGGCGAATGGTCCACTTCTCTTATCTCCGTCGGCTCCCCCCCCCCTCCCCCTTCGTGAAATCCTCACCAAGCGCCTCCACACTCTTCGTCGACACGCTGTGACCCCAACCTCGACTTCTCCGGCGGCTTCCGCTGCTAACTAGACTCGCCTCCGACTTTGGCGCCTGCCTTAGCTCGCCGCTATCCTCACACAGCCTCCTAAGCATGACGACTTACGAACTCATCAGATAGATCTGGTCCGCCTTGCTGTCTCTGGCGCATACCTTAGCTCACCGATGTCCTCTGGCGGCCTCCTAAGCTTGATGACACAGAAACAACATAACAAAACCGACCCACTCTGAAGAAGACATCCTACCACGCACAGCCGAGCAAGTCAACCTCAAAGCATCTTCCGATCTCCTTCATCTCCAACCCAACGGATCTGAAGCTCTAACTGTTGGGAATCCGAGCCAATTCTACAGATTCAGAATTCTCGCGAGTTCCCGATAGCCTAGGATCTAGGGTCTAGTTAATTGAATCATGGATCTCACCTCGTGATTTCCTGGTGTGTGGCAACGGAAGATTGATCAGGTAGCACGAGATCTATTGCGCCTCAGATGCTGCGCCTCTATCGTAGTCCACACGCACACAAGCTGGAATCCGCCGGGTTGCTAGCACCGGGACTCGGATCTCCCTGGGAACTGAGTTTCTCTGAGGTTTCTGTGTTTTCTCTCTGAGAAAACACTCTGGGCGGCGCAGAAGAACCAACTCTCTTAGGTCGAGATATAAAACGTACTTATATACTGACCTCGAGGTGAACCGAAACATCAGTTTCGGTTTCGCCATTGTGTCGACCGACACACTTATTGGTGTCGATCGACACACGTCCTGTATCGACCGACGCACCCAATGGTGTCGATCGATACACCCCTTTGAAACTTATATTCGATCTGTATCCAATACATATCGATCAGACCATATGCCAATGATCAATTCCCATGCAGAGTATATCCAACTTGCTTAGGTGTGTGACCCTGTAGGTTCACACGATACTGGAAATGAGTTACAATTCATTTGTCATAAGCGGTTTCTAGCAAAACGTTATGACTACCCAGTACCACATGAATTTTCCGATCTCGACAATACAATTATCTCTAGAGATTGTACAATGTGATTTCAGGACATAATCCCAACAATCTCCCACTTGTACTGGAATCACCTATTCCTATAATCCCTTCGTCTCTATATCTCGATATGGCATAAGGCAAGAGACTGTGTCATCCTTATTGTAGCCAACATCATGTTCTTCGAACTTCTGATCTATACTAATAAACAAACGACTGACAATCACCTCGTTTGAGCACGGCCATGCATTTTCTCAGTATCAAATCTTCGATGGGCCCTGAGATATTTATCTCCCGATATACAGGAGGGACAAATCCCATTTTATTCCATCCCTGTTTTTACACATACTTCATGATACGTCGAAACAATGCCGTTATAGCCGCCAGTTACGGAACGACGTTTGACAAGGTCAAAGCGCACCAATTCATATGCTAGAAAGCATGATGAACTCAGGTCTAAGGACCATACTCTATAGTCGTAATGAGAACCTCCCATGACACTTATATATAACTATCCTGTGGAGTTCTCATTAAGCGGGTCATGTCCGATCATATGTTCACCAACATATATCTATGTGACTGACTGTGATAATCATATCATTGACTCCATGAAACTTAGTCCAACAGTCACCTCACATGCTAGTCTGCGCGGTTGTTAGTGTCCCATTTTAACAACCTTGACTAGGGACAATCATAATTTATGTCATCTTTTACTTATAGGGTTTCATGATCAAGTCTTCAACTTGATGACCTATAGGATGACCATAAAGTACTTTGGGACCATTATTTAATTATCCAATAATTAAATAATACTGATGTCAGTTTTAACTTACAAAAACATTGCCAAAGCATGTCTATGTAAAGTTTACAACATAACTAAAATAACTCCCACTAGAATCAAGATCATCTTTTCAGATATCTTACACCTACAGCAACAGAATAAATTCCGTGCTTAGGTTGTGGGAGAGAGTGCGGTGCTATTGCTTGAAACAATTTCAACAAATTATACCGCCATTCAGATAAAAGCACTATTCTACGGTCTACTGCTTGGAGCCTTTCCAACAGTTAGCACCGCTATTCAGACAAAGAGACATAACCAGGTGGGAACCGGGAATCGTCTTTGTCCGACTAACTACTTTCAACTGGTTTGTCACTTTATCAGTTCACCACGAACCTATCCTTAGTGTTTCTCAACAATTGGGATATTTCTGGTAACTATTCAGTGACTATTACCGGAGTACATTGGTATTTTCTCGTCATGCTTTATGCATAAGCTGCACCTAGACGAGCGCAAAATATGGCATTCATGATGGATTCTGTTTCATCAGCATAAGCAATCACATTCATTAATACTAGTTCAGACAGTGTTCAAAACACTTCATCTTGCTAATATTGTTACTAGCTCAGCCAGTGTCCAAGACACTTCATCTTGCTTAGATTTATTGCCATAAGACCTTTGGTATGAAGCCATTCTTGGAGTCAAGCACATCAGAACTGTCCAGTACCTTATCAACATAAGGATTTTGACACGATCCAATTAGCTTACTCAATCTATATCAATAGATTCTCATTCCAAGAATTCACTCGGCTACTCCCATGTCTTTTGTTTAAATTTGACTTTCGACCCAAATCTTAACAAGACTTTAGCGTCGGAACGTCGTTTATGAGATTCAAGTATGTTATCTACATACTGTGTGAGAATTGCCATTACGCTCCCACTAGTCTTCTTGTAAACGCATGGTTTCTTTTCTTTCTGATCAAGTCAAAACCTTTGACCAATTTATCAGAATGTTGATTCCAACTCCAAGATGTTTGCTTCAATCCAGAAATGGATCGGTGAAGCTAACATGCATACCCAGCCAATTTTCGGAGTTGGGGCTCACCATCGCTTCTTCGAATTTCGCATGTTCGTCACTTTTCAATGATCAACAGATCACGACAATTGGTTACGAGAAATCACTCTCGAGTTAGTGACGGATCCTTCCGGATCTGCAAATTTCAGGCTCCACAGTTGCAGATCCTACAGTACTTTGTAGATCTCACCCCTGCTCTCCCTTAACAGGTTGAACAGCTTACTGTGTTTATCGAATTTCTTCGATGTGTACTTTTACTCCCACTGTTCCTTTTGAAAGTATCACCTTTCTTAAAAGACACAGTTCTGGGCAACAAAAGTACTAAGCCTTGGTTTCCTCAGGACAACCAGCGATGTGGAACTTATCATATGTGGGTTCAAGTTTGTTTGTTGACTACTGTCTTACACAAACCTTGCAATCCCAATTAATCAGAAAAACAAATTTGGAAATCACCCAGTCCACATCCAATGTGGTGTTTTTCACTGATTCTGACAGAAACCTTTTTAGCGTGAACATAGACATTTCAGAACGTATTCTTAAATAGTTATGGAGGATTCATGTGATTCATCATTAATCGAATCATATCTCATAAGATCTGATTCATTCTTTCAGATGATCACCCAATTCATGACTAGTATTTTCCTCCGCGATCCAATCGAGGATCTCAATACTTCTGTCAGATTGGTTCTACACTTCATCTTGGAACTCCCTTAAGGGATTCCAGCTTGTGTCTCATCAAATGAACACAGCCATGCTTATTGATGCCATCAATAAGGTAATGAAGTACAGAATATTTCCTTTGACAATAATGCTAGTTGGGCCGCATACATCAGTATGTGTAGGGCCCAATAAGCCTCTGGCCCGTTTCCTTTTAGCTCTGCTAAATGGGCCTTAGTCATTTTGGTCCAGTGAACAGAATTCATATCTCAAATGATTAACAATCGAATGAGTCCAAAACTATGGAATTACTGAATCCGCTTCACACTTGTGGTTAAACGACTATACCAAAGAAAGATCGAGTTCGAGTCATCAGACTTAAACCGTTTGGTATTTATGTTATATTCTAACTCTTGTTGGTTTGAGATACAAAACCCATTCCAAACGGGGTGCTACCATTAAATATTTCATTAAGATCAAAAGGACAAAACTTGTCTTTTATCAGAATGAAAAACATCCAAATTCTCAAAAGAAAATGAAAGACATTTTGCATATAACAAGTACATGGTGGCAATTAATTTCAAAAACCAAGTAGGAAAGGCTCCTACAAGTGGAGAATCTCTACGGCTCATGGAGCAACCATTGCTTCAACCAGACACGCAGTTCCACTTGTCATTTCTTCAACGTTCTACTGTCGCTTAGGTCCTGCATATTTCAAAATATCAGTACCGCAACAAGTATCCAATACTTATGTAGAACTTGAATTAATAACACAATACCTGAATAAGAAGTACCATACATCTTCTCCATCTCTTGTGAATCTTCCAAGAATTTTATGCAATCTCTCTTCCAATGCCCCGACTCTTTGCAGTAGAAGCACTTACTAACACCAGATGGGCTTGACTTGGGCTTATAAGATGACACATGCTTATCATGATTCCAAATCTGGACGGCCTTGCCTTCACCTTTGTCTCTACAAGATTTCTCAAATCTTTTACCCCTTTTGATGTTTTGCTCTGCTGTCTTGAGCATGCTATGCAGCTCAGTCAACGTCTTCGTCAAGCCTTTCTTGATATAGTTCTTAACGAACTTGTCATAGCTTGACGGCAGTGACTGCAGAATGATGTCAGTGGCCAACTCTAAGCTGACAGGACATTCCAGTTTCCCCAGGTTATCAATGTAACCCATCAGTTTAATGACATGAGGACTTACTGGAGCATCCTCTGGTAGTTTGCACCCAGTGAGAGACTTCACCATCTGGAATCTCTCAACTCGTGCCAGATCTTGAAACTTCAGTTTCAGGCTGGTGATTATCTCTATTGGCGACTCCATGTTCTCATACTGACTCTTCAAGTCTGAGTTCATGGAAGCCAACATCAGACCACGCACATCTACCACATCAGTATAATGCTTATTCCAAGCATTATACACTGCATGCGAGCGATTGGTCCCAAGCTTTTCTGTAAGAGCCTTTTCAAGGACATAGTCCTTGCTCTCCTGCTTGAGAATGAATCTCAGATTCCGATACCAATCCAGGAAGTTGGATCCATTTAACTTGTCCTTCTCAAGGATGGATCGCAACGAGAAAGTAGTCATAGACATAAGCTGAAATCCAAGAAAAACAAAGATTTAGTTATGCATATGATGAGAAGTCTTATCAAATAAGAAAACTCGCATTATATTCAAACAATGTTTCCTCTATGAACATAATGATCCAAGATCCATACTTCACCAAAATGTGAGTGGGCGACTCGCCATTACCCAAACTTTAGTTATCTAGGTAAGCAAATTATTGCTAATTGCACTCAGTACAACTCTTGGTTGTGGATGAGACAAATTATGTCTAATCCACTCTGATGTCTCTGGGCCCAGAACTTACGATAGCCCAGTCAAGTAAACCAATCTCTTTAGTCTTGTGATCATTGACAGTTGCACTACAAGTCTGTCAATGAGCACCTGCCTTACCCATGCAGCAGTGGATACCAAGGACTCCAAGACTATCCAATAAACGACACGAGTTTTGACAGTAGGCAAGATTGGGCAAGACATCAATGTTACTTGATATTTAGTTGAGGAAACTAAAACCAAAAGTTTAGCAAATCAATTTCTTAGGTCATGTAATTGTTGATGTTAATGCACTGCAAGTCCATCAATGTTATTACCTGCCTTACTCACGTAATTGTGGACACCAAGCTCTTGGCTAGACATCACACAACGAAATGAGTCTTGACAGTTGACCAGATTGAAGCTAAGCTTTAATCAAGGTTTTGGTCGAGTTTGGTTTCTGCAAATTCAAGGTTCAATAACCAGAATTCCAAGCACTGTGTCGATCGACGCAGACTCTGTCTGTCGATCGACCTAACCAAACAAAACCGGATTTCAATGACCGGTTAATTCAATTAACCCGGTTCATCGAACCAGTTATGTCGATCGACGCAACCCATGTGTGACGATCGACATAGACCTAAACCGCAGATAGTTCTTGATAACCGGTCCAATTCAATTGAACCGACTTATCTGATCAAACTGATCTTAACCAATCGGTTTATACTAATTGGGATGATCAGTTCAATCCAATTGAACCAATTCATCCAATTTAAACCGTTTAAACCAGTTTCAACTGATTGCGATAACCAGTCCAATTCAATTGAACCGACTTATCCAATCAAACTGATTTATCCCATCGGTTCATGCTAATTGAGATAATCAGTTCAATCCAATTGAACTAATTCATCCAATTTAAACCGATCTATTCGGACTTAACCAAGCATGATAACCGGTCCAATCCAATTGAACCGATTAACCATTCGCTCGGCCTGTGTCGATCGACACTCAACCTGTGTCGATCGACGCAGTAGGCCTTTTAGGTTTTCTTCGAGAAAACCCTAGCCGCCGAATATTGGTCTGTGTCGACCGACACTCAAACTGTGTCGATCGACACTCGACCGTGTCTGCTCTGTGTCGACCGATACACCCAGTGTGTCGATCGACACATAAGGCTTTCGGTTTTTCTTCGCGAAAAACCCTAGCCGCCGATTCTGTCGAATTCGCAACTCTGTGTCGACCGACACACTCAGTGTGTCGATCGACACCATGCGAAAACACAGAATCGGACTTCTGTTTCAATCGATCTAACATGCTATTGTTCATAAACTTATATGAGCGAAATCAATTCATTAGATTCAATTAAACAGACTGATTCAATGGAAAAACCCTAAGGCTCTGATACCACTGTTGGGAATCCGAGCCAATTCTACAGATTCAGAATTCTCGCGAGTTCCCGATAGCCTAGGATCTAGGGTCTAGTTAATTGAATCATGGATCTCACCTCGTGATTACCTGGTGTGTGGCAGCGGAAGATTGATCAGGTAGCACGAGATCTATTGCGCCTCAGATGCTGCGCCTCTATCGTAGTCCACACGCACACAAGCTGGAATCCGCCGGGTTGCTAGCACCGGGACTCGGATCTCCCTGGGAACTGAGTTTCTCTGAGGTTTCTGTGTTTTCTCTCTGAGAAAACACTCTGGGCGGCGCAGAAGAACCAACTCTCTTAGGTCGAGATATAAAACGTACTTATATACTGACCTCGAGGTGAACCGAAACATCAGTTTCGGTTTCGCCATTGTGTCGACCGACACACTTATTGGTGTCGATCGACACACGTCCTGTATCGACCGACACACCCAATGGTGTCGATCGATACACCCCTTTGAAACTTATATTCGATCTGTATCCAATACATATCGATCAGACCATATGCCAATGATCAATTCCCATGCAGAGTATATCCAACTTGCTTAGGTGTGTGACCCTGTAGGTTCACACGATACTGTAAATGAGTTACAATTCATTTGTCATAAGCGGTTTCTAGCAAAACGTTATGACTACCCAGTACCACATGAATTGTCCGATCTCGACAATACAACTATCTCTAGAGATTGTACAATTTGATTTCAGGACATAATCCCAACACTAACGAATCCGCCGGAGATCTCTCACGGCAACGACGGCAGTGAGTCAGTGACCATCATCACCGGAGAGATCTCCTCCACCGACAACAAGAAGCGAAAGAAAGAACTCTCTAGCGAAAAAATATCAAGGTGTGTGGGGTTCAAACCCGTTCCAATACACTACAAGATATATTCAGAGAATGATTATGTTCTTAAAGAACGAAGAAATTATAGGAGAACAAGAGCACATCGATTGGTATAAATCAAAAGCTTTCAAAATTCGATAGCAATCATTTGATTTTTTTATGTTCTTGTTTCCCTTTTTTACTGTGCTTTCCCCCTTTTATGTAGGTTTGCTTGGATTATTTATCACTTGTGAAAAACCATAACCGAAGAAAGAAGATTGTCCATAAGGTTTAGGCAAAAAAAAAAAAAAGATGCATTTGTTGTATTATGTTCTACAAAAACAAAAAAGTATGTAGTCTGTCGTAAAAATAAATGCTTCCATTAGACCGTTGTTGACCAAACGAATTCGGAAAATAGACTATCATTTATCGTCTGCCGTCTGCTGCTACTCCGGTGGCTCGTGTGGAGCTCCTCCGTAGGCGTGGTGGTGTTTGCAGGTCCGTCTCCGGTTGATTTTCTGAGTAAGTTGCCTTGCAATTTTTTCAGATCTAATCCCTGTTTTGATTGGTTGAGTTGGGTTCGGTGAAGCTGGTTAAGCTTGGCTCGTCTAGGTCCTGGTATATATGTTGGTCATGGGCTAGCAGGTGATGGTTAGTTTAGCTTTGAGGTCCCTTGGTCAGATTTCGGTCTCTGGTTACAGTTTTGGAGGGTTTGGCTCGCTTCAGAGTTTTTCTTAGCTTTGCGACTCCGGCTTCGTTCCTGGCTGCGTTTTGTTTGTCTTGGTTGTTTCGGGTGGCATGGATTCTCGGTCCCAATCTATATTATTTGGGTTCTTGGTTCTTGGTTCTTTTCGCATCGTGTCATTGGTCGTCAATTGGTTAATGGTATGTTTCTTCGTCTTCCTCGGTTGGGTCTGCATAGGACTTGCTCGTGGCTCTGTTGAAGCCTTTTCAGAACGTCGGTGGATCAGCCGCAATAATATCGACATTGGATGCTTCTCCGGCTTGTTCTCGCTTCATGAGGTCCATGCTTCTGGAGTGCCTTGTTTGACTGATCGTGATCTATTTCCCTAATGCTTCAGCTTCTGCTTTAATCCTGTTTAGTTCTTGTTCATGTTTAATTTTGTTTATCTTATGTTAGTCTCCCTTGTTTGGGTTTTTGGTTCCGGTATCGATGTTTGATAGCCTGCTTCAATATTCCAAAATGGTATCCCAAAAATGCATTTATGAGTTTTATATTTTATTTTTAAATTATTATTTTTTATTTTATGTTTCAATTTTTATTAATATAATATTATTATTTTATTTATCACTTTTATCAAGCAACTCTTAATTATTGATTTACAACTATTTTAAGTTTTTTACTAGATTCTAACCCGCGCATCAGCGCGAAACAATTTTTCTTTTTACGAAAAATATTTTAGTAAATATTTATTCTTTAGATTTTGATTTTCAAAATTTTTATTTAGGTATACACATTTTTATAGTGTAGGTCTGGACATTAATGTCTTAGGTTTGAGTTTATATTGGTTTTATTAGGATAGAAAAGTTTTGGATTCATATAAAAACCGTTAGAATTTCGGTCGGATTTTTTTGTCAGTTTCATCTCGATATATGTTGATTCTATTTCAATATTACGAACCTAGAAAAAAATGGGTTGGTTCGAATTTGAGTATTACCCAAATACATAAAAAATATTTGAAACCCAAAAACATTAAAAACCTAAAAAATATACTTGAAACACGTAAAAATATGTATAAATTATAATATAACTAAAATATAAAAAATATATCCAAAAACCGAAACTAAAAAAATCCAAAATTTTAAAATATATCTGTAAAATCTAAAAATAAATAATATATTTAATATTTGTGGATCATTCGAATACCCAAATGGATCTCTAGATGGAACCAAAAATGATCTAGACACATGGGCAACGAATACTATTACCTAATAGGATAAAATACATATACTCGAATCTGATTTGAACTGTATTTTGGGTCGGCTCTAGTTCAAATTTTTGGATCAAGATATAAATGTCCACGACAAATATGGAATACTATAAATTTATTTATTAAATATGAATTTTTTTTAGATATTTGTAGTAGTTTTTGGAGTAAAACTCATAAATTAGTTTATTAAATGCTGATAATTTTGTATTTTTAATTACTATATGTATATGTATCTACGAATCATATTTGTTTAACTAGTTTAATTTGGCACACACAAACGTAATTAAAAAGCTTAATTATATATCAACATATTAATTTACATTATTTGGATTTCAACTTTAAAGTTTTAAATTAATCAACTAAAAATTACTTAAATACAAAATAATATTAGTTAAAATTTAATATTTGGTATATGCGATCATAAAAGCCTACAATCTTTTTCATACAGTTCGACAATTTTAAATTATGATAATTAAACTTTTGTGTTATATATGTTTTCAATTTCTGATGTAAACTATTATTTTACCTACTATGTTGAATTTATACATTATAAATATTCAGTTAAAATTTCGATTTTAATTGTTTGAGTTATTAAATTTACGGAAATAATAATATTAGTTACATTTGAAAACAAAATATGAATCATATATTATAAATTCGGATATTATTAATAACATATCTCAACAAAACCCGTCCCGTATAACAGGTAAAAGAAAAAAAAAATATTAGTAAAAGTCCATAAAAGTTGTAATAAATTAATTATTTCTAAAATTGGTTTGTTTTTTTCTGAGAGTTTAATGAATTTGGGTTAAAATAAATAAATGATTGGGTGAAATTTCATTTTCTAATACTGGATGAAAAACTAATTATTTTCTAAAATAGATTTGTTTTAGATTATGCTTTTAACTAATTTAGATAAAACTATATAAAATATTCAATACTTTAAGGTGGAAATTGCTTTTATTTTGGAAATATAATCATTACTTATTTAATTAATTAATATAAAATGCGTATGTATGTTTATATTTTGATTTATTAATATATAAATCACATTTGTAGTATTAATATTCTAAATATTAATTAATTTTAAACTTCTGAAATTGAATATTATTAATTGATATCTTAAATACTTTTCAATATCAATTGTGTTAATTACTATTTTATTGTTATAAAATATTTATAGATTAAATACTCCAAAAATATCATATACCAAAGATTTATTTGTAATATTTATTTCCTATATTAAAGGCAATAAACAACTTTCCTTGTATTTAGCATTTTTGAAATTATTTGATATTCAAATTAATAAAAATAAAGAAATGGCATGATTGTAATTACATTAAAAAATTAAAATTAATGGCATTCTCTTATTTGTGTTTATGTTTTAATAGTATAGATTTTTCTTTCAGTTACATTTTGACATATGTTAATATAAAATTAAAAGTTACAAACCTTTAATAAATATATATAAATGCAAACTTAATTAAATAGAAATAAAATAAAAATAATATGAGTATCTTAAAAATAAAAAGTAAACATGATTTTCAATAAGAATAGATCGACTAAATATTATATGAATATCTAAATAATAATAAAGATATATAACTTAAATAGAATTATGAGAGTAACTAATTAAAAGGATATACTTCTGTTAAACTATATATTTAAACTTAAAAATAAAACTTATTTAAAACAAAAAAAATTATATATCTATACATATAAATGAGAAGTAAATTCGGCCAAATATGAGGTTTCAACACGAGAGTGCTCTAGACGAGGATAATATTGACGTGGAATGGTGACATGTATAGCCAAAAAATAACTAAAAAGGTTTAGAGTTGAACTTATTTACGGGAATGTCATTACATCGATTTTTATTCATTTCGTTAATTATATTACCCAAAACATATCACAATATCTTTCCGATATCTTATTAGTTCGATTTTTTAAAAAGAAAATTATATGGTATATATAAAACTTCCAAGAGAATATTTTTAGTCTCCAATGAAATCCTATATAAGGTGAGCTCGGTCTAGAAACATAATCGTTTGCATCTTCCATTTTTCTAAGAAGTTTTTTTTCTATGTTTTTTTAGGCTATGGCATTATTCTTCCGGATCATTAAAAGTTTAATCAATGATCCGTTATCATTCATATTACTTTCTTCTTCTTTTCGATGTAAAATGTATTTTTAATGGTTTTTAGTTTTTCATTCTGTTTTAATTTTAAAAAGAAGCTCGATTATCTCAAATTTTGGTGAATGATGTGAGGTGAACTAACAAACGTTTGCAATTGAATAAAAAGGTGTGTGAATTTATACTCGAGATTTAAAAGTCCGATGGAAGGTTGTTATACCAAAACGTTCTTAATTCACTCCACATGTCATGATTGTCGTAATGAGCCTATAATCCGAATAAGTGTTGCTTGTTACTATAGACATGAATTTGGTGGTAAACGATGGATTTGGTAAATACACTTTGAGTACCATATAAGGTTTAGTCCCGATAGTCCGAAAAAAGTTTCGATAATAGTAGTCGAATGATAGATGTAATAATCCATCATTCCGATAAAGTACGATAATATTTGTTGTCAATACATCCGATTTTTCCGATTAGTCCCGATAGTCCGAATAAATTTTTTATCATTGTTGTCAAGCTCGATTTATAAACGATGGATTATTTAAATATTTTTTAAAATCCCAAAAGAAGTAAGTGGACTTTAATGGAATGTGCAATTGATTTGTATCGATTTAATGAAAAAGTGCAATGGAAAGGTAAAATATTCCAAAAAACTATAAACTCTTCACTTTCTTCTTCTTTCTTCTCGCTTTCATTATCTGGTATTTCAAAGAGCATACCCACAAAATAAATCCAATTCATGATATTGCTTCTAAAAATATACAGTTTCACAAATTTTTTTGATATTATTAGTTATAAGGATACTCAAAGGAATCTTATAGCGCAGGTTTTGAGGGCGTGGTTTTTTACTCATTATGATGCTCCCTTGGAATTAATTTTCTCCGATGAAGATGTATTCTTCTTTTAATCTATACACATAGGTGTACTTCTTTAGAACCCTTTCATCTTTTTGCATTGATAACACCCCCAAATCCGGGGGAGTTTTTATTTGGTATTTTTTTGGTAACCTTTGGTTATTCAAAACTCATATTGATATTTTGTTATAGTCAATAAGGAAGTCGGATTCAAGCCGTGTCGTACGGAGACAACGTCCGAAAGTTTCTTTTTCTTTTAGAGTAAGAAGATTGCTGATTTAATTTTTCTGATTTTAGGATTTCGTTAGGGCTAAAGTATGACAGAGTATGCCCAACTTTTAAGTACATTGTTATCAATGTCGGAACAAAAATCATTCAGAACTTCAATACTACAACTTTTGATGATCTCTTGAGCATAAAACCAATCCAAGAAATTGTTGATGAGACGGTTTCAGATAAATATTCAATTGGTAAGTGTTGTGTTATAGTTTTTCTGATTAGAATATGATGAAAAGAAGAATAGCGGATATTGTAAAAATTGTGGTTTCTGCTTTTTCGTTAACTTAGATTTGAATGAATTTTCCCCTATAGATGTTGTTGAGGGCTATAACATTGGTTGGAAAGCTTGAATGGAAACATGACTCTTCAGAGCCATGTTCGTATTCACGTAGCCTTGCTAAAATCCAATTCACACTAAGAGATTCCGAGTAAGTTATTCACATGGTTTAAGTCTCATAGTTTTATAATCACCTAAACCTTGCTAAATAATTTTGTTGGAATTGAAGAAAAAGGCAAATGCACAATTGCTGAGGAGTTGTCACGACGTTGTGAACAAATTCCTGACAAGCATTTGTTTGTTTTGCTTCAATTTTTCTGAATCAAAAGATTTAATGGTATGTTGATATGTTTTCGATAAAATTTGAGTAATGCATTATTTTTAAAATAATGAGAGTTTTTAATTCGTTTGTACGGAATACATAGCTTAGAGGTAAAGAAGGATCTTCTTCTATTGACTATCATCGTTTAACTGGAATGAGTTGAACAAGTTGATGAATAGGTATTAATTTGGATAAATTGCCATATTGAGATTAATATGATTATATAAATTATTAAAAACATCTAACATATTTCCTTGTTTGATTTTGTGTAGTTACCCTCATCCTCTTCCGACATGGTACCCAAACGAGCACAAGGCTCTCGAACTTTATTAAACTCTCCTTCAACCTTATTCTAAACTCTTAAGACTCTGTTAAGTTTAATTTAAGATTTTTAAAAACCATTGTAATGATAGCTAACTGTTTGGTTTCTATTTTATTGTTATGTCAAACTATTGGTTAATTTTGATTTTGAAATTCGTTTACAATATTGCAAGTTAAACAACTTTATTATAATTTCGAGTTTAATCCATAAAAAATATTGAAAAACTGATTAATATCTTAACAAATGATTGATATGTCAATATATAAAAATGAATAAATTGGAAAAATAAAATAAAAGAATATTCTACATTTCGAGTAAATCTATTGTTAAACACAATATTCTGGTGAGGTGTAACAAAATATTGTATGTTAGCTTATTAATAAAATAATGATTGTAGTTTATAAATTTAGCATATAATATATTCGGAAAATCTTAAATTTCTGAAAATTACCAAATATTTGTATTACTTTAATATCTTAACAAAAATATCTATACATATAAATGTAGATACTAAAATCTTAAAAATAATTTAGATTTTCATGTATAAAATAGAATTATTATGAACAAAGGAAAAGAATATTCTACATTCAGAAAAATCAAACGGTTGTACATATCATATTTAAATGTAACGATTGTAGTTTACAAACTTAATCAAGAATATGTCCCAAAAATCTGAAATATATGACTCTTACCAAATATTATTTATAACTTTCATCGAATACCACCGTGTATGATAAGTTGTTTTGTCAAGAAAACAAGAAACTTACAATCTCTGAGATTGTAATTGATTATGAAATAATCATACATTTTAAAATGCATTATACTTGAAAAACCCACATAATTATTTTTGGGTTTTTCAATGCGTTGTAATTGATGAAGCATAGAAAATGCATTACATGTGACACCATTGACTCAATTGATTTGAGTCAAAATTGGTACTACCCTGCATGTGCGGTATGCAACAAGAAAGTGTACGACGCAATTAATGATGTTGATGATGATGAAAAACCAGTTGAGTTTGATTTTATTACGTGCAAAGAAATTGTTATAAATGTTAACGCAATGTATAGTACAAACATTAAGTTTTCTTTATTGGGATATTATGTATCGACTTAATGTTACTATTCATAGCAGATTTTTGTAATCAAATTGTGTAGGTATTATATTGTTCTTCGGGTTAAAGATAATTCTGAAACAGAAACTAAGTTTATGTTGTTTGGTTGATCCGTTGAAAAATTTCTCCGTCTCGCTGCAAATATTGTAGTCAAAGAATTTAATGAGGTATATGTCTTTTAAAATATTTTAGTATATTATGTATCGGTTTGGTTTTTATTTATATAATCATTTTATTTATTATTAATGATTATAGTCTGAAGATTCGGCAGTACTACCACAATGCCTTACCGATTTGATCGGTAAATTTTTTTTATTCAAAATCAAACTGTCTGGCGACAATAGAAATAATAAGAACCAACCCTTTGTTGTGACACATGCTTGGGCTGATCAAGAGAGCGTTAATGAGATTTTGTCTGAATATGATCATGTATTAACTTGACAAATTATTTATTTATATGATCGTATTGACAATTATTATTCATGTTCCTTTAAGTTATTTGATCTGTCTCAATTCATGCTTGCGAACTCATATGAAATTTTTGGATCTCTTCCCTTTATGCTCACGGATTCAGGTGAAAGTTCTGACCCTTCACTTTCTAACTCGATTACCCCAGTGTCTAAGAAAATGGATGTTATAATCAAAAAAAAAAAGATAACAAGTATTCCGGTTAAAAAAAATTCAAAATGTCTAATGAGATGAGGAGAGTGAATGATTACCTTAGCTTTGTGTTTACATGCAATCTTTCTTTTGAAATTTATTTGGTTTATGGTTGTTCTTTTCCCAGAATTTATAAGTTGCTCTATTGGATTTCTTAAGTTTATTATTTGTTGAATTTTTAATATATACCATATTCTCTTATTGGTAATATTTTTAATCGGATTTTGATTACGTGTTTTGTTATATCTCTTACTGAATTTGTGTCTTTTGTTTATTCGTTTAGCTTGATTATTTTATTTTTGTATCCGTTTTATGATTCAATAAAATAAATTATAATTATATTAAGAGAGTACGAAATTTAAATTTACAAAGGTAAGAGAGACAATATAAATTTAGAAGCATGATCACTAAAATCCATTGCCTCACCCATTGGTCATTATCTCACCGCACCCTTCTAAGTTCATAACTCTGACAACATCTAGAAACCATAAAATATAAGTATTATAACATTAAATTATATTTTTATCATTATTACTATATATTAAATTATATATATTCAGCTTATATGTATTCATATATACCATATGTGTATTCAATTACTTTAGTACACATTCGACTAGGTTTTCACCGAAATTATCCCTGTCACTATAGATTTTTGTTGCAACGTCCCCCAAAACTAAGCATTATATCATATCTCCCCTGAAAATTTTCTTATATTATAAATATCTATGAACAATAATTACATATTACGGTGAAAAATGAATAAAGGCAGATCTTACTTATCATCTGTAAGATCAAATGTGAAATATGAGTGATCATATGCAACTCGGGTTGGGCCTGGCATGTGAAGATTGGTCGATGCTTGATATTGTTCCTAAAAAATTTAGATAGAGAAATATGTCTGAAAAAATATAATATCTTATGTTATTTTTATAATAAATTTAAAAAAATCTTACCAATATAATATTGATCAGGGGTCCTCCTTTTCAACATAGGATTGATCTCCGATAAATAACAAAAATATGAATCATTTCTATAACGTGTGACTCCAATTTATGTTGAGTTATTAAACTCCAAACAGTAAATGTGTTATGGTTGCCATGTATCTTTGTGTTTGAGCAACTACGTTAAACGATTTAATAACAATCCAGTGGTATTTGTGAACTTGACCTCTAAACTTATTGGTTAGTTTCAGACCCCTTATTGTTGCTTGACTTTTGTTATTCTACATATTATGAAGTCAAAAATAGGAAAATTGTTGATAAATATTTTTTAAAGATCTTCCGATATCAAATTACGAGAGAGTTGTAACTAAAATATGTTATATTCAGATTGAATACATGGTCGTCATTGAGTATGAGGTGGATTCGGTGACCATTAGCTGATTTGCATTTGGTCTATTTCTGAAGAATCTTAACGCGTATTCTCTAGTCATCATGCAATGTGTTAAGGGCGCTTATATTTGTGAAAGAGGCTATATTTGGTTTTTTTTAGTGAAAATATGATCTTTTGAGAGTTTTTCTTGCAAAGATAAAAACTGAATAGATTGAATATCTGTAAGAACAAACCAATGATATTCAACAATTGCCTTTTATAATGGTTTTTATCGGAGTGTTTGGTAGAAGACATTTAATTGGCGGTTTTAATCTGAATTTATATTTTTAGTGGTAACCAGTTACATTGCATGCAGTTATGAGATAATGTGTTACTTATTAATGTTATATATACGACTGTACATATATTCATTAGACATATTACGTAACTAATCGAAAATGCTTTAATTTTGATTTTCCATGGCATATTTTTTTATGTAATATAAATTTTCAAGAATGATATATACCAAAAATTAAAATAAAACTATTATTTATCATGTGCTATATTAAAAAAATTTTAAAACATTTAACACTAATATAAATAGGATTCTAATTTAGTATTTTAATTTTAAGATATATTTAATGTAAATATATATATTAGAAGTGATTGACATCAACCTACATTCCTATTTTTCTAATATAGTTAATGCATTAGATTGACATGTACCCACCGAATTAATTGATATGAAACTGTTATCTTAATTGACCAATAGAGATTTAATTTTCTTAATACATAATAGTTCATTTTATGCTAGAGTTTACATATTTACTCGGTGACTAACTTATAATAAATACTATACATTACACATATCTATATTCTTCATAAACTATTTGTTTTCAAATTAAATTGTAGTACATAAATTTGAATTTTTTTTAGTTTAGACAAAATAAAATAAGAAGCATATCATGACTTCCTAAGATTGTAGTGCGTATTTATTTCAAAACCTAGGCCGATACGAAACGTTTCCGACTTTAACTTCCTTTTCATCTTTCGTTTGTTATCTCTAAGAAAATTTCTTGGGAAAAACTATTGCCCAAAGGAAATACCAATTCTTTTCAGAGATCAACAAGTTGACGACCAAATGGAGTTTGAGATTGAAGGTCCTTCGGTCTTCGATGTTTCAAAAAGTCTTAACCAGTAAAACCATCAAACTACTTTAGGGGATGAATAAGTTCCTTTTAGTAGTATATCCATAAGTTTACATATTTGTATTTTAATAATAGTTAGATAACCTTTGTTACTACACTGTATTAAAATTTTTTGTATGATTCACTATAACAATAGGGTCAAAGGATAGAAGGAAAAATATGACAAGATTTTGTTGAAATTTTCGAGTGGTTGTTGGAATATGAAGGTCACTGGGTTCAATGGGATAATAATCTTATTCTTGATAGGCCGCTTGACAGATAGTTCATTCTCTTTATATCGAATAAGTTCGAGTATAATCTGGAGAATTTTATTCCCTAATGGCGAGCACTACTTTGACTTGAAACCTATACATGGCGTTTCAAACTGCATTATAACTAGCACTTATCCAATCAATATAATTTTTTTAAAGGTTATAATATTGTTATGAGAATTTGTTATTTATTAGAGTTGGTTTTGAAATTCTTTGGTGTTTTTAGATACATATTTGATTGGTGTTGTTCTTGGAATTGATGGCTTCAAACGAAATCCAGTTGTTCATACAAATGATCGGGAAACTTATTTCTGGAGGTGTCTTCAAGTAAAATTTCCAATTAGAGATTTGGAGTAAGTATAACTTCCATTTATTTCATGTAGAATATTCTTAGAATATCTGAAAGCTTAATTGTAGTTAATATTCGCATAAACAATTCATTGGATTGTGTGGTCAATAGCGATCTTGTTGTTAGGTTGGTGACGGCATGTGCCAAAAGTATGAATGAGATATTGTTTTGCTTATTCCAATGCTTTAATATCGTCAAAGATTGTGGTGGTATGATGAAATTTCAAACTGTTTCTAAAATTGTTCCAGTTACTGTAAAATGAAAAATAATTAAGATTACTTTTCGATTAGGGTTGGTGAGATTGGAGGCTATCCAACGAGTTTCTAAGATACGCTTTGAAGCGGATGAATTAAAGAATTCTGTGATTTAGCCCAAAGGTATTTATAGAACACCTCATAATTTGATAGTATATATGTTTATGTTTTTTGGGGGGATCTTATGTTTTAGTTTTTGATATGATTTTTTCCCCTTCAGGTACCCTAAGCCTTCTCTATGTTAAGAGTTATTCTGGAGCAACTTATTTATGTATTTCATTTCGTTTCGGAATAACATTATCTTTAAGTATGTTAGAAATTTACACTTAAAACATGAAGAACTTTGTTTATGTTTTTTTGAACAAATTGTTTATCTTGATTTTGAACATGTTTATATGATTTTCTTAGTAGATTTTTTTAGATTCCTAATTTCTTTTGTGATCATGACATCCAATAATAGCCGCAACTTCCGATGACATTTAAAGACGTTATTGCAAAAACATAAAAATGAATTATGATTTTTATAAATTTAGTTAACTCATGTACGATGCCAAAAAAAACAAAGGTAACTCATGTACCTAGTTTATTTGTAACATTGTTGGAGTAACTTTCCGATAATTTTTCATAGTTTTGTACCTAAATATAAAAGCATTGTATATCATTTGAATTAAACGAAAATGTATTAATTAGTTACATATAAAATCTATTATTTAAACTAAACCATGTATATCTCAAATCACAACTATTAGATATGGTATCTATAAATAACAAAACTGTTACACATCTTTTGTTAAGATAACATTTAAGAAAATTTAAATAAGTAATATATACATTAATATGTTGTCACTTACCAATTTAATTAGGTAAATTCAATACAGTGCCTTTTGTTGAAAACCCTATTGTCCTCTATAATCTTTTTTATATATATATATATATATATATATATATATATATATATATATACACAATTGTAAAATACCCTAATGTGCATATTATCAGCCCTCAAAAAAATAAAAAAATAAAACTATTTCTTCTTGATTTGTGAGAAATCTTCTTAATGTCGAATTTCGTTCCATTAAAAGAATTATCCTTTCAAAAGGTTAACCTACTATTTGTGTCACTATTGTGCATAAATGGATTACATATGTTGCTGCGAAACAAACCTATTTCTTTATTTTGGCAGATGAATCTGTAAGTTATTTTCACCGTAATAAGAGTATTTTATAATAGTAATAAATAAAGTTTTAGTACATGATATATTATAAGGATTAAATCATACAAATATAATATGTTATTGTAATCATTGTGTTAACTTTCGATTCAATTTGTCTTTCTCAGGGTTGTAAGATGGATGCTAAAATTGAATATCCAACCACACTACAGTATGAAATGATGTTCATCAAAGACATCGAATCATTTTGCCTTTCCAAGTTTTTAATTCAGCCTCAAATGGATATTAATCGTACAACTAAACATCCAATTAAGGTTGTTTTCAATCATGAAACTCTGATGACCCCGACTGATGGTTTGACCAAAAGATTATTTTGTGAATTCACAAAATTCGAAGACATTTAATCAAAAGATAACACACACTTGATCAGTGAGCCATTCATAACATTTTTTAGAATATATAGGATTTGCTATTAAAATTTATTTTAATATCACATAGATATAATTGGCTTAATCCGAGGAGTTGAAGATTTAGAAGTCATTCATAAAACTGGTTCAAATCCATTTAAGATTAAATTTTAACTTATTAATGAAAGTTATTTATTAATCTTAATCATATAAGTATCATATAAGCTACGTTTTTCTTATTTATCTAATTATTGCAGAATATTTCATTGTTTTTTTTTTGGTGTAGTGGCAATATCATCTCATGCGTTCTGTTTGGTAACCATGCAAAGCGATTGTATAGGGCAATCGAATCAGGACTTAATTCTATCCAATGTTGCGTTATGCGTTTATATAAGATAGACAGCATCCCATGTTCTTTTACCATAAACTTTGTGATTATTATGTATTGTATGTGTTAGTTACTTGCAACCAGTGTTCTAAAATACGGCGTATACAGCCGTATATACGGCGTTTATACGCTATACAGTGAAGGACTGTACTGTTTTTAGCTATACAGTGAGATAATACGTTTTGAATGATACAATTAATTATACGGTGTATATACAGCTTATACGGCTGTATATACAGCTTATTCTGCCGTATATACGGTACTTATACGTTTTTATCAACGCACTTATACAGTTTATAATATATATATATTATATTTTTTAATTACAATTTCATTTATTATCATATTATTTGAATGAACTTTTTAATTTAGTAGTATTAATTGGAGAATTATGAAATTTCCACAATTTTAGTTTAAAAAATATAAAATCTTATTATAGTTTAAATACCTTCTTTTATCTATAATTTACTTTATGTTTACTATTCATATTTTAATAATTTTAATTTATAAAATCATAAACTATATTAGTTATAAATTCATATTTTATTTAATAAATCAATATAAAATTATATATGACATATATTTATATATATATATATATATCTTTAAAGAAAATATTCACCGTATATACCCCGCATAAACGTCCGTATATATATCTATACGGTATACGGTGGCCAACCGTCCGACTAGCGTATAGCGTATTTTAGAACACTGCTTGCAACTCACCACTAATTATATTAAAATCATACACATTAATAATAGAAAAAAGTCTGTCACGTCTATTGAGGAGATAACTAAAGTGTTGATTGAAAATGATATTCTAGACATTAAGAAGTGTGATTATTATATGTAAGTTTTAATTAAATCATTCCTATAAATATTAATCATCAGCGTATAAATTTCTGAATAATTATTTATTTTCGATCAATTGAAGGTATAAGTGGTATCTCTAAAGAATTAAAGGAATAATAAGTGCATTATTGGAGAAGGAAATAATTTGAGGTGGTCATTTCGTTGTTTTATATTTTATTTGGTTGTAATGACTATTTGATTTGATTTTATCATTTAGTGTTTTAACAATTTTCTTTCATTATAAAAGCCTTACAACAAAACTATACAACAAATACCGTTATACTTGTACATTCAAAATCTAGGGCATAGAAGAAATGAACTGTAAATATTTTATGTCCTTGATAATTTTTTTAAAAATAATATATAACGATCACTGTTGAAATTTATATATTACAATATCTTTCACATATTTCTTTATTATAATACATATAAATATATGTAAACGAATAATGTAACGTATAAATTTTAAGATAAAATCAATAAATTTAAATATAAAGATGGAAAAAATGCCAAACAAATCATGAACTATGCAAAACTGGCCAAAAATACTCCAACTACAAAGTTTGCCAAAACAAACTCAAACTATAAGTTGACTTTCCAAAAAAACGCTGAACTTATAGTTGACATTGCCTATTTAGACCTCCGTCAAATAAATTAACAGAATGATATGATGACGTTAATTCAGACGTTAACTGGGCCGTCAATATGATACGACGTCGTTTCATTTTATTCGAAAAATGAAATCCAGAATTTAGCTGGGTTCGAATCTGGGTCTGGTATATTATGGATAAAAGTAGGTTTCCAAAACAAACTTCCGAAAAACGCTGAACTTATAGTTGACCTTGCCGATTTAGACCTCCGTCAAATAAATTAACAGAATGATATGATGATGTTAATTCAGACGTTAATTGGGCCGTCAATATAATACGACGTCGTTTTGTCATCGTTTCATTTTATTCGAAAAATGAAATCCAGCATTTAGCTGGGTTCGAACCTGGGTCTGGTATATTATGGATAAAGGTAGGTGACCACTGAGCTAGTGGTAATTCATTGTTATTGATTACAGACAAATTATATTAAAGTGTCTTTATTTCCTATATCTAATATATTAATACATTTTAATATAATTTGTCTGTAATCAATAACAACGAATTACCACTAGCTCAGTGGTTACCTACCTTTATCCATAATATACGAGACCTAGGTTCGAACCCAGCTAAATGCTGGATTTCATTTTTCGAATAAAATGAAACGACTTCGTTTCAAAACGACGTCGTATCATATTGACGGCCCAGTTAACGTCTGAATTAACGTCATCATATCATTATGTTAATTTATTTTACGGAGGTCTAAATCGGCAAGGTCAACTATAAGTTTAGCGTTTTCTTGGAAAGTCAACTTATAGTTTGGGTTTGTTTTGACAAGCTTTGTAGTTGGAGTTTTTTTGGCCAGCTTTGCATAGTTCAGAATTTGTTTAGCATTTTCCCATATAAAAATATATTTCAAACTCCGTTAACCATTAACATCGTCAAAAAATATGTATGTTGGGGAAATGGATGGATCAAAGAGTGAGTAAGAGGATGAGATGGAGACATAAGATAGAGAAAGAGAGGATGAGCCATGTGCAATTGCTTCTAGAGACAAAATCTAGGAAGAGAGATTAAGGGCCGAGTTTCTGACTGAGTTGAACGAGTTGAATGAGCTTTTCCCATCAATGGTGGTGGTGGATGTGTCTAGGATTCTTGATTTCTTGAGGAGACTTTCAGGAAAGGAAGAATTTGAGACAAGTAGCATAGTTATAAATTAGAACATTAAGTCTAGCTATGGTTGTCGCAATGATAATGATGATGATGATGATGATGATGATGATGATGATGATGATGATGATGATGATGATGATGAGGATTAGGAGGAGGAGGAGCGCATGAACCGTTTTGGTGATGGCTGATGATCAAAGGAGTTATGGACCTTATGGTCAAAAGAAATATGTAAGTTAAAGTAATTAACATTTCGTTATGGTGAATTTGCCATGATTTGCATATGGATTGTGTGGAAAAGAAGTTTGATTGGGTAAACTTGAAACCCTTTGTTGATGATAGTGTAAGAATGATCTTAATTTGAAACCAAAAGTTAATAGTTCTAGTGAATGAACATCCGTTAATTATTTGTCTATTTAAAGTCTATGTCTAGATACATGTGGATAATTCTTTCTCTGTTTCACATCCTGAAATGGATTTGCTTGCGCTTGCTTGAACTGAAAGCTATTTTTACTGCCACAATTAACATTCTTGGTTCAGAAAAATTCATCGTTACAAGCATAACCACCACCAGAGGCCTCGTAATGAAGACGACGACTACCCCTCTCGCAGTGTTGTAGAGTTTTATGAGAAAGTGCTTCTGCTTTGTTTCAAATTTCCTACTAAATATAAAGCTAAGTTATATATAAATTCTTCGACGTTGTTGACTTCTTGTCGTGTTTGTTATTAATTACATATCTGAAAGATCCGAAAGTGGGAATAAAGAATAAGAACGAGTCAAATCGAGTTGACTCAAAAATAAAAATATATAATTAACAAAATTATTTTATTGGGTTTGATTGGTAACCTGTAACTGAGGTTAGAGTGTATCATTTTAGTTGTTACTAATCACAAAAAACGTTAGCAAAAGTAATAGTAAAAACGAATATTCTCAATTTTCCTGTTACCGTTTTTATTAACAATTTTTTTTTTTTTACAGTTTTGCACTATTTAACTGCTTAACACTTCTACTAACAGTTAATATATCCGTTTTGTTTTTATTCACCAATCGAACCTACTAAAATATCAAACTAAAGCAACATCATTTTATGTTACTAGCGTTTTTATGAAGATTTTGATGACCAGGTGGCCACATCACATCTAGATCATTATTAATAAACGGTTATTTAAAAGAGTTAATATTTGCGTATGAGTTAGTCGATTTTTAAAAATTGATGTACGTAATTTTAAAAAGTAGTGAATGTGGGCAGGGTTTAGCAGAGACTGCAAATGCAGATACGAATCAGAACCGCGAAGTATTGATTGGCCGATTTCCCATAACAAACAAATTGAAACCACAATATTTTAAGAAAAATATTTAGGTTCATCTCTAGAGGTGAACCCATTTGTTCACCCCTTTTTTAACCAATAAAAATATGTCATGTAATATTATTTTAAAATAAAATTACAAAATTAAAATTAAAAAAATTAAAAACATTCAAATATTTTATAAAAATAGATAATAATATATATCAATATCTATATATTTTTAAAGTTCACAAATTGGAGTTTAGAGTCTAGGAATTATGGTTTAGGGTTTAAGGTTTAAGACCTTTACGGTTTAGAGTTTAAGGATTAGTGTTTAAATTCTTTGGGGTTTAGGGTTTAAGGATTATGGACCCTTTAGCTCTAAAACTTTTGGGATTTAGGGATTAAGTACCCTTTGAACGTAAACCCTTTGGGATTTAGAGTTTAGGGTTTAGGGATTAGGGTTTATGGTATATATTTAAGCTCTTTAGGTTTATGGTTTAGGGATTAGGGTTTAAGCTCTTTGGGTTTAGAGTTTAGGGATTAAGGTTTAGTTTTTTATTTTTTAAGATTTACATATTAGGTTTAGGGATTAAGGTTTAGTTTTAATTTTAATATTTTAGGTTCAAACTATTGTTTAGGGTTTAGGGTTTATAATTTAGGGTTTTGAGATTAAGATTTAGGTTTTAGTATTTTTTATTAAAAAAAATATATTTTTAAGTTTTGTCTAAAATAAAATACATTTTATTTTTATTTTTTTTTCGTTTTTCATTTTTTATTTTCTTATTTTTAAATTTTTTTAATTTTGAATTATTTTTAATACTAAATTATATGAAATTATTTGATTGGTTAAAAAAAAGTGGAGGTGAACAAAAGGGTTCACCTCTAGGGGTAGGGGTGAACCCAAGTATTACTCATATTTTAATGGAAAATACTTAGGTTCACCCCTAGAGGGTGAACCTATTTGTTCACCTCCTCTTTTTTAACCAATAAAAATATGCCATGTAATATTATTTTAAAATAAAATTATAATATTAAAATTAAGGAATTAAAGACATTCAAATATTTTAAGGACCCTTTGAATGTAAACCCTTTGGGGTTTAAGGTTTAGGGATTAGGGTTTATGGTATAGGGTTTAAACTCTTTGAGTTTAGGGTTTAGGGATTAGGGTTTAAGCTCTTTGGGTTAGGGTTTAGGGATTAGGGTTTAGTTTTTTGTTTTTTAAAATTTACATGTTGGGTTTAGGGATTATGGTTTATGGTATAGGGTTTAAGCTCTTTGGGTTTAGGGTTTTTGGATTAGGGTTTAAGCTCTTTGGATTAAGGTTTAGGGTTTAGGGATTAGGGTTTAGTTTTTTATTTTTTAAGATTTACATATTAGGTTTTGGGAATAGGATTTAGTTTTAATTTTAATATTTTAGGTTCAAATTATCGTTTAGGGTTTAGGGTTTAGAATTTAGGGTTTAGAGATTAAGATTTAGGTTTTAGTATTTTTTATAAAAAAAATTATTTTTAAGTTTTGTCTGAAATCAAATATATATAGGAAAATACTTAGGTTCACCCCTAGAGGTGAACCCATTTGTTCACCCCCTCTTTATTAACCAATAAAAATATGCTATGTAATATTATTTTTAAATAAAATTATAAAATTAAAATTAAGGTTTAGGGATTAGGGTTTATGGTATAGGGTTTAAGGTCTTTGGGTTTAGGGTTTACGGATTAGGGTTTAAGCTCTTTGGGTTAGAGTTTAGAGTTTAGGGATTAGGGTTTAGTTTTTATTTTTTAAAATTTACATATTGGGTTTAGGGATTAGGGTTTAAGCTCTTTGGGTTTATGGTTTATGGTTTATGGATTAGGGTTTAAGCTCTTTGGGTTAAAGTTTAGGGTTTAGGGATTAGGGTTTAGTTTTTTATTTTGTAAGATTTACATATTGGATTTAGGGATTATGATTTAGTTTTAATTTTAATATTTTAGGTTCAAATTATCGTTTAGGGTTTAGGGTTTAGAATTTAAGGTTTAGAGATTAAGATTTAGGTATTAGTAATTTTTATAAAAAAATTTATTTTTAAGTTTTGTTTGAAATAAAATATATATATATTTTTTTATTTTCGTTTTTTAAAACATTTTGAAAAATTTATTTATTTTTAATATTAGATTATGTGGAATTATTTGATTGGTTAGAAAATGTGGAATTTTTTTTTTTTTTTTTTTGACAACATAGTAAATAAAAGAACCTATTAAACTAATTTCATGATGGAGGCTCTGGTCCAACATGAAGTCTCAGATAGTCATGGAGCTTTCATGTTGGACCGGAGCCTCCATCATAGAATTAGTTTAATAGGTTCTTTTATTTACTCTGTTGTCAAAAAAAAAAAAAAAAAAGAACAAAAGGACCTCTAAGGGTGAAACGAAGTATTACTCTTTAGTCTTTATTTAATCCACTTCACACATGTACACAAGTCCATTTTATTTATAGATTATTCGGGTCGGATATAAACCCCGTGTTAAATGGGTCGGATGGTAAATCAGCATAAACACATCTTCTCCTATATATACGATTGGTCTGACGACTTTGAATGGCCGTCACTTTCATTACTTCTCCTCCTAATTTTCTTCGTCTTTCTCAGTCACAACTCTCTATTGTTCATCAAGAGCCAAAGCCATGGCTCACACTCTCGGCCTCACTCAACCCAACTCCACTGACCATCCCAAGGTTGGTTTGTATTCTCTTAGTTTTACTGTAAATATTGAGATGGTTTCGTATCGATGATCCAGCGTTTAAGATCCATAGATTTTGCTTTCTTTTAATTTTAAAATCGATCGATTTCGAAGTTTTGTTGATTCGATGTTGTATTTCGGAGCAGATCTCGTTCGCTGCGAAAGAGATCGATGTAACGGAGTGGCAAGGAGACTTACTCGTAGTTGGTGTGACTGAGAAAGATTTGTCGAAGGACGGAAGCTCAAAGTTCGAGAATCCGATCTTGAGCAAGCTCGATGCTCACTTGAGTGGGCTGTTAGCTCTAGTCTCATCGGAGGAGGATTTCACTGGAAAACCCGGTCAGTCAACGCTTCTTAGACTTCCTGGTTTAGGATGGAAACGTATCGGGTTGATCGGTCTCGGAAAATCCGCTTCATATCCGGCGGCTTTTCAGAGCCTTGGTGAAGCTGTAGCTACAGTGTCAAAAGCTTCTCAATCTAGCAGCGTTGCTGTTGTTCTTGCCACCCCTGAAAATGAATCCAAGCTTAGTTCTGCATCAGCTATAGCTTCTGGTAACTTCATCTCCTTCAGTTTAGTATAACCCAAGTTCGAGTCTTTGAAAAACTGATTTTTGGGGTTTATTGTTTTCTTGTGAACACTGAACAGGCGTAGTACTCGGATTGTTCGAAGATGGTAGGTATAAATCTGAATCAAAGAAACCATCTTTGAAATCTGTTGATATCATTGGATTTGGAACTGGAACTGAACTAGAGAAGAAGCTCAAGTATGCTGAAGATGTATCTTACGGTGTAATTTTCGGGAGAGAACTCATTAATTCTCCTGCCAATGTGCTCACTCCTGGTATAGATCTGTGGATATCAATGGCATGCTTATGTAATGTGATTTCAGCGTGTTGTCCTAATCTGCTATGGCTTTTTGTAATGTTTCAGCTGTACTAGCTGAGGAAGCAGCAAAAGTGGCTTCTACCTATAGTGATGTATTCACTGCAAACATCTTGAACGAAGAGCAATGCAAAGAGTTGAAGATGGGATCTTATCTAGCTGTTGCTGCTGCATCGGCTAATCCTCCTTTCTTTATCCACCTTGTCTATAAACCGTCTAGTGGCTCTGTTAAGACCAAACTTGCACTTGTCGGAAAAGGATTGACCTTTGACAGGTGAGCATTCCACATCTGCTTTGTATTGGTCTATTGTTTCCTGTTGTTTGAGTGGTTGTTGATCGAAAGTCTTGTGTTCACAGTGGTGGCTACAACATTAAGACTGGACCCGGCTGCTCAATTGAGCTCATGAAATTCGACATGGGCGGTTCAGCTGCTGTTCTTGGCGCTGCGAAAGCCATTGGTGAGATTAAGCCTCCAGGTGTTGAGGTAAGCTTCTCCCATCAGATTCTCTTGAAGCTAGAGTATGTTATCGCAGCTAACCAATTGGTCTTCCACACCCAGGTTCATTTCATCGTTGCAGCCTGTGAGAACATGATTAGTGGAACTGGGATGAGACCTGGTGATGTAATCACAGCCTCAAACGGAAAGACCATTGAGGTATCAGATGATTTTTTTTATTTAGGGTGGAGCTTCTGTGTTTTTCCTATGTTGGTGCTAATTGTTAGTAACGGTGTGTTCAGGTCAACAACACCGATGCGGAAGGTCGTCTAACACTTGCTGATGCTCTAGTGTATGCTTGTAACCAGGGTGTCGACAAGGTAAGTTTTTTCTTTTGTTTACTGGTAAGAGAAGTTAATGGAGATTGTAACTGATAAAAATTTGTGAAATAACTTGCAGATTGTTGACCTCGCTACGTTGACTGGAGCCTGCGTTATTGCTCTCGGAACATCAATGGCAGGTACAATGGTACATAGCTAAGTAACCCTCAAAAACATTTGTTGGAATAGCAGCATTGGCTCATGATGATTAATTGTGCGGTGTTCTTCATTTGGCAGGGATCTACACACCTAACGACGAGCTTGCAAAGGAAGTGATTTGTGCATCAGAGAAGAGTGGAGAGAAACTCTGGAGGATGCCATTAGAAGAGAGCTATTGGGAGATGATGAAGTCTGGGGTGGCTGATATGGTCAACACAGGGGGGCGAGCAGGAGGCTCCATCACTGCAGCTCTCTTCTTGAAACAGGTGAAAACAAATACTATTTTTCAAGACTAACATGTTTTTGACATAAAATAATGGTGAAGAATGACAAAATAATCTGCTAAATTCGCGTGTTCTCTCAGTTTGTGAGCGAGAAGGTGCAATGGATGCATATAGACATGGCTGGACCAGTGTGGAACGAGAAGAAGAAGTCTGGAACTGGGTTTGGTGTGGCGACGCTTGTGGAATGGGTGCAGACTAATTCTTCTTCGTAGATGAAACATGGAGAATGAGATAAAGAGAGTGACCCTAAAGTTTTTCAGGTGTTGAAATGATTGCTGGTTTTAATAAGGTATCAAAAGTTATTGTGTTTTAGATGTTTTTACTTGTTCTGAACAGTAAAATTATCAGATATTGAATAAAGGGGTCCCTTTGCTTTGTCGTGCGAAATTACTGTCTGAAATTTCTTGTTTTTGGATCATCAGCATTGGTTCTTTTCACCAGTTTCGTGCGATCTCGTTCATCATTTAGGGTAACCTGATCCTGAAATTATTGGGTTGTAGATCAAATTATTTGGTCAAATGTTATGGAAAAATAAAACAAAATAATAGCAGTCTTGCGTATTTGGGTCGATTTCGTTTGATTCAAGTTTTTTGGGTTCCAGGTATCGTTTGAGCATCCAATATTTAAAGAACAAGCAAACAAACTTTATTGACCCTTATTCCCTGCGTTTCCCAAACTCTTTAAGACTCGCGGTTTATGACATCAACAGGCACAAGTTGAAGAGGATGCTTCCTATGGCTAGTGAGACCAGGTGCTTCTTCAACACTCACTTCCTCCATCACTTTCCAATCAAAATGATACAAAAGATTTGCCAAAGTGTACTCCACCGTACTTAATCCCATGTACATTGCCGGACAACCTCTCCGTCCGCTCCCAAACGGCAACAGCTCAAAACTCGTCCCTTTTGTTTCCACATTGCTATCCACAAATCTCTCCGGGATAAACTCATCAGGATCCTTCCACACATCAGGGCTACGCCCAATCGCCCATGTATTCACATGAATCCGCGTTCCAGGGTATATGTCATAACCTTTGATCTTGAATCTAGATATTGCCTCTCTTGGAATTAGAATCGGACTCGGTGCGTGTAACCTCCAAGTCTCCTTGATCACCATTTTCATGTACTCAAGACCTTCGAGATCCTCGTAAGTCACTTTACCTTTGTCTCCTACTCGTTCACGTATCTCGGTTTGTACTTTCTTCATCACTCTTGGGTGTCTTGCAATCTCTGCCATTGTCCAATCCATAGTTATTGAAGATGTGTCTACGCCTGCTACAAATATATCCTGAAACCAAAATAAAAATGCTTCAATGATCTCAATTAGCGCTTGTCATTATTAACAGAACCGAACCAAACAAAATCTTCGGTAGTTTCAGTTCAAGTTTGGTTTAATGCTTCATGAACTATAATTGTGAAACTTACCATAAGAATGGCTCTGATGTGTTTATCAGTGATCCGGTTAGAACCGAGTTTGGTTTCTTGACTCTGTAGCTTGAGCAAGACGTCGATGAGATCTTCACGTTCGTCTTCATTCTTCTCCTTTTCCCGATGATCGACGATGGCTTTCTGGTAAAACGAGTCGAGATCTCGAAAACTCTTCCTCCTGCTAGCTTCAAGCCCCGAGATCCGATCAACGATCCATCCAAGAGGAAAAATATCCTCCGCCGCGAATTTTCCGATCACTCTATTCGCCTCCGTGAAAATCTCCAGAAACCTCTCGTTATCGATTCCACTTCCATCAAACCTCAACCCAAACGCCATTCGACAGGTGAAGCTCGCGACGTACTTAGCTAGCTTCGCAGTCAGATCCACGGGAGATCCAGATGCAGCCGAGTCGGATAGCGAGTTAACGAGTCGACTCAGCTCTTCCTCTCTCAGATTCCGAAACGAATTGGCTCGTTTGACGGAGAAAAGCTCGAGAACACAGAGTTTCCGAACATCTTTATAGTAATCTCCCCACTGGGTAAAACCTAGACCGAGTCCGTCGTAGAAGAAGCTCTTGGTGATGGATAGTTTAGGGCGTGTGCAGCAATCGGAGTCGTGAGCTTTCAAAACTTCCTCTGCCGTCTCCGGTGAGTGAACAACCACCGTGCGAACGCTTCCGAGATAGACGGTGATGACGGGGCCGTATTTGAGCGAGAGATTTCTGAGGTTGCGGTGAGGGAGGTTTCCGAGCTGGTGGATGTTTCCTAAGATAGGTAACTTTGGCGGACATGGCGGAAGATTCTTAGGTGAACGAAGAAGGTGGAAGAGGATAAGGAGTGGAGGAAGTAAAAGAAGAAGAAGCCATGGAAACATCTCAGTGGAAATGGGGAAGGAGGAGAAAGGCCACATTTGTTGTTATCGTATTTTTCGTTTTGGTGCTAAAGCTTAAAACTTTATAATATATAACATCATATATTTTGATCAAAAAAATACATATAACATTATTATGGTTCTAAATGGTGACAATAAGAATGAGTAGAAAAAAAATGAAGAGGAATAAAATAATAGGAATTATTGTTTTTTCCCAAATTTGATGAATAATAGTTTTGCTTTTTAGTTCTCTACAAAAAAAAAGAATGAGAAGGAATTATGTGTAAAAAAATATTACTTGTAAATGGTGTATTTTTTAAAGAATGAAAAAAAAAATATTGTTCCTCCTCATTCTCTTGATCACTATTTAGAGCCTATTTATAAATATAAGTTTAGTTAATTAAGTTTTGTTTCTGAGAACTTCCGACCATACACATGTTCAACATTTGAGATTTGATACACATTGGACCAGGTCTTATATATGTATATTTTATGGATTTAATAACGATCAATCACAGTATCTTAAAACAATATTTACAGTATTTTTATTTATGTCACTAATCAAAAAAAAATATCTAAGTTTAGTTTTTGTCCCATAAATATTGACTTTTAAGGGTTTTAAGTCCATTTTTATTGTTGACAAAAAGTCCATTTTTATTAATTAAACATTAATAGTTTCTTGATTTGTGTTTAAAAAATCATTTATCTAGGAAGGATAAGAGTATATTATATTCTGAGTCAGAGTTGGCGGATGACAATAATTGAGATAAAATCACATTTGAAAATTGTTACCATTAATGTTTGACAAAAAGGTACCCCAGAAATAATATTGATACCGTGACGTAGGAGGCAACCAGCAACGAAGTGACACACGCTAACATTTATGTGATTTTTCTATTGGAGCCAACGTGAGCATAATGTTCAACGACCTTATTAGGTGCATATTAAATTGCTTGGTTTTGGTTGCTACCCTAAATATTTGAGAGAGCGTCTCAAGTCAGTAGTGACTTCAACTCAGTCCATTGGCTCATTGTGGTTATGTCCTTACTCCTTGCTGGTTCATATGTTTGTTTGGCCTTTGCGGTGTGGACTACATCTGCTCTGTGAGTCGGTTTGGGTTCGGGCTTTCGGGGAAGGATCTTCCTCCAACCGTTTTCATTGCCTCGGAGCTCTCGGTTGATTTAAACTTTTGGCCGGTCCCATTTTCTTTTCCTTATGTGAGCTTAGCTAGATTGACTAGCTTTTTAATCTAGGTAAATGTTCTTCTTTACGGATTGATTGGAGTCTTCAAAAAATTTCCTCGTTTACCTAGTTTTACGATGATGTAGCAAACCTTTGGAGGTTGTGTTTCTCGTCTCTTTTCTAGCCGATATCGGATAGGGATCTTAGTAGAGTGACCAAGAGGTATTAAATTATGTTAGTTATTGTAGTCATGTTTAGTGCCGGATCTATGTGTGATATTTAAGCGTCGCTTCTTAGATGTTAAAGACTATCTTAGATCGAGTCTTTCTTATCTTTGTTGAGGAAATACCCGCTTTTTGGATGTTAGAAGAAACAAATTTTTCTGTTTATTTAGCGTCTCTTGAATCTTGTGTGTTTTATTTTTATCATGATCGCGGATTCTGTTTTTCATCGAGGTTGCAAGCGCTTTATCACTAATTTTGATTCATATGCTACCAAGATAATATGTCAAAATACTAAATGAATTTGTTTCCATATTTTTATTTTTGTTTTTTGTTATCACCAACCTTCATAAATCACACAACTTTTTAACATATTTTATAATATCTAAACAATTTATTTTTAATGATATATATATTTTTAGTAAAAGAAAATAAAAACCGAACTTAGATCCACACAAAATGAATGACACATTCAAAATTTATGTAGTTAAATCTTATGTAAATCCGGTGTAGACTAAGGAGGGATTATTGGTACATGAATTTCAAATGATTGTTAAATTTTTTAAAATCTATTATTATTGGTTTATGAATTTTAACATTCTTACTTAAATCTATGGTTATTGGTTTGATGATTTTGAAAATCCATACAAAATCCATTGTTATTCAACAAGTTTGGTTTTTAATGATTTTGTGATTTTATTAAAATCTTGTGTTATTGGGATATTGATTTTAAACAATTTAACTCATACAATAAGATTTTTAAAATATTACTAGATTTTGAAATCTTCTGCTACAGGTCCTCGACGACCACCCTTTCTTGAAGACTCTCCTTGTTCTTGCTTTGGTCGTTTCATTGCAGCTGAGTTTAGTTCTCGGTTTCTGAGTCTTTGTTCTTCCCTTCTGAGATTTTGGACAAGTCTTTGGAACTCAGGTGCGATATCTGTTTGGTCTTCCTCAACCCGTATCATGTAACCCATAGCTCTACGGTATTCTACTCCTGTGAGCTCCACCACATCGCCTCCTTGATCATTATCTGCTTCTTATTGTGGTTGTGGGCGGAGCTTTGGTATGATTCCCATTGCCGGGAGTCCGCAGGCTATGATCTTCCTTGCTTCCATTTCTGAATCAAAACGTAAAACAACACTAAATTAATATTTAGACAACGAAAATTGAACTAAAGCCAGAACAAACTTGTCAATTACCTTTGGGAGATTAGGGAGACAACTTCTTCTTGATATCTGTTTCAGATGACAAGAACGAATGCTCGATCAGTTATTAAACTTGGAAAGGCTAAGGCTACGGATACAAATTTCTTAGTGAATTCCAGATAACCATATGTGAATGTAAAAGATTTTAAGAGAAAGACCTAACCTTCTGGGTGGCTGCTTCTGAACGCTCCTACTTCTCGAGTTTCTTCCTTAGTTCTTCAATATCTGTCAAAAACAATGTAACCGAGAAGTGAGACAAGTAGTTATAACTCATCCACATGAATCACATAGGAATCATAAATATACAATGAAAAAAATATTACCCTTGATATGAAATCCTGAATTAAATCAAAAACCCGTAATTTATGAACTTGCAGACATGGAAATCTATCAGCTGCTGTCTAGTAATAGTCTCATCTAGGATTTTTTAAAGAAATTAAGAGAAAGACCTAACCTTCTGAATGAGTGTGTCCGAACGCTCCTACTTCTCGAGTTTCTTCCTTAGTTCTTCAATCTCTGTCAAAAAAACAATGTAACCGAGAAGTGAGACAAGTAACTATAAACTCATCCACATAAATCACAGAGGAATCAACAATAAACAGTTTAGAGATAGATGCGATTGTGCGAGAGATACAGCGATATATACCTGCAAAACGGCGAAGGATAAGAAGCGGCTTCAAATATTGAGATACAAACCCTAAATCACAGTGAGTATCAATTTAAGGGTCAGTGAGCTTGAGAGAGATTTATAGTTATTGAGAAAGATACATATAGATAGGAATTCACCGGTGGGCAGACGGAAGCCGATGAGAGCCCAGTTCGGTCGAAAGACGAGAGACAACGAAGAAGAGAAGAGAAACCCTATCTTTGTTCTGAGAAACAAAAGGATAAGTTTTTAGGTTTCTTCTCGATATATATATTAACACAAAAGGATAAGTTATTAAGGAATTTTGGTAAATGCCTAACATATTTACTATACTAACTTAACAATAATACTTGGTTTTCTAACCCTTTGGGGTTTAGAGTTTAGGGGATTATGATTTAGGGTTTTGAGCTAAGGGTTTAGGGTTTTAGGTTTCTATATGTTGTGTTAATGATTTAGGGATTAGATAGGGTTTATTTTAATTTAGTTTTAATGTATACATATATAGGGTTTGCTATTAGTGTTTAAGGGCTAGTTTTTATTTTAAATATGTTTTAGGTTTCTAAATTAAAGTTTAGGGTTTAAGGGGTTATGTGTTACGGTTTAATAGTTTATTTTTAAAGATTTACATTTTCGATTTAGAGTTTATCATTTAGTTTTCATTTTAATTTGTTTTAGGTTTCTAAATTAGAGTTTAGGGTTTAAGAGGTTATGTTTTAGGGTTTAGGGTTGAGGGTTTATTTTAATCTGTTTTAGTTTTTTTTTATATTAAGGTTTAGGTTTTAGGGTTTAGGGTTAGGTTTTAGGGTTTTAGAGTTTAGGGTTTAAAAATCTACATGTCAGATTTAGGGTATAGGTTCTTGTTTAATTTTTATTTTAAAGTTTACACTTTTAACTAAAACAAATATTTTGAACACATGTAATAACAAAAACATAAGACAACTTTGTAAAACATATAAAGTCAACGGAAATTGCAATATTCGAACATAAACAAACCCACCATTCTATAATAACACATAAGTTTATAAATTTAACTTCCATCATCACAAACTTATATAAAAACAAGTTTATCATTAGGCCATGCTACTGTTGTACCCAAAGCATCATCAATGCATTAAACTTCCCCATTTGGTCTCCATACTTTGGCCTTTCCATTCTTTACAACTTGAATCCATACCTTGCTAGCATCAGGCCCTAAGGGGACAAAGTGGACTTTGTCATCCGGTTTGGAAGAACGAACTTTGCCTTCTGCAACGATCTCTCCTGAATTTTCCAAGGCCCACAATGAGCACTTTTCTCTCTTCTGGCCCGATGAGCTGTTACTCTACACATCACAACAAGAAATAAACTTCCTGCGACCATCAAAAACATCATATTAAGCTAAATTGTAGTAACATAATCATACCCCAGGTGATACTGCTTTCTGTGATGATGATATATGTGATGATGCTTTCGGTGATGATACTTTCGGTGATCCTTTTCCAGGAGGAGTAGCCATCTGTATCTTTTGAATAGGCCAGACAACATACTCTTGAAGTGCATGCTCCATAATATACATGTCATGAGTTGGTCTCAATAGGTAAGCATCTTTCTTAACCACCTTAACAATCTTCACCATTGCAGCACCGGGTCCAATAACAATATTGTTGACTATTTCCTTCGGATCAGTTGAACACATATGACCCTCAACAACTACTACACCCTCTAAATTCCAATCATTGATGATGATTGGAATTTGGAATGCCTAAGTCAGTCAAAAACACAATATATATCAGAACATATCATGTATAAGTTATACAGATTCATAATCATAGGTGAAAACAATTACCGATGAATCAGAAGTTTGGTTTTCAGATGGGGTTGGGGAGCCTAGCTCATTGTCCAAAATGATCTTATCAGCTGGCCAAGCTATTTTCATTCCCACAGCCTGGCCAAGTTTTTCAACAGTAGGGGTTGGCCTCCAAACATATGCATCTTCTTTTGTTACAGACTTGATAATGACAGCTGCTGCATTAGGACCCAGTGGTATACGACCAACCTTGTACTGGTTCAAAGGAACATAACTCTCCTTCACCAATAACAACATCCCCTATTTCTGAATACCAATCCAATAGTCGACACCTAAGTACCAACTGGTTACCATCACTATTCAGCTCCGAGCTAGAAACTTCATCAGACTGTTGACAGAAGAATTAACAAGGACTTGTCAAACCATTCAAATTTGAATCATCAATCATTCAGTTAAAGATACACTGACCTTCTTCCCTTGAGCCAAGACACGAATTTGGTTTTGCAAAGTTTCAACCTTTCTCTTTAATTTAGCTTGGTTTTTTTCCAACTTCTGCACATGCGCATCTCTCGCCTGAAAGAATGACAGTCTGGTTGCAGTGACCCCTCTGCCCATCCCTCTTAGCCTTCCAGGTTTGTCTCTTCCTAACACATGGCTCACAGCATCTTCTCTGATGCTAGTGCTATCTGAAGATGCCATTTCAATTTCAATGGATCGTATTTGTTCCTGACACAAATAGAACAATAGAGTTAGAATGAGTTATACATATAACCTGCAGAATTATCACATATAACTTACAATCGTTTGAGCAAAATTCTGCTCTCACTGGCCTCCCATCTGAATGAGTGTGTCCTGCTACCCATACCGAGCTCCGAGAAACCTTGCTAGGGTCTGAACTTTTTTTATTCTGCAAATGACAAAGGCACATCAGGTAAACGTATACTACACGAAGATTCTTAACACAAAACATACCATTTCATCAGCTAAGCGAGTCATTCCTTTACGACTGGTGGTATGTGGAATCTGGCCCTTCCTCCGTTGCCTAAACTTTTTACTTACATCCTACACAGAGAAACACACAGTCAATACACAATCATACACACATAAATCACCATTAGAGTTCCAAATACCCAACCTCGAACTTTTCATCAGTTTTCCGCTTAACCCAATTCTTCCATGCTGTCGTAGACTGGATGTTACTTGGTTTCAGGTCAACAATCTGCTTTTTATTTGATTTTCGTATTTTAGAGAGGAGCCTAGACTTAGAACTCCTCCACAAACAACCCATTTGCATGAAAACAACATCTTTTTGCCACTCTTCAGTTAAATTGAACCTTCCCTACACTCAAACAAAGTTAAACAATAAGTTGTTACACAATAGACTCTGATGTGAACTAATTTCGAATCAATGTTCAGGAAATACCTGAATTTCATCCCACATTATGTCCACTAACGACGGATCCAGGTGTCTCCAGTCATCAAGAAGGACTGATACATGTTCTCTCACCAGAGGACCAAGGAAAGATGAAAGCAGTACTGATCTACTACCCACATGTTCACCAAGAGAATTCCATTCAACCTCAACCTTGTCTTCATGGTGTTTAGCAACTCCACGCATCTTGGTTGGTCCTCTTTTTTTCCTTTTCTTGGCTTATGTTGGTTGCACAGTTTCTTCATCCTGCTTCTCTCTTTCATCTCCATCCGTCTGGGCTTCACCATGCTTCTCTCTTTCCTCTTCATGAGTCTGGGCTTTATCCTGCTTCTCTGTTTCCTCATCACATGTCTGATCATTCAACAGCTCTTCAACTTCCTCTTCATGTGTCTGATCATTCAACAGCTCTTCAACTTCCTCTTCATTCACATGCTTTTCTCTTTCCTCTTGACTGTTATCATCTTCCTCTGTCTAATCATCCATCTGCTTCTTTCCTTCTTCTTCACTTTGACCCTTTTCATCTAACTGATCATCCAGTTGTTTCTCTCTTTCCTCTTCCATTTGGTCCTTTTCCTCTGTCTGAACATCCACCTGCTTCTCTCCTTCCTCTTCCATTTGATCCTTTTCCTCTGTCTGAGCATGCACCTCCATTTCCTCCATATGCTCGTCTTATCAGATGGACGACTTAGCATGTATGGTGGACAACATCTTATTCTTCCACTTCCTAGTCACATTATTTCCAGCTCTCTTAGCACGTCTGCTAGACAACTTTGCATGGACTGGTGAGATACCTTGTTGACGGTTACTACGTCTCGGCTTGATTTCTTCCACCCTCTTAGGCATGTTTGATCACCTGAAAAAGAACTAAATGTTCAAATATACGAGAAAGATTTAAAAACTAAGCCTATCCCTATTAATCCACTACTAAGACTCCTTCACAATCTTGTCTATCAAAGGAACTCTCGTCATCAGAAGACTCATTCCCCAAATCTTCACTTTCCAGAAAACACTGAGGTGCAACAACAAACTCTGCCTCTGTCTCAAGCTCATGATACTCTCTCGGTGGAGCCCGCATCACTACTGACCAATTTGAATCATCATCCCTGGAATAAAATAATTGTCTCGCCTGCGAAGCCAAAATATAAGGATCTTGGGTATACGCAGATTGGTTGACATTCAGATTCACTAGTGTAAATCCTTCTTCTTCTTTTACACCATTTCCTTTGTTGGCCCACTTGCACCTGAATAGTGGAATCTCAAACTTGTGGTAATCTAGCAAAATGATTTGATGTATTACTCCATAGTAGACAACCATCTCAGCCATATGTTTGTTATCTCTTGCACTAACTCTACACATGGTAAAGGCCTCATAACTTACACCACTGTTCTGAGTCTTGCGCTTTAAGTCCTCGGTGTGAAATCTGTGACCGTTAATTACAAACCCCTTATAGGTTTGAGCTACATTCCTAGGTCCATATGCCAACCATTTTAATTTCTCCGAATGTTCTTCTGAGCTAGAAGGGATCTACAAATACAATATAACAAATGAAGTTAATAATAAACAGATGAAATACCTTGTCTAATAGTTATTTGTTTATACAATCTAACCTTTTCTTTTACCCACTATGAGAACCTGTCTGTATGTAATTTCCATAAAAGAGTCTCACTTCTAGAACACTTAACATCCTTTAATTGTAGTTCTTCTAAATGCATATTGTTACACAATATCATAAGGTCAGTTCAGAACACCAATTTAAACTATAAGATAAGATATGAGACAAGGGATAAACTTACTCTACATATGGGTTCATCAATGCCATATTCATTAGAACATATAGGTGGGCGATCTCTCGCTCTTTATCAGTTAATACAACCTGAGCAGACATCTGGAATGGGCGGCCTTCAAGTATGCGGTCAGAGCATTCAACATCTTCATTTCGGTTTATTGTTTCTTGAACCGGAACTGAACTTTGTAGGAACTCACTACAAAATTCGCCTTGGTTCGCATCGTTTTTTTTTAATACTTATTATCGTTTTTTAAATGATGTTAGCATTATAAGATCGTTTTAATAAGTGACGCTAAATCCAGTGAAGCTAAATATATTTAGTATCATTTCTGTAAACGATGCTTCAATTAAATATATTTAGTATCATTTATTTTAGGTTAGTATCAATTAAATAAATGTTGCAAAGTTTACTCTAACATCATTCTAAAAACGATGTTACAATCAATGTTTGCATCGTAAAATTTGAATGATGCTAAATTATCTTTTGAGTCATTTTACAAGAGCGTTGTTATTTAAATTTTTTTGAGTCAATTATAAAATGATGTTAATATATTGTTTGCATCATAAATTTGAATTGATGCTAAATTAAATTCTTAAGTCGTTATACGAAATTAACGCTAATTAAGTTGTTTGCATCATTTTGAAAATGATTGTATTTGTTCTATTTGCATCATTATTTATAATTGATGCTAAACAAAATTCCTAAGGTCAGTTGTCAAAAATGACTCAAACCGTTAACATCACTTGATAGTAAATTTTTAAAATGACACCAAATTAAATTAGCTTTTTCAATTGTATGATATTTTTTCTTAGATTTGAAATTATTATAATTCAAAAATTTATTTAAAAAATTAAAATATTCGAAAAACAAATTAATAATTAAAAACATCCAAAAGTGCATACACATTTATTTCAGCATAAATTGAACTAATTGGAAAAAAAAAATCTAAAAAGAGAGAAATTTTCAACAACTCATACGTATGGTTTGTATAAAACTCCACCAAATTGTTGGACATTCACTCTTCAAACCCATCTACTTCATCAGACCTTCAACGACAACGATATATGACTGCCAGTCCACCATCAAACTTTTAGTTGCCTAGTTCCTGATATAATACAAACATGTTGAGATAAGCAAAATGAGATGTAATATCTAACTTATATACATGATTTACCTTCTACAAGTGCAATCGGTGGTACTAGCAAGACGGTAAATAACATCATTCATTGACGTCTTCACCTTGTGTTTCGTCATTAGTTTCTTCACCTTGTGTTTCATCAGAATCATAGTAATTCATTTGTCTCTGAAATACCAAAATATAAGATAGATCAGTGCAGTGATAATTTATGAACAACCACCACCATAACTAATAAAGCTACATTATATAGATCTGAATAACAGGACAGTTTTCAATCATATAAACATATCAGAATTTATGCTTCAGTTATTCACAAAACAGTTTAGTGCAAATTTTGCAGAACCACAATCGTAACAACAAAGGTTGTGATAATCATAGAGACACAATGAAAGAGATGTAACAGGTAATTACATAGAAAGAATTCCAAAATTCTGATAATCATAGAGACAGAGGATGAAGAGAGTCACCTTGTATTGAGAAAGTGCAGAGATAAAAATGAAAGAGATGAACACAGGGAAAAAAATTGAGAAAACTAAAAAATGAAACGGCTGCTGCTAAAAAATTAGACGTAGAAGTTAGCATTATATAATTAAGCTAGGTCAAATAGATTTCCATAAATTTCAAGTCCCTCTAAAAAATAAAACTCTCCCGCCCCCCCCCCCCCCCCCCCAGAAAATACTAATTTTTATCCATCTAATAGAAAATTAAATGCCTAATTATCCTATAACCAATGCAAAAAAACAATCATATATATACATACATATATAGGTTTTCTTTTTGAATTGTTAACTATATCAAATTTGTGTAACTACTCTAAATTGTTATAACTTTCTCTTTAATAGCCGTACAAGAAATCAACATTAATGTAAATCACACTTCTAATACAAATTTTTAAACATCTAGCTATTATGTACTCAGCAGACCAAGTTCACCATAAAATCACTATAAATATTCCCAAACATTATTAAACTCATCCATATTTTGATGATTTAGCCTAAACATGAATGTATTATTAAGAGAAGTTCGTACCTGGAAAATTGAGGAAAACAGATGACAGATCCTATCCTTTGTCTAATAAAACACAATTCAATCCGGTTGATCGAGCAAGACGGATTCGATCCAAAAGAAGATTGGAAGATGGAGCAGTGAAATTTCTGGAGAACCAAAATAAAAAGTAAGGCAACACAATTTAGATACAATTCATGTGTAGGTGACAGAGGAAAAGAGGAACATAAAGGAGGAAAAATAGATTCAATTCAATAGAGTTGCATATCGTAGAGGAGGAAATAGAGAGTAAATCCAGCTAAGATTTTAAATTGTGAATGAATTTCAATCGATGGCTTTGTTATATGTTACAGAGATAAGTGTCGCTTCATTAGGTAGTTCTGTAGTCACGACATTTTCCTGTTATTTTAATAAATTGAAAATTAAAGGAAAATAATAAAAACGATAGATAATGGAAAAGAATAGATTATGTTACAATTATAATAGAAACGAGAGAACCATCGAAAAGGAAAAGTTTATTAATTTTTAGAAATTTTGAAATGAATAAAAGGTAAATTAATACCGTAAGGTTGACGAGATCAATCCTTGTTCGTTTTGCAAATATGAAAGCTTCACTTTCTGCTTGTGTCTTTGACGCACAAAACCAATTCTGACAGAGAGACAATGATAACTAAGTAAAAAAAGCTGTGGAGATATCAATTAAGAGAACATACCTGCCAGATTTGACAAATCTGCATTGAGATCAGAGAGGGTTTAGTGGCTAAAGTTCCAAGGGTCATATGGCCTCAGATTGTCTCTGGAATTTCCAGCTCCTCTATCTAGTCCAAGCTGTAACCCCACTGAAGTCTCTACATCAGATGTGAAAGCAGAGCTGCCGTGTCCATTCCCATGCCTGAAATGTCTGCAGCAGCAAATGGGAAGTATCCGCTTGCTCCACAGAAACTGGACTCATTGGCATCTCCGACATTGATGACATACCACTGTTTGGTGGAATCATTGGAGTTGGATCAGCTGTAGTTGTATCTGTTACCATACTACATAAAACACCAGAAACAACAATGACTACAAATAAATAATCACTCAGAAATCATACGACTCATTAAGATCCACTTATAGAAGAAGACTTACCTTTAATGATTCCTGTAGCTTCTGAACTTGCGACGATTTGTAGTCTGTCTCTTTGAACCTTAGTAAGACAGACCATGTGTAATCAGATGCAGTCTCCAAGATTTGCAAAATAAATATCGAACACTTGGGAGGGAATTAAAAGTGTGTCTACCTTGCTTCTAATGGTTTGAGAACAAAATATCAAAGTTTCCAAATTGCTGGAAGAATCATGAAGTAAATTATCTGCAACCTAGAATACACACCACAATCACAATACATAGTAAGCAACCTTGCAGAACTATTCAACCAAAAAGTGTAGTTGTGTGACTTGTGTCATAAAGGCTATTAGAAAAACTGATAAAGCCTAGCAAATCGTTTCTCTAACAAGATAGATTTGTTCATACGCCCTAGACATACTTCTCCACTCCAGAATAATGAAAAATTCCACTAAAGCATATTCATCAAATTCAAAGCCATCAGTTATAAATAACACAAAATTGATCAAAGGGTGAAACTTTCTGCACCTATATAGCCTAAATTGGCTAAGAATTGACTAACTAAAACTCTAGCAAAACAAGGAATGAAGAAGAATCGAACCCAAGTTAAATGAGATGAAACCCGACTAAGAAAAAAATAAACAAAAAGAAAACTCGCCTGCCAAGCATCGAGGGTTCCCCGGAACAGATACCAACGAACAGAGAGAGTGGTGATGAGAAGACCGTGGAACTAAACTGAGCCTCCTACTTCGATCCTGATGGCTTTGCATTTGGAGGTGAATTGTTCATTCTTGGATAATCATCAGAACCTTCCCAATTGGATCTGAGATCCTGTAATAACTAAATGTATAAAAAAGAAAATCACCTGTTGAGCTAATTTAATCATAAACTAAGAGTATAACAGGAGAAATCTTAAAGCCTAAGAATAGTCTCAAATCAAAATTTGTTCAAACCTCATGGGGAAAACCAAGGACGAGGCTGTCGAATGGTAGAGGAGAGGAAGAGGTCGACTCTCACAGCGGATTTGAGAATGTACAGCATCCGGCCAGGCAGATCGACATCCAAAAAAATGTGTCGGTTGGAATGAGATATTTTTTATGAGATTAAAGAATTTTTTTTAAAGATAATTTGTGCTTTTAACATCGCTTTAATGAAAATGATATTAAAATTATAATTGTGATGTCATTTATAACAAACGATACTAAAGATACAATTAAGTTTTAAGTATAACGTCATTTTGCAAATTGACTTTACAAAAACGATGCTATAACATATAATTTTAGTAGTGACTCCATGCAGAATGCAATACACTCTCCAGCCACATACCCTTCAGCTATACACGCTTCTGGTCTTGCATAGTTCTTCACATATGCTTTTAATGTTTTCATGTACCTATAGCCCAAATAGAAAAGTAGAAGTTATATTACTCAATTGAAGCATACAACACAAGCAAGATAGTAAGATGATTAAAAACATGAGTACCTTTCAAATGGGTACATCCACCTGAAGTGAATTGGTCCACCCAAACGAGCCTCCTTTGCTAGATGTATTGGCAGATGGAACATTATATCAAACATGGATGGGGGAAAAATCTTTCTAGTTGGCAAAATGTCTCTACACACTCAGTCTCCAGTAATAGCAGCTTCTATGGATCAACAACTCTTTGACACAACCTTTTGAAGAAGCTACAGAGTCTAATCACTGCAATCCTAGGACCATTTGGTAGCAATCCTCTCAAAGAAACTGGTAGGAGGTTTTGGAGAAGCACATGATGATCGTGGGACTTCAATCCACCAATCATTGGAGGATCAAATGAAACACAGTTTGAGATATTGGAAGAATAACCATCCGGACCTCTGAATAAACTTAACCTCCTGCAGAACTTCACTTTTTCATCCTTTCTCAACCAATAAGCAGCTGGAGGCATAAAATTTCTCTTCCCCCCTTCTTGAATGTGTAACTTCTTCCTAATTCCCATATCTTGCAGATCTTTCCTTGCTTTCAACCCATCTTTTGACTTAGCAGATTGCATCAACATAGCCAGTATAGCAACAAAAACGTTTTTCTCCACATGCATGACATCAATGTTGTGACAAACCGGCATATCCTTCCAGTAAGGTAAGTCAAAGAGTATGGACCGTTTCTTCCACCTCCAATTATCACTGTCTTCATCATATTCATCACCTGACAGCTCCTCATCTTCGCATTTAGCCTTTCTTTTCCTTTTTCCTTTTGAACTCTACATGCACTTCCTTCCTCTATGGTATTATCAAACCATTTCTTTCTTCTTCTGTAAGGATGATCAGGTTTGAGCCTCTTTCTATTGTCCAAATACACATGCTTACGACTGAACTTCAACCATCTAAAGGGTGTATCCTTCCCACACACATTACACGCCTGTTTCTCATGAACTTTACATCCTGCCAATGACCCTAATCCTGGATAATCAATTATACTCCACAGTAACACTGCCTTTAGAGTGAAATTTTCCCTCATGAACGAGTCATATACAACAATACCTTCACGCCACAGATCCTGTAGATCATCTATCAACGGAGCCAAGTAGACGTCAATGTTATTTCTTGGTGCAGTTGGCCCAGGGATTAAAAGGGTGAACATAATGTTCTCTGCCTTCATACACAATGCTGGGTGCATGTTGTAGTTGACTAATAATACCGGCCATGTGCTATACTTCGTGTTCTGGAGGGAAAAAAGATTCATCCCATCTGTAGAAAGACCAAGGCGGAGGTTTCTTGGTTCAACAGAAAACTCAGGCCATTTATCATTCACATTGGCCCAAGTTAGTGAATCAACAGTATGCTTCATTGTACCATCTGAACTTGCATTATTGTAATGCCACCTCAACTCTTCAGCCACTCTTTTGGATCTAAACATCCTTCTGAATCTGTCTTTTATAGGAAAATACCTAAGAACCTTCGCTTGAATCCCCTTCTTCTCCTGACCAGTATTCTTATCCCTTTCCCACCTTGACATATTACATCTTAGACAGCTTTCGATCTCTGCGTACTGCTTCCTGTAGAGGATTCAGTCGTTAGTGCATGCATGAATCATGTCGTATCCAAACCCAAACATCTTCAGGAACTTCTTCATCTCATCTGTAGAGCTCGGGGGAACATTTTCCTTAGGAAGCATCTCATGAACCATTCTCAGCAGTTGATCAAAATAATTCTTTGATATACCACTCTTCACTTTAATCCTGTAAAGGACCATGATTGCAGATATCTTGGTGTAGTTAGAACAACTTGGATATAGAGGAGTCTCAGCATCTTCTAGCTTATTCCTGAACTCAGACTCTTATTTACTATCAACTGTTGGAATTGTGTCCAGTAATCTCGGTACTGTCTCTAGAAAGTAAGAGTATGTCAATGATCAGACATAAGTCATATAATACTGGGGGTCATGATGGCTTGCTAGAGTCCGCTCATGATCTATAAGTCTTGGACTTATTGCCTTTATTATATGATCCTATATGGGTCACACGCCTAAGCTAACAGGAAAATGTGTAGGAACGGTTTAGCAGAAGTACGGTAAAAGTGCTAGGCATTTACTGTACTTAGAGAGAATAAAACGGTTTAGCCACTCTGTGTCGATCGATACACAAGGTGTGTCGGTCGACACAGTGCGCGAATACCGTCGAGTTAATTGGTGTTTGGGCCAAATGGCCCAAACGGAACCGGACAAGTTTTATGAGATAAAACTCGAGTTCAGAACAATTAACCCTAGCACCTCAGCCGAAAACTCTCTCTCTCTCTGCGCCGAGTTCCTGGTGGTCTAGCAGCCGTTTTCTGTGATCGCGTGTGTGAACCGTTGGAGGATTCATCTCTCGGTGTTTCTCTGATCTCTGACCTGTTCTATCTCCTTCCGCTGCAACAAACAGGTAAAAGGTGAGATCATCAATTGTTTCTATTCGAGAAGAACCTAGATCAGCATGTTTAGGATGATATGAATCAGAGAATTGAATCAGGATCAACTAAACATTCCTTCAGTGGTATCAGAGCCATTGGTTCTGGTTTTTCTTGTTTAGATTCAAGTTTAGGATTGTTTTTCTTGTTTAAAAGTGTTTTGAATCAACTACTGATAAGAGAAACCATTTAAGTAACAAGAATTGAAACCTAAACACACATTAAATCGCAGAAACCAAGCTATATGATTTGGTGGAATGCGATTTTCATAAGTCAGTATCGACTGCGATCGCATGGATCGATCGATACGATCGCATGGATCGGTCGATACAGTCTATCGGCTAACCCTGTTAACGCGTGAAAGCATCGATCGATGCAGGATCGATGCAGGTTCGATATTGGTGCATCGACCGATGCGGTTGGTGCACATCGATCGACACGGTTAGGGTTTTGGCTCGGTTCCGTGCATGCGTGAGAGCATCGATCGATACAGGATCGATGCACGATCGATGCAGGATCGATGCTGAGAGCATCGACCGATGTGGGTGATGGATCGATCGACACGGTTGGTTCATCGATCGACATGGTTGGTTTAAGGCTCGGTTTAATTTTGATTAAAATTAATTCGTCCTGGTTTAATAAACAGATTTAATAATTTTATTAAGTCTGGTTAAACCGGGACAAGAAATCCAATGTCGAAAGAATTATTGGATTTAATGCCTAAACCAGGATTTTCTAATTTGATTTGGTTGGACCAAATAAATTGAGAAAATCCGGTTTAGTAAATAACCGGTTGACAATTGTGGTCATCGTAGTAATTAAAATTTGGTTAGACCAATTTTAATGAACCAGACCGGTTATGTCATTTAATTGGACAATTGGGTCATGTCTTGGACATGGACCAATTCTTGGGCCTCGGGCCAAGAAGTTAAAACAATTGGGCCAATTATTTGAGTCTTTCTTCAGATTAATTTAAAATTTATTTTATAAAGAATATAAATCGATTTTAAATTAAAGTTTCCGATATTTTGAAATTAGAAAGTTTCTTAATTTATAGAAGTTTCTAGATTTGCATGATTCGGATTTTAAGAAATTTCTAAAGTTAGAAAGTTTCCGTTTTAGAAAGTTTCCAATTTTAGAAAGTTTCCAAAATAGTAGGTTTCCAAAATGAAAGTTTCCCGAAATAGTAATCTTCTATTTTGGGAATGAATTTTTAAATAAACCTACGAACCTCAAATAATATCAAGCGTTGGATGTCTTGTCCATTCTATGTCAGCTGTCGAAGCCCATTCAATTGTATTCATGGCCTTACAGTGTGAGGGTGTCTGCTTTTGCGTGGATAAGACGGTTTGTGATTCATAAATGTCATTGGGAGTCCCAGACATTAATGATTACATGACTGTATAGTCTGGTTTTCTTGACTGGGCCATCGGGAGTCCCGGGCCTTGAGACATCAGAGTGGATTGGGCCTCGGGCCCAGATTCACAACCAAGAGTTATATCACGGATATAATTAGCCGATATAGGGCTTACCGATATAAGCTAAGGTTTGGTGACGGCCAGTGGCCCACTTTAATCTTAGTTATATGTGGATCTTGGAATCATTATATTCTATTGAGGGTAACTTATGTTATTGAATATAATGCGTGATTAATCATATTAAATTTAATACGAGATTAATCATATTGAACATTTTAACTAATAACCTTTTTATCTATATATTTCAGCTATGACTACTACAAGCACACAAAACACATTCTCGATCCGGTCTGTTCTCGAGAAGGAGAAGCTGACTGGAACGAACTTCCTGACGTGGTCAAGGAACTTGAGGCTAGTCCTCAAGCAGGAGAAGAAGGATTATGTCCTTCGTGATCCTCTCCCCGAGAGGCCTCCTGCCAATGCCGCCAGGACTCTGCATAATGCTTGGGAAAAGCATTCGTCAGATGAAAATGATGCCTATTGCCTGATGTTGGTGACAATGACTCCTGAGCTGCAAAAACAGTTCGAGAGTGTATTGTCACCCATCGAGATAATGGCAAGCCTGAAATCGCTTTTTCAGGAGCAGGCCAGGACTGAGAGGTTTCAAACAGTTAAGAACCTCTTGGACTGCAAGTTGGCTGCGAATGCGGCAGTGAGTCCTCATGTCTTGAAGATGATGGGTTATCTCGATCATCTTCAGAAACTCGACTGCCCAATCAGCCAGGAACTTGCCTGCGACATCATTCTGCAGTCATTACCTGCAAGCTATGATCAGTTCATTCTGAACTTTAACATGCATGGCTTGAGTAAGACATTGCCTGAGCTTCACGGAATGCTCAAGACTGCGGAGCCCAATTTGAGGAAAACCGCCAAGGACCCCAATGTGCTTATGGTGCAGAAGGGCAAGGGGTTTAAGAAATCCTCTGCTAAGGATAAGGGAAAGGCCAAGGCTGTCCAAGTCGCGGACAAGGACACGCCAAAGCCCAAGCCCAAGTCCAAGGCTGGGCCAACTGACATATGCAGGTTCTGTAAAGAACCAGGGCATTGGAGGAGAGAATGTAAGAAATTCCAGGAAGGTCTAAAGGAATTGAAGAAGAAGACTTTTGAGACTTCTTCAACAGGTATTTTTGTTATAGAAGTTAATACAACTACTTCTGATAATACCTCATGGGTTATGGATACTGGTTGTGGGGCTCATATTTGTACTAATATGCAGGCACTCAGCAACAGTAGAAGGCTGAAGCAAGGACAAGTGGAGCTACGAGTTGGGAATGGAGCGAAAGTTCCAGCACTAGCTGTAGGCACTTACTTGTTGTCTTTACCTTCGGGATTGATTTTAGAACTCAATAATTGTTATTTTGTACCTGCTATAAGCAGAAATATTATTTCAATTTCTTTGTTGGATTTGGAAGGTTATGATTTTTTCAGTTAAGAATAAATTATGTTCCTTCAATCGCAACAATTTTTTCTATGGTTCTGCCCCTCTTATGAATGGGCTTTACATACTCGATCAATCCGCGCCAATTTATAACATTAATACCAAACGGTTCAAACCTAATGAGGAGAACCGAACGTTTCTATGGCATTGTCGTTTAGGGCACATCAGCGAGAAACGCATCAAGAGGCTCCATTCGAATGGACTTCTTGGCTCATTTGACTTTGAGTCATGTGAGAAATGCGAATCCTGCATGATGGGCAAAATGACACGGGCCCCCTTTAATAAACCTAACGAGAGGGCCAGTGACTTATTGGGCCTGATACACACTGATGTGTGTGGCCCAATGTCCACAAATGCAAGAGGAAACTATCAGTACTTCATTACCTTTACTGATGATTTCAGTAGGTATGGATATGTTTATCTAATGAAACATAAGTCTGAATCTTTTGAGAAGTTCAGAGAATTCCAAAATGAAGTACAGAACCAACTTGGCAAAAGCATTAAGGCTCTTCGGTCCGACCGAGGAGGAGAATACTTAAGCCAAGAATTCAGTGATCATCTAAGAGAGTGTGGGATCGTATCCCAACTCACTCCTCCCGGAACACCTCAATGGAATGGTGTGTCTGAAAGGAGAAATCGGACCTTATTGGATATGGTTCGATCTATGATGAGTCACACAGACCTTCCAATATCCCTTTGGGGATATGCTCTGCTAACAGCAGTGTTCACTCTAAATAGAGCGCCATCGAAAGCAGTAGCAAAGACACCATATGAATTATGGACTGGAGAAGCTCCAGTGCTGTCTTATCTCAGAATTTGGGGTTGTGAAGCCTATGTCAAGAGATTGATCTCAGACAAGCTTACACCAAAATCTGACAAATGCTACTTCATTGGTTATCCACGGGAAACCAAGGCTTATTACTTCTATCTACGTTCCGAGAACAAGATCTTTGTAGCCCGGGATTGTAACTTTCTTGAGAGGGAGTTTCTCTCTAAGAAAGACAGTGGGAGTAAGGTACTGCTTGAAGAAATTCAAGATGAACAGGATACTGCTCAACCTAATGAGGAAGAGCAGCAGGAGGACCTACAAGAAATTGTAGAGCCTGAACCTGTAGTACCTGAAGTTCGAAGATCCGGGAGGATCCGTCACGAACCCGAGAGATATCAAGGATTCCTCGTGACTGACTGTCATGATCTTTTGATCATTGATGGTGATGAACCATCGAACTTCAATCAAGCCATGATGGGCCCAGATTCCTCTAAGTGGCGCAAGGCCACTGATTCCGAAATGGACTCCATGTCGGTCAACCAAGTGTTTTCGTTGGTTGACTTACCCGCTGGTGTAAAAGCCATCGAGTGCAAATGGATCTTCAAGAAGAAGATTGACGTGGATGGAAATGTCCAGATTTATAAAGCCAGGTTGGTGGCAAAAGGTTTCAGACAAGTTCACGGTGTGGATTACGATGAAACCTATTCACCAGTGGCTATGATGAAATCTATTCGGATTCTACTAGCAACTGCAGCTTTTCATGATTATGAAATTTGGCAGATGGACGTGAAAACCGCCTTCCTGAATGGTATTCTGGAAGAGGATGTGTATATGACACAACCTGACGGTTACATAGATCCAAAGAATGCTGGAAAAGTATGCAAGCTTCATAAATCCATTTATGGATTGAAGCAAGCATCGAGGAGCTGGAATCTTCGTTTTGATGAAGCGATCAAGCAATTTGACTTCATCAGAAACGAAGAAGAACAATGCGTGTATAAGAAATCTAGTGGGAGCAAGATTGTATTTCTTATTCTGTATGTCGATGACATACTGCTTCTCGGAAACGACGTTCCAATGCTGAAGTCCGTAAAGGACTGGATTGGAAGTTGTTTTTCCATGAAAGACATGGGTGAAGCCGCATACGTTCTTGGAATCAGGATCTACCGGGATAGATCTAGAAGGCTGATAGGCTTGTGTCAAGATTCATACATTGACAAAGTCCTACAAAGATTCAGCATGAAGGATTCCAAGAAGGGCTTCACGCCAATGGTACATGGCACAACGCTAAGCAAGAAGCAGAGCCCTACGACGGCTGCTGAGCTTGAGCGCATGAAGAATATTCCTTATGCATCTGCAATAGGATCTGTCATGTATGCCATGATCTGTACTCGTCCTGATGTTGCTTATGCATTGAGCATGACGAGTAGATACCAGTCAAATCCAGGTGAAAACCATTGGATTGCCGTAAAGAATATCTTGAAGTATCTAAGACATACTAAGGATAAGTTCTTAGTGTACGGTGGAAGTGATGTGCTTAAAGTCAGTGGATTCACTGACGCAAGTTTCCAGACAGACCAAGATGATTTCCGGTCACAGTCCGGTTATATCTTTTGTCTGAATGGCGGTGCAATCAGTTGGAGAAGCTCCAAGCAAGACACCGTTGCTGATTCCACTACAGAAGCTGAATATATCGCCGCCTCAGAAGCTGCGAAGGAAGCTGTTTGGATACGAAAGTTCATTATTGAACTAGGTGTGATACCAGATGCGGCTGAGCCTCTGGCACTGTTTTGTGACAACAATGGTGCTATAGCTCAGGCAAAGGAACCAAGATCACACCAGAAATCCAAGCATGTTCTAAGAAGATTTCACTTGATACGTGACATCATTAATAGAAAGGAAGTCAAGATCAGCCGAGTTCAGACAGATGATAACGTCGCTGATCCGTTGACAAAGCCACTCCCAAGGCCTAAGCTCGAGTTTCTGACTGAAGCTGTAGGCATTAGAGACATAGAAATGTAATCTAAATTTGAGTGGAAGTTTGAGGGCTTTTATTTAGTTATTTGATATGTTCTTGTAAAACATTCTTATGTTTAATGAAATTATTATTTCAAGATTATTTTAACTGTGATGAAATAATCGTTCCAAAGTGATATGAACCATTTTATAGGTCATCGAAGTAAATGACTTGATCTTGAGTCATCGAAGTCATTTAGCTTGATCATGAGACCCTATATTTGATAGATGTTTTATATCATCCCGTCCCTAGTCGAAGGTTGTTGAAACTGGAACACCAACAACCGTGTGAGACTGGATTGGTACGTGACTTATGACAAAGTCTCAGTGTGTCATAGATGCGCGGCATCAAAGTCAGTACATAGGTGTATGTTTGGGAACATACGACCGGACAAGACCCGCTTATAAGAACTCTTCAGGATATTTATATCTGTGTCATAAGAGATTCTTACTACGACTATAGAGTATAGTCCTTAGACCTGAGTTCGCATGCATGTGACTGCACATGGACTGATGCACTTTGATCATTGTCTAACGCTATCGTTCTGCGATAGTTATAAGGACCTTGTTTGGGTACATTATGAAATGAGTAGTTTACAGTGATGGAACAAGACGGAATTTGTCTCTCCAATATAAATGGAGTGAATATCTCTAGGCCAATCGGAGATTTGAATACTGGAAAATGCATGGCCATGCTCAAACGGACTGTCCCGAGTCGTTTGGATTGTCAGTATCGAATCAGAGTCCGATGAACAAGATTAGGCTTTATAAGGATGACACCAATCTTGCCTTATGACTAATCGAGATATTGTGACAAAAGGATTATGAATACAGAGATTCCAGTACAAGTGGGAGATTGTTGGAATTGTGTCCAGTAATCTCGGTACTGTCTCTAGAAAGTAAGAGTATGTCAATGATCAGACATAAGTCATATAATACTGGGGGTCATGATGGCTTGCTAGAGTCCGCTCATGATCTATAAGTCTTGGACTTATTGCCTTTATTATATGATCCTATATGGGTCACACGCCTAAGCTAACAGGAAAATGTGTAGGAACGGTTTAGCAGAAGTACGGTAAAAGTGCTAGGCATTTACTGTACTTAGAGAGAATAAAACGGTTTAGCCACTCTGTGTCGATCGATACACAAGGTGTGTCGGTCGACACAGTGCGCGAATACCGTCGAGTTAATTGGTGTTTGGGCCAAATGGCCCAAACGGAACCGGACAAGTTTTATGAGATAAAACTCGAGTTCAGAACAATTAACCCTAGCACCTCAGCCGAAAACTCTCTCTCTCTCTCTGCGCCGAGTTCCTGGTGGTCTAGCAGCCGTTTTCTGTGATCGCGTGTGTGAACCTTTGGAGGATTCATCTCTCGGTGTTTCTCTGATCTCTGACCTGTTCTATCTCCTTCCGCTGCAACAAACAGGTAAAAGGTGAGATCATCAATTGTTTCTATTCGAGAAGAACCTAGATCAGCATGTTTAGGATGATATGAATCAGAGAATTGAATCAGGATCAACTAAACATTCCTTCATCAACATCATCATTATGATCTTCACTGTGGCTACTAGGCTGTGACTCACCATCAAAAAAGGCTGTCCTAATCAAATCAAAAGCTTCAAACTCAGACCTCGGATCTTCAGATGACTTAGCAGTTCTAATATCCCCATGCTTTCTCCAACACGGTTTCCTCTTGTATTTCTCATCCATGCCCCTAATCACTAGATGATCTACCACTGTATCTGTCGCCTGATGACACAAATTCTGACAGTCTATGCAGGGACATAATATGACACTTGGGTTACCCAGACTTGTTGCTGATGCATGCACAAAATTAGTTGCTCCTATCTGATACTCAAGGCTAGCCCTGTAACAAACAAACATTACAAACTTCTATATAGAATTCTGCAAAAAGTTTTACTTCAAAAATCCAAGTAAAGAATAAACAATTTCATACCTTGGATGCCAAACCCAAGTCTTATCCATCTTAAAACAACACCACAGCTCCACATACACTCAAATTAAACCATATCAATCAACAAAAGAGACAATAACAAGAAAATATTATTATGAAATATAATTCTGAAAGATGATTCTAACTCAGATTTACCTTTGATGTCTATTTTTGCTTCGTTTGGGAAATTATCGATAACCCAAGATTCCCAGGCAACTAAGAATCAAATTAGGGTGTCGATTTGGAGATAAGATTGAGTAATTGAGTGAAAATGCAAAATCGAGCCAAGATGATGAACATGCAAGAAGGAAGAAGAGAGAGTGGGAGAATTAGATCTGTAATTTTGGCTAAAGAAAAAAAAGAAAGTTTAGAGTTAAGAGTAAAAACATGGGGGGAACCAAAAAAATTTGTCCCTGATAGGTCGAGTTTTAATCCCTATACTAACTGCAAGTGCACAGTAATGTCAATGTAGTACTTAGGGTATCGAATCCATAGGGACTCCGGTCAACGATAGATTTAGAACGATCAAGTTAAAACTAGGAGAAAGCAATATGGGAAAGCAGTAAATCAAACAACAGAAAAGTAAATCAAGTAGCAGGAGTGTGAGCAAGAAAGCGAAGGTGTTAAGTCTAGGGAATTCTCAAGAAATCAGGAACACAGGCAATCAATCAAGCGGGATCTAATTAAGAACTGTTCTAGAACTCAAACACAGATGTAGAACTAACCAACTGTCGTTGAGAGAATTCTCTAAGTCTAAGTGCAGCAATCCAAATTCCTTTGCAATTACTAACAGATTAAACCAGCTTTAATTCCAAGATCGATATGTTCACAATTCAATTTAACCAAATTCCTTTGCGAGTAATTTAATTGCTCATCTAGGTTCTTTCTAGTTAATTAACCAACTGTCGTTGCATCAATCAACCTAACATCAATAATCTAAGTGGCCAGTTCAGATTAAGCATTAAGAACAATCCTAGACGAAGAACTAGAAAGTATGAATCCCTAACAGATCGATCAACCTATAATTCCATGAAATCCCTTGTGAGAATCCCTAAACCTAAAAAGTAAACTACTCAGACATGTTCATCGAAACAGAAGACATCATGAATAGAAAACCAAATATCATAAAACAGAATAAAGAACTGGGGTTCAAAATCAAGTCTCTTTCGAGAACAGGATCAGCCCCTAACTCTCTCTGAAAATAAAATAAAACTTCTGTAAAGCGTTGCTTAAACAATGGCTTAAAAACCCTAATATAATGGTCTAAAGTCGGCTGGGGCCTTTTTGCAAGTCTGGAAAGTTTCTGGGCAAAAACTGTAATTTCTGGATTTTTGTGCGCATGAATCACCTTGCATCGACCGATGCACATACTGTATCGACCGATGCACTGCATCGACCGATGCACACACTGCATCGACCGATGCAGGGCGATTTCGCAGCCAGTGAACTCTGTGAAGTCTCTAAATAGTGCAGAATTGCTCCAAATGCTCCCAAAACGTCCAATTAGGCTCCAGATGTCCTTAAACCTGTAAACACCTAAAAAGACTCCAAAACACATAGAAAGACTCGATAACAAAGACATATACCATGGTTAAAATCCCTAAAATCCATGGTATATCAACTCCCCCACACTTAGCTCTTGCTTGCCCTCAAGCAAGTAAAGAACCAAAGTATGAGAAAAGAGGTTTGAAAACTCAGAAACTCATTTCGTCCTAGGAACTTTCGCACTCGCATTCACTTAGTAATCCACTGAAAACTTTCCTACAGAACTCAAGACCACAATATACTTCCCCCACACTTAGCAACAGTCCCAAGTAAACTCCACAATCACATTCAAGCATTCAAATTCTCCCTACTGACTTCTGCAAGTATTTAAGTGCGGTCTCACCTAAGGAGTATCGATCAAAGGGCACATGGACTCTTACCTTGTCAGCTCTAGACCACCATACTATCTTTCTCTGATCCCTTTCTTCTCTTTTCCCTTCCTTAACAACTGATTTTTCCCCACTGGGTATCATTTTATTTCTTTTATCAGTGTTCTTCCCGTTTTGGGGTGTACTTTGGACACATTCCATGGATCGCACAGGAGGTAATAGTGGTAGCTACCACTCCCGTGACCACTTCGGAGTTACTAACTCATCCTCAGTTTACTTCTCTTTTTTTTTTTTTTACTTTATGGAAGGGGAGAAGGGAACCAAATAGGACAGGTTAACAGGCTGTGTCAGAACTAACAAAGGAGTCCGACTCGAGGTATACCAAGCCCTTAGGTGAGAAATTAAGTCAGTATTAAGTTTGAAGTCAGTAAAAGGATCCTCTGATACCTGAAGCGATGTGGGTGTCCTCAGTAGGCTGATCCGTGTCTGAGTTTTCTAATAGTCATAGAGGCTCTACAAGTCTGTCCAATGGTCACTTAGTTCTTGTTCAAGCGAAAAATTTCCTCGAAAAATCATAGTTTCATACAGATTTGGACTCAATAAAACAATTTTGAAAAACAAAGGACTGACTCTAAGAAAACAAAAGCGTGCGTCAGTAGCGACCTCCCCCACACTTAAACTACACTGTCCCCAGTGTAATCAAGCTCAGGATTGGTGAGAAAAGTAATCAAATCTGAAGAACAGTCCGAAAAGTTGCAGAACACGTACCTGTTGTCGCCCTGTGTCAATCGATGCCACTAGGGTGTCGATCGATGCACGGCGAATATGCTCGCGGTTATTTAAATAACCGGTGTCTGAACCGCAATCGAATCGGCTAACCGTAAATCGCAACTGTGTCGACCAATGCATGTCGATCGATGCAGTGCGATTCTGCCTGTTTCTCTCGGCTCTGAACACACTTAAACAAAAAAAATCAAAATATCAAAACGAAAAATGAAAACAAAAACGAACCTAACAGTGGGTTGCCTCCCACTCAGCGCTTGTTTAAAGTCAATAGCTTGACTATGGAAAGGAGATTGGACTCATGGTGGTTTCAACAGAGACTTTGAATGTCTCTGTGAATATCTTTTCATCCATGGCGGCGTATATGCATTATGATCATGAGGTCTCCCAAGGAACGAAGGAATAGAACCAGGGCGGGAGCGAAGCTTGGGTGGGATTCTGCTTTTTCCTGCATTCACAGCTGATGGATTAGGAGGTTTAAGTTTAGGATTTTTATACTTGTGCTTTGGTAGATGCAAGAGATCAGGAGCTTTCTGCTTAAGAGCAGTTGCTGTTTCTGAAGATGTTAGAGCAAGTTCAGAATGAACTGCCATCTTCTCCTCTCCAATAGGAACCTCTGGTTCCTCCTCAACACTGAAGATATGTCCATCAATGGTGGCTTTCTGCTTCCTATCCATCACTTTCATGCAGTTAGCCACTTCTAGTTCCTGTTTAGACAGTTTAGGAACCTTAGGATACGGTACGGAGGGCTTATAGACTCGTTCTGGGGCTGTTACAGGTCTCTGGTCACGTCTGCGTTCTGTGTTGACCGATGCACGATGTGTGTCGATCGACACAAGGCGATTTCGAGCAGTTTCATCAGACGTATCGGGACTGTGTCGATCGATGCTTGAGTTGTGTCGATCGATGCAAGTCTCAGACAGACAATATTCACCCAGAAAATCCGAGATTATGCTCTCTTCTTCTTCCAGCAAGTCAATCCCATCTCTTATGGTCACAGCATTGATGTGCAGATTTTGTTCAGCTCTCCTAGCTTCATTCTGCCTTTGCACTGCTTCAGCTTCTTGTTGAATCCGGACATCTAGATTCTTCACATGTGTGCTCAAAGATTCAAACTTCCCATTCAGATTTTCATGCATATCATCCAGCTTCCTGTCGAAGTCTACAACAGTCTTAGTCTGATCCTCTAGCAACTGCTCCAGTATGGATTCTATCTTGCTCTCATAAGCACTAGCTGCAGGAGGTGTCTGATAAGAAGATGATCCATAGGTTCTCTGATAAGAATTACTTTGCTGAAAAGGCTTCTGATAACCAGCATTTTGTCCATATACAGAAGAGATCTGCTTGCTTGTGAAAGCACTCTTCTGTCCACCATTAAAGAACTTGTTACCTTGCTGACTACCAAACCTGTTTCCTTGGAATCCAGAGCCATTGATGTAATTCAAATCCTCTTTCTGTCTTTCTAATAACTGCTCCATCATACTTATCAGCTTACCAGACTGTGTATTTTCAGGAGGAACAAGCTGATATGATGAAGATTCATAATCTCTGGTGAATGAATAAGAACCATAGTCTCTACCGAATGAGTTATTCCGCTGATTTTCCAACATCCGTTCCATCATTCCCATCATCTCACGCGTAGTGTCGATCGATGCACAACATTGTCGATCGGTGCAAATGCGAAGATGTGACGATCGACACACAGGACCGTGTCGATCGATGCAGAGCGATTACAGGCGTACCTGAAACGCAAGAAAAAGAAGAAAAGAGAAAAAAATTAGTAAGCAAAAACAAAAAAAAATGAAAAACCTAGTCTAAACCCTAAGTTCAAATCTATCGAAGACTCAAAAGAGTCCCCGGCAACGGCGCCAAAAACTTGATAGGTCGAGTTTTAATCCATATACTAATTGCAAGTGCACAGTAATGTCAATGTAGTACTTAGGGTATCGAATCCACAGGGACTCCGGTCAACGATAGATTTAGAACGATCAAGTTAAAACTAGGAGAAAGCAATATGGGAAAGCAGTAAATCTAACAGCAGAAAAGTAAATCAAGTAGCAGGAGTGTGAGCAAGAAAGCGAAGGCGTTAAGTCTAGGGAATTCTCAAGAAATCAGGAACACAGGCAATCAATCAAGCGGGATCTAATTAAGAACTGTTCTAGAACTCAAACACAGATGTAGAACTAACCAACTGTCGTTGCGAGAATTCTCTAAGTCTAAGTGCAGCAATCCAAATTCCTTTGCAATTACTAACAGATTAAACCAGCTTTAATTTCAAGTTCGATATGTTCACAATTCAATTAAACCAAATTCCTTTGCGAGTAATTTAATTGCTCATCTAGGTTCTTTCTAGTTAATTAACCAACTGTCGTTGCATCAATCAACCTAACATCAATAATCTAAGTGGCCAGTTCAGATTAAGCATTAAGAACAATCCTAGACGAAGAACTAGAAAGTATGAATCCCTAACAGATCGATCAACCTATAATTCCATGAAATCCCTTGTGAGAATCCCTAAACCTAACAGGTAAACTACTCAGACATGTTCAACGAAACATAAGACATCATGAATAGAAAACCAAATATCATAAAACAGAATAAAGAACTGGGGTTCAAAATCAAGTCTCTTTCGAGAACAAGATCAGCCCCTAACTCTCTCTGGAAATAAAATAAAACTTCTGTAAAGCGTTGCCTAAACAATGGCTTAAAAACCCTAATATAATGGTCTAAAGTCGGCTGGGGCCTTTTTGCAAGTCTGAGAAGTTTCTGGGCAAAAACTGTAATTTCTGGATTTTTGTGCGCAGGAATCACCTTGCATCGACCGATGCACATACTTTATCGACCGATGCACTGCATCGACCGATGCACACACTGCATCGACCGATGCATGGCGATTTCGCAGCCAGTGAACTCTGTGAAGTCTCTAAATAGTGCAGAATTGCTCCAAATGCTCCCCAAACGTCCAATTAGGCTCCAGATGTCCTTAAACCTGTAAAACACCTGAAAAGACTCCAAAACACATAGAAAGACTCGATAACAAAGACATATACCATGGTTAAAATCCCTAAAATCCATGGTATATCAGTCCCGCTAAAACATAAACATAGCGGTATAGATAAAATCTTGGCCGCATGTTTTATTTTGTCCCGCTCAACCAAAAGATAGCGTTTCTATTTTACCAAACGCTACCTTTAATTCACGGTTCAGTCAAAGATAGCATAAACATCAAAAACGCTATCTGGTTATGCTATCAGTAATCAAATTTCTTGCAGTGATGAACACATATCCTCTATCTTAACGCCAAATATGTTCAACCAAGAGTAAGACATTAATTAATATCAGTCGGTCCCTTTTAAAACACCTAGACAGAGAATCAATATCTTACCGGGAAAGCCTGGACCTGGACCAACCATGAACCCAAGTAAAGGTAAATCACATTAACAACTAAATGTCATATCCATCATACATCAAATTCGATCAAGATTCAAAGCTGAGAAGTTGCGTATCTCCAGCATAAACCAGTCAAGAAACCTACCAATACTCAGTATAAGACAAATTTAAGCTCTACCTAAGTACAACGCACCACTAACGCTCGATAAGCACAATCCATTGCCATTAGCAATAATGGAAATACATTGGTTATTGACTAACCTTAGCGGGAGTTGGGATTGAGGTCGGAATAGTCTTTAACGGCGGAGCCAGCGCCGGAATATTCTTGGGATGCGGTTGTTACGCGTCGGCGAGCGCAGGCCACGAGTGTGCACCCATTACCGGAGCGTCGACACTCTCGGTAGGAGAAGCCAATGATCCCTCAGTCTCCGCCATCATCAAAATGTCGAAAGGTATACGTAATTCAATTGGATCAGAAACATAACAAGGATTGTAGGATCGGGAGGACAATACGCAATGTGAATAGAGAGTTTGAGAGTCCCAAAGCAAGTATGGAAGATGAAGAAGAACAAAAAGTGTTTGTTTTGGGTGGCGCTCTTTAAGAGTATGTGATGAACAAACCGTAAACCAGAAAACAGAGAGGATTGGCCATGGAACCGGAAAATGCTATATGCTAATTGATTATGCTAATTAATAAGAGAGCGTCGTTAACGAAGAATATGAAGAACAAAGATGTCGAAGGAGATGGGAAAAGGAAAGAGATATTAAGTTTTTGTGAAAAGAAAGGTTAGGGGTAATAGGGGAATTACATAGAGGCAAAGTACCCTTGAATCTAAGAGTGCCTTATTTCGTTAATAAGAAGTGCAGAAGTGCCTTCTAGTGTAATAAACTCGCATAAATATACCATCTTAGAAATTCTCTATTTGAAGTCTGAGACAAAATTTTGTCTTTCAAAGATCTTTCATTTCAAACTCTTCTTTCATATGAGTTCTTGCATCATCAACTTCCTTATGAGTTTCAATGATGTTCAGGTCATCAACATAGACATCAATGATCACAAATCCTGATAGGGATTTTCTTATAAATACGCAAGGGCATATCTCTTTATTGATAATATTTTTTTTTAAATTCGCTTAAGCGATTATATCACATGCGTCCGGACTGTTTTAATCTGTAAAATGATCGCTGTAATTTGACCGAACAAATTTCTTTAGATTCTTCTGGAATCTTTGACCTTTCTGGGATTTTCATATATAAGTCCCTATTTAGTGATCCATATAGATATGCAGTCACAACACCCATAAGGTACATTTCTAGATTTTTCGATACCGTTAGGCTCATTAAGTACCTGAATGTGATTGCATCCATTACCGAGAAATATGTTTCATCATAGTCAATTCCCAGTCTTAGAAAAATCCTTGTGCCACAAGTCGTGCTTTATATCTTATGACTTCGTTTTCTCATTTCTTTTTCGCACAAAGACCCATTTACATCCGACAAGCATTACATCTTTATGTATAATAACCACAGGTCCAAACACTCTTTTATTGAGGGAGAGTAATTCATTCTTAATGGCTATTCACCATTTCTCCCAATCGGGCCTTTTCTGGCACTCCGATACGGACTTTGGTTCTAGATCATTTTCATTTTCAAGTTCTTTGGATACAGAAAAAGGAGAACATTCAATCATTACATTATATTTCATTTCTAGCCCATAATTTTTCACGTTGAGCAAAGTTAATGGAATTCTCATACTTTTCTGCATCATATTCGTCTTCTAGACGAATTCCTTTTATTTAAAATAACTCACCTTTCACAAGGTTTATAACTTGGGATGCTTGAGGACAATCTTGTCTCTCCAAAGCCTTTTCTCCCACAAATTATCTTCATTAACTTGCGACAACTATTCATAAGTTTCGCTCTAATAGAGTTTTCGAAAATATATTTCATTTGACCAATATTTTTATCTTTACACTCATCTTCGGAGCGGAGACTCATAATATTCATTGTCTCTCTACACTCATCTTCGGAGCGCAGACTCATAATATTCATTGTTTCTCTACACTCATCTTCGGAGCGCAGACTCATAATATTCATTGTCTCTCTATACTCATCTTCGGAGCGGAGACTCATTATATTCATTGTCTCTCTGCACTCATCTTCGGAGCGGAGACTCACGATCCTCATTTGATCTCTACGCTTAACTGCAGAGCAGAGATTCATGTGCGGTATATAATTCATTTTGTCGACAATCATATCTATCTTTGGTCCATATTTTCCCCGTAATGACATGGTTAATCGAGATCTCTTTATCAATATCATTGATTTCATTCAGGTACCTGATTTTATTATTAACCATGGCAACAATCTCATTACTCCTCTTCAGGAGTTTAATCCTATTTTTAATAGTTATTTGCTCCTTTTTCTTATGAGGATTTACTTTAGCTTTGGAACCAAATGGGTCTATCACGTTCCTCACGTGGCATAGACACACTTTTATTATAGGAGCATTCTCAGCCGAAATATGAGATTTCTTTAAAATTCAAGTTCATTATTCATTTATGCAAGGATCACAATGAAATATCATCCATCAGCATTCACATTAAATTTTCAATATATCTGAATTATGATCCTTTGAAAATTTGAACCACAAGTTCACATTCTTTTGTTCAAAGATTCCAACTATTCATGATTCTCTTTATAATGATGGGAGAAAATTCTCTCCACAATGATAATATGCAAATCTTACAACGAGCACATCACCGAGTGATAGCTCAAAATTATTAGAGCGAGATTCATCTTCAGCTTATACGTTTCATCCTCTGTGGATGTTACTTATATATGGTGTGAAAAGCATATATCTCACACCCATAAATTTTAAAATAAGAAATATATGATCTTCAACCAAGAATCATTTCACATGGAAGATATATTTCTTATAACTCATTGGCTTTATATATGATCATTACTACACACAAAACTGCATGTTACATGCTAAAACATGGAGATTAAATTTCACAATAATGGTCATTGCAATCCCTTGGATTTGCTTTATAAATAAGCTCATTTTGTGTGTGACCATAACCAGTTGTATGCATAACTTTATCTCATCGACATACAATAAGTGACAAATTGCATAACATGAACTCACCAGAGTGATCAAATCTAGGATTTCATTTTACCAAAATTATCAACTTACTGTCGATGTGGGATTCGTTAATTCTTCCCCTCGAGATGATAGTTCTTTCATAATATCCATCTCGAATAAATCCCATTCTAGGATCAACAACATAACCAACTTTGGTCATGCATTACTTTCTTGGATCCTTTTTGAACTTCCACCATGCGTGATTAGTAGGAGGATCAAGATATGCCAAAGAGTGTATACACTAGGTGTTATCATTTGGTGATTCTCTCAATTGTCCCCCTAATGTGTGGAATTCACTTTCATCAAACTATCGTACGCAATGAGCTATTTCAACCAAAAATAGTGATTTGGCCATAAACCATATAATTCAGTCATATTTATAATTCGGAGGACATCATTGGCACTCTTCCAATGTATGTTTTTTCTCCGATGTAATGCAAATATTTTCAATTTCATTTTATCTCTCTGTCGATATATCTCCGAAACTTAACAAAATTCTGCGAGATTTAAGAGAATACAACATTTGGTTCCCCTCAACATTGAAAAACGGCTCATCTAAACCTACCATGATCTTTGCATTATCATGTATGGTACTCACGCTTTCGGCGGAGTCCTTCATTTTTGAAACAAGAGAAATATCGTCGACAATGCGTGTTGTAGAATTATCTGCCAGATAGATATCTCCATCGTGAATTCATATTCATGACACCATGTCATATCAATCTAAATTCTTTGTTGATATTTCTATATCAACAAGAACACTTTTGATATCAATATGAATATTATCAACTTATGAGACTTGAATGTATATATATATATATATTTTTTTTTCAAGTTCATGTCCACCACCTTATTCATAAGCGCGACTACGGATTCTACCGTGTCTGCATTCTCGTCATCGAAAATTATTACAATTACTGGTTTCTACGACATTCACTTTTGATAATGAAACTTTTGAGAATGGAGCCAATCCAGTTGGACGAGCATGATGGTTCATTATCTTTCAAACCATCATGTAAGTGGTGACGTAAAAATATCATTTCATTCGATGTCGTTTTAGAGGAGGCATAGCCTACGACTCGATTAAGGAGGAGGTATAACATTCCACTCCGAAAATAATTTAATGTAAATCAAACATGATTTAAAAAATTATCTCAGGACGACACATCCATGTGATTTTTTTCCAAGAAATATGATAAATTTAAATGCATAAATATATATATGAAATTTAAATGCATAATTAAAAAAAAACAAAATTAAAATAATCGAGGAGGCATTGCCTACCATAAATTTAAGGAGGAGGCATAACCTCTCACTCCATACATATGATCTAAGGAGACATATTCTACCATATGATCATGATCGTAGAGGCATAGCCTACCATAACGATAATTTTGATTAAGGAAGAGGCTTAACTTACCACTCCATAAATATTATATGAGGAGACATAGTCTACCATGTGATCAGATCGTGGAGGCATAGCCTACCATAACGATAAGGAGGAGGTTTAACCTACTACTCCATAAATATGATCTGAGGAGACATAGTCTGCCATGTGATCAGATCGTGGGGGCATAGCCTACCATAATGATAAGGAGGAGGCTTAACCTACTACTCCATAAATATAATCTGAGGAGATATATTCTACCATGTGATCATGATCGTGGAGGCATAACCTACCATATCGATCGGTTCGGAGAAGGCAGTGTCTATCTTTTCGAAAATAATATATGAACGAAAAAAATAAAAAACATAATTTTTTCCGTAAAATAAATTGATTATAATTAAACCTCACATTTTTGGTATATGAACGGATCGAAAGACGGTTATAGATTATATATATATATATATAAAAGTGTTGACTTTGTTTCGACAAAAAAAAAAGTGTTGACTTTGTTATTTTGTTAACACCGATGGAAGAAGAATCACTGACAGCTCCAAATGAGTAAATATCAACCGTTGATTATATCAAACAAGGTTCTAAGAGATCCAACGGTCAGAGATCATCCAATTGCCATGAAGCCTTCCTGCACTTAAAGAAAATTCACTCCACTTCACCATTTTCTACGAAGATGAAGAAGAAATCAAGCTCATCAATGACTGATCGAAATTCGTATTCGGATCTTCGCTTTTGTTGTCTTCTTCTTTCTTAATGTCAATGTTCTTTTCCTCTCTAGTATGGTCGCTATGATTATGTTACGAATGCTCTACCGTGACGACATTGTTGGACATGGGTTTAGCACCCATCCATAAACCCATTGGAAATTTAGTTAAATCAGCTATATCACCTCGGTCCAAGAAGATAGGCCCGCTAAGGAGTCAACAGCCCAAGGAAGAGTCAGCGTCCAAGTGCTATAAATAGGACCCTTCACTCTTCATTCGAGAATAATTGTAACTTACGAGAGGCCGAACTACTTCTATAAAGCTCCGACCTCAAGTACTCTTTAGTGAGCACGTCATTCGACGGACTCACACCTCGTACCATCCTGTTCATTGCTCGGCTCCGGCCTTAAGATTAATAAAGAATCATTTTGTCCTCATATTATATTTACATTTCACCTCGTAGTTCGGATACTCCAGACCGCAGCCCGTAATATTGACTAGGTCGGATTTCTGTAACAACAATTGGCGCCGACTGTGGGAAAGATAGACTTCTTTACGATCTAAGACGAAGCCGAGATGACAGGACCCCTCTCAGCCAGCGACAGCTCAGGAAAAGCAAAAGAACAGCCACAAGACCCAAACCATCCGAACTCGGAGAAGGAAACGGGCCTATCGCACCCACCAGCTAGCTCGACAAACCCTCTCCTCACCTCGGGACTCTCAAGAGGCGACGGGCCCAACACCGTACTGGCTCGCGCAAAAATGTCAATGGTCAATAACCCAGTCAACCAAACCGTAGCCGCAAACACACACGGAGGCACAGAGCCAGCAACGACCACAACAACACAAGCCACAACTCAAAGCCAGCAAGATACCGCCTCTCTCGTAAGAACCCTAATGGCACAGATCGACGAGCTGACACGATGCAATAACGATCGTTTCGAGCGGCTCGCACGCACCCATAACACATGTCATGAGCAAATGGATAGCCTCCAAGCAACCGAACTAACACCCCGAAACAAGGAAGCATCTACAGACACGTTCCCTAACACAACCATCGGGCCAGGCGAGCGACCAACCATACCCCGATTAACATCTGCACACGAGTCCGAAGCTCGCAACGAGAGGCCGGGTAACGAAATCGAAATCCTGAAAGCGCAACTGGACAGCATGACATCGAAAGTACACAAAACCACCAGTTCAGCTCCTGAGATTGACAGAGTCCTAAAAGAAACGCAGAGCACACCATTCACAAGCAAGATAACAGGAACGCCAGTCCGGCATCAAGGAAAAATCAAGTTACCCACCAACGACGATAGTTCAGATCCGCGAGAATACATGACAGCCTTCAGCAATGTGATGGGATGAACTCAATTCCGTCCCGAGGAGCGCGGCGCCGGTTTCTGTCAACTCTTCATCGAGAATCTCAGCGGCGCCGCCCTCAATTGGTTTTCACGACTAGAAGCACAATCAATTGACAACTACCAGCAACTAACGACCACCTTCCTCAAACACTACTCGATGTTCATTCAAGAAGGAGCCTCCAGTGCCGATCTCTGGTCAATCAACCAGGAAAAACACGAATCCCTAAGGTCATACATTGACAGGTTCAAAACCATGGTATCTAAAATCTCGGTCACCGACAACGAAGGGATACCCGCATTACGAAGCGGACTCTGGTACGAATCACCGTTCCGCATTGAGCTGGCCCTCAATAAGCGACAGAGCCTCGAAGATGCCTTACATCGAGCCACCAACTTCATTGAAATAGAGGAAGAAAGAGAACTGCTAGCCAGAAAGTTCGGATCAGCAAAACCAACGAAGGAAAAGGAGAAGGAATCAACGCAAGATTATGTCGAACCTCGGCAGCACTATAATCAGGAGTACAGGAACTCCAAAAAGGAAGGTAAGAAAACGGCGGCTTACCTCACCGGCGACCACGACCCGCAAAACAACATAAGGAACCACGTCAAGAACAAAGGCTCGAGCACCGGAGACAAAGATCGACCTTTCTGCACATACCACCAGAGATCAGGACACGACACCGACGAATGTCGACACCTACAGAACCTCCTCCTTGGAGAGTACCAGAGGGGAGATACAAACATAACAAACCGAAACGCACAGGTAATGCCAGCTGAAAAATAAGCGGCGAGCGACAATGAGCGAGTCCGACTCATCAGGGGACAGAACAAAAGGCCCGGAGGCGAACAACGGGCCAAGCAAGACGAGACCAACGCAGAACCACACGAGCGATCTCAAGGCAGCAACGAGACAGGGAAACCGTCACCAAGGAGGCACATCAACATGATATTGGGAGAACCCGCCGGTCACGACGGCGACGAACACTCGGGAACTCCGAAAAACAAGGAAAGTACGAAACATAAAAAGAGTCATGACGTCAGGATCGAAGGAAAGAACGAGATCTCATTCACCACCAGAAATGACGAGGGAATAAACAAACCAAATCACGACCTACTTGTTATCAAACTCCAAATAAGCAAACAAAGAGTCGTCAAAGCTTTGATCGACACCGGGAGTTAGGTTAATCTCATTTTCAAAGAAGTTTTGCAGGAAATGAAGCTCGAAAAACACATGGTAAAAAGGCCGAAGAGGAAACTCACCGGCTTCAACAGTGATCGGAACGATTTTACTGCCAGCCCGCACAGGACAAGTCACTCACACCACCACTTTTCTCGTCATAGACCGACCAGCGACATATGACGCGATACTAGGGACCCCATGGATCCACGCAATGAAACCAGTCGTCTCGACATATCACCGGTGCATCAAATTCCCGACTCCGCAAGGAACCAAAACTATCTAGGGCGAACAGATGAAAACAAAAGCCGACCTCGTTGGCAAGAGCGGTATCCAAAACCCAGCGCACCCAGACAGGGAAATGACTTCAATTAAAATAGCAACTTAAGATCTAAGCCCGTAGATAAGGACCTCTATCTTCTTTCTTTTCACGCATAGATAAGCGCATGAATTTCCTACAAATTTTTTTAAATATTGTAACTGCAAAAAGAACTACGCTCGACTTGATCTCTCATTAGAGGGTACGTAGGCATCCCTTACGAGGCACAATCACCCCTATTTAAAAAAAAAAACGTGTTCTCTCCTCGAAACGTGCTCGGGTTGCCCGAACTGTTAACATCGACATTCTGGCCAAATGATCGATAAAATTGAAACGCGTCCCAAGGCGCAGTGGCATCGTGCCACATTGTCAATTTTGATAACATTCAAGCCGGGGCCAGATCCGCACAAGTCATCGGAATAGATTGATTAAGCCGAACCTCCTTCGCGCAGTCCAATTCTGAGACTTCACAGGATAAGCCAGGCACGTACTCGCACCTAAAACCTAACAAATGACAGGATAAGTCGAGCCCAAGCACGCATCTAAAAAACATTTGTATGTAAGGCGAAGACAATTCGTACTTAAGCAATCTGAAAGAAGACAAGTCAAAGACTGAACTTGCCCTCGCCAACGCTCCAAATTTTCGTCAAAAAAAAATGGCGCCAAACAATGACAAGTTCGTACCCGCCTGGATTCACCAAAACCAAGAATCAAAACAACGTGAGACAAGTTCAAAACTTCTCTTCTCGCTATAAATGACAAGTCCAAAAATCATAAGTACAACAGCAAGACCAAAAGCATTCATACAAAACGACATAAATACACACAAGTAAGAAAAAGGGGGCAGCTAAATTATTTGGAAATCCTGATATATCATGGTTTTTACTAGTTTATGCCATGATATAGTTGTGTTTTTAGTGTCTTTTGTGTTCTTTTAGAGTCTTTTACAGGTATAATCAGGTTTGGAGCTGAATTGGAGATAATGGAGCATTTTGGAGATTTTTAGAGTGATTGGCCGAGAGATAGAGTTCAGTGTCCGAAACAGAGAAAGGTGTCGATCGTTGCACTCTAGCATCGATCGATGCACCAGTGAGATGGGCCAAAAACTCGGCGGTTTAGAGGAATCAAGATATTGCACTTTGATCCAGAAGTTCCTGATATTTACAAAGAAGCCCCTGGCCGAGATTATACCTATATAATCAAGTTTTAGTTGTTTTTATTAGATACGCTTTCACAATTAAGAGCAGAGGATTTTTAGAGCTTTTGGGGCTGATCTGAACCTGTTACATCATCTGTATTTGGAGAAGATTTCGAACCCCTTTTACTCTTATTCTTTTATGCAATTTATTCATCATATGATTATGTTTTCATTATCTATGTCTGAGTAGATTCCTAGTTAGGTTTAGGGTTTCTCACATAGGATTTCATGACTTGCTAGACTTGTTCAAATTCAGTTAAGGATTCAAACTATATCTGTTCTTCAATTTAATTATGCTTAAAGCTAGTTCTAACCTGATCAATTAAAATCTAGATCTTAGGTTGCTAAGTACGTCACGGAAGTGGGGTTTAGGAATCTGAACTAATTAAATTGGGCAATTAAACTTTGCGCAAACGGAAGTTTGGTTTAGGATAATTGTGAACATATCAAACTTGGGATTAATGCTAGTTTAATCTGTTAGTTCTCGCAAACGAAAGTTTGGTTTGCTGCACTTAGACTTAGAGAATTATCGCAAAGAAATTTGGTTAATTCTATATATGTGTTTTGAGTTCTAGAACTGTGCTTAATTAGATCCTTGCTGAATGAACTGTCTGCTTGTCTGATTTCCTGAGAACGCCCTAGACTTAGCGCTTTTAATTACTTGCTTTCACAACCGTTAATCTCTGCTACTGATTTACTTTCTCGCACCACTTTTAATTCAATTACATCGCTTTCTTCCTAGTTAAATTCCTGTTCTTGAGCTATTGAATACCGGAGTCTCTGTGGATTTCGATACCCTATATACTACATTGATATTGTTGTGCACTTGCAGTTTAGTATAGGGATTAAAACTCTGAGCGTATCAAGTTTTTGGCGCCGTTGCCGGGGACTCTTTGAGTCTTCGATAGCTTCGAGCCTAGGGTTTTACTAGGATTTTTCTTTTTCTTTTTGTTTTTGTTTTTTATTTTATTTAGTTACTGACTTTCTCGGTTTTTCTCTCTGTCGCAGGTACCAATTTTGCACTGCGTCGATCGTTGCACCCTTGCATCGTTCGACACTAGGCGATTCTGAGATTGAATCGATTGTTGCACTGATAGCATCGATCGTTGCTGGACGATTACAGACAGTTTATGCCAACGCAGAAAACTAGAAGTAATCCCAACTCGAGCTTGGTTAATCTCGGACTAGAGGAACTTGGACGTCTAGAAAGGACTATCAGAAGAGAAAAGAGAGAGAGAATGGTACGAGAACGTCTGATCTTGATACGAGATGCTGAAGGTGTCCTGAGGGATCCAGAAAACAATCCTTACAATGCTGCTGGGCAGAGGATTGATGCTGATGGACGAGTGATCCCTGACCCTCCTGAGCAACAAGAGCAGAACCAAAACCAGGGTCAGGAACGGGCCCAAGGTAGAGAGATGGTGGTTCATGAGAGGACACTAGCTGACTACAACAGACCTGATGAGTTTCATGCAAACCGAGCAGCTCTAGTACTTCCTGCTTTTGAGAGGAATGATTTTGAGGTAAAGACCATCTACTACTGATAGGTCAAGAATTAATCCCTATTCTAACTGCAAGTGCACAGTGATGTAGTTGTAGTACTTAGGGTATCGAATCCACATGGACTCCGGTCAACGATAGATTAAAAACTATTAAGATTAAACTAGGGGAAAGCAATGAGAAACTAAAGCAAGCAGAAAAGTAAATCAGTAGCAAGAGTGGTTTGTGAGCAAGGAGGCGAAGCGTTAGGTATCAGGAGTTCTCAGGAAATCAGGAACGCAAGCAATCAATCAGTCTAGATCTAATCAATAACTGTTCTAGAACTCAAAACACGGATATAGAATTAACCAAATTCCTTTGCGATAATTCTCTAAGTCTAAGTGCAGCAAACCAAACTTTCGTTTGCGAGAACTAACAGATTAAACTAGCATTAATTCCAAGTTTGATATGTTCACAATTATCCTAAACCAAACTTCCGTTTGCGAATAGTTTAATTGCTTATCTAAGTTCTTTCTAGTTAAATTAACCAACTTCCGCTGAATTAATCAACCTAACATCATAACTCTGATTAGCTACTTCAGATTAAGCATTAAGAACAACTTAGATTAAGAACTAGCAGATATAAATCTCTACAGATTGATTTAAACTATAATTCTCTGAAATCCCTAATGAGAATCCTTCAACCTAACAGGTAAACTACTCAGACATGTTCATCGAAACAGAAAACATCTTGAATAGAAAACCAAATAATATAAAATCAAATAAAGAACTGGGGTTCGAAATCCTCTCTCTTTCGAGAGCAAGATCAGCCCCTAAGGCTCTCTGAAAATAAAATAAAGCGTAGTAAAAGCGTAGCCTAAACAATGGCTTAAAAACTCTTATATAATGGTCTAAAGTCGGCTGGGGGCCTTTTTGCAAGTCTGGGAAGTTTCTGGGCAAAAACTGTAATTTCTGGAAAATGCAGATTTTTTGGGCTCAGAACTGCAACGACAGTTGCACAGACTGCAACGATCGTTGCACTGCGAAAATGCAGCCAGTGAACTCTGTGAAGTCTCTAAATAGTGCAGAATTGCTCCAAATGCTCCCAAAACGTCCAATTAGGCTCCAGATGTGTCTAAACCTGAAAACATACTAAAAAGAACACAAAAGACACTAAAAAGACATCTATATCATGGCATAAAATGGGTAAAAACCATGATATATCAACTCCCCCACACTTAGCTCTTGCTTGTCCTCAAGCAAGTAAAGAACCAAAGCATAAGAAAAGAAGTTTGAAAACACAGAAACTCATTTCGTCCTAGGAACTTTCACAATCACATTCACTTAGTAAGCCACTGAAAACATCCCTACAGAACTCAAGACCATAATGTACTTCCCCCACACTTAGCAACTGTCCTAAGTAAACTCCACAATCACATTCAAGCATTCAAATTCTCCCTACTGACTTCTGCAAGTATTTAAGTGCGGTCTCACCTAAGGAGTATCGATCTAAAGGCACATGGATTCTTACCTAATCAGCTCTAGACCACCATACTATCTTTCTCTAGTCCCTTTCTTCTCTTTCCCTTCTTTAACAACTGATTTTTCCCCACTGGGTATCATTTTATTTTTTTTTTATCAGTGTTCTTCCCGTTATGGGGTATACTTTGGACACATTCCATGGATCACATGAGAGAAAATAGTGTTTGCTACCCTTCCCATGACCACTTCGGAGTTACTAACTCATCCTCAGTTTATTATCTTTTTTTTTTTTTTTTACTTTATAGAAGGGGAGAAGGGAACTAAATAGGACAGGTTTACAGGCTGTGTCAGAACTAACAGGGAATCCGACATAAAGCATACCAAGCCCTTAGGTGAGAAAATCTAAGTCAGTATTAGGGGTGAAGTCAGTAAAAGGATCCTCTGATACCTGAAGTGATGTGGGTGTTCCCAGTAGGTTGATCTGTGATGGGGTTTTCTAATAGTCAGAGATAGATCCTGCAACTTCATCCCAATGGTTACTTAAGTTCCTGCAAGTCTTGTAAATCTCCTCAGAAAATCATAGTTTCTTACTTAAACAATTTTGACTCAATAAAACAAAAATTTTTGAAAAACGGACTGACTCTTAAGAAAACAGAAAGATAAATGTCAGTAGCACCTCCCCCACACTTAAGACACACTGTCCCCAGTAGTGTCAAGCGAAGGATTGGTAAAAAGAAAAATTATTAATGGATGTTTTAGTTCTGTCCGGTTTTACCTCTGTCGCTCATGCATCGATCGTTGCACTAAGTGCATCGACCGTTGTTTGGCGATTTTTCGTCGAGTGTCGATCGTTGCTCAAAGCAGCAACGATCGTTGCAATGCGCATATCGGATCAGTCAGCAAGTTAGCAGGTTAGTTCGTCGGTTTATGTCAATTTTCAATCCTGCAAGCTGAAAACACTAGAAACAGAGTAAAATCGAAACAACAAATATGTCTGATCAAGCATAACCATCCAAACATAGCAAATCCTAAAAATAAATGGGAAACAAAAGTGCAAGAAAAGATAAAAAGTCAGAATACAGAACCGAAAGTCTGAACATGGGGATCACTCTCACTCGCTCTCATCATCTATCCCACCATACCGTGCATCGTCATCGGCTGCCTCAGCTGCGGGATCAGTATCAGTCGGGGAAGGAGGAGTCGGGGATCGATGTCTGCGTCGAGAAACGTGTACGGGCTGATGGACCTGTGGTGGCCTCCTGCAGCTGCGCATGAAGTTCCAAACAACTCGAAACATGCTATCGGATCTCTCTCTCCACTCGGCATCAGAATATGCACCGTAAGGCATAGTAGGCTCGGGAAAAGGACCTATATCGTCGACTGGGGCAGGCGCTGGCGCAGAGGAGGACGAAGCTCTCGCAGAAGGCTCTCCCAGCGGATGAGCCATAGTAGGTACTGCACATCGATCTCTAGCGGAAGGGTGGAAGCTCAAATCATCAATGGTATCGATCCGAGTGTACCTGGCAGCAGGAAGATCGATGCCATACTGTGTATCCTCAGGGTCATAGTACACCCACACTCGCCCTTCCTTCAGCCACGTAGCACTCTGCAAGTGACTGAGATCCAGGAACTCGCGCTCAGTAACGCACTCTATACCCCCCATAGGGATCCTGCAGTGTCTGAAAATAGGAGTGAGAAGACTCCCTACTGTCTCCTTGCGCGCGCCTTCATAAGGCTTCTTCTGCAGCTCGCAAAGGTGATGGGCAAATATAGCTCCTAGGTTCACCTTCTCAGCCGGGTTCCTCACATCAGTACCCCTGAACTGCTCCCTCAGCCCTCTGAATAAAATCTCCATCTCGGTCTTGCGCATCTTGTTCGCCTCATGCTTGCACAATAAAGTGCGTCCCAAGATACGCAAGACATACCTGAGAACCGGATGCCTAACCTGAATCACTGGTGTAAGCCGTGAGTGATATCGTCCACCTCCAATGTACTCCCAGAAATCACGAGCCTCTGATGGTTCCCATGGTAGGGATAAATCGGTGCATGGCTGCGTGGTGCTGAACCCGTAGATCCTACAGATATCGAGAAGGGGCACTCGATACCTTGCTCCGAGACACATGAAAGTGAAGGTGCCTCCTTGGGCATTCCTGCTCTCTGGGTTTGGGTATACAACCCTGCACGTGGCAAGCAGCTGCCTCACAAGCTCTGGGTACAAATCGTAAGGCTGCATTGGCATTGTCCCCAGACCAATACCTCTGCACAGCTCCATCACCTTCTTGTCCATTCCGAGACTCTTGCAGGTTGAGTAATCAGCGAACTTTGTTGGCGCTATCTCCATACCACACCAACCATTATACAGCAAGGTATCGTATTCATCCCAGTACTCGTGTAGCGGCCTTTCTGTGAAGTCATCTGATTTTAGTATCCCCTTAATTGAACCGCTCCAGATGCGATCAGACTCGATCGGAAGTTTCTCTGGCCTTGGCCATGGCTGTCCTATGGTCGCATGAACCAAATGATACGGCTGTGGAGGATCTGATTCCCTGTGTAACCATTCCGGTGGCGGAATGTATTGTCGTGAGGCGCTTGCAGCTTGTGCTCGTTTCTTGCGGGGTTGATTCCGGGTTGCCATCTGCAAAACAGAAAATTTGAATAAATTAGTCTCGGCAACTCTCTGTTGAATCGTCGTGCAACGACCGTTGCACTAAGGTAGCGATCGTTGCAGGGCGATTCAGTGTAATCGAACATTTCCCCAGAATCGTCGAGTAACGACCGTTGCATCAAAGGCAGCGATCGTTGCAGGGCGATTCTGGCCGCAATCAACAGTCAACAATTTTCGTTCCAAATCATGCAATCAATCACACAGTCGGCAACAATATATCATCTAGCAACCTAAATCATACCTATTTGGGCATGCATTGATCAATTTCGGCTCAAAAATCTAACAATCTAGAACCCCTAAAAACCCAATCTGAAAGCTTGAAAATTGAAGAACATTACCTTGATTTCTTGAGATATGGCTAAAGGAAATGGATTGGTCGGTTAAAAACGAGTGAAATAGAACTTGAAAACAGGAAATTTGATGGAGAAATGGTGTTTTTCGGGTAGAGGCTCGGAGTGTCGACCAAAGGAGTTTTGAGAAGAAAAAGAGAAAATAGGGTTTTAAGGTAACTTACCTGGTCGTGGCTGCAACGATCGTTGCAGGGAAGCAACGATCGATGCTGGTTGAATCTAATCGATTCCGGTTTAGCGACATGTACCTTAATTTTCGATTAAGACCAATTGCAACGACCGTTGCACATGTGAGCAACGATCGTTACTCCTCTCCAGACTTGGTTCTGTATCTGAAAAACTTAGTAAAGACAAATAAAAACGTGAAATCCTAAGAAAAACACTAAAAATAAAAAAAATAAAAATAGTTAAACCTAACAGTGGGTTGCCTCCCACTCAGCGCTTGTTTTAAGTCATTAGCTTGACTTTTGGAAAGGGGTCAGATTCATGGAGGTTTCAACAGAGACTTTGAGTGTCTCTGTGAATGCCTTATCATCCATGGTGGTGTGTAAGCAGTAGCAGCATGATGTCGTCCAAGGAACGTCGGGAGGAATGTAGGGTGAGATTGACACTTGGGTGTTTTAACGCTCTTTCCTTTATTCAAAACAGTGGAGTCAGGAGGCTTAAACTTAGAGGTTTTATGCTTTACCTTTGGCAAAGATTTGATGTTCGGGGCCTTTTGTTTATGAGTAGCTTTAGGTCTTGATGATGCTAGAATAGGCTCTTGTGGAACCACCATCTTCTTGTCAACCATCTTTGTGCACTGAGCTACATCCTTAGTTTTAACGGGGGCTTTTGGAAATGGCAACGGAGGTTTGTAGGCTCCTTCTTTAGCAGGTTCTCGAGATTTGGGTGAAACTGGTTCCTTTCGGGGTGCAACGATCGGTGCGTGTGATGCAACGATCGATGCTGTCATCTCAACTCGTGTTTCAACTGTAGTCTCGGGTTTATCTGTTTCTTGGTCCATTCCAGCCGTCTCAGACTCAGATTTCTCTTCTTGGCTTGGTCCTGCTTCAATCTGGACTATCCAAGTCAAAAGATCCATGTCAATCTCTACTGAGTCAGGTGCATCGAAGCTTTCGAGCTCTGGTAATTCAACATCGAATCCCCCTCTGTCTTCCACAAATTCCACAGCTTTAACTGCTAGACATGATCCATGATCCATTTGTGCATGATCCTGAGTGAGGATGTTGTTGTCAGGAGCTTCATGAGAATCCTTTGTTGGGGTAGAACTTGGAATTTGATCCATCTGTGTGTCCAGCTGCTTTATACGAGTGCTCAAGGATTCAAATTTCTCATTCAAATTAGTGTACAGGTTCTCTAGCTTCGAGCTGAAAGAAGTTGAGTTCTGCTGTTGCCTTTCAATTGTTTGCTCTAACATCATCTCCAGTTTGCTCCTTTGTGTAGGAGATGCCAGACTGGAAGTATAATTATGGTCTCCTGATCCTAGAGCGTGCTTAGAACTCTGCCTTTGCTGATGTTCCAAGGTATGTCTATAAGAGTTGGCTCCAGCCATGTAGCGTACCTCTGCAAACTTATCAGTGTTTGCCTCTGCTCGGAACTGTCTCTCCCTAAATAAGATGTCGTGGATGTCATCTATCTTATGTTGCATTTCAGCTACTTGCCCAACCAATACATGGTAATCTGGTAAGATGGGGTTTCCTTCCCCATCTATCTTCTGACCTTTTGCGTTGCATATGTGACCCTCTTGGTCTCGTAAAACGCCGTTTTCACCTTGAATCAAAATCAAAGGTTCCATGGCGCGGAACCTACCGAACGTCTCAGATCTCAGCATCGCTGTCTTCGCCTAGTGTCGATCGTTGCAAGGCGAGCAACGATCGATGCAATGCGATTTCCTGCAATCCCAAAAATCAGAAACGTGAGTAAACAAGAAAATTAAAAAGAATGCTTAGTCTAAATCCTAGTACTAAATCTATCGGTGAACTCAAAGAGTCCCCGGCAACGGCGCCAAAAACTTGATAGGTCAAGAATTAATCCCTATTCTAACTGCAAGTGCACAGTGATGTAGTTGTAGTACTTAGGGTATCGAATCCACAGGGACTCCGGTCAACGATAGATTAAAAACTATTAAGATTAAACTAGGGGAAAGCAATGAGAAACTAAAGCAAGCAGAAAAGTAAATCAGTAGCAAGAGTGGTTAGTGAGCAAGGAGGCGAAGCGTTAGGTATCAGGAGTTCTCAGGAAATCAGGAACGCAAGCAATCAATCAGTCTAGATCTAATCAATAACTGTTCTAGAACTCAAAACACGGATATAGAATTAACCAAATTCCTTTGCGATAATTCTCTAAGTCTAAGTGCAGCAAACCAAACTTTCGTTTGCGAGAACTAACAGATTAAACTAGCATTAATTCCAAGTTTGATATGTTCACAATTATCCTAAACCAAACTTCCGTTTGCGAATAGTTTAATTGCTTATCTAAGTTCTTTCTAGTTAAATTAACCAACTTCCGCTGAATTAATCAACCTAACATCATAACTCTGATTAGCTACTTCAGATTAAGCATTAAGAACAACTTAGATTAAGAACTAGCAGATATAAATCTCTACAGATTGATTTAAACTATAATTCTCTGAAATCCCTAATGAGAATCCTTCAACCTAACAGGTAAACTACTCAGACATGTTCATCGAAACAGAAAACATCTTGAATAGAAAACCAAATAATATAAAATCAAATAAAGAACTGGGGTTCGAAATCCTCTCTCTTTCGAGAGCAAGATCAGCCCCTAAGGCTCTCTGAAAATAAAATAAAGCGTAGTAAAAGCGTAGCCTAAACAATGGCTTAAAAACTCTTATATAATGGTCTAAAGTCGGCTGGGGGCCTTTTTGCAAGTCTGGGAAGTTTCTGGGCAAAAACTGTAATTTCTGGAAAATGCAGATTTTTGGGCTCAGAACTGCAACGACAGTTGCACAGACTGCAACGATCGTTGCACTGCGAAAATGCAGCCAGTGAACTCTGTGAAGTCTCTAAATAGTGCAGAATTGCTCCAAATGCTCCCAAAACGTCCAATTAGGCTCCAGATGTGTCTAAACCTGAAAACATACTAAAAAGAACACAAAAGACACTAAAAAGACATCTATATCATGGCATAAAATGGGTAAAAACCATGATATATCAACTACCAGCTGATGAGGCAGATTGCTTTTCATGGACTTCAAGCGGAGCAGCCTATGGATCACATTGACAAGTTTGAGGACATAGTCACTGGCATGAAGTATGAAGGAGTATGCCCGGACTATCTGTTCCTTAAGCTATTTCCACACAGTCTTGCTGGAGACGCTAGTGCATGGCTGAGACAACTGGCACCTGGTCAGTATACTACTTGGGCAGCCTTAAAGAGTGAGTTCCTGCGTCACTTTTATGATGATGCGCGCTCGGATCAGTCCAGACAGGACATACTCACTTTTTCCCAAGGAGCTGTGGAGCCCTTGAAGACTGCCTGGATGAGATTTAAGCAGTATCAGCGTGACTGTCCACACCATGGATTCACAGAAGTACAGCTGATTGGTATCTTCTTCAGAGGCATAGATCTCCCTTATTAGACTGCGCTGGATAATTCCAGTAATGCTAAATTTCAACACCAGGACTCCTACACAAGCTAAGCAGTTGATTGAGAACCTGATTGGCAGCAACAGTTGCAAGACAATGGACGAAAGGAGGAAGAAATCTGGTGGAACTGTAGAGAATTCTGATATAGCTAATATAAGATCCAGATTGGACACAGTTTACAATCTCCTGACAAGTAAGAAAGCTGTCCACTTTGCCCAAGATGTAGAGGTGATTCAGACTGAAGAGGACACTCAGGAAGAAGATGTGAATTTCATAGGAGGTTCTAGTTTCCAAGGTAATAGATTTAGTAATCAACAGGGGAACAGATTCTCCAATGGAGGACAGACTGGTGGTTTTCAGAAGACCTATGGACAAGGTACTCAGAGAACCTATGGATCTACATCCTATCAGACTCCTCCTGCACCTACAGCCCATGAGAGCAAAATGGAGGCTATGATGGAACAACTGATTGAGAGTCAGACCAAGATTTCTGTGGACTGCAACAAGAAGTTGGACGCTGTCTATGAAGACCTCAATGGGAAGTTTGAGTCTATGAGCACTCACTTGAAGCAGTTGGACACTCAGGTGAACCAGATGTCCAACTCACTGAAGAGAAAAGGAGTGGCAGACACTCATGTTAAGGCCTGGTCTGTATACATTAATGATGGATCTCACCTAGGTGAAAGATTTGAGCTAAGTACAGCTGAGTTGGTGACAGAACAAGAATTTTCGGATATTTGTGAAAAACTCTCGGGTGAAATCTGCTGCAGTGCGTCGATCGATGCAACATCTGTGCCGATCGATACACCAGTCGGGATGGCAACGATCGACACACCTTTAGTGTCGGTCGTTGCAGGGCGTGAACAAACAGATCTGTCGGATGATAATGGCATAGATGCTGACTTGGAGCTTGATCGCCTATTCAATGGAGCCTCTGAGATTACTCAACAGGAGATCTACGAACAGATTTTTAGACAACACTCCTCTGTGTATGAAGTGATTAGGCAAGAGATTGAAGAACTGAAGAAACTAGAGGAGATTGGTGAAGAATTGGAAGAAATTCCAACTTCTGATGATCCACCTTATCATCCATGTGTGCAGAGGTACTTAAACAAGATGTTGCCTCTGGATGATGATCTGAAAGACTGGGTGATAATAGTTCCTCAGCATATTAGTGATGTTCTGCTAACTAAGGTCCCGAAGAAGCTGCCTGATCCTGGAGTCTTTGTGCTGGATTGTTCTATCTTTGAGGATAGCTTTAGGCGTTCTCTGTGTGATTTAGGAGCTGCTGGAAGTTTAATGCCATACTCTGTGGCAGAGAAGCTGGGTATGCTGGATTTTACTCCTACTAGGACTTCTCTTGTCCTAGCTGATCAGTCCATACGAGTTCCTGAAGGACTCCTTATGGACATTCCGGTGAGAGTTGGAAACTACTTTGTTCCAACAGACATCCTTGTGCTGAGATATGACTGTGATCCGGATGAAGCATTATTGCTTGGGAGACCCTTTTTGGCTACAGCAGGAGCGTTGATTGATGTTAGGAACAGCTTGATAGACCTCCATCTGGGAGATGAACCGCTGCACTATGAGATGGATAAGCTGCGAAAGCCACTGATAGATGGGCAGACATTCACCATAAGGGACGCAGATTTTGAGCAGCCGGATAATACTATGGTTATAGATCCTTGAGCACATTTCACTCCAATCTATCTTGGACATGAGCATTCCGCAACAGCCTACTCACCACCTTGGATGAGGAGACTTGAACAGAGACAGAAAAAGTCTCTGTCAGGGCCTCCTGGTACCTGAAAAATTCCCATCCGTCCGGTCAAGCTATTGACCTTAAACAAGCGCTGGGTGGGAGGCAACCCACCATTAGGTACTGGTGTTTTTCTACTTAATTTTTGGTGTTTTTGTTAGGATTTTACGTTTGTTTTTGTTTCTGGTGAGTTTATGTTTGCAAGTCTCGGATAAATCGCAGTGCAACGATCGACGCATTTCTGTGTCGATCGTCACAACACGAAAGGAATCGCATTGCAGCGATCGTTGCACTCTTGAGCAACGATCGTCCATACACGAAAATCGCCAAGTAACGGTCGATGCACTTAGTGCAACGGTCGATGCCTGAGCGACCGAGGTAACCCGACAGACATAATTTCATCTTTTCAAAATTTTTATTTTCTTTTTACCGATCCTTCGCTGGACACTACTGGGGACAGTGTGTCTTAAGTGTGGGGGAGGTGCTACTGACTTTTGTTTTCTGTTTTCTTAAGAGTCAGTCCGTTTTTCAAAAAAAAAATTGTTTTGTTGAGTCAAAACTGTTTAAGTAAGAAACTATGATTTTCTGAGAAGATTTACAAGACTTGCAGGAACTTAAGTAACCATTGGGATGAAGTTGCAGGATCTATCTCTGACTATTAGAAAACCCCATCACAGATCAACCTACTGGGAACACCCACATCACTTCAGGTATCAGAGGATCCTTTTACTGACTTCAACCTTAATACTGACTTAGATTTCTCACCTAAGGGCTTGGTATACTTTGTGTCGGATTCCCTTGTTAGTTCTGACACAGCCTGTCAACCTATCCTATTTAGTTCCCTTCTCCCCTTCTATAAAGTAAAAAAAAAAAAAAGAAGATAATAAACTGAGGATGAGTTAGTAACTCCGAAGTGGTCATGGGAATGGTAGCAAACACTATTTTCTCTCATGTGATCCATGGAATGTGTCCAAAGTACACCCCATAACGGGAAGAACACTGATAAAAAAATAAAATGATACCCAATGGGAAAAAATCAGTTGTTAAAGAAGGGAAAGAGAAGAAAGGGACTAGAGAAAGATAGTATGGTGGTCTAGAGCTGATAAGGTAAGAATCCATGTGCCCTTTGATTGATACTCCTTAGGTGAGACCGCACTTAAATACTTGCAGAAGTCAGTAGGGAGAATTTGAATGCTTGAATGTGATTGTGGAGTTTACCTAGGACAGTTGCTAAGTGTGGGGGAAGTACATGTTGGTCTTGATATCCTGTGATTGATTCTTTTAGTGGTTTACTAAGGGGAATCTGAGTATTGTAGCTTCTAGGATGAAATGAGTTTCTGAAGAGTTTTCAAACCTCTTCACCAAGCTTTAGTTCTATGTTTTGCTTGAGGGCAAGCAAAGGCTAAGTGTGGGGGAGTTGATATATCATGGTTTTTACTAGTTTTATGCCATGATATAGTTGTGTTTTTAGTGTCTTTTGTGTTCTTTTAGAGTCTTTTACAGGTATAATCAGGTTTGGAGCTGAATTGGAGATAATGGAGCATTTTGGAGATTTTTGGAGTGATTGGCCGAGAGATAGAGTTCACTGTCCGAAACAGAGAAAGGTGTCGATCGTTGCACTCTAGCATCGATCGATGCACCAGCGAGATGGGCCAAAAACTCGGCGGTTTAGAGGAATCAAGATATTGCACTTTGATCCAGAAGTTCCTGATATTTACAAAGAAGCCCCTGGCCGAGATTATACCTATATAATCAAGTTTTAGTTGTTTTTATTAGATACGCTTTCACAATTAAGAGCAGAGGATTTTTAGAGCTTTTGGGGCTGATCTGAACCTGTTACATCATCTGTATTTGGAGAAGATTTCGAACCCCTTTTACTCTTATTCTTTTATGCAATTTATTCATCATATGATTATGTTTTCATTATCTATGTCTGAGTAGATTCCTAGTTAGGTTTAGGGTTTCTCACATAGGATTTCATGACTTGCTAGACTTTTTCAAATTCAGTTAAGGATTCAAACTATATCTGTTCTTCAATTTAATTGTGCTTAAAGCTAGTTCTAACCTGATCAATTAGAATCTAGATCTTAGGTTGCTAAATACGTCACGGAAGTGGGGTTTAGGAATCTGAACTAATTAAATTGGGCAATTAAACTTTGCGCAAACGGAAGTTTGGTTTAGGATAATTGTGAACATATCAAACTTGGGATTAATGCTAGTTTAATCTGTTAGTTCTCGCAAACGAAAGTTTGGTTTGCTGCACTTAGACTTAGAGAATTATCGCAAAGGAATTTGGTTAATTCTATATCTGTGTTTTGAGTTCTAGAACTGTGCTTAATTAGATCCTTGCTGAATGAACTGTCTGCTTGTCTGATTTCCTGAGAACGCCCTAGACTTAGCGCTTTTAATTACTTGCTTTCACAACCGTTAATCTCTGCTACTGATTTACTTTCTCGCACCACTTTTAATTCAATTACATCGCTTTCTTCCTAGTTAAATTCCTGTTCTTGAGCTATTGAATACCGGAGTCTCTGTGGATTTCGATACCCTATATACTACATAGATATTGCTGTGCACTTGCAGTTTAGTATAGGGATTAAAACTCTGAGCCTATCAAATCCCCAGAGCTCGCAAACCAGCAGCCACTTCAGGGGTAATGAGCACGGCGTTTGACCCATAAGGAAAGTCATCAGCGCTCCAGAATAAACGTCCTCGTACTCAGGATCGCCAAGAGGAGTCATGAAAAAGTCACCCTTCTCGAGCTCCGGAACCGGTGATATATCATGGTTTTTACCGATTTTATGCCATGATATAATTGTGTTTTAGTGTTCTTTTGTGTTCTTTTAGAGTCTTTTACAGGTTTAATCAGGTTTGGAGCGGAATTGGAGACATTGAAGCATTTTGGGACTTTTGGAGTGTTTTGGCCGAGAGTTTAAACTCACTGTCCGATTTGATAATCATGCATCGATCGACACACCTTTGGTGTCGATCGACACACTAGCGAGATGGGCCGAACGCGGCGGTTTAATGAAGTTATCAAGACTTTTCACTTTAGCCCAGAAGTTTCCAGTATTTACGAAGAAGCCCCAGCCGAGATTATGCCTATATAATTAGGATTTTGGTGTTTATTTTACATACGCTTTCATACTTAGAGCTAAGAGATTTTTAGAGCTTTTGGGGCTGATCTATTCTTGTACTTCATCTATTTTGGAGAAGATTTCGAACCCCTTTATCTATTTAATTTCTTATATGCAATCTATTAATTCTATGATTTCTGTTTCATTAATCATGTCTGAGTAGATTCATAGTTAGGTTTAGGGTTTCTCATTAAGGATTTGATGACTTGCTAGACTTGTTTAATTCAGTTAAGGATTCACATGAATAGAATGTTCTTCGATCTAAATTGTGCTTAATGCTAGTTCTAACCTGATCAATTAGAATCTAGATCTTAGGTTGCTAAATACGACACGAGAGTGTGGTTTAGAATCTGAACTATTTAGGTTGAGCAATTAAATTATTCGCAAAGAGATTTGGCTTAGTTTAGTTGTGAACATATCGAACTTGAAATTAATGCTGGTTTAATCTGTTAGTAATTGCAAAGAGATTTGGATTACTGCACTTAGACTTAGAGGATTTTCGCAAAGAGATTTGGTTAATTCTAATTCCGTGATTTGAGTTCTAGAACTGTGTTTAATTAGATCCTGACTGATTAACTTGTCTGCTTGTCTGATTTCCTGAGAATTCCCTAGACTTAACGCTTTTAGTTAACTGCTTTTACAACCAATCCTGCTATTGATTTACTTTCTCGCATTGCTTTTTAGTTTACTTCACATCTGCTTTCTTCTTAGTATTAATCTCTACGATTCTTATTCTATCGAGACCAGAGTCTCTGTTGATTCGATACCCTATCTACTACAATCACTTAACTGTGCACTTGCAGTAGAATAGGATTAAAACTTAGACCCTATCAAGTTTTTGGCGCCGTTGCCGGGGACTCTTAGAGTCTTCGATATGATCGAACTTAGGGTTTTTACTAGGATTTTTATTTTTTTGTTTGTTTCGTTTTGTTTTATTTCTATTTTATTACTGATTTCTCTTTGTTTTCTCTCTGTCGCAGGTACCGATTTCGCTTTGCGTCGATCGTTGCACCTTTGTGTCGATCGTCACTAGGCGATTCTGAGATTGTATCGATCGTTGCACTGATAGCATCGATCGTTGCTTGACGATTATAGACAGTTTATGCAGACGCGTGAAACTCAAAGTAATCAGAACCTGAACCTCGTTAATCTCAGACTTGAAGAACTTGGACGTCTAGAGAGAACTAACAGAAGAGAAAGAAGAGCAAGGATGGTGGTACAGAAGCTAATCATTATGCCTGATGCTCAAGGTACCCTGAGGGATCAGCAAAACAATCTTTACAATGCTGCTGGGCAGAGGATTGATGCTGAGGGACGTGTGATCCCTGAGGTTGAGGAACCTGAACCACAACCACAGCTGCAGGCGCAAGGACAGAACCAAGGTAGACAGATGGTTGTCCATGAAAGGAATTTAGCTGACTACAACAGACCGGATGAGTTTCATGCAAACCGGTCAGCTCTAGTACTTCCTAGTTTTGAGAGGGATGATTTTGAGATCAAGACCATCTACTACTCGCTGATGAGACAGAATGCCTTCCATGGCCATCCTACGGAGCAGCCTATGGATCACATTGATACATTTGATGACCTAATCAATGGCATGAAGTATGATGGAGTCTGCCAGGATTATCTGTTCCTTAAACTCTTTCCATACAGTCTCGCTGGAGACGCTGCTGCATGGTTGAAGCAACTGGCACCTGGTCAGTATACTACTTGGGCAGCCCTGAAGAGTGAGTTTCTGCGTCACTTCTATGATGATGCGCGTTCCGATCAGTCCAGACAGGACATTCTGACATTTACCCAAGGTCCTACTGAGCCTCTTAAGACTGCTTGGATGAGATTTAGGAAGTACCAGCGTGACTGCCCACACCATGGATTCACTGAGGTCACAATGCTAGGTATTTTCTTCAGAGGCATAGATCTGCCATATCAATCTGCGCTGGATAACTCCAGTAATGCAAACTTCAACACCAGGACTCATGCACAAGCTAAGCAGTTAATTGAGAACTTAGTGAGCAGCAACAGTTGCAAGACTATGGATGATAGGAGGAAGAAATCTGGTGGAAGTGTAGAGAATTCAGAGATGGCTGAATTTAGATCTAAGCTGGACACAATTTGCAATCTCCTGGCTGGTAAGAAGGATGTCCACTTTGCCCAAGATGTAGAGGTAATTCAGACTGAGGAGGACACTCAGGAAGAAGATGTGAATTACATTGGAGGATCTGGTTTCCAAGGTAACAGATTTGGTAATCAGCAGGGAAACAGATTCTTCAATGGAGGACAGAAGAGTGCCTTCACAAGCAATCAGAACTCTTTTGGACAGACAAGTGGTTTTCAGAAGCCTTTTGGACAAGGTACTCATAGAACCTATGGATCTTCATCTTATCAGACTCCTCCTGCAGCCACTGCTCATGAGAATAAGATGGAGACAATGATGGAACAGCTGCTAGAGAGTCAGACCAAGATCTTTGTGGACTGCAATAAGAAGTTGGATGCTGTCTATGAGGATCTCAATGGAAAGATTGAGTCTATGAACACTCATATGAAGCAGTTGGATACTCAAGTGAATCAGATTTCCAGTTCTGTGAAGGGAAAGGGAGTAGCAGACACTCATATTAAGGCCTGGTCTGTGTACATTGATGATGGATCTCACATAGGTGAAGGATTTGAGCTAAGCACAGCTGAGTTAGTGGAAGAGGTTGAATTTTCGGATTTTGGAGAAAATCTCTCGGGTGGAAACTGTGAAAACAGTGTTGCATCGATCGACACACCCCTAGTGTCGGTCGATGCAGGTCGTGAACAGACAGACCCGCCGAAAGTTGACAGCATTGATGCAGATTTGGAGCTTAATCACCTGTTCCCTGGAGTGTCTGAGATTACTCAGGAGGAGATATATGGACAATTAATTAGACAATATCCCTCAGTATCTGAAGTGATTAAGCAGGAGATTGAAGAGCTTAAGAAGCTAGAGGAGATTGGTGAAGAGTTGGAAGAAACTCCATCGTCTGATGATCCACCTTATCACCCATGTGTGCAGAGGTATTTGAACAAGATGTTGCCTTTGGATGAAGAGCTGAAAGATTGGGTGATTATAGTCCCTCAACAGATAAGTGATGTGCTGTTAACCAAGGTTCCAAAGAAGCTGTCTGATCCTGGAATTTTTGTGCTAAGTTGTTCTATCTTTGAGGATAGTTTTAGGCGCTCTCTTTGTGATCTGGGAGCTACTGGAAGTCTTATGCCATACTATGCGGCAGAGAAGCTGGGTATGCTGGATTTTACTCCTACTAGGACCTCTCTTGTCCTAGCTGATCAGTCTATACGAGTTCCGGAAGGACTCCTTGAGGACGTCCCGGTGAGAGTTGGAAACTATTTAGTTCCAACAGACTTCTTGGTGCTGAAATATGACTGTGATCCGGATGAAGCGTTGCTACTTGGAAGACCATTCTTGGCTACAGCAGGAGCAGTGATAGATGTTAGACACAGTCTAATAGACCTCCACCTGGGAGATGAGCCGCTGCATTTTGAGATGGACAAGCTGCGCATGCCACTAATAGATGGGCAGACATTCACCATCATGGATGCAGGTGATGAGCAGCCGGATGATACCGTGATTCTAGATCCTGGAGCACATTTCACTCCTTCTTTTCTTGGACATGAGCATTCTGCAACAGCCTACTCGCCACCTTGGATAAGGAGACTTGAACAGAGACAGAAAAAGTCTCTGTCAAGATCTCGTGGTGCCTGAAAGATCTTGTTCGTCCGGTCAAGCTAATGACCTTAAACAAGCGCTGAGTGGGAGGCAACCCACTGTTAGGTTTAGTTGTTTTTCTTTCTTATTTTTGGTGTTTTTCTTAGGATTTCACGTTTTCGTTTTTGTTTTTGCTAAGTTTCAGATGCAGAACTCGAGTCCGGAGATGTGTAACGACCGGGTCGTTGCAAGGAGATTTGACGAAGAGGGTAATCGCATTGTGACGATCGTTGCTCATACGCAATGGTCGTTGCAATTGGTTCAATTGCAAAATTAAGGTGTGCGCTAAACCGGAAATCAATTTCGATTTGACCAGCATCGGTCGTTGCCCCTAAGCAACGATCGTTGCACCCACGACCGAGGTAAGTTGCCTTAAACCCTTCTCTTCACTTTTCTTCCTCATTTCCGCCGTCCGTACACCGAGAACTCCACACCCAAAAATCGCAATTCTTCATCATTTTCTTCGATTCAATCGCTAATACTTTCGATTTTACACTCTAAATCCGTTTCTATAGCTCATATCTCAAGAATCCAAGGTAATGTACCTCTATTTTTCGATTTTCGGATTCAACTTTAGGGTTTTAGGGTTTGAGATTTTTGGATTGAAATTGATGCTTGCATGCGTAATTAGACCGAATTTAGGGTGATGGGTTATGATTCTAGGCTGATTTGCAATAATGTGGCACGAATTTGGAAGAATTTCGTTGATTGTTTGCGGCCAAAATCGCCTTGCAACGGTCGTTGCACTTGTGCACTGCTTTGCGATTTTGGGTAAATGTTCGATAAAATGAAATCGCCTTGCAACGATCGATGCCTTAGATGCAACGGTCGTTGCTTCGCGATTTCACAGAGTTTTGCCGAGACTTATATTTGAACTTTGTTTCTTATACATATGGGATCTCACAGACAACCCCGCAAGAAACAAGCAACATCATCCACAGCCACACAACAGTACATTCCACCACCAGAGTGGTTTCATAAAGACTCTCAGCCACCAGAGCCATATATGAGAGTTGGTCCAGCAGTAGCACTGCCTTGGCCCCGAGCAGTCGCGACACCGATCCCGACAGCCAGGCAGTGGCCACAGAACCTTCCTGAGTTTCTCAAGTCTGCCGATTTTACAGAGAGACCACTGCTTAACCAGTGGGATGAGTATGACTCGCTGCTATACAGTGGTTGGTGCGGGATGACGATCAAGCCAACCAAGTTTGCAGACTACTCTACCTGCAAGAGTCTGGGGATTGATGAGCAGGTACTTGCAGTGTGCAGAGGCATTGGTCTAGGGACGATGCCTATGCGTCCTTAAGATCTGTACCCAGAGCTGGTCAGACAGTTGCTAGCCACTTGCAGAGTGGTTTACCCGTCTCCAGACAGCAGGAGCGCTACAGGAGGTATCTTTACCTTCATGAGTTGGGGAGTCAGGTATCAGATTCCTTTACTAGATATCTGCAAGATCTACGGTTTCAGCACTGAGCCGAGGCGCATTGGCATGCCACTTGAGTGGGATCCAGAGGAGGCTAGATCATTTTGGGAGTGTATCGGCAGTGGTCGATACAACTCGAAGACTACACCGGTGGTGCAGTTGAGACATCCTGTGCTTAGATATGTCTCGTGTATCTTGTGTTGGAGCTTGCTATGCAAGTATGAGGCCAACAAGATGCGCAAGTATGAGATGGAGATGTTGTTCATCGGGCTGCGGGATCAGTTTGAGGATTCTGGCGTGAGATATCCTACCAACTTGGGAGCTGTTTTCACACAGCATTTATGTGATCTGCAGCTGAAGCCATTTGATGGAGTCCGTACTGAGACAGTGGGGAGCCTGCTTACTCCCATCTTCATGGACTGCGGGATTCCTCTACAGGGCACAGAGTGTGATACAGCCGAGTTCCTAGATTTCAGTCACTTGCAGAGCGCCCTATGGCTTAAGGAGGGGCGCATTTGGGTTTACCATGATCCGACTTCTGGGAAGTGTGGTATAGAGCTTCCTGCTCCTGCGTTGACACAGATTGATACACTGAAGGCCTTGAGATTCCAGCCTCCTGAGACTGAGCAGCGTGGAGTTCCTTCTATGGCTCATCCGCTGGGAGAGCCTTCCACACGAGCTTCATCTTCTGCTGCCCCCGCGCCTGCGCCTGCTGCTGCCCCGGTTGATATTGGCCCTTATCCTGAGATCACAGTACCCTACGGTGATATGTCTGAGGCTGAGTGGAGAGAGCGTAGTGATGGGATCTGGAGGACCATTTGGGAGTGGATGCGTGGCTGCACTTGCAGGAGACAACCACCAGTTCATCAGCCCGTCTCTGCTTCACGACGCAGACAACGTTCTCCTACGGACGTCAGTGACACTGAGCGCTATGGTGGGATTGATGATAGCGAGTGAGAGTAGACTCCATCTCTAGACATTCGGTTCTGTACTCTAATTTTTTTTTTCTTCTTCTTGCACTATTTTCTTTCGATTTTTAGTACTCTACTATGTTTGGATGGTTGTACTTGATTAGATACATTTGTTGCCTTGATTTTACTCTGTTTCTAGTGTTTTCAGCTTGCAGGATTCGAAATTGATGAAAACCAACGGACTAACCTGCTAACTTGCTGACTGACCCGACAGACGCAGTGCGTCGATCGACACACTATTGTGTCGATTGTCACAACACGATCGAAATCGCACTGCAGCGATTGTTGCGGTCCTGAGCAACGATCGACCATACACGAAAATCGCCTAGCAACGGTCGATGCACCTAGTGCAACGATCGATGCCTGAGCGACAGAGGTAAAACCCGACATAACTTAACCATTCCTTAAACAAATTTTTCTTTTCTTTTTGCCAATCCTTCGCTTGACACTACTGGGGACAGTGTGTCTTAAGTGCGGGGGAGTTTCTACTAACTTCTTTATTTTTGTTTTCTTAGAGTCAGTTAAATTTTTCAAAATTTGTTTTATTGAGTCAAAACTTTTAAGTAGGAAACAATGATTTTTTGAGAAGATTAGCAGCACTTGCAGGAACTTAAGTAACCATTGGGATGAAGCTGCAGATTATCTCTGACTATTAAAAAACCTAGACACGGATCAACCTACTGAGAACACCCACATCGCTTCAGGTATCAGAGGATCCTTTACTGACTTCACCTTAATACTGACTTAGATTTTCTCACCTAAGGGCTTGGTATACTTTGTGTCGGATTCCCTTGTTAGTTCTGACACAGCCTGTAAACATGTCCTATCTAGTTCCCTTCTCCCCTTCCATAAAAAAAAAGATAATAAACTGAGGATGAGTTAGTAACTCCGAAGTGGTCATGGGAATGGTAGCTAAAACTCTCATATCCTGTGCATCCATGGAATGTGTCCAAAGTACACCCCTTAACGGGAAGAGCACTGATAAAAAAAAAATGATAACCAATGGGGAAAAATCAGAATGCTAAAGAAGGGAAAAGAGAAGAAAGGGACTAGAGAAAGATAGTATGGTGGTCTAGAGCTGATAAGGTAAGAGTCCATGTGCCTTTGATCGATACTCCTTCGGTGAGACCGCACTTAAATACTTGCAGAAGTCAGTAGGGTGAATTTGAATGCGTGAATGTGATTGTGGAGTTTACTTAGGACAGTTGCTAAGTGTGGGGGAAGTATATGTTGGTCTTGATGTCTGCAGGTTGATTCTTTCATGTGGTTTACTAAGGAGAATCTGAGTGTTGCTGCTTCTAGGATGAAAAGAGTTTCTGAAGAGTTTTCAAACCTCTTCACTACATTCTAGTTCTCTGTTTTGCTTGAGGGCAAGCAAAGGCTAAGTGTGGGGAGTTGATATATCATGGTTTTTACCGGTTTTATGCCATGATATAATTGTGTTTTAGTGTTCTTTTGTGTTCTTTTAGAGTCTTTTACAGGTTTAATCAGGTTTGGAGTGGAATTGGAGATATTGGAGCATTTTGGGACTTTTGGAGTGTTTTGGCCGAGAGTTTAAACTCACTGTCCGATTTGATAATCATGCATCGATCGACACACCTTTTGTGTCGATCGACACACTAGCGAGATGGGCCGAACGTGGCGGTTTAATGAAGTTATCAAGACTTTGCACTTTAGTCCAGAAGTTTCCAGTATTTACGAAGAAGCCCCAGCCGAGATTATGCCTATATAATTAGGATTTTGGTGTTTATTTTACATACGCTTTCATACTTAGAGCTAAGAGATTTTTAGAGCTTTTGGGGCTGATCTATTCCTGTACTTCATCTATTTTGGAGAAGATTTCGAACCCCTTTATCTATTTAATTTCTTATATGCAATCTATTAATTCTATGATTTCTGTTTCATTAATCATGTCTGAGTAGATTCATAGTTAGGTTTAGGGTTTCTCATTAAGGATTTGATGACTTGCTAGACTTGTTTAATTCAGTTAAGGATTCACATGAATAGAATGTTCTTCGATCTAAATTGTGCTTAATGCTAGTTCTAACCTGATCAATTAGAATCTAGATCTTAGGTTGCTAAATACGACACGAGAGTGTGGTTTAGAATCTGAACTATTTAGGTTGAGCAATTAAATTATTCGCAAAGAGATTTGGCTTAGTTTAGTTGTGAACATATCGAACTTGAAATTAATGCTAGTTTAATCTGTTAGTAATTGCAAAGAGATTTGGATTACTGCACTTAGACTTAGAGGATTTTCGCAAAGAGATTTGGTTAATTCTAATTCCGTGATTTGAGTTCTAGAACTGTGTTTAATTAGATCATGACTGATTAACTTGTCTGCTTGTCTGATTTCCTGAGAATTCCCTAGACTTAACGCTTTTAGTTAACTGCTTTTACAACCAATCCTGCTATTGATTTACTTTCTCGCATTGCTTTTTAGTTTACTTCACATCTGCTTTCTTCTTAGTATTAATCTCTACGGTTCTTATTCTATCGAGACCAGAGTCTCTGTGGATTCGATACCCTATATACTACAATCACTTAACTGTGCACTTGCAGTAGAATAGGATTAAAACTTAGACCCTATCAACCGGAAGCACGGATAACTCAGCCCGCAGCTGGGCGTCGTGTTCTTTCAACAACTCAAAACGAGCAGAGGGAACTTCGAACCCCTCCTCCGCAAGAAGTTGGAAAGCACCCATCACAGCAACAGTTTGATGCATCTCCAACAACTTACCCATCGCTAGAGCGTCATCCCTCTTCTCAACCCTGATCTTATAAAGGCGTTCAGAAGCCTTTTCGTACATCCTTCACTTCTCAAAACGAACAGCCTCATCACATGAAGAACGAAACAGATCACGCTCAAGCTTAAGAGAATCGACCTCAGCTTTCAAGGAGTCAACTAAACTACCACTCCGATCCTCGGACTCCCTTTTCTCCTTCTCAAGCTTAAGAATCTTGGCCTTGAACTCGACATTCGTAATCTCGGCCTCAGCAAGCTTCTTCTGAACACCTTCAGGCCCACTCAAGGACCGCCGCAAATTCATAACCTCCCTCTTAAGATCTTCTTCCCTAGCCTTGAACGCCTCGAGCTCCGCAGTGTAAGAATCATTAAGATGGTTAGACTTGGCCAAAGCCTGTCATAACCAAGAAAAACATGGCAGTATAAGCAGAAGCTCCCTCACATGTCAACAAAAAAAGGAAGACCAGAAGGAAACACTCACCATTGCAAAATGAAAATTTATGTCCTGTTGAGTCTCAGCATGAAACAACCGATCAATAGGGATCATGCTAGGACGAGGCTTCAGCGACAGCTGGCGAAAGAAATTCATACAAGAAGCCCGGTCGTGTACGATCAAGTCAGGTCCAGCATGGCGAAAATTGAATGAACCATCCAGGGCCTTAAAACCCTCCGACACCTTCGAACTGTCAATCGCTAACAGATTATCAACAGTCAACGGCCCCGTCGCCCTGCGCTTTCCAACGCGAGCAAGAGCCGCCCGGACAGCCGGATCAACGTGATCCCCTAAGCGATCCAGTTCCGCAGCAGACGCCTTGTCAGTCTCCGATCTACACCTCTTTCTGCCCAGGCAAGCATCGCCCTCATCAAGATTAGGAACGTCGTCCTCTTCCCCAAAGGGACCAGCATCATCGAGAGCCAACTGTTCGTTGGCACCATGACCATCCGAGGAGGACAGCTCCTCTTCGACGTCTGCAGAATCATCATTAAGAGACAGCCCCCTCATAGCATCACTGCCACCCTGGGAATCGATCGATAGCTCTCCTCCGGCACCAGCATGATCTTCCCGAACAAAAGTTAAGTCCTCTTCGACAACAGCCTCGCCAACGCCACCGCTACTGTCGACATTACCAGCCTCATCAACCCGACCGCCAAGCGCGACGGAACTAGCAACCTGGCCTTCCACAGGAACTATCTCTCCTTCACGTCGGTCCAGAAGAGCCAACGAACCCTCCTCCGCTTGAATAGCCGGCCGGTTGTCACGATCATCTTCTATTGGTTTCTGGACCAGAGGAGTATCTATAACGGCAGCAAGAACCCTCTGAATATAATCAGGCAGCGAAGCGTTTCTCCAACTCATCTCCAAAAAAGATTGTGAGTAAGAAGGGGAAGGAAGATAGTATAGGAAGAAATCCCAAAGCAAAGATCTTAGAAAACTACACCCCCAGAGCCAAGAAGAAACCAATTAAGGAGGAACGGTAACCCGGAGAGACAGAAGCAAAACCCTAAGAACACAATCGATAGGAGAAAAATGAGAATCGAAGGAATCAAATCCAGAGAAGGTCTCAATTCCCCGTGTAAAAGAAACCACGCCCTTTTGCTTTCCTGAAGAAGAAAATAAAACCCAACAAATGTGGACAGAAAGTATCGAAGTAAAACCGACCTAATTAGATTTCCTCCTGGCTTAAAGTATTCAAGGAAATTCGCCGAGCCCAGCACCGTGACTCGACGAACTGGGGGGGACTAATTGTTGGACATGAGTTTAGCACCCATCCATAAGCCCATTGGAAATCTAGTTAAATCAGCTATATCACCTCGGCCCAAGAAGATAGGCCCGCTAAGGAGTCAACAGCCCAAGGAAGAGTCAGCGTCCAAGTGCTATAAATAGGACCCTTCACTCTTCATTCGAAAATAATTGTAACTTACGAGAGGCCGAGCTACTTCTATAAAGCTCCGACCTCAAGTACTGTTTAGTGAGCACGTCATTCGACGGACTCACACCTCGTACCATCCTGTTCATTGCTCGGCTCCGGCCTTAAGATTAATAAAGAATCATTTAGTCCTCATATTATATTTACATTTCACCTCGTAGTTCGGATACTCCAGACCGCAGCCCGTAATATTGACTAGGTCGGATTTCTGTAACAACAGACATCTCCAACTACAATCAATTAGAGACTCATGAAGAGGTCCTTGAAGAGACAGGTTGGAAACTGGTTCATGGAGATGTTTTCAGAGCGCCAGAAAACCCGGACATGATCTGTGTTTATGCAGGCACTGGAGTTCAGTGTTTTGGAATGATTCTTTTAACCATGATCTTCGCTTGTCTTGGCTTTTTATCTCCTTCGAACCGTGGTAGTCTGGTCTTATGAAGGCTATGCTTTTGCTTTGGGTTTTCATGGGACTCTTGGCGGGATACGCGTCTTCTCGTCTCTACAAAACGTTAAGAGGAACAGAATGGAAGAAAATCGCTCTGAAAACAACATTCATGTTCCCAGCGACCGTCTTTGTCGCATTCTTCGTCCTTAACACAATAATATGGGACAAAAATCATCCGGTGCAGTCCCATTTGGTACAATGTTTGCTCTGGTCCTTCTCTGGTTCGGAATCTATATTCCTCTCATTTTCATCGGTAGCTACATCGGTTTCAGGAAACCCACATCGGTTTCAACAAGATCCCGAGACAGATCCCAATATGGGCCTGGTACATGAACCCAATCTTCTCCATTTGATCGGAGGCATTCTCCCATTTGGCGTGGTCTTCATCGAGCTCTTCTTCATACTCACTTCGATATGGCTTCACCAATTCTACTACATTTTCGGATTCCTCTTCATTGTGTTCATCATTATGATCATCACTTGCGCAGAGATCACGGTGGTACTCTGTTATTTTCAGCTCTGCAGTGAAGACTATCAATGGTGGTGGAGATCTTACTTTACATCAAGCTCCTCTGCGGTTTACCTCTTTCTTTACGCCGCCTTTTACTTCTACACTAAGCTCGAGATCACGAAGCTCATGTCGGGAATCCTCTACTTGGGTATATGCTCATTATCTCACATGTTGTCTTTGTATTTACTGGCGCAATTGGTTTCTACGCTTGCTTTTGGTTCACCAGGCTTATCTACTCCTCTAATAAGAAGATTGATTGATATTTAATGTAACGGCCTAATTTTCTGGGCCAAAAAAATTGGGTGAAATGGGCTAAAGCCCGAAGCCCAATTCCAAAACCCTAGTACCCCCATCCCATTTCCCTAAAAAAGGAAGTGCATCTCCATTAAAAATGCAGAGATTTTTGGAGAGGCGAAGCCCTGCTTGTGACCGGAGCCGACGACTAGCCAGCCAGCCACCGACCGGAGCTACCGACCACCGCCCGGAGCCGATGCCAAACCACCGCCCAGAGCCACCGCCGTCGTCGGAAAATCTTGCCGGAAAACTGGATTTCGCCAGAATCTTCTACTTGTCCCCGTTTTCGCTCCCGAACTCCCAATCGTCGCCTTCTAGACTCGTTTTAGTGCCAAATCCTCCATTCTTCTCGTTCTTAAAGGTTAGATCTTCAGATCTACTCCGATCTCTACTTCTAAATCTCAGATCTGCTCCAGATCTATACTTCCAGATCAGATCTGATCCATTTGAAGTTGTAGATCTGAACCGTATATCTCTCTGTCTCTCTCTCTCTCTCTCTCAGATCTGTTACCCGAAACCCTAGATATGCTCTCTCTTCCTCTAGATATGTTGTCTGAGACCCTAGATCTGTGTGCAGGATGTTGGGATTATGTCCTGAAATCAAATTGTACTTGCTCTAAAGATAGTTGTATTGTCGAGATCGGACAATTCATGTGATACTGGGTAGTCATAATGTTTTGCTAGAAACCGCTTATGAAAAATGAGTTGTAACTCATTTATAGTATCGTGTGAACCTACAGGGTCACACACCTAAGCAAGCTGGATACACTTAGTATGGGATTGATCATTGGCATATGATCCGATCAATGTGTATCGGATACACATTGAATTCGTGTTTTAAGAGGTGTGTCGATCGATGCCATTGGTGCGTCGATCGATACAAAAGGTGTGTCGATCGTTGCCATTGGGTGAAACGATCGACACAAGGTCGATACCGTAACTGATGTTACGGTTTGTAAACCGTGGGCCTATTTATAAGGGGCCAGGTTACACGACCTAAGTGAGAGCCGTCGCAGACAGTTTTTCTTGATAGAAAAACAGACCCTCTTCCTCGAGAAACGCGCAGAGAATCCCAGGAGATCCGATCACCGGTACTAGCATCCCGGCGGATTCCAGCTTGTGTGCGTGTGGACTACGATAGAGGCGCAGCGATTGAGGCACTCTAGATCTCGTTTATCTGACCCTATTCCGCTGCCAGTTTTCAGGTAAACACGAGATCTGATCCATGATTCATTTAACTAGACCCTAGATCTTAGGCTATCTGGAACTCGCGAGAATTCTGAATTTGGTAGAATCTGCCCTAAGTTCCTTCAGTGGTATCAGAGCCATAGGGTTTAACCATTGAATCTAAAGCATAGATTTCGAATTAAGTTGTATTTGAATTAGTTAATGCTTTGTAGTTTTCGTTTTGATAATCTAAATCTCGGTTTTATTTGTATCGAAACGAAGAACTGTGTTTTCGCACAGTGTCGATCGACACAGGTTTGTGTCGGTCGACACATCGCGAAAACGAAGAAATTTTTTTAGGGTTTTCGTACTGTGTCGATCGACGCACTGGGTGCATCGATCGACACACATCGACAAATGCAAAAGAATTTGTGTTTTCGCATAGCGTCGATCAACACAAGGTTGTGTCGGTCGATGCACAGCGAATTCGCCTATTAAAACATAGGGTTTCGAATTGGAAATCGCACTGTGTCGATCGACACACTGGGTGTATCGATCGTCGCAGGCTGTGCAAAAGGATAGATCGGTTCAATTGGATTGAACCGGTTATCTCGCATGGTTATGTTGGTTTAATTCGATTAAAGATTCCCTGATTCCCTACTGTATTGATCGACACCAGTTGAGTGTCGGTCGGCACAGAAAAAATTCGGTCGAGTGTCGATCAACACAGGTTAGTGTCGGTCGACACAGACCGATCGAATGGTTAATCGGTTCAATTGGATTGGACCGGTTATCATGCTTGGTTAAGTCTGAATAGATCAGTTTAAATTGGATGAATTGGTTCAATTGGATTGAACTGGTTATCTCAATTAGTATAAACCGATTGGTTAAGATCAGTTTGATCAGATAAGTCGGTTCAATTGGATTGGACCGGTTATCAAAACTATCTTCGGTTTAGGTCTATGTCGACCGTCACACATGGGTTGCGTCGATCTACATGACTGGTTCGATGAACCGGGATAATTGGATTAACCGGTTATTGAAGTCCGGTTTTGTTTGGTGGTGTCGATCGACAGACACAGTCTGCGTCGATCGATACAATGCTCGGAATTCTGGTTATTAAACCTTGAATTTTCAGAAACCAAGCTCGACCAAAACCTTGATTAAAGCTTAGCTTCAATGTGGTCAACTGTCAAGACTCATTTCGTTGTGTGATGTCTAGCCAAGAGCTTGGTGTCCACAATTACGTGAGTAAGGCAGGTAGTTATGATTGATGGATTTGCAGTGCTGAACATCAACAATTACATGACCTAATAGATTGAAGTGCTAACCTTTTTGGAGTTTAGTTTCCTCAACTAAATATCAAGTAACCTTGATGTCTTGCCCAAATCTTGTCTACTGTCAAGACTTGTGTCGTTTGTTGGATAATCTTGGAGTCCTTGGTATCCACTGCAACATGAGTAAGGCAGGTGATCATTGACAGACTTGCAGTGCAACTGTCAGTGATCACAAGACATAAAAGATTGGTTTTACTTGACTAGGCTATCAGAAGTTCTGGACCCGGAGACATCAGAGTGGATCAGACATAGTTTGTCTCATCCACAACCAAGAGTTGTACCGGGTACAATGAGCAATGATATGCTTACCTAGATAACTAAAGTCTGAGTAATGGCGAGTCGCCCACTCAGATGTTAGTGAAGTATGGATCTTGGATCATTATATTCATAGAGGAAATATTATTTGAATATCATGCGAGTTTTCTTATTAGATAAGATTTCTCATCATATACATAACTAAATCTCTGTTTTTCTTGGATTTCAGATTATGTCTATGACTACTTTCTCGTTGCGATCCGTTCTTGAGAAGGACAAGTTAAATGGATCCAACTTCCTGGATTGGTATCGGAATTTTTGATTCATTCTCAAGCAGGAGAGCAAGGACTATGTCCTTGAGAAAGCTCTTCCAGAAATGCTTGGGACCAATCGCTCGCATGCAGCGTATAATGCTTGGAATAAGCATTATATTGATGTGGTAGATGTGCGTGGTCTGATGTTGGCTACCATGAACTCGGACTTGAAGAGTCAATACGAGAATATGGAGTCGCCAATAGAGATGATCACCAGCCTGAAACTGAAGTTTCAGGATCTGGCACGAGTTGAGAGATTCCAGATGGTGAAGTCTCTAACTGAGTGCAAGCTACCAGAAGATGCTCCAGTAAGTCCTCATGTCATTAAATTTATGGGTTACATTGATAACCTGGAGAGACTGGAATGTCCTGTCAGCTTAGAGTTGGCCACTGACATCATTCTACAGTCACTGCCGTCAAGCTATGACAAGTTCATTAAGAACTATATCAAGAAAGGCTTGACGAAGACGTTGACTGAGCTGCATGGCATGCTCAAAACAGCAGAGCAAAACATCATAAAGGGTAGAGGCAGGGCCGTCCAGATTTGGAATCAGGATAAGCCTGTGTCATCTTATAAGCCCAAGTCGGGCCCATCTGGTGTTAGAAAATGCTTCTACTGCAATGAGTCAGGGCATTGGAAGAGAGATTGCATTAAATTCTTGGAAGATTCACAAGAGATGAAGAAGATGTATGGTACTTCTTCTTCAGGTATTGTGTTATTAATTCAAGTTCTACGTAAGTATTGGATACTACTTGTGGTACTGATAATTTTGAAATATGCAGAACCTAAATGACAGTAGAACGTTGAAGAAAGGACAAGTGGAACTGCGTGTCTGGTATGAAGCAATGGTTGATGCATGAGCCGTATAGATTCTCCACTTGTAGGAGCCTTTCATACTTGGTTTTAGAAATTAAGTAATTGCTACTATGAATATGCCTTGTGCAGAAATGTCTTTCATTTTCTTGTAAGAATTTGGATGTTTTTCATTTTGATAAAAGACAAGTTCTGTTCTTTAGATCTTAATGAAATATTCTATGGTAGCACCCCATTTGAATGGGTTTTATATCTTGAACCAATGTACGCTTGTACACATAACATAAATACCAAACACTTTAAGTCTGATGACTTGAAGTCGATTTTTCCTTAGCATAGTCATTTAACCACACAAAGTGAAACGGATTCAGAAGTTCCATAGTTTTGGACTCATTTGATTATTAATCATTTGAGATATGAATTCTGCTCACTGGGCCAAATGACTAAGGCCCTTTTAGCAAAGCTAAAGGAAACGGGCCAGAGGCTTATTGGGCCTTACACATACTGATGTATGCGGCCCGATGAGCATTAGTGCAAAAGGAAATCTTATGTACTTCATTACCTTATTGATGAAATCAATAAGTATGGTTGTGTTCATTTGATGAGACACGAGCAGGAACCCCTTGAGGAGTTCCAAGATGAAGTGTAGAACCGATTTGACAGAAGTATTAAGATCCTCGATTGAATCGCGGAGGAAAATACTTGAGTCAAGAATTGGGTGATCATCTGACAGAATGAATCGGATCTTATTAGATACGCTCCGATTAGTGATGAGTCACAGGAATCTTCCATAATCATTTAAGAATACGTTCTAAAATGTCTATGTTTACGCTAAATAAGTTTCTATCAGAATCAGTGAAAAACACCACATTGGATGTGGACTGGGTGATTTCCAAATTTGTTTTTCTGATTAATTGGGATTGCAAGGTTTGTGTAAGACAGTAGTCAACAAACAAACTTGAACCCATATCTGATAAGTTCTACCTAGCTGGTTGTCCTAAGGAAACCAAGGCTTGATACTTTTGCGAACAATCCGAGGACAAAGTATTGTTGTTTAGAACTGTGTCTTTTGAGAAAGATCGTACTTTCAAAAGGAACAGTGGGAGTACAAGTACACATCGAAGAAATTCGATAAACACAGGAGGCTGCTCAACCTGTTGAGGGAGAGCGGCGGTGAGATCTACAAAGTGCTGAAGGATCTACACCTGTGGAGCCTGAAATTCGCAGATCCGAAAGGATCCGTCACTAACTCGAGAGTGATTTCTCGTAGCCTATTGTCGTGATCTATTGATCATTGAAAAGTGACGAGCATGCGAAGTTCAAAGAAGCGATGGTGAGCCCCAACTCCGAAAAATTGGCTGGGTATGCATGTCAGCTTCACCGATCCACTTCTGGATTGAAGCAAACATCTTGGAGTTGGAATCAGCATTCTGATAATATGGTCAAACGTTTTGACTTGATCAGAAAGAGATGAAACCATGCGTTTACAAGAAGACTAGTGGGAGCGTAATGGCAATTCTTACACTGTATGTAGATAACATACTTAAATCTCATAAACGACGTTCCGACGCTAAAGTCTTGTCAAGATTTGGGTCGGAAGTCAAGTTTAACGATAGACATGGGAGAAGGCCGTGAAAAGTTCTTGGAATAAGGATTCATTGGAATGGATCAGAAAGGCTAATTGGATCGTGTCAAAATCCTTATGTTGATAAGTTATTGGACAGTTCATATGTGCTTAATTCCAAGAATGGCTTCATACCAAAGGTCTTATGGAAATAATCTAAGCGAGATGAAGTGTCTTGGACACTGGCTGAGCTAGTAACAATGTTAGCAAGATAAAGTGTTTTGAACACTGGCTGAACTAGTATTAATGAGTGTGATTGCTAATGCTACTGCAATAGAATCCATCATGAATGCCATATTTTGCGCTCGTCTAGATGCAGCTTACGCATAAAGCATGACGAGAAAATACCAATATGTTCCGGCAATAGTCACTGAACAGTTACCAGAAATATCCCAAGTGTTTGAAGAATACTAAGGATAGGTTCGTGGTGAACTGATAAAGTGACGAACCAGTTGAAAGTAGTTAGACGGACAAAGACGATTCCCGGTTCCCACCTGGTTATGTCTCTTTGTCTGTATAGCGGTGCTATCTGTTGGAAGGGCTCCAAACAGTGGACCGTAAAATAGTGATTTTATCTGAATGGCGGTGTGGTTTGTTGGAATTATTTCAAGAAAAACACCGCAGTCTCTCCCACAACCTAAGCACGAAATTATTCTGTTGCTGTAGGTATAAAATATCTGAAGAGATGATCTTGATTCTAGTGGGAGTAACTTTAGTTATGTTGTAATCTTCACATAGACATGCTATGGTAATGTTTATGTAAGTCAAACTGACATCGGTATTATTTAATTATTGGATAATTAAATAATGGTCCCAAAGTACTTTATGGTCATCATATAGGTCATCAAGTTGAGGACTTGATCATGAAACCCTATAAGTAGAAGATGACATAAATTATGATTGTCCTTAGTCTAGGTTATTGAAGTGGGGCACCAATAACCGCGCGATACTAGTATGTGAGGTGACTGTTGGACTAAGTTTCATGGAGTCAATGATATGATTATCACAGTCAGTCACATAGATTTATGTCGGTGAACATATGATCGGACATGACCCGCATAATGAGAACTCCACAGGATAGTATTATCAGTGTCATGGGAGGTTCTCATTACGACTATAGAGTATAGTCCTTAGACCTGAGTTCATCATGCTTTCTAGCATATGAATTGGTGCGTTTTGACCTTGTCAAACGTCGTTCCGTAACTGGCGGCTATAACGGCATTGCTTATGCGTATCATGAAGTATGTGTAGAAACAGGGATGGAACAAGATGGGATTTATCCCTCCCAGGTAACGGGAGACAAATATCTCAGGGCCCATCGAAGATTTGATGCTGAGAAAATGCATGGCCGTGCTCAAACGAGGTGATAGTCAGTCGTTTGTTTTATCAGTATAGATCAGAAGTTCGATGAACACGATGATGGCTATAATAAGGATGACACAGTCTCTTTCCTTATGCCATATCGAGATATAGTGACAAAGGGATTATAGGAATAGATGATTCCAGTACAAGTGGGAGATTGTTGGGATTATGTCCTGAAATCACATTGTACTTGCTCTAAAGATAGTTGTATTGTCGAGATCGGACAATTCATGTGATACTGGGTAGTCATAATGTTTTGCTAGAAACCGCTTATGACAAATGAGTTGTAACTCATTTCTAGTATCGTGTGAACCTACAGGGTCACACACCTAAGCAAGCTGGATACACTTAGTATGGGATTGATCATTGGCATATGATCCGATCAATGTGTATCAGATACACATTGAATTCGTGTTTTAAGAGGTGTGTCGATCGATGCCATTGGTGCATCGATCGATACAAAAGGTGTGTCGATCGTTGCCATTGGGTGCAACGATCGACACAAGGTCGATACCGTAACTGATGTTACGGTTTGTAAACCATGGGCCTATTTATAAGGGGCCAGGTTACACGACCTAAGTGAGAGCCGTCGCAGACAGTTTTTCTTGATAGAAAAACAGACCTTCTTCCTCGAGAAACGCGCAGAGAATCCCAGGAGATCCGATCACCGGTACTAGCATCCCGACGGATTCCAGCTTGTGTGCGTGTGGACTACGATAGAGGCGCAGCGATTGAGGCGCTCTAGATCTCGTTTATCTGACCCTATTCCGCTGCCAGTTTTCAGGTAAACACGAGATCTGATCCATGATTCATTTAACTAGACCCTAGATCTTAGGCTATCTGGAACTCGCGAGAATTCTGAATTTGGTAGAATCTGCCCTAAGTTCCTTCACAGGATCCCCAGATCTGTTTCCGAAATCTCCAGATCTACTTTCGTATCTCAGATCTAGACTAAGGTGAGGACCGGTCGTGATCTCTACCCTTTTCTTTCTCAATATCAGGACATAAGCCCTTGTTTAGTATCGTCTTTCCTAGGTAGTGTAGATTTAGCGGATGATTTGTGTTGATGTGATTGAAAGCACATAGAAACTAGGTTATCACTTAAACTGAAAACGTTGATTGTGATTGATGGCTTGTGTGAGTTAGTCGTGAGCAGGGTTGTGGCCCGAGTTGGTTGTGGTGTGAGTAGGGTTGTGGCCGAGTGAATGCCGGTTGGTGCCGGTTGAGTAGGGTTGTGGCCCGAGTCGGTTCGTGGGTGCGTGCGTGGAGGTTGGGGCCCGAGCTCGCACCTATGGACAAGTTGTTAGTGTGTAGGTTGATTGTGTGCCTTTGGGCGTTGGGTGCAAGGTGTTATTAGCCTTGGACTTGTTTCTTGTTGTTAATATAGTGTATAATGAGATCGTGGGTTCCTAGAGCCTGCTCTCACTGTGTATTGGTGTTGAACCAATTACTCAGGCCTCTTTCGTTGACTGTTTTGCAGGTAATCCCGGAGAGTTGCAGGGGTAGACGGACGGTGTGGTACTACGTTTTGGGGAAGCGGGTTTTCCTTTTGGCGTATCTTTTATTTCGATAAGACTTATGCGTTTGCTTTCATTTCACGTTACAACTATTTCAGTTTGGTTCGGTTTTCTTGTAAGACTCGAGTTTTTATTTTAATAAAATAAACCATTTCGGTTATTTAAGTGTTGGATTGCGGTTTGTGACTTGGTTCACGGGTTTGTGGACTATGACTTGAGAAATCAAAGAGTCGTTACTGGATCCGATGGGACGGGTGTTACAATTTTGTATCAGAGCCGGGTTAGACCTAGCCAGTGCTGCCCTGGCTAGGTAGGGTAGAGTAGTGTATTTATATTCGGTTTTAAAGTTGTTTTCAAAGTTGTTTTCAACGTCTTTTCTAAATGGAGATTTCTAAAAGTTAGATTCTAGAAGCACCACTTCGATCTCCTCCTTATATACTCTCCGAAAGTGAGTTCATTTTCAACCGCCTTCTCCACCGGCGGTCTACTGCACCGGCGGGTGAGGCGTGTCTAGGGTCTTCTGCCACTCACTCCGACATCTCATTGCCTCTTTTGCATTTTTAGTTTTCTTTTTCCGGTTTTTTTCCTTTGCGCCAATTTTCTCCTCGTGTTTGCATTTGGTTTGGCGACTCGTTCTCTTCTTCCTTTCTGTTGCTCTCTCCGGTTGTTCTCTTTGATCTCTTTCCTCGGAAGTTGCGCTGTTGTTCGGTTCAAGTTTTTGGTGTTCTTGTCGAGCGACATTCTTAGCCGACGTGGCGGTCTACTACACCAGCGGGTGATTCGGTCTTCAAATTTTACATTTTTGTATTTTGGTTTAGCCCAGTTATATATCCAAACTAAGCTCTTTATAGGTTTATACATGTTCCTGCAATGTATGCTTTCAAAAATCCAAAAAAAAAAAATTAACATAAAATCCTTTTGAAAAAATTAATAATAAATGTTCTATTGAAAAATACATTAATTTCTGAGTATTTTATAGGGTGGTCATAATCACTTGATTTCTTATGAAGGTTTTTTTGGCACTTTTCATTCTTGTTTTCCTTAAAGAAATTTTTTTTTGTTTATTATCAACATGATCAATATCATATATAAAACATTTTTTTATAGTTTAGAAAATAAAAAGTTATAAAACTTAATAGATTTGATGAATTATTACTTTTCGATTTATAAGTAAATATTTGATTCGATTAAGTGATATGTTGGTGAAATGTGATATGACATAATTTGATTGCTTTGATAACATTTATATTTTTTTATATTATTATATGAATAATAGTATTTTTTTTTAACATATAACAATATTTTATACAATACAATGTACCATAAAATGCAAAAACCTAATATTCTCTCTAAAAAGCCTCAGCCGCCGTGAATAGTTCCCTCATCATATCTCGTTTTCTTGGACGGCGTTCGGTGGCCTTGCACTACAAGAAAAATATCTATTCTTAGCACACGAAAAACGTCATGGTATGTATATGATGGCGTTTTTGAAAATGCTATGTCTGCCCCAGCTATAATAGGTCGGCGATTAGTGATAGCATATTTTTTCGTGCTATAATATCTTGCATCTATAATAGCGTTAATTTCTCTTGCTATAGTTGAATCTACCTATAATAGCTTTATGTAGCCGAGCCAAGCCGAGCCATATTAAATTATTATTATATATATATATATATATATATATTTTTTTTTATTTATTTTGTATTAATCGGATTTATATTAAAAAATATATATATTTGAAATGACTCAAATTACGATTTCATTAATAATCAAATATCTTACACAAACATCATTACCATGACAAATTTAAATTAAGTCTTAAACTAAACATCACCAAGTCTAGCACAATTTCTTAACAAGCTGGCTCGTAATAAGTCCTCCTCGGATACACTTTACATCTTCATCAAACCACTGGCTTTCAAAGGCTTCCACAAAAGAGTCAGACCATTGCTTCAGTTTCTTTTGTACCTTGATAAAAACAACAAACCACATTGGTTAGATCAGTGTAGACCAATGCCCAAAACTGCATATTTTAAGGTGTTTTGTAACAGGTAAGTGTGTTTGCATTTTACAGTCATACTGCCTTCAAGGCTTCCAACATCTAAGTTATACTTCTTCTCCCTATGAAGACAAGTTATTAAATCCAAACCCAATTCAAAGGTCTCAGTTTTTGTACGATCAACTACAAAAGAGAAAGATGAAGAAATTTTTACCTTGTGAAGATGAAAATTCATGTCTCCAGCTTGTATGGTAACAGCACTCACGTGTCCTGTATTGAAAAGCCTTAACCGATTCATTCTCATATTATATACCACTTTACAATTAGTGTCAAAGGGAATATCTCACTTACCGTAAGCAAGTTCCCCAACTGAGACCGACCAATGATGGGAATCCAAACAAAAAATGTTTGTGTTGCTCTAACCAGCCTTTGTCTCAGGATCTAAATTACATCACAAACATATTAGCGTGTAACAGTCACTAGAAACATAAACGAATAGAGGAATAAAGTAGTACACCTCCAGGATATCCAGAACCGAACTTTTGTTTATGTTTTTCCAGTTTTCTCTACCAACCATTCTATCAGGGCTCTATCTCTTGTCACCTGAGCAGGATGATATATATTCAGCGACTTATAGCGAGAGAAAAGCTTCGAGATAGATAGTGAGAATTCATAACATATTACCTTAGCGACAATACTTGCTCCACTAACAACATGAGATAGACTATCGGCAGGCACTGTAGATGCAATCATCATCCTACACAATCCTGAATATCTGACCAAACAAAAAAAAACAATCAGAAGAATCAGAAAACCATTGTTCATCACACAAAAACAAACACTGAAACTGAAAGAAGTTAAATTAAGTAGAAATGAGCATCAACAGAGTGGACGGAAAGAAAGAAAAAAAAGTTACGAACTTTTTGTAATCGTCACGACCTCCGATGTGGTAACGATGCATAATCAAGTTTTCCCGATGCCCATCTTCTCGTTTCCATACCAAGAAATTTACTCTCTTCAGAAGGTTCTTCTGATGTGACTTAAGCTTCCTCATCACTAACGATTCTGAGGGTAAGAAAAATTAGGGATTTTTTTTTTGTCACAACAATAAAACATAAGTTCGATTAAAAATCCTGACTAATGAAAAGCCTTTTACAATAGAACGAGAACAGCCATCAGTCTCATAGATCTACATACTACTGCTCTGACAGTGAAATCTAAGAAGCTTACCTGGGAGAGATTAAATCGACGGGATGAGATGGCTTAGTAGAGACACGGCGCAGAGCAAGGACGGACAAAAAAAGGGAGGTGAGGTTTTGAGCAGGAAAATAGAAAAAAATCAAACACTAACCGAGGGGAAAGAAGTCAGATTATCTTACGGTTCTTTTGTGTATTTGAATCAGAAGAGCATCGAGAAACCCGTCACTATCATCCTTCTGGAGAAGAGAAGAGTGGTATAAATCTAGCTTTCGAGAGAGAATCTATGGTACTTTTCAATTCCATTAACAGAGATTGTAAAGGGGAGAATCTATAGTGCTAGGGTTTTGCAGGGGAGGAGGATGGGGAGATCAGAAGAAGAAGTTAGGGTTTGGCGGTGGAGGATGAGGAAGAGAGGAGGAAGAAGACGAGAGTTGAGAAATAATGTTGGATGAATTCGTTTTTAGTCTATTGTGGATAAGGAGGGGGAAAAAAAATTTGGCCAAAACCAAATAAAAAAATTGGAGGTAAATTTTTTTGCCAAAACCAAAATTTGGCTAAGTTTGGCGCCTATCGTAAAAATTAGGCTCGAAACTGATTTTTGTCTTCTGTTTAGTTAAATTTCGGCTTAGCATTGATAAGATGCTATAATAAAGTACCACAATTCAGCAAACACTATTTAATAGCACTTAGAGAAATCGTGCTATTATAATGTGCTATTAATACCCAGTTTTTTTGTAGTGTTGGGCTCGCCGGCGTCGTCCCTCTTTCTTTCCAGTCTTCTTTTTCTGTTCCGGCATAGATTAATTGGCTCTGTTTCTGTGGTGTGTTGTGGTCGATGACGTCAGTGGTTCGTGTTTGTTGTCTCCCCATTCGTCTGCTTATACCCGCCTCTGTCTTCCAGGTGTTTGTTTCAGGCGTGGTGTCCTCTCCGTTGTACAGTCGTCTGAAGATGTGGTGGTCCCTGTATTCGTAGTTGGCTTCTCGTTTGTGGGATTTTCCGATGTCTTGCCGGGAATTTCTTCATCTGCTTGCAGGTTTGGTGGTGGTGCTCGCATTTTTCCGTGTTTTCTCTTGACCATCATGTTTCCTTACCTCAGATCCAGCCATACCATTCATGGTCTCAATTTTCAGTGAATATGGGTTTTATAACTGACATGCTCTTCTAGCTCGTTGGTCATGCTTGGGTGTTCTGAATTTGTTTATGGTTGTTTATTTTATCTAGTTATTTTGCTTAGGTCTGTCCAGTTGTTGGTTGTTTAGGATTAGGTTTTATTGTGGTTCTTTGTGGTTGTATGATTGGCTTTTCTGCATTGTTCTTCTGATGTTCATTGTTCGAAGTTAGGCCGAATTTCGTTTTGGGATCCGCTATCTGGACGTGTTGTTGTTGCAGGATCATCTACTACCCTCTCTCTGCTTCCTTTTGGTTATGGAGTTAGGTGTTTCAGCGTTGTAGTGTCTTCGTCCTTCAGTTCTTCTCTTGCGAGGAGGTGATCGTTCTTTGGTCGGCATATATTCGGGTTCGATGAGCGAGTGTCTGCGTGCAAGTTCTGGAGATCTTAGTTAGCTGGTTTGTCGCCTTCGGAGTTCAAGGCTTATCGTCTTGGGCTTGGTCATGTTTCGGCTTTGGGTTCTTGGTTCGTTTGTGTAGGTGAGTTTTTGCTTAGGTCTTCTTGAGTTATGGCTTGTATCTGCTCGGAGTTTAGCTGGTTGTGCCTGTCGCTTGTTTCACTAGATTGGATCATTGCGAGCTTTTGTTTCTCAGCCTTATTTCGACTTCAACAGTTTTTATAGGATTTTGCGAGAGAGCGGTTTTCCTTTGTTTCAGTTTGATCTTTAAACTGACTTGCTCATTCATCTTCTATCCTTGTCTTTGTTTTGATTTTGATTTTTGTTCGATATCTTTATTCGGTCTTCCTCTTTTGGCTTTAGTCTACGGTAAGTATTGTTTACTTAGCCGTCTTTGACTATGTTTATAGTTCGTCATGTGAACTTGTCGGTTTTGTGTCCGAAAGATTTCGATCCTTACTGACTCTCTATATTTCGAAATTGAATATCAATATAATCCACCGGATGACAAAAAAGTACCATAAAAAAATCAAAGATGGCAAATAATATCCATAATCTTACTCCAAAGTTCGGAAAAATCCACGGAACCCTTTAGATAGTTTGCTTGAGTTATGCATTTCTCATAGTCCCTCCCACATGGTTTTTTTTTTTTTTTTGTCAACCCCACTTGGTTCTTTGATTCAGAAAAATCAATCGTGGCCGTTGGGTAACAATTAATCAGGTGTATCCAACCTCACATCAAGCAAACCTCCCCATCCAATTAAAGCCGGGCACGTAAGTAATTTTATCAAACGAGGCAATCACAATCACCAAGCACTACAAGAAATATGTACATTCTTAGCGCGGAAATAATGCTATAATAGGTGTTTTATAGCGAATTCGTAAATGCTATGTCATCGGCAGCCATCATAGGTACGCACTCTACGATAGCATTGTTTCTATATGCTACGATAGGTCTAGATACGATAGCAATACTTAGATGATGTTGTTTACTTTATTATAGCACATCTATTTTTTGTAAGAAATTGATTACAATTCATATTTCGTGCTATGATAGATCCTTATACAATAACATTTGAATATTGCTATGATATATGAGCCGTATTAGCCGAGCCGAGCCATATTACATTATTATTATTTTATATTTATTTTGTATCCATAGAATTTGTACTATAAAAACATTCAAAAATATTAATAAAATAATTTTATTAGTAAAATGACTTTATTAATACGAAATGTTAGTAACAAATATATGAAACTTACAAGCTAAAATTTACAAAGCATCAATCCTATAACAACAATGAAATTCCTATAATAATAATGAAAGAAGGATTTCATCTGAGGACAACAATAACCTTGGCATTTGATTATGTTGTACCATCATGAGTCTTCTTTGTTCTTCTGCACCAGAGTCCCTGGAGTCAAAAGCATAAATAGAACAGTGACGATTAATACCTTTAGAAGTAGTTTCACCCGTCATCCGATCACCTCGGCGCTCAACGCGTAAGTGAAGTTCCCTAAAGGCGTTACAAATATTAAAAATTCATAACGAAAAGCTTCTCCAAAACAATTGCTTCAAAAAGAACTAACAAGCATAGAATAACTTCCCCACAGAAGTACGTACCTTTCCTCATCCACGTTCATGAAGTGTGGAGGCAAAACAAAACTTTTTTCTTGACAATCTCTTTCCTTCTTGAAAATACCCAAGTAATAATAAATGTGGGTGGAGACTCTTACTGTTTTGAAATTTTTACACCTTTATAGAAAGCAGGGAATCCTCTGATTCTTGAATGAAACAAGTATGTTTCACAAACACAACACCACAAATTGTTATTGTTATGGATGGAAAGATACCATACCTGCTTATCGGCTAGAAGCTGCAGATCAATTCTTGGAATTAACTTGACCGTGACCCTCCTACGCACGTTATCAACATCAACCACATGTAAGGAACTTACATATCAGCAAGGTTTCAGAGAAGTTTTACCAAGTAAGCATACGAAAAGAGGATCGTACCTGAGCAAAAATATTCCTCATCCCCTTGATAGCCTATAAACCACGAAGAAATACTTGGATCATGTCGGCGCTCAACTGCAGCAACAACATTCAGATTTAAAAAACTCATACCCATCCCTGAACGCATCAAATGATCATTTGTGTCACTGAATAAGTTGTAGCGTTGAAATATTTCCTGAGACAAATGAAAAAGAAAACGATATTACCTCCCAAAACAGGCTTTAAGTAGTCTTTAGCCATTTCAAACTGTGGAACACAATGTTAACAGTCTTACTACTACCTCTGGCCATAGATGGCTAGATCAAGAAATATAACATAATAAAAGAATAGTCTATAGAAGAGAGGAGATAGTTAAAGCATATCATTTACCTGAACAACTCGGTTGAAAGAGGCATTGGTCCATTGTATTTCTTGCTTCCACTAGCCACAGCCAAATCAAGATGTGTCTCATCACCCAAGCTACTCTTTTTTCAAGAACTGCATTGTAATTGAGTACCAGAGGCATGAGCCACTCTGTAGCCAAAAAAAAAACTTCTTTAAGAGAAAATTTAACCTCTTTATGTAGTTTAGGAGCCTGCAGTTAAGCATAGAGAGGAGTGTTGGTCTGAAGAACAAAATCCAAAGCTTTATAACCATTGCTTCACTGCACAAGATGTACTTTGTTTTACACTAAAAAATTAAGAGTATTAGATAAATCTGAACCGTTTTCAGTTCCTATTATTAGGACAGTATGAGGAACCTCTACAACATATATCCTTTGATTCCCGTCTATTGTTTTTTTTTTGTTTAACATCCTTCATAATTATGGTGAGATATGATAGATCAAAGATGTACCTTAGAAGTCAATTCCAATGATCTCCGATAAGGTTCGTTCTCCGGTTGCTGCAGAAAATGAAAGCTAATATACATCACACATTCAAGAACCGCACATGGATTATAAGAGATTACCTCGTCGACAGCTTGTTGAAAGTAGTGAGTAGCTTTCTCCAAGTGATCTTCAGCCTCAACTGAATCAGGAGTCAAAAACCCATATGAAGTATGAGCATTCCAACGCACCAAAGCGAATTGTGCTTCTTTGGATCGATTGATAACGCCTCTTCCAGCTTCGAAATGGCATCTACACAGGAAAATATAAACTAATTAATTTCAGATTTCACATTTCCAAACAGATTCGATCACAATTAGGTTCTTGTACATATATTCAATCAAATGATTTATCATCCAAGCTAGCCTAAATCGATGCATAACCCCAAAAAATGCAATCACCTAGAAGCATTGGCATGAAACTGGGAAAATTCCAATAACGCTCCTCCCCATCTCGTCAAGATCTACGAAAATCAAACACTGTTAAAAATCCAGAAACCCTATTCAATTTCACAAGTGGAACTCTACAAAACACCAAACCAATCGAATTGCTCCCAGAAACGAAACCAATAAAAGTGGAAAATTTGTAAACGATAATCTTTAGAACCATTACAAATAGAACCAACCCAGACACACGAACTCAATCTGTATCATGAAACCCAGAAAAGATTAGAGAAAACTAACATCCGCTTCTAAAGGGTTTTTTTATGTGGGTAGATTCAGCCTCGGGATTTTGTTGTTTCCTTATTTCTCTAGCCCTATACTGCCATCTAAAGGGTTCTCCATCAACAGTTTATTCATAGCCAAAAGCTTCTGGTTTACGCTCTGGAGAATCAAATCAACGACGATTATGGAGTTTTAAGAAGATACAGGCACGTTTAGGGTTAGAGAGAGAGAAGAGAAAAGAGAGAAGAGAGGAATTTTTTTTGAGCTGCTGATTTTGTCTGAGATGATGTTGTGGTCAAGTGGGAAAATAAAATTGGAGAGGGAAAATGAAAAGAAAAAATGAAACTGAAGAGGGAAAATGAGTTGCGTCGTTCACGACTCTAAATTTTAATTAAGTGTTTGAGCGGTTTAGCTAAATTTAGCTTCCCGCTTATTGAAACTCTATTATAGCGTTTATCTAATGCTATTATAGGGTTTGGAAATTTCGAAAACATCTACCATAACAGTTCAGTAAAACGAGCTATAGTAATCTGCTATGAATAAGGACTTTTTTTGTAGTGAAGCAAAAGCTTTGAAAGAGGTCTCGTCTCCATATAAATACGAAAATAAGGAAGCGACCCAGGACCATCGAATATCAGATTTTCCTATCATTGAGAGAAAGCGACGGACGTCGATTCTCCGCCGCCACTAGATTCGTTTCCCGGCGATCTCCGATAGAAAAGGATTTAGCCGGAAACCTTACATGAGCTGATTTTTCTCATTTCTTCTCTCTTCTTAAGAAATAACCATGAAGAGACGAGGAGCGGCGAAGAAATCTTCGGCTACGATGGCGGTTAGTGAATCGAAAAGTTTAGATTCCGGGGTAGAAACGAGAATCGTACGGAGGTTGATGAAGTTCGAGGAGTTGCCTGGGTATTTGCAGGATAACGAGTTTATACACGACCATTACCGATGCCAATGGTCTATAAGAGATACCTTCCTCAGTGCTTTCTCTTGGCATAACGAGACTCTCAACATCTGGACGTACGTCAAATTCACAGTCAAATCCAATTTCAAAATATCTGCGTAATTTTAGGGTTTGTTCTTTTGAAATTTGAATTGATTTCTCGAAAATTCGACAGGCATTTGATCGGATTCCTGATATTTATCTGGTTGATGGTGGTGAGTTCGTTAGAGACGACGGAGCTTAGCCTCACCGGAGTCTTCAACGGCATGTCCGGGTAAGAAACGTCGAGGTTAATTTCGTCATTTCTTATTTTATTTTCCTATGTTTGCTGTTTTAAATTTAAAATATAACCGGTTTTTTTGGGATGTGTGGGACCCGGAGATAGATCGTGGATTAGCCTATCCAGCAATCAGACTCAACTGCTTCATCATGTAAGATTTTTGTTTCTTTGTTTCTTTGTTATTTTTATTTTTTTTTATAATTTCGCGACTTATCTTATCTTGTGTGGACACACAACGAATACTACTAAAATGGCTACATCTACGGTTACAACTTACAAATTAGAGTTAAGACATGTGTTTGTCATATTCTGACGCTGGTGCAGTAGAATGTAGTGATAAATTGCCCCCACCATGTGTTGTTTTCGACATATTTATTTGTATCTTTCTTCTCGGATCCCACTAACCTTTTTTGCCAAAATCCCCTAGCTTTTAGGTAAAAAGAAAAGAAAGTTACTAATAGAATCTAAAATTACATAAAAAGTGCTCCCAATGATATCTAAAGTTGTTCCTGAAATTATCTAATTTTTAAGAAAATATTCGTTTTGTAAAATATTTAGCAATTAGCATACTAACTGTGGTAATACAATGGGTTGTTTATTTTGTATCCCCAGTTCAAATTCCATTTGGTATTTTTTTTTTTAATAAAAATTTGAAATATCTAAAATCTGGTTTCAAACTCATAAAAGATTATATACATAAAATCCGGAACTTCCACAATATTAAGAAAACTTGTAGCATATTAGCTAGCTAGCACCATTTTTAAAATTTGCAAATCTACATTTAAAAAGATGTTAAAATTTGTGAAAATGAGATTTAATTAGAATTTGTATATGTATATCCGCTTTTGTATATACTAATTTATGTTTTCAGTAGATACTAATTTATGCATGCTATATACGTTCAGTACGGGCCTGGGCATAAGCTTCAGAAGCATTTGCTTCCAGCCCTCTATAAGAAGTTTATATAGTCGACCGTTTTTTAGTATCTTTAATAGTTGAGTTATTTGATGATTAAAATTATGTTACTAAAACTAGAGGTGAAGAATTCGACAGATTAACTTCATTTTTAACTTTTCCTTCTTAAATTATAAACTCATAACATTTCCTTTTGCTTTTAGCACAAATCTTATACGTTTATGTCATCCTGAGTGTTATTTCTCCAACAGGAATTTTTAATGATACAGGAGCTAAATAAATTTGCTAAAGTCGTGGTTTTTTTGTTTAGCACAAATCTTTTTTAATCACATGACTAGATTTTTAAAAGACTCTCTCGCAGGATTTCAACGTGACACAACACACCCCACTACTTAACTCTCAGGGAGAAGTGAATCATCAAAACCACCAAGAAGCTGTTCCAAAATGGCCATGGCTCGTGTACTTAGCCGGAGCAATGGGTTGCTTGATCTGTAGCTCTGTTTCACACCTCCTCGCTTGCCACTCAAAACGTTTCAACCTCTTCTTCTGGCGTTTGGACTACGCAGGAATCTCACTCATGATCGTCTCTTCTTTCTTCGCGCCTATCTACTACGCATTCTCTTGCCACCCTAACTTCCGTTTTCTCTACTTATCCTCAATATCAATCCTTGGTCTACTCGCCATCATCACTCTCCTCTCTCCAGCTCTCTCAGCGCCACGTTTCAGATCATTCAGAGCATATCTTTTCCTTGCAATGGGATTTTCTAGTGTGATACCAGTTTCACATGTGCTTTGCCTTTACTGGAGTCACCCTAACGTGTTCGTCGCCCTCGGTTGCGAGCTTGCCACTGGTTTCTCTTATGCTTTGGGAGCAGCGTTTTATGTTAGCCGTGTGCCTGAGAGATGGAAGCCTGGAGCATTTGATATTGCGGGACATAGCCATCAGATATTCCATGTGTTTGTTGTTTTGGGTGCTCTTGTTCATTGTGTTGCCACTCTTCTCGTTGTGGATTTTCGACGAGCGTCCCCTTCTTGTGGGTTTTAGCGAGAAAGTAAGCATTTGTGAACATTCAATTCAATGTATGATCTAAAGTTAGCTGATTTTGTGTTGTGATCTAAATGCTTCTGATTACTGAGCATAGTGTGTTCATTGGATTCCTCTGTAAAACATTGAACATGTGATGAGCAATTGAGCTTCACTATAATAAGCAGAATCATATATCACTAGTTATGTAATCATATTAAAGTTGGTGGCCTTTTTTGAGTTTAATATCATCACCCTATATTTGTTCTTCTGGATCACTCATCAAACCCTAGAAACTGTGGGTCATGAAGCGGCTACTTATAACTGCTTTCTTTTCTCGGAAACTATAACTCTCGTCATCGAGATTCACTCGTTCCCAGTCTAATGGAAATGCTCTAATTCCGGACGTTCTGGGTTTTGATGTTAAACATGCATGTCTTCTTCCTCTTCGACGGGGATTTAAAGATAGGTGATAGAATATATGATATTTTGTTAATCTTTCTAGTAGGACTTGTAACTGGACCCAAAACCCAAAAAACATGATCCCGGTCCGATTCTTAAAAATACCCGATATGGCGTAATTTTAGATATTTCAGATATCACGTAATACTCAATCCAAACCGAAACCAAACATAATACTCGAAAATATCCGAAGTTAACTAAATCATTAACCATTTTTATATAACTTTAGATAATTTGAACACTTTCGAGTATTTTCAGGAGGCTGAATAGTTTTTATAATGGGGTTTTCAGTTGATTTATACAATTTTGAGTACTTTCGGATATGTAAGCGTAGTTTTTGACCGGTTTTAGGGTAATCTAATATTTTATACTTTTTGGTAGTTTTCCGTATTTTTTGGTGATTTCAAAAATCCGGTAAAACCCGATCCAAGTTGATTCAAGAAGGAACCAAATCGAACCTGATCCGAAAATTTAAAATACCATAATGAGATTTATGAGCATGGTACTAACTACCCGGAAATTCAAAAAACCCAATCGAGCTAGATTGGGTATCCAAATGCTTATTTCTACTTTCTAGAACAATCTTCTTTCATTTGAATTAGTGAAAAAGTTAGCTAGAAAAAAGTGAGAGTATTAAAATCGAAGGATGTGATTCCACAACAAAGTAGTAGCGGGCTAATGGTTCCCACTTGTTTGAGGAATAATCATGTTGGTTTAGACCATGGATCGATTCTCCTCAAGTGTGAAATTACTTAGCCACTCCGTATATACCTTAAATTGTAAGAAAATATAGATTTCTATGGACCTAGTTTTTTTAGTGAAAAATCATCATCTGTACTATTCGATGATGACAATGCAGGTTAACTTATGAAGTTGTCCACTCTATTAACTTCTGAAGTTGTCAACTCGGAAGCATGCTTGTATTGTGAGTAATTTTTCGCTATAAGGATTTGTCTGTATCAACATCTTCTTTATTGTTTATAGTAGAATTTTAAAAATTCGATGGAATCCTTCATAACATATACATTTATAGATATTTCTTGAAATTTTGGAGATCTCTGTTTGGCGATTTAGGGTTCTCAAGCTTCCTCAAGTTTCAAGGTGTCGCCGCCGGTCTCACAGCCGATTGCGGTGGCAAAAAGTGAACATTAGAAAACAATTGTGGAACAGGAGGAGGCACAAGCTACATCCTGAATTTTGGTGATCCAGAAAACAAGGGCTGAAAAATATGATTTAAATATGAGTGAGAGTGATGGTTTGAAAAAGTGGAGATTCCTACGAAGATAATTGACAAGATATCTCCTTAGTGGGTCATTGGGAGATTTGTATCCTCAGTTCCTCATGTTGCGAAGATCCATATGATCATAAACAAAATTTCGACACTAGGGGGTAAGTCTCATAAAATCGACGTCTATAACGTAAACACAACAACGATGAAATTTCGCATGACAAACCCAACCATTTGGTCCAGAGTTTTGAAAAGAGGCATGTGGAACATGGCTGGAGTTCCAATAGTAGTCACAAACTGGGATCCAATCTTTGAAAGCGAATCACAAAAACTGCTTCAGTGCCATTATGGATATATCTAAAATGTTCCCTTGAACACGTTCTCTTGGGAAGGGTTGTTTTATCACGAGCGTAGTTGGTGTTCCATTAAGAATTCATCCGGAACTGAAACATGTTCAAATTTTGAAGTTGCAAAGGTTTTTTGTCAATGCTGACTTATCGAAAGAATTGCCTAAAACAATTCATTTCACAAAGATGGGACAAAGTGCAATCACTGTTAAAAATGGGGACACATGGAGAAAGTGTGTATCATAAACCAGAAAGAAGAATTCTAGTATACTGACAAAAAGCATTGCTTTGAAAGTGGAAATACTGCGCATGCAGTTGAAGGCCATGCGCCTGCGTCTATACCTTAAAAATAACTGAAAAAGAAATCTCTCTACCTGCTTTGGATCTGGGGAATAACAGGTAGTAGTGAGTACTTTTGAAGCTGATGGAAACAAATAACAAGAATGGGCAATCAATGTACACTCAAGATCAAACAGAATCCCAACGAAGCAGGGAGATGGTCTGCTTTTTGGAAAGGTGAAAATGGCCTCCCCATCGAAGTATGCTAGCTGCGCTAATAAATTCAGTAAAAGATGGTGAAATCTTGGAAGAAGTGAAATTCACAGTGGAAACAAATGGTTTGGATCTAAAGTGGAATGAGGATATGCCTACTGTTGCTACAAGTAAGGCTGCCGAGGTAAATGATGTTATCACGAACGAAGAGAAAACTGAGACAGAGGAATGCTCACAAAGTACATTGACACGAGCTTCAAGAAACAATAATCGGTCATTCTTAGAGACTTCAGCAAAAACAACAAAGGATAACCCCGTGTTGTTACAAAGAAGCACTCAAAGGAATCATCAGTGAAAAGTTTTTGTTGGAATATACACGGATTCAATAAATCATCAAAACATTCGGTAATCCGCTCATGGATAAATAAAAGTGGTATGCAGTTTGGAAGTTTTCTTGAAACAAGGGTTAAGGAGAAGAAGATGGAAAGAATAAAGAGCTCCGTCTTTCAAGATTGGGATCTCATGTCAAATTATGAGCTTAATCAGCTTGAGAGAATTTGTTCAAAAGTCCTAAATGATCACTTGCTCAGTGTTAATAGTAGGAAATAATGATGAACTTATATGTTCTTTTGTATATGCTTTGAATTTAGTGGATGAGAGAAGAACTTTGTGGGAGGACATAAGGAATCACTATGATTTCTCAATGATCAGAAACAAACCTTGGATTATCATGTGTGATTTCAAAAAATATTCTAGAAGGTATTGAACATTCTGGTTTTGAGAATTCACCACATGTATCTCAAGGGATGAAAGTCTTCTGAGAAGTGGGGAGCTATGGCAAGCTGATGGATATGAGATTTCATAGCCCACTCTACACTTGGTGTAATAAGAGGGATGAGGTACTATTTGTAAGATACTGGACATAGTCTTGATAAGTGAGGTATGTATGAAGGATTTTGCAACAAGTTACAATGTGTTTGAGTCTGGAGGTTGCTCAGACCACTTGCGTTGTTGGGTTGTATTTGGGATAAAAGAGGAAAGTAAGAAGAAAACCTTCAAGTTTATAAACTCAATTTCCCAAATGCCGGAATTCATGAGTCTAATCGAAGGTTTTTGGGGTGAAACTGAAGAGCTATTTCAATCTACTTGAGCTTTATTTCGATTTACAAAGAAGCTCAAGGCTTTAAAGCCTCACATTTGATTAATAAGCAAGAATAAGATTGGTAATCTGTCCAAGCGAACAAATGAAGCTTATGAGCTACTCTGTGAGAGATAATAACACACTCTGACAAACCCTTCATCTTTAGAGATTAAAGGGGAAGCAAAAGCATGGAAGAGATGGGATCTCTTAGATGAACTTGAGGAGGAATTTTACAAGCAAAGATCAAAACTCCATTGGTTGCAGGTCGAAGACAAAGAAACACAAAGGCTTTCTTTAATGCTTTAAAAGGAAGACAAGCTAAGAATATGATACTAGAATTAGTTGGAGTGAAATGAGAATTGTGATAGACAATCCATAAGACATTAAGAAAGAATCAAAGCGACATTTCCGAGTGTTCCTCAATGTTATTCCGAATGATTAAGAAACCATCACGGGTTTAGTTGTAGTGATGTTGATGAGGGTATGTTGGTTAAGGAAGTTAAAACGGAGGAGGTAAAAGTAGTACTTTTCAAGATGCCAGGGAATAAGGATCCATGACCGGATGGTTATACAACAGAATTCTTCAAAAGTGTGTGGCCTATCATAGGCCGAGACATAAAAATTGATATCCAGTCTTTCTTCAATAAGAGTTTCTTTCCTAAGGGTATTAACTCAACTATTCTAGCTCTTGTCCCGAAGAAAGAAAAAGCAAGAGATATGAAGGATTACAGGCCCATCTCATGCTGTAATATCCTTTACAAATTGATATTGAAGATCATTTCAAATAGGCTAAAGAGAATCCTCCTAAAGTTTATTGCCCCAAACCAATCATAATTTATTAAAGACAAGTTGCTAATGGAAAAAATACTACTAGCTACTGAACTAGTAATAGATTACCAGAAAAATGAGATATCTCCATGATGTGTGGTCAAGATAGATATCACTAAAAGCATTTGATTATGTTCAGTGGTTATTCCTACTAAACACATCGAAGGCTATAAATTTTACTGAGAAATTTGTACACTAGATCCACTTATGTGTTTCAACTCCATCCTTCTCAGTCCAAGTTAATGATGAGTTTGCAGGTTATTTCCAAATTTCAAGGGAATTAAGGCAATGATGCTCTTTATCGCCTTATTTGTTTGTTTTATGCATGAATGTGTTATCAAAAATGTTAGATAAGGCAACAAAGACTAGACTCATTGGATACCACCCAAGATGATAGCTCATAAGTCTCACCCATCTCTGCTTCACAATTGATTTAATGGTCTTTGCAGATGGTACAAAATGATTAATCGAAGGCATTCTCTCGGTGTTTGAGGATTTTGCAATAATATCGAGATTGAATATTAGTTTGGAGAAATTGAACTTATTTATGGCAGGCATATCACTGGAAACTCAAGTGGATATAATAAACCACTTCCCATTCGGAATATGCAGCTTGCCGGTAAATATCTTGGCATGCCCCTACGAGAAGAATGACTCTGACAGATTTCCTCCCTCTGGTTGAGAATGGTATCTTGGTCATCTCGATATATATCTTAAGTACGGAGATTGTAACTGATAAAATCATTAATCATGAGCTTTCCCAATTTCTGGTTATCAGCCTTCAAACTTCCTGGTGCTTGTTTAAAAGAGATTGAAAGTATTTGTGCTGCATTATGGTCTGGATCAGAGCTATATAAGGGCAAGGCAAACGTAAGTTGGCATGAATTTTGTAAACAAAAGGATGAGGGGGGGGGGGGGTTTAGGTCTGCGACCCTTCAAGATTGTCAATAAGGTTTGTGGACTCAAACTAGTTTGGTGAATATTGTCTTCTCGTTCATCTCTTTTGGTTAATTGACTGAAAGCTTATCTGATCAGGAAAGGCTCCTTCTGGAAAGTAAATCAAAGTACAATATATGGATTGTGGATGTCGGAAAAATTATTGAAACATAGAGATGAAGCAAAAGGCTTTCACTTAAATTCAAGTTGGAAACGATTGGTCATATTCTTTTTGATATGACTGTTGGTCACCTTCTTGTCGACTATATGACATTCTGGATCCAAGAGGCTTCATAGAATTGGGAATAAAAGAAAATGCAACAGTAGAGGAAGCTTTGTATCAAAACCGAATAAGAAGACACAAATCAAATTTCTTGGAAACAGTCGAGGTTGAAACTGAAAAACAGAGGGCATGACTCTCCTTGACTGATGATCCTGGAAACAAAATTTGGATACTTTTAAGTCTAGATTCTCAATGAAGGACACTTGGAAACAATTCAAGCTCAATGTGCCTAAATGTAGTTGGAGTGATGTGGTTTGGTTTTCACATGCTACACCAAAGTTTGCATTCACAACATGGATGGCTATTCAGAACCGTCTAATAACATCTGGCAGTATGAAGAAGTAGAATGGACAAATTAGCACAGTATGTGTCCTTCGAAATGATCCTGTGTAGACCCGTGATCATCTCTATAACGCCCGACCACTTCCGTCTGTGAGCTTCACACCTGTTCTCTCGGACCGCGGACTCGCCCTCGTTCAAAGCCCGGATTTGTAGTCTTTGAAGCTTGATATACTTGTTTATTGTCCCTGAAATGACCACACAATCTTTTTGTGCACTTTTTCCTCACTCGCACAATACCGCAAATCACTTTCCGTTACGTCGCCCATCTTTCAACTACTACAACTAAAACACACTTAACAATGGAGATCTCTCTGGCAAAGTGACGGAAAAGATAAATGCACTTTGATGACATATGTAGTTAAATCAATTCTTTATAAGCCTCTCCGCATATACCACAAACCGGGGTGATAAAATCACCCCCTCTGACAGAGCACAACGAGGGCATTGCACACTAGGATCGTTATCATTAACGGTATGAGCCCTCACTTATTCCACATACGTTTTTGGATTCTGCTCTGATACCACTTATAAATCCCTGACCGCCCCCATCCATGGGCCTCATGTCCGCTCTCTAGGCCCGTGAGCCCACCCTCATCCGACGACCGGATTTTCAGTCTGGGAGGCTTGAAAGACTTCTTTAATCTCCATGCAATCACCACGCGATCTTTTCACGTGCTTTGTCCTCACTCACACGATACCAAAAATTACTTCCCGATAGGTTATCCATCATTCACATACTCCAGCTCAAGCACACTTAACAATAGAGTTCTTTGTGGACAAGTGACCAAAAAGATAAATCCATTTTGGTAACATGGCCACTTAGGTAGCCAAATAATTTTTTTTTAAGCCTCTACAATTATCATATTTGGAGTAATCTAACGAAGGAGATTTTGAGAAGCAGATACGTAAATAGCTGAGCATCCAGCATTCACATTATCTCAAACAAAACTAAGTATATTGGAGAGTCTAACACTTCGCTACATTTTCCTGTCAGCCATTCATAGAATATGGAGAGAAAGGAATGCGCACAAACATGGTGAACAACATTCACTACCAATGCGATTGAAAAAGATCTTAGACAAAGGGGTGAGAAACAAACTATTCACAATTCAGACAAAGGATCAAAGGTATAAGGAAGCTTTGGTCTTCTGGTTTTCTACTCGACTACCAGCTAATGGAGATTGATTTTTCCATGTAAATCAAGTTCTTTTCTTTTCGAAAACTTAAGTACTTGATGTAAAAAAAGCTTTTTTGATTGAAAATAAATTCAATATTCTTTCCAAAAAAAGAATTAAAAAAATTTCAATGTCATTCTCATGATTTTACATGTTCGAATAGAAGGTAATTCAGATACTGGAGCTATATCAGGATCATAATTACCCCTACATAAAATCCAACATCTCATTATCAAGGATTCTTCTCGTAATTATCTGCATCGACTTGTTTCCTTGTGTCAACTGAACACGGTACATCAACTTTGTATCACATGTGAACAATAACTGATGTCTCTTTTCTTTTACACTCATGATGTTCTTGCAAAAATATGACATCAACCACCAAAATCCACAAGTAAATAAATAACCATCAACTTTGTCCCGACCTAAGAGTTACTCCAGTCAAATGTTGTGTACTCAAGTTGATACTTTGTGATAATGTGATGAAATACCATAGGCTGATATTTAAGATGTCAGATGATCGAAAGGTAGCTGGGAGGAGTCTACTTTCCAAAGAATTTTAATTTAGTATTATCTGGACCTCACTTTAGAGAGACCTAAAGCTCCTATAACCTCTAATATATCATGACCACCAGAGCCAAAAATCACATTACCAAACCAAAATAGAAACTCTCCCTAACAGCAACTTTATCCAACCCGATTTTATTTGCAGCCGAACCGGCGACATACAAACAAGCATTGAAGGATGTCAACTGGAGACGAGCAATGTCAACAAAATATGATGGTCATATTTCTAAGCAGACGTGGTCTCTCGTTCCTCCATCTAAACATCAAAATGTTATGGGCTGTCGTTGGGTTTTCTGAACCAAGATCCTCCCCACTGGTGCACTGACAAATACAAGGCGCGTCTCGTCGCTAAGGGTTATCATCAACAATACAGACTAGGCTACAAAGAAACGTTTAGTCCAGTAATCAAAGCGGTAACTATTCGCCTAGCACTTTGACAAGCAGCCAGTCAATCGTGGCCTATACGTTAGCTTGACGTCAATCAGACATTCCTTCAAGGTACACTCAACGAAGAAGTGTACATGACTCAACCTCCAGGGTTTATGGATGTTGATCGTCCGGACCAAGTGTGTCGGCTACACAAAGCGATCTACGGCCTCAAACATGATCCTTGGGCTTGGTATCTTGAACTGAAGAACCATTTACTCAGTTGTGGGTTCGTCAACAGTCTAGCCAACGCCTCCTTCTTTGTCTTCAGCAGTGGCTCTGTTCTAATCTACGTCTTAGTATACGTTGACAACATAATTGTCACGGGCAACTCACCACAGATGGTAACGAAGGTCATAGCTTCCCTCGGCGATCGCTTCTCACTTACAGATCAAGGAGACATACATTACTTTATGGGTATTGAGGTAACCAGAACCAACAATGGTCTCCACTTAATGCTAAGAAAGTACATTCAAGATCTCCTGGTCAAGGCAAATATGCTAAACGCCAAAGCTGTAGCTACACCAATGCAGACATCGCTAAGACTTTCTCGCAACTCTGGCCAGCCTCTTGACAATGCCTCTGAATACCGAATGGTCCTTGGAAGCCTGTAGTATCTTGCCATCATACGACCGGAAATCTCCTTTGCTGTAAATCGCCTCTCGCAATTCATGCATGATCCAACATCAGATCGTTGGCAAGCCATCAAAAGAGTACTCCGATATCTGTTCGGAACCATGTCTCACGGTATATTTCTTGGCAACAACAATCCAATTACTTTACATGGCTACTCGGATGCAAAATGGGCTGGTGATGCTGATGATTATATGTCCACAAATGCCTATGTCATATATCTCGGAAAGCAAGCTATTTCATGATCATCTAAGAAGCAGAAAAGTGTTGCTCAATCTTCCAAAGAAGCTGAATAACGAGCAATAGCAAACATGGCATCTGAAATACAATGGATCTGCAATCTCCTTAGCGAGCTTCACATCAGGCTTCCCTCGATTCCAGTCTTCTATTGTGACAACGTGGGAGCAACATATCTTAGTGCAACCCGGTTTTCCATTCCAGGATGAAGCATATAGCACTAGATTATCACTTCGCCCGAGGACACATTCAATTCAACTCCCTTCGCGGCTGTCATGTTTCCACCAAGGACCAGCTAGTGGATGCTTTGAGGAAACCTCTCTCACACTCTGCGTTCATCGATGCATGTTCCAAGATTGGAGTTCGAGAACTTCCTCCATCTTGCGGGAGAGTGTAAAGGATATATTATTAAGGGTCTACTTGTAATTATTGTATACTTAATACAACCTAGTACTCATATTTTAGAAAAAGGTCATTTTTAACACAAAAGAGGCCATTTTATGCAATCAATTATTGCTTATACGACGACTTTTTCTTTTCTAAAGTAATAGCCTTTCATTGAATTGGAGAGCCAAATCATGTGTTCTAAAACGCGGCGATTACAGCCGTCTAGGCGCCGGAAAATCGCAGATCGGCCACCAGCCGCCGCGAGTTGGAACAATCGGAGAACAAAACCGGTCATCTTGAAATATTTCAGATTTCGTTCATTTCACTATCAAAATCGAGTTTTTAAAGTAGATTTAACAATAGGAGATGTAAACACAAAGAAAAATGAAAAAAAAAATGATGACAAAAACGAAAAAGATAGGCTATGGCTGATTAGTTTTTAGGTCGTGAAACAGAGGAAGATAATGGAAGAGGCTAAATGAGCCCAATGTAACTCGAACCCGAGTTATGAAAGTGGATCCATACGCGCCCAAACCACTAGACTACAAGTTATCTTAAGTATTTTCCTTACAATTGAATATATATACACACCTAAAACTATATAAATGTCAAAATTCCGCCCTGCGTAAATTCCGTTTAATCCTCGATTTTCTGTCAATTCACTAGGCTCGAGTCAGTTATATGAATGAACTTCCAACAAAAGGAAGAAAGGGACAATACAACACATGCGAAAGTCTCTTTTTTTCGGGGGGGGGGGGTTACATAGTTATTGTTTTAGCTACGTATGGTTCAAATTTTCGATTTAGATAATAATTTAAAATCTTTTCTCTCCAATTGAAGATCATATTTTTTTATTTTATAAAAAGGCACATTAATCTCCAGTACTATACTATTCTATGCACATCACACATTCAGTGACAACCTTATCCTCACTGTGAGGACCTCACATCACTTTTGTGTCCCACGTTTGATTTTATCGTCGAAAAGTAAGATTCTATTTTAATAGAAAAGTACATAGACTCATTTCTTAATAATAATACGTCATTCATCCACTGGGTTCGACAAAATAAGACTTTTTTAACCTTCTATTTCACTGGCAAGACATGGTGAATTAAATAAGATTAATTCCACTTGTAATAGAGGCTCTTAGTTTCTCCTTCAAACTGATGGCCAGAGATTCTTCAGAGCAGACTCCAATAAGCTTTCTGGAATGGTGACAAACTGAAAATCAGCGAAGTCATCTATAGGAGTAAAGTAATTGAACTTAGTCTGAGCAACTGTGATTGAGAAACCCTTCAAGTGAAGATTTTTCGCAAGTTGCCAAATTGGAGATATATGTCCTTGTGTTGGAACTGGAACCAACACTAGCCTTTTCCTCCCTGGTTTTTCCTCCATTTTTCAAAACGTACAAAACAACTAACAATGTAAAATCCTATATGAGTTTTATTGTAAAAAGTACCTTTCTCACATAAATATCAGATTTCCAGGCTTGTGGACATTAATTGATACATCCGTATTACGTTTTGTTGGCTCTTTTCACCACATTTTAAGCATGTGGTTGATGATGTATGTGAGTACGATGAGGCGGTCACATTTCTTTGTATCTTGTTAGAGAGTACCCAAAGACAAAAGCAAATATGCTTCTTACGTATTGGTCATCCTTCACCAACTTTTGAGGATGTCTGTCCACTCCTGATCTCTTTTAACGACAGACTACAAAGCTACATGATAGATGAAGAAATATCCCTATTCTACTGCAAGTGTACAGTTATGAGAATGTAGTATCTCAGGGTATCGTATCCACAAGGACTCAAGACTCACGCGATAGATTATATGTTCTCAAGTTAAGCTAAATCAATCAGAAGAAGGCAATAGACAAAAGCAAGTAAACAAGAAGTGTTTTCAATGGGAGAAAGGCATCAGACTTAGGAAGTTCTCGGGAATCATGCAATGTCAGATATTTAACTAACCGGATTCAGATTAAACACATGTTCAAGAACTAGAAACACAATGCTAAACAATCCAACTCTCGCTGAGATTATTTCTATATCTAGCAACCTAGCGATCCAAATCTCTTTGTGATCCTAGAGTTCTAAACAAGCATTAAGAACATGTTTTCGGTTCACAATTCTCCTAAACTAAATCTCTTTGTATCTAGTTGAATTGCTCACACTAAGTTTATTCAGATTATAAATCACACTCTCGTGCTAAGTTAATTTTCTCAGATCTAAACCCTAGGTGATCAGTACAAAATTCAGTATTAAGCACAACTTAGGTGATGAACGAATAGATTTAGAATCCTAGCAAATCAATTATCTAAACATGCATAAAAACTTCTGAGAATTCCTAAATCTAACTAGGTTACTACTCAGACATATTATCAGATAAACAACACATCATGAATAGAAAACCAAAAGACTGAATAAATAAGATAAAGGGGTTCGAAATCCTTCTCTCAAAGGTTACAAGTAGCAAGAACAGCCCCAACTCAAATCTCTCAATCTCCAGAAGCAAAAACCAAAGTAAGAACAAAGATAGAAGATAATGAGTCTGAAAACCTAATTTAAACTCTAAACACGTTTTGGAGTTAGATTATAATTAGGGAAAACTTTTGGGTCTTTTTGCAATTCTTTAAAACTTGTCTTCAACTCGTGTATTAGACTCGGTCGCGCTCAGTGTCGACCGACACCAAGGTCAGTGTCGGTCGACATCCACTCGTGGCCGAGACACCAACTTCAGCTCGTTGCACAAATCTACAGAAACCTCCTATAATCCCACTCTTTGCTCCAAACGCAAGCCTACCTGTAGAAGACTCAATAGACTCGAAAAACCAGGTTAAAGACTCAATATACACAACTATATCATGGTTGAAAACCTGTAAAAACCATGATATATCAACTCCCCCACACTTAGCTCTTGCTTTCCCTCAAGCAAGTAAAGAACCAAAGCATAAGAAAGAGGTTTGAAAACACAGAAACTCATTTCGTCCTAGGAACTTTCGCATTCTCATTCACTTAGTAAACAACTGAAAAATTTCCTGCAGAGCTCAAGACCACAATGTACTTCCCCCACACTTAGCAACTGTCCCAAGTGAACTCCACAATCAGATTAGGACATTCAAATTCACCACACTAACCTCTGTATACAATTAGGTGCGGTCTCACAGAGGGAGTATCGATCAGAGGACACATGGACTCAACTCATTCAGTTCCTGACCACCAAACTGTCGGTTTATGGTTCTTTTCTTTTCCCTTTCTCCCTTAGCACTGTTTTTCCCCACTGGGTATCATTTTATTTTTTTCTATCAGTGCTCTTCCCTTTACTTGGGTTTAACTTTGGATCTTTCCATGGATACACAGGAGATAATAGGGGTCTCTACCACTCCCGTGACCACTTCGAAGCTACTAGCTTATCCTCAGTTCTTATCTTTTTTTTTTTACTTTCAAGGGAGGGGAAAATCAAGAACCATACTCAAATAGGATCACAGCTGCGTCAAGTACATCAGAGGAATCCGATCCAGAGATACCAAGCCCCTAAGTGAGAAAATTAAGTCAGGATTAGAGATGAGGCTAGTGATGGATCCTCTGAATGCCTGGTTAGATATGGGCGTCCTTGGTAAGTTGATTTGTGTGTGGTTTTCTAATAGTCATATAGCTCCTGCAAGTCTGTCTAATGGTCACATAGTTCCTGTTCCAGCAAAAAATTTCCTCGAAAAATCTTAGTTTCATACACATTTTGACTTAATAAAACAATTTTGAAAACCATTGAAAACAGGGGACTGACTCTAAGAAAACAAAACACAATGTCAGTAGCCACCTCCCCCACACTTAGACTGCACTGTCCCCAGTGCAATCGTATCATGAGATCGGAAGAACAAGGTGTAAGTAACCGAAAACTTGGAAAACAGAAACCTTACCTGTGGTCGCAGTCGATGTCGACCGACACCCAGCCAATGTCGGGCGACATAAGGCTTTGGTCGACATCGCCTTGCTCCTAATCGAGCTTGATCGATTTCCATCCGTGTTTTCGAGTTTGGCGTCGACCGACACTAAGTAGTGTCGACCGACACTGCTGTCTGCAAGTCTATTCTGTACGGCTCTAACACACAAAAACCAAAAAAATCAAAAGACACAAGGACAAAGACCAAAAAGAAAAGAAAACTAACCTACAGTGGGTTGCCTCCCACTCAGCGCTCGTTTAACATCAATAGCTTGACTGTATCGCGATTAGGCATTGGGTAGATTATCCAGATGGACAATGTTGCCTTCTGGAATCTCAGCTTTCGCCCAGTAATGTTTCACCCTTTGTCCATTGACTGTGAACTCCTCGCCTTTGGAATTCATCAAGATGACGGCTCCATGTGGTCTAGTTTCCTTGACAACGAATGGACCTAACCAACGAGAACACAACTTTCCAGGGAATAGTGTCAGACGAGAGTTGTAGAGAAGTACCTGATCATTGGGTTCGAAGTTGCGTGAAATGATCTTCTTATCATGATAGATTAGAATTAGGAAAAACTTCTGGGTCTTTTTGCAATTCTTAAAAAATTGTCTTCAACTCGCGTATTAGACTCTGTCGCGCTCAGTGTCGACCGACACCAAGGTCAGTGTCGGTCGACATCAACTCGTGGCCGAGACACCAACTTCAGCTCGTTGCACAAATCACCAGAAACCTCCTATAATCCCACTCTTTGCTCCAAACGCAAGCCTACCTGTAGAAGACTCAATAGACTCGAAAACATGGTTAAAGACTCAATATACACAACTATATCATGGTTGAAAACCTGTAGAAAACATGATATATCACTACACATCTGGCAGTGATGTGTCCCCACACATGGCGTTTGCTTCTATTCGTTCAAACCAACAAGTCGGCTATTACAACTCTCGAGGAAGAGGTACCATAGGATGTGGTGGACGACGCATAGGATTCTTTACCACAAAGGGCGTGGCTTTCCTCAAAAACTTGCTCTGTCTCAAAGCTTCTCTTCCTCCTCTGATACTGATGCAAGACCAGTTTGCCAAATCTGTGGGAAACCAGGCCATCCTCCTCTTAGGTGCTAGCATCTCTTTGACAACAGCTATCATGACAATGATCTTCCTCGTGCTATGGATTCCATGTGTATTACAGACATCACATATGACCAGGGGCTCGAATGGTATGTTCCAGTGCTACCTCCCATCTAACAAGCTCTACTCAGCACCTGCAACAGTCCCTGCCATATCATAGGTCAGACACTGTTACGATGGGAGATGCCACTTACCTCCCTATCACTCATACTGGCTCCCCAGTCATCGGATCTTCCTTAGGTAAATTACCTTTACATGATGTCATAGTTTGTCCACATATTGCTAAGCCTTTATTGTATGTTTCAAAGGTTACCAGTGATTATCAATGTTCATTTAAATTTGATGGCTCTAGGGTTTGTGTTAAGGACAAGATAACAAAGAGGCAACTAAACTCGGGATGAAATAGTAATGGCCTTTATATCTTGAAGAATCAGCAACCAATTTCAGCCTTCTATTTCTCTAGACAGCATTGTGCGAGCGATGAGGTTTGGCATAGGATACTTGGACACCCAAATAAACAGCTTCTTCAGCTTCTGTCAGCAAATAAGTTCATTTCAATAAGCTCCAGTACCAACAAGATGTGTTCCTAAGGTCAACTTGGGATAGCAGTAGATTACCATTTTCTTCTTCTAGTTTTGTGGCTAAAATACCTCTTGAAAGAGTGCATTGTCACCTATGGGGATCTGCATCAACTGTTTCTGGTCAGGGCGCTTCTATGTAATCTTTATCGATCAATGCTCAAGATATTGTTGGTTTTACCCTTTGAATTATAAGTCAGCTTCTATTCAGTGTTCTGCAAATTCCAAGCTCTTGTTGAAAATCAGTTTGGTTGTAAAATTCTTACCTTCTAGTGTGATGGTGGTGATGAGTTCATTAGTCGTATCTTCCTGGATCATCTGCAAAAGTCAGGCATTGCTCAACAACTCTCGTGCCCTCACACGCCTGAGCAAAATGGGCTTGCTGAGAGAAAGCATCGCCACATCACTTAGCTTGGTCTCTCAATGATGTTTGAAGCCAAGATGCCTCTCAAATACTGGGTGGAGGCTTTCTTTACTGCAAATTTCCTCAGTAATTTTCTGCCAACATCAACAAATCCAACTCACCAAAGTCCTTATGAGGTTCTGTTTGGGAGAAAATCGGTTTATACCTTCCTGAGATCCTTCGGTTGTGCGTGTTATCCAACACTAAGAGATTACACACACAACAAGTTTGATCCTCGCTCTCTCCATTGCGTGTTTCTTGGGTATAATGACAGATATATATAGGCTACAAATGCCTATACCCACCAACTAGTCGAATTTATAACTAAAGGCATGTTCTCTTTGATGAGGAAGTCTTCTCATTTACAGAAAAGTACAAAAACCTGAAACCTCTTGCTCTGACTCCCCTGACAGATGAGTTTCTCCAGCCTCAGGGCAATGATACAGCTGAAACATCCCCACCAGCACCTATAACAGTTGCAACTCAGAGAAATATAGCTCCACCTCTGTTCACATAAGCTGATTTCCCTCCTCTTCAGGCAGAAGCAGGATCACCTTCTCAGTCTCCTGTTTCTCAAAAAGCTGAACACTCAGTCTCTGCAGTGTCACCCAACTCTGCATCATCATCTTCTCAAAGTGTCTCTGTCTCTCTTACTGCTCAGCCTCATCCTCGGCCTGCTCATCTCATGGTCACAAGGTCAAAAGTGGGCACTGTTAAGCCCAATCCTCGGTACGTTTTGATTCTGAATAAAGTTTCTATTCCTGAACCCCAGACAGTCACTGCTGCTGTCAAGCATCCTGGTTGGGCTGATGCAATGCAAGAAGATATGGACACCTGCAAGATTACAAATACTTGGTCATTTGTGCCTTACTCTTCATATATGAATGTGCTTGGTAGTAAATGGGTGTTCAGAACAAAATTAAATGCAGATGGTTCTCTAGATAAGTTAAAAGATCGTCTAGTGGCAAATGGTTTTAAAGAAGAAGGGATTGATTATCCTGAAACCTATATTCTAATGGTGAAGATGGCTACAGTAAGAATAATCCTTCATATGGCAACAATCTTACAATGGGAAATAAAGCAGCTAGATGTAAGAAATTCATTCTTACATGGTGATCTTACTGAGATTGTGTACATGAGGTAGCATGCTGGTTTTGTGGATAAAGCTAGGCCTAAGCATGTATGTCTTCTCCACAAGGCTCTATATGGATTAAGCAGTCTCGAAGGACATGGTTGACAAGTTTAGCTCCTTCCTCATTGAATTTGGCTTCTCTTGCTCAAAATCAGACCGTTCTCTTTTCATCTGCAACAAAGGTAATGATATTATCATCCTTCTTCTCTATGTTGACGATATGGTGATCACATAAAGCAATCCTATACTCTTGTCTTCTCTGCTTGAAAGCCTTAACAACAAGTTTAGAATGAAAGACATGGGGGCATCTACACTATTTCTTGGGAATTCAGGTTCATGCTCACTCAAATGGACTAATCTTCTCACAACAAAAGTATGCAGAAGACTTACTTACTGTTGTATCCATGAGTGACTATGCTTCAATGCCCACACCACTTCCTCTTCAACTGAACAAGGTGCCTGTCTCTTCTCTAATACGACCTACTTCCGAAGTCTCGCTGGAAAATTGCAGTACTTGACCTTAACTCGCCCGAATCTTCAGTTTCCTGTGAACTTTGTATGTCAGAAGATGCATAAACCAACCATCTCTGACTACAATCTTCTCAAACGCATCCTACACTATGTGAAAGGTACTATTACAATGGGCATTAATCTCAATAAATATACTAACTCCATATTGAGTGCTTACAGCGATAGTGATTGGGTGGGCTGTAACACAATGAAACACTCAAAAGGTGGTTTCAGTACCTTCTTGGGCACGAATCTAATCTCCTGGTGCTCTAGAAAACAACCCACCATCTCACGCAGCTCTACGGAAGCTGCCTGACACTGCGACAGAGATCACTTGGCTTTCTACCATCTTCCGTGAGCTTGGTATCTCCTTACTTTCTACTCCTGTTTTGTTCTGTGACAATCTCTCTGCCATTATGTTGTCTGCCAATCCATCATTTCATGCTCGCACAAAGCATTTTTCCTTGGATTATCACTACATCAGAGAGAGAGAGTTTCACTTGGCGCCATTGAGGTCAAACACATACCAAGCCATAAGCATATAACTGACATCTTCACGAAGAGTCTTCCCTTTGATGATTTCACTACTCTAAGGCCAAACTCGGAGTTGTCCTTCCTCCCACTCCAAGTTTGAGGGGGCCTATCAGTAAGAGCCCACCTGCAGAAACACAAAGGCCCAACATAAAACCTGCTAGTGTCAAGAAAGAAGCAAAAGTAGAAGGAACAAAATCAAACCTGCAACGGTCTTCTTCTCGTATGCTTTTAGCTACAGACAAATCAAGGACTACAACAGCCTCAAAAGCAAAAGTAGTCCTGCCAACTCAAAGTCTTATTAACAACCGATTTTCTCTTCTCTCAGATGATGACACCAACTGAAAGCCCTAATGTAATAGTGTTATATAAGAGCAAATGTAACCAATGTAATCGTTAAGTTAAGGAAATAAAACAATAAAATTTTACCTTTCTTCAACCTTCATCCTCTACTTTCAATCCTCTTGTCATCCAATGCTTTGTATGAGGAGCCTCCATTTATTATTACACTGGCTTTGAGCCACTTTTTAGAACAATGGCTCTTTCCTTGATGCATGCACCTTCTCCATCCATAATCAACCTTTTAACAGCTCTCTCGACCTGTCCTCTTTCAAATTCACCTTCAAGCTGAATTCCTACTACGATTTCTATATACATTGCGTTTAACTTCTGCTGGCCATGATAAAGCCTGCATGTCCTTGTGCTGGAACTGGAACTATCACTATCCTTCTATTTTCATTCCTTTTGTCCATTTCTAAACCTCCCTCCCTCCTTCCCTCCTTCGGTGGATCTATTTACATCTACACCCAATCGATATTCAAGGTTACAAACCAAAGACAAAATCAAAGAAGTTTATTCTTGGTATTCTTGTCGTCTCGTATAGTTGTAGTTGATCTGAATTGGTGTTTATTTTCATAAAAAGACAAATGTACTTTGTAAAAGTTACAAGATCAAGCTTGATCCACACAATTTATTGATCTTTAATAATACATGGACTTCAGCATCCTCACGAGCTCATCCAATGCGTTGTATGAGGAGCCTCCACTTCTTACAGAGGCTTTGAGATTCTCTTTTAGAACAAGAGCTCTCTCCCTCATACCTGCATCCACAATCAAACTCCTCACAACCTTCTCTACTACTCCTCTTTCCACGTCACCTTCCAACTGAATCCCCAATCTCCAAACACTCTCTATATACTTTGCTATTAACTTCTGTTCGCCAGTAAAAGGCATGCAGATCATAGGGACTCCTTCCACAATGCTTTCAAGCGTTGAGTTCCATCCGCAGTGGCTCCAAAAGCCTCCCACTGCAGGATGCGCATGTACTTCTGTCTGCGGTGCCCATTTAACAATGTATCCTCTTTCTGATACCATCTTACTCAGTTTCTCTAGCAATGACTCAATCTTGTCGAAGCCAGGGATAGAGCCAGGTTGGATGACCCACGAAGAAAGGTTGGTTGCTGTTAGACAATCCACAAGCCATCTCCAAAAATTCCTTGATTTCCATCTGAGCTATGCTTCCAAAGCTTATATATATGACTGACCTCGGTTTCTGCTTGTTCAGCCATTCAATGCAGCTCTTGTCCTCTTCAAGTAATGTACAAGGCGCTGAAGCTGTGATGTGAAGAGGGCCTATAGTGTAAACTGGTATTCCAAATTCTCGTTGCAGACATGACGGAGATAAGCTCTCTAGACAGCTCGCCGTGTTGATGATAATAGCTGAAGTTGTTCTTTTGTCCAGTATTTCTCTACAAAGCTCAAAATATGGCTCTAATGGCCCAAATCCAATAATTAGTAGGTCTTTGTATCTAAATGGATGCAAATTTTCCACCACCTTCTCTTGCATTTCAGGATCTGCGAAGTATAAGCAAACCGTATTTAGTTAAACAAGGTTTTAAAGGTGAGTTATAAAGATTGTTTTAGGTACCTTCAATGTCGATCAAGAACTTCTTGGCATCAAGTTTGTTTAAAACACTGCAGCAAACTTTATGTATCGCTGTTGTAGTGCTGAAGATGATACTTGGAAGGTTGAGCTCCTTAGCTGCAGCTCCACAGAAGTACATGAGCTCGTCGTACACAATACATGCTATATCATTCCCTTTTTGTAGCAACAACTGACCTATACAATCCTTGAAGCTAGCTCGCTGGTTTTGTTGAACTTCATCACAAACTCGGCTAATCCAAGTCTCTCAAGTTCATATTCTGGTAAGCTTTCTGGTATGGTAATAAACTGAAAACAAGGGAAGTGATGCGAAGAAACTTGATTAAAATGTGCCTGAACAACTGTAATTGAGAAGCCTTTCAAGTTAAGGGCTTTCCCGAGTTGCATAAGTGGAGTGACATGCCCTTGTGCTGGAACTGGAACTAACACTATCCTTCTCTTTGCTTCCATTTTCTCCATTGTTTTAACCTCTCTCTCTTCTTTCACTTTAAATAAAAAGAAGATTTCCATATTTAGATTTCCATAATTTTTCAAATTAGTTCCTCATCTGCAGTAACTTCTTCCACACGTTAATTCTAACATTCAACAGAAGGAATAACGTGAATTTATTGTTTTGTTTTAGCTCAGATAAGTTTTGGTGGGTTTAGCCACATTGGATATGTTCCGTCTTGAGATTTGGATATGCCAAGAGGTTTGACTTGTAGTCTCCAAAATTTAAATTATATTTATTTTGTTATTAGTAATTAAAAATTTTAATTATGCAATCTAATTTTGTTTATATTTTTTTAATCCGCATTATAAAATAAATTAATAATTTAGGTTTCAAAAAAGAATTGTGTGTTATTTGAGAAGAGGTATATCGTAAAGATAAATATATTGAAATAGCGATTTTGCATTATAAGTTTTAATATTGAATAATTTTGATATTTTTATTAAATTAAAATATATGATTTTGAATAAAAAAAAGTTTTAAACTCGTGCAAAGTTCATTTTTAGAATTCGGAATTGGTTAATTTATTTTTCAACCCGCTCTTATAATAGTTTACATATTTTGCAATATGATGTAACAACCCGCTAAAAATGCAATCGTAAAAACAAATTCTTACGAAATAAATTAATTTAATATAATTTTAAAATTTTATTATAATATAAACATAAATATTTATATTTGAAATAAAAAATAAAGAAGATATTAAAATATATTATATTTGAATTTTGAATATAATCATAATTAAAAAATATTATCTTATATATACAAAATTGTTGATGTTTAAGTTATTTAGTTATATTTATCAATTGATTTAATAGTTTCATGATTATATATATATATATATAATTAATTAGAAAAGTAAAACCCATTATATTTAGCTTGTTTGGATACATGTTTAGTAATTGCCTTGTTTGGAAACATGGATAGTAGAGAAATTATTATATTACTTAATTACCCTTAATGAATATTAAAAACTCTTAAATTTCTAATGGCACAAATTGTAAATAACTCATGCCCCAAAAGTTAGTTTCCTAAAGACTATAAGTTTTTAATAGTATTGATATAAAACAAAATCAATTTTTATGTGGAGAAAAGTCCGGAAAGATCTAGAAGAAAAAGTCAGATGGTATATCGGAAGCCGAGTCCGTCACCAAACCGGATGTTTATTGGCGGCAAGGGCCACTGCAAGAATGATAAAACACAAAAGTAACCAAAAGTAACCCAACCGTCGGCATAGTCGAAGCCAATACCGACGGCCCGATAAAAAAGTTTATAGAGAGGTCGGAGCGTTTAGAGAGAGAACTGTAATTGATTTTAGATTTAGTTAATATTATAACCATTTACTAAATTGTTCTACGATGAAATCATACAAAATAATAATGTGTTGTGATAGAAAAGTTTAACAGAAATAAATTTTATTATTTTATGTTTGTTTTGTAAAACAAAACTGTAGCATACAAATATAATTTTATATTTATTTGGTCATTTTTGTGATAGTCTAGATCTTCCTCTCCTAAAATGCAAAAAGGTAGAATTTATGTTTATTATTTGATTTATTAAAAAGGAATTTCTTCAAAGACTTCAATAAATAGAAAGTTTAGGTACATTAAAACCTCTATAAATTAATAACATCTCATGATCATACTATTTTATTAGTATATCCAATTAATTTATCAATATATTAATTGGACCAGAATCTTAATTTGAAATTAGAAAAATCTATTAATTAACCGATGTATTAATTTATCAGGCATTAATATATAGAGGTTATATTGTATCTATATAATGAAATCCAAAGTTTTTGGGAGGAACTAGTGGTAAGCTTGAAAACTATACTCCCTACATGTGATGGTTTGGGTAAAAGTATAAATATTAAGAAATATTTTTTTAAGAGTATCACTAAAAATATAAACTAATCAAAAATAATTCAACAATAATAAAATAAACAATAAAATATAATTAGCCATACATTTTTTATAATAAAGTTCAAAGTTACCTAAAAATACCAAAACATTTTCTAGAATATTTTACATTTTGAAACAGAGTGAATATAATTTAGAGAGAAATATGAATTTGATGATGGAAATTTCATGTCTTAGACTAACCTTATCCTCGGATTACCTTTGTCCCTTTGATTTTTTATTATTTTACTTAACTGAATTTGATGCATATTGTTAATCTTAGAATTGAGAAAAATATATATTTGAAACCAAACATATGAGGCATGTTCATTTGTTCATTCACATAGTTCATTTAGATAGAGCTGAGAATTGATATTAGTTTAGTGGCATAAATGAGCAACATCCAAATAGATCATCTATCTATGTCAATAAATTTTAGGCAAAATAAACTCATTTGGTTTAAATAAATTGGATCATTTGGATGAAGATGATTTATCCAAAAAATAATAAATTAGTAGTATACCCTAATTATTGAAATATATCATTTGGATGCAAATTCTATATGATTAACGAACATAATCTAAATAATATATAACTATTATCTTACAAAATCGTGTTTCTCCGCCAGAACCGTAAAATCGTATTTTCTGTCATATCCACAAAATTGTGTTTTTTTATCAAAACCGTAAAATCGCATGTTTCCGTCAAAATTGAAATATGGTGTTTTCCCACCAAAATCGCAAAATCACATTTTTCCGCCAAAACTGAAACATCATGGTTCCCGCCAAAACCGCAAAATCGTGTTTTCCAACTGAAACTGCAAAATCGTGTTTTCTCACCAAAACTGGAAAATCACATTTTCCCACCAAAATCGTAAAATCGTGTTTCCCGTCAAAACCGCGAAATTGCATTTTCCTGCCAAAACCGTAAAATCGTGTTTCCCGCCAAAACCGCAATATCGCATTTTCTTGCTAAAACAGCAAAATCACGTTTTTCCGCAAAAAATACAAAATTATGTTTTCTGCCAAAACCGCAAAATTATGTTTATTTGTCGAAAGCACAAAATCACGTTTTTCAAGATCGTTTTTCTCCTTTAAACCGCAAAAACGTGGGTTTTCAAAATTGCAAAATAACAAAATAATAATTTTGAAATTATATAATTGTAATTTAATTTTTGAAGAATAGTTAAAACCATTATGTTAATATTATGATTAAAAATATGAGTATTTTAGTCATTTTCTTATTGAATTCGTTTAAATGGAGATAAAGATTCATAAAACTAAACACACAAACAAAGATTCATTCAAATGCTCCGTACAAATGAACATTTAAAAATTAAAATTAACAATATTCAAATTGAACATTTGAGTAAAACATTCAGATGAATCATTTTGATGGAAATGTCAGATGAACAAACAAACATGGCATTAGTAAAAAATAGTAAAAAGGTCTCTAACTTGAAACTTAAGTAGTCGCTGAGATGGAGATTAGCTGATGCTTCAACCATGGCTCGTTGGCGATTCCAACTTATTCCCCCTTTGATTCTTCCCTCAAAAATTTCTTTTAGAATCATTGTTTTTGCGGTAACAGATCTATGAGTTGAGTTTTATTGAAAGATGTCTCTTTCTCACATAAATATCAGATTTTCAGACTTGTGGACAGTGATACATGTGTTCACATGTGGTAGATGATATATGTGTTCACATGTGGTGGATGATATCTGACTATCTTGTTAGAGAGTAACGAAACACAAACTGCCAAAACATAACGTTCATTTTGATGCAACAGTTTCATCTTGGGCAAGACGCTCATATTTGATTTCAGTTGCTTTGTAAGATCCAGCTTGATCTGTAATAATACATGAAGTGCAGCTTCTCGCTCTGTCTTCAAGTACTTGACGAGCTCATCCAATGCTTTATATGAGGAGCCTCCATTTCTCACACTGACTTTGACCTTCTCTTTTAGAACCAGGGCTCTCTCCCTCATGCATGCACCTTCTCCATCCACAGTCAACCGTTTCACAGGTCTCACGACTTGTCCTCTTTCAGTTTCACTTTCAAGCTGAATTCCTACACTCCATACGCTTTCTATATACATTGCCTTTAACTTATGCTGGCCATGAAAAGGCCTACAAATCATTGGCACTGCTTCCGCAATGCTCTCAAGCGTTGAGTTCCATCCACAATGGCTCCAGAAGCCTCCTACTGCAGGATGCACAAGTACTTCTATCTCGCAAAGACTATATCCCATCAGCACCAATGATAGAGCCGCTTCGGGTTACCCATAAAAATGGTTGGTTGCTATTATACAACCCCCAAGCCATCTCCAAAACTTCCTTGGTTTCCATGTGAGCCATGCTTCCCATGCTTATGTATATGACATGCCTCGGTTTCTGCTTGTTCAGCCACTTAATGCAGCTCCGATCTTCTTTCAACAAAGTGGATGGCACTGAAGATGTAGTGTGAAGAGGGCCTAAGGGGTACACTGGAATTCTGAGTTCTTGTTGCAGCCATGAGCCATGACAGCGACGAGTTCTCTAGGTAACTAGACGTGTTTATGATGACAGCGGAAGCTGTTCTTTTGTTGACTACTTCCCTACGCAGCTCCAGAAGTTGTTCTAATGGCCCACGTCCTGAAGGTAGTAGGTGTTGGTATCTTAATGGATAACATTTTTCCACCATCTTGTCTTGCACCTCTGGATCTGCAATTTAAAAAGAAACAGTGTTGTTGAAACGATTGGTCTGAGATGGGTCATTAAGCTATAGTTTCGGGCACCTTCTATATCGGCGAAGAACTTTTCGGCATTGAGTTTGTTAAAAACGCATCGGGAAACTTGATTTGTAGCATTTGTAGTGGTGAAGATGACACTATGAATCTTAAACTCTCTAGCTGCATCTTCACAAGAGTACATGGACTCGTCATAGATGATACATGCCATATCATTACCTTGTTGCAGCAACAACTGTGTTATACAATCCTTGAAGCTTGCCTCGTTGGTTTTGTTGTGCTTTTAACGCACACTTTGAAGATGCATTTAATCTACCAGTTGCAGAGTGGTACGTGGAGTAGTACACGGCGTAGTACAAGGGCTAGTACAAGACGTGACTCAAGACGTGGATATGTTGAATTTAGTGAAAACAAACATGACTAGAAAGATTTAAATATTTGATTTAAAACATACAATTATAACTTTTGATTAAGTTACTACATGTACTCTTGTGAAGCTGCAGCTAGAGAGTTTAAGATTCCTAGTGTCATCTTCACCACTAGCATTAGAATATTTTATATTTAAGTTTAATTTATATAGGCTTCTACAACATAGTCGCTTTTGAAATATGTTTATAAACTTGCTCCTATGTTTGGATTAATTGCACCCAATGTATTTTTTTTTACAAAGTAATAGTAAAGTTGTATTTTTCTGAATAGTGTGTGCATTTTTTTTTTTTTTTTTGTCTTTAGTGTTGTACAAAGATAAAATCGCCTTTATGACAAACGTACTCTCTTGATTGATGGTAGGTCCCACTATGACTTCTATATATATATATATATATATATATATATATATATATATTTTTTTTTTTTAAATCCCACACATGAACAGTGCACGCGGAGGAACAGTGTCCATACCATGTTGTTTTTTGGATGGATAGTGGAAACATTAAACTTTTTGTATCCACAGATCACAATAATTATTATGAACTTGTGGATTAACAATGTCCATAAAATGTTGCTTTTTCGATAGACAGTTGAACCAACATACTTTTTTGTCCATGGATCACAATAATGTGGACTTTTTGGATAAACAATGTCCATAAAATGTTGCGTTTTCGATGGACAGTGGAACCAACATACTTTTGTGTCCACAGATCACAATAACGTGAACTTTTTGGATAAACATTGTCCATAAAATGTTGCTTTTTGGATGGACAGTGGAACCAACATACTTTTTATGTCCACGGATCACAATAATGTGAACTCTTGACCACATACTTGTCCATCAGAAGCGTTTATTATGTGATATAATCGTGGATCACAATAATGTGACCTTTTTGGATGAACAGTGTCCATAAAATGTTGCTTTTTCGGTGGACGGTGGAACCGACATACTTTTGTGTCCACGGATCACCATAATGTGAACTTTTTGGATAAACATTGTCCATAAAATGTTGCTTTTTGGATGGACAGTGGAACCAACATACTTTTTGTGTCCACATATCACAATAATGTGAACTCTTGATCACCTATTTGTCCATCAGAAGCGTTAATTATGTGATATAATCGTGGTAGTGTGCACGAATAATTGACATCGTCCACCTAAACTTTTAAATTTGTGTTTACCAGGTACATTTCACGATTATGTAAACTCTTGGCAACCTTCTGTCCATGAGACCCGTCTAGTATGTGAGGAGATCATGGCAGTGTCTACGAATAGTCGAAATGGTCCGCCATATCCATAGAAAGAATTTAACACGTGATGTTTATTTGTGTGGCTAGGAATCATAATGTGAACTCTTTACCACCTATTGTTCATCAAAAGCGTTTATTATGTGATATAATCGTGGTAGTGTCCACCAATAATCGACATCGTCCGCCTGAGCTTTTAAAATTGTGTTTACCAGTTACATTCACGATCATATAAACTCTTGGTCACCTTCTGTCCATCAAACTCGTCTAGTACGTGAGGAGATCGTGATAATGTCTACGAATAGTCGATATTGTCCGCCATATCCATAGAAAGCATTTAACATGTGGTGTTTGTTTGTGTAGTTAGGAATCATAAAAAACTTTGTTTCTAGTGGATAACATACTTGGTTCAATAGTTCACTTGATTGTGAATCCGTGGACACAAGGGTTTGTTGCGCCCACCATCCACCCAAAAGAAATATTTCCCTTGTCCGCTTTTTATCCACAGAAAGCGCATAGCATGTAATATGATCGTCGCATTGTCCACGTGGATGAATATTATGGACAGCTAGTCTAGAAAATCCACTCGAAACTTTTGTATTAACTCCTTTTTTTTTTGAATTTCGGTACATCGACCGATTATTTCTTCATTCCAGTGGTTTGTATTGCAGGAAATCTTATCTCCGCAATGCTATCCACCGTCAAAAAATGAAAGATAAAAAGAAAGATAAAATAAGAAAGGGAAGAAGAGAAAAATAAAGAAAAAAAAAAAACAAAATAGAAAAGAGATAGATGGGATGGATAGAGTTATTTTTGTCTTTTTAACATTGAAATTGAAACAAAAAAAAAATACAAAATTGCAAAGACTTTTCAAAAGATACAAGAATGCAAGGGAAAAAAAATACCCAGTGCAATATACCCTGTATATTTTAAACGATTTTCTCTTCGGCGTACCCATTTTTTATTCCATGCATCTTAGCTTTCGAAAAATATCCTTTTTGATGACTTAAATCTTTTGACATTTTAATTATCAAATCAGAACCTACCAACTCTTACATGAGCAATAACAAAAATAACACATCGTTTTTCTTTGAAATAATGTTACTTGCTTACTTTTGTTATTCCAATAAGAAAAAGTAGTTGCCACATGAGAGGAACACTTACAAACTGTATAAAATTGCATCGTTTGGATGATTGCGGAATATTCTAATACATGGGATTTTAATAAATTATATAGATCGTTTTTATTTAGAGTAGATCTCTAATCAGAGATGAAAGCAAGAAGAGAGAGATAGAGGTTAAGCATGGACAGAAGACAAGAAAAGAGAAGGATAGTGTTAGTTCCAGTTCCAGTTCCAGCACAAGACATGTCACTCCCTTTATGCAAGTCGGGAAAGCCCTTAGCTTGAAGGCGAGTAAGCCCATTGCAAGACTTCCCTGGGTTTCAATATGTCACCATACCAGAAAGCTTACCTGAGTTTGAATTGGAGAGACTCGGGCAAGTCAAGTTTGAAAGTACAGGTGAGGTTAATATAAAAGTGCAGAAAATAAAACACACAAAGTTTGTTAACAAAGTTCGATTTTTTCTATTTCCCTAGATCTCGTTCAGACTTCGAATTCACTTAAAGAAAAAGTAATCCCACCAATTACAAACGAATAGATCAAACCCTATTGAACTACCGTTCTATCCAATACAAGAATTCTTCAGGATCAAACATTTGAGCTAAACTCCCCCTAGAGCCTAGATTTTCTTACAAATACAAAAGCCCTTTTGAGTTTTTATTCTCTCAGCTCTTGCATCTTCTTCAGGATCTCTGGAATACATTCTTTTCCGACGCACCAAAGCCCTCCCATATGTGCACCAACATGACTAAGAAAACGGTATCAAGAACGCATGCAACAGACATCACTGGCGCAACAGCAACAATGTCTTCCAACAATGTTGATTCCTTGGTCACCATGATAACACAAGCACAAACCGCGAAATTATGTCGCACAACGATCACCCACATAAACCACTTTTCTTTTGGGTCTTTTGTGGTCACAGGGACACCTTTCTCCTAAGGCCACACCCTCAACATATATCAGCTTGAATCTTGACCTCCAAACCTCTTCAATCACCAAAATAGAAGATTTCCTCTTTATTAGAACATTCCAATTCTTTTTAGGAAATATTCTCTTTTTCCTTTTTCTTCACATAGGTATATGTAAACACTCCCAATGTGCTATATTCTTTCCAATATCTTCATCCAGCTCAGTAAACAACTCATAAACTGAATAATATCATAAAGATTCGTTCATATCTCATCAATCCAACATATCCACGTCTTGAGTCACGTCCTGTACTATAGCCCTTGTACGACGCCGTGTACTACGCCGTGTACTACGCCGTGTATTACTCCATGTACTACTCTGCAACTGGTAGATTGAACGCATCTTCAAAGTTTGCGTTAAAATCACAACAAAACCAACGAGGCAAGCTTCAAGGATTGTATAGCACAGTTGTTGCTGCAACAAGGTAATGATATAGCATGTATCATCTATGTCGAGTCCATGTACTCTTATGAAGCTGCAACTAGAGAGTTTAAGATTCATAGTGTCATCTTCACCACTACAAATGCTACAAATCAAGTTTCCGGATGCGTTTTTAACAAACTCAATGCCGGAAAGTTATTCGCCGACATAGAAGGTGCCCGAAACTATAGCTTAATGACCCATCTCAGACCAATCGTTTCACAAACACTGTTCTTTTTAATTTGCAGATCCAGAGGTGCAAGATAAGATGGTGGAAAACTGTTATCCATTCAGATACCAACACCTACTACCTTCAGGACTTGGGCCATTAGAACAACTTCTGGAGCTGCGTAGGGAAGTAGTCAACAAAAGAACAGCTTCCGCTGTCATCATAAACATGTCTAGCTGCCTAGAGAACTCGTTTCACAACATCCTCTCGTTTCTTCCTATTTGCAGTTCCGATGATTCATAATTCTATTTTTTAATAGTATTTTCCAGAAATCCAATTTTTTTTTTTAAAAAAAACATGTTACAATAACAATACATATGATAAGCAAAATACAAGTAAACAACAACTATATATATTTTTTGTGCAACCTTATACTATATTAAATGTAATGGCCCGTTCTCCGGTCGATTTTAATTTTTTTATAAAAAGAAGAAGAAAAACCTAATAAAGCTCAAAAGCCTTTCTAAAACTCTAGGGTTCCCCTCATCATACTCATATTTAAAGGAGTAGCCACCCATAGGAAAACCAAGAAAAGAGATTCCCGGCGAAGCTCTAGATCTCCTCCGTCGCAGCCACCCGCCTCCAGGGATCAAATCTGGTGCTCCTCCATTGTCTAGAGTCTAAAATAATCCGGTAAGCCCTCTTTCATATCTGATTTTCCTCAACCCGAGCACTAAAATCGTCATATCTTTTTTATCCATGATGAATCTGGTAAATCCAAGAGCACCATCGCGTTCCTCTCAACGAGACGAAGCCGTAGCCGTCAACCGTTCCTCCGTAGGCCTCCGGACGCCCGCAATCACCGAGAGAAGATCGATCGGCTTCCCACGCGCCGGAGCCACGCGCCGCCGCCGTCCGCAGCTGACCAGAGCCGCCGCTTGCCGCCGGCCACCGAGTTGACTCGCCGGCGATTGAGTCAACTCGGTTGACCGGTAGGTTGATCGGATTGATTCGGCGAACCGGTTCGGCCCGGTTTAGTCGGTTCAATCCCAATTCCCGGTTAAATTAATTTCATTTCGGTTTGGTCCGGTTCAATTTGATTTTTGGTTTAAATCAATTTCATCCTGGTTTAGTTGGTTTAGAATTGGTTTGGATCAATTGGGCTGGTTATGCAATTGGCCTGGTTTACTGGGTTTGGGTCTGGTCCTGGTTTGACTGGGTTTGACCCGATTGACTTTGACCTAGACTGTTGACTTTCGGTCAACAACTTCAATTGATCGTAACTAGTTCGTCCTAAGTCCGATTTGAATGAAATGAAGCCTAATTTGCTTATTTTTTTCTGCTCTTTCCAGTTATGAAGTCCATTCGGGTGTCAGGCATCCCTAAATTAGGCTTTTGCCCTTCTTTGGCCAAGGCGAGGATCGAACGTAATCCCTTGTCTATAACATTTTAATTTCGGACGCAAGTCCTTCGTTAATGTCATCTTTCCCAAGTAGCGTAGGGATAGTTTAGTACTCGATGTGATTGATTGATGGACATAGAACTGCTAGGTTATCGCTTAAACCGAAAACGTTGTTTGTGTATGATGGCTTGTGTGGATTAGGTTGCGGTAGAAATTGGTTGTCAGGGCAAGGTATGGGGTTTATTTTGTAATTTTCCTTGATCGTCGGAGGAGGGTGCTGACGAGCCCTCCCTTTGTGGTTGTTGTGGTTCGAAGGTTCGCGAGCCATTTGTTTTCTGTGGAAAGAGCGTAATGGCTGGTACATGGGGTGTAGATAGGGCTGGGAGGACGAGTCCACAACCATAGACAGGTAGTTAATTGTAGGTTGATTGTGATATGCCTTCGGGCATTGCGTGCAAGGTGATATTAGCTTAGAACTTGTTTCGTAGTTGTGTTGCGTAAGCCAGGATCGCAGATTCCTTGAATTCACCCTCACTGGGTAATTGTGTTTTGAAACAATTACTTAGGCCTCCTTTTCCTTTCTCGTCCTTTTCCCCTCGCAGGTTCGGATGCAAGATCGACGATCGCTTGATGTTATTGGTGGATTTGAATCGAAGAAAGCGCGTGGGTTCCTGGGACCGATTGAGAAGGCAGCCCGGTCGGACCGTTTCGGTTCGACGGGTGCCCTAACGCCATGTTTCCGGTTATCTAGGAAATGGGTGTTACAATTTGGTATCAAAGCCGAATCCGAGGACACGTGTGGAGTCAGTGAGGGCTCACACCGTCAAGGATAACGATCTTGGTACGCAAGGAGGGTGTTGCGCTCTGTGAGAGGGGGTGAATTGTAACATCCTGGTTTGTAGTATACGCGGAGAGGCTTATAAGAATTGATTTGGCTACCTATGTCACCTAAGTGCACTTATCTTTTCGGTCACTTGTCCAGAGAAAACTTCAGAGTGAAGTGTGCTTAAGCTGGAGTAGTCAAAGGATGGGTGACCTACCAGGAAGTGACTCACGGTATCGTGCAAGTGAGGGCAAAACACGTGGAAAGATCGTATGGTGATTGCAGGGACAGTAAATCAAGTCTTTAAAGCCTCCCAAAAATAACAAACCGACCGTCAGACGAGGGTGGGCCCACGGGACGAGTGAGCGTGTGTGGGGCCCACCGACGGAGGCGGTCGGGGCGTTACAATTTGGTATCAGAGCCTGGGTTAAGGTCCTCCAGTGCTGTCCTGGGGGATCAGCTTCTATTGTTTTCTTAAAACCTATTTACGTTTTCAAAAGTGTTTGCGGTCGGGGCATTACAATTTGGTATCAGAGCCTGGGTTAAGGTCCCCCAATGATGTCCTGGGGGATCAGCTTATATTTTTTTCTTAAAACATATTTCCGTTTTCAAAAGTGTTTGCGAAAGTTTAAAAATTGTTTGCGAAATGCTTTTTCAAGCACCAATTTTATTACCGATTATTCTCCGCACTGGTCCTAGTCTAGTAAGATTTTCCTTGCAGGTTGTGGTCGGTGTACTTAGACCTCAGTGGTGTTATTGCCTGTAAGATGTGTGCTGAAATGTATGTCGTGATCTGTGCCATTGAGGTGTATGTTACAGTGCGCGCCTACATGGTAGCGGACACTATTGAGGTGTGTGTTGTGGTTATCGTTTGTTCAGAGTATTGTCCAGCCAAACGTACTAAGGCGATAAGGATGCGGAGAATTTCACCGGAGAGGCTACTGCGGGAGTGTAGTAGAGAGTTGTAAGAGTTTCAGGAAGTGCTGGAAGAGTTGCAAGAGGCGTTGGGGAAGCTGCAAGGAGTGCTGCAGAAGCTGCAAGAGGTCGATGAAAAGTCCGGATTGCGAGGAAGCCATATGGAGCGGCGGAGTTCGGATTGGAGTAAGCAGCAGGAGTTGTCTGTGGTGTTTGGTGCACAAGGAGCAATAGGAGACTGTCCAAATCTATTCTAAGTATGGAATCTTGGAATCAGATTTGTGACATCAACTTCAATGAGTTCTGGACGGCTCGTTGGAAGATTGATCAAGCTGGGAGTTGGAGGAAATCTTCGTGGTATGGCGGGCTCGAGATTCAATGGTGGGACCGGAAAAGAGACGGTATGCTCTGGAGTTTTTTGTGGATTACTAGAGCAGCTAATGGAGCTCTTCAAGAGGGAAAGGAGATCGCAAAATCATTTAGGAAAGTGGAGTTAGGGCATTGGGAATTTCCTAGTAAGCTGGACTTCAGACTGTTGCAGCGCAAGTGGACAAAGCATATTATTGGAGATGGAAATGGAAGAGTGTTAGGAAAACACTAAGGCGGATTGGCAAGGAGCTGCAAGGGAGAGTAAAGGAGGGCAAGTTTAATGGAGAAGGAAACCCAAAGGATGGTGCTTGAAAAACACCACAACAGGATCACAAGATAGGAAACCTTAAGTTGGAAATCAGATTGGAAGTCGGGTTGGAAATTAGAGTGCGCAGCGGAAGCGTGGTGGGTTATTCCCCTCAAGTCAGGTAGCCATAATGGACATGTCTAGCCTCATCATTCACGAAGGATAAGCAAGGATATCAGCATGTGCGATAGTCAATGCCATAGTGCACGGTAATGGAAAACCGTCGAAGAGAATCATTTTGGAAGTGGATGATACACTGTGGCACGGTAATGGAAACCGCTGAGGAGAATCGGTTTGGAAGCGGAGCATCTCGTTATAGTCTTAGAACCACTCGAAGGATGAGTATTGTTTCTAAATGTTGGGAGTGTTAGCTATGACATTGGTGGTTCCCTTTGTCATATTGCTAAGCGTCAGTGTTGACCAGCCTCAAGGACCAAAATATTAACTCGTTTTACTCAAGCGGTAGAGGGAATGTGATAGTGGACTTATTCTTAGCAATGGACGCTGAGAATGTAAACCACACTCATCAAGATGGAAACCGACCCTAATGGACATGAGCGGTGGTAAGAGGTATTCATAAGACAATTCGGAGGATGTTGTTTGCATGGTACATCGGAGAAGGACACTGTAGAGTGAGGTTTGGAATAAAGGAGGAGAGAAGCAGTCTTCTAGATTCAAGGACAAGATCTTTTCAAGCGAGTAAGCGACCAAGTTCAGTTTCTATTCAGCGACATTCGTGGAGTTGTTGTTGGTAAAGAGTTGCAGTGGAGAACTCTCACCACAAAATTCGGAGACGAATTCTTTTCAAGGGGGGGGGGGATTGTAATGGCCCGTTCCCCGGTCCATTTAATTTTTTATAAGTAGAAGAAAAAAGTCTAGCAAAGCCCAAAAGCCTTTCTAAAACCCTAGGGTTCCCCTCCTCATTCTCCTATTTAAAGGAGTAGCCACCCATAAGAAAACCAAGAAAAGAGATTCCCGGCGAAGCCCTAGCTCTCCTCCGTCGCAGCCACTGCCTCCAGGGATGAGATCTTGTGCTCCTCCATTGTCTAGAATATAAAATAATCCGATAAGCCTTCTTTCAGATCTGATTTTCCTCAACCAAACACTAAAATCGTCATATCATTTTATCCGTGATGAATCTGGAAAATTTGAGACCACCATCGCGTTCCTCTCGACAAGACAAAACCGTAGCCATCAACCTCTCCTCCGTAGGCCTCCGTATGCACTAACAATCACCAAGAGAAGCTCGGTCAGCTTCCCACACGCCGTCCATGCGCCGTCACCAGAGCCACGCGCCGCCACTGTCAGCCGGGAGCCGCCGCCTTTGCCGCTGACCGGAGCCACCGCCTGCTGCCAGAGGTCCGCCTTCGCCGGTCACCAGAGCACCCGCCGTCGGCTACCGAGTTGACTCGCCGGCGACCGTGTTAGCTTGGTTGACCAGTAGGTTGACCGGTTTGGTTCGGCTGACCGGTTCGGTCCGGTTAAGTCGGTCCAATCCCAATTCCCATTTAAATCAATTTCGTTACGGTTAGGTCCGGTTTAATTTGATTTCTGGTTTTAATCAATTTCATCCTGGTTTAGTTGGTTTAGAATTGGTTTGTGTCAATTGGGCTGGTTATGCAATTGGTCTGGTTTACTGGGTTTGGGTTTGGGCCTGGTTTGACCCGTTTGACTTTGACCTAGACCGTTGACTTTCGGTCAACATCTTCAATTGATCGTAACTAGCTCGTCCTAAGTCTAATTCGAACGAAACAAAAGCCTAAATTGCTTATTTTCCGTGCTCTTTCCAGTTATGAAGTCCGTTCAGACGTCAGGAATCCCTAAATTACGCTTTGCCCTTCTTTGGCCAAGGTGAGGATCGAACGTAATCCCTTGTCTATTCCATTTCAATTCTGGACGCAGGTCCTTCGTTAATGTCTTCTTTCCTAGGTAGCGTAGGGATAGTTGAGTGCTCGATGTGATTGATTGACGAACATAGAACTGCCAGGTTATCGCTTATACCGAAAACGTTGTTTTTGTATGATCGCTTGTGTGGATTAGGTTGGGGAAGAAATTGGTTGCCAGGGCAAGGCACGAGGTTCATTTCGTAATTGTCCTTGATCGTCAGAGGAGGGTCCTGACGATCCCTCCCATTGTGGTTGTTGTAGTTCGAAGGTTCACGAGGCGTTTGTTTGCTGTGGAAAGGGCGCAATGGCCGGTCCATGGGGTGCGGATAGGGCTGGGAGCACGAGTCCGCAACAATAGATTGGTAGTTGTTCGTAGTTTGATTGTGATGTGCCATCGAACATTGCGTGCAAGGTGATATTAGCTTAGAACTTGTTTCGTAGTTGTGTGGCGTAAGCCAGGATACCGGATTCCTTGAATTCGTCCTCAATGGGTAATTGTGTTTTGAAACAATTACTTAGGCCTCCTTTTCCTTTCCCGTCCTTTTCCCCTCGCAGGTCCGGATACAAGATCGATGATCGCTTGATGTTATTGGTGGATTTGAATCAAAGAAAGCGTGCGGGTTCCTGGGATCGATTGAGAAGGCATCCCGGTTGGACCGTTTCGGTTCGACGAGTGCCCTAACGCCGCATTTCCGGTTATCCAGGAAACGGGTGTTACATTAAACTTAACTGTTGAATACAAGCGGAGGGCTCTTTGCTATAGAGTAGAACTCACTTGTTACATAAATGAAAAACAAAGCATTAAACGGATAGGTTAGAGGGTTTAAATTGTGGATAAAAACTTGAAGCTTCTTCATAAGAACTTCTAAAGTGATCTGTTTTAAATCGGTCTGTTCTTCAGCCAATATAGGCGAATGAAGAAAAGTATTAACTCTTGATGTTGAGCGCTGAAAGACGTTCTTCATAAAGGAGAAGATTGGTGGAAGTGTTCTCTCCAAAAAGGAAAATATGGTAAAAACGATCTCTCCGTAAAAGAGGAAATTGATCTCTTCGCAATGGGGGAAGTTGATATGGCCACTAGGCCAAATGTTGTTAATAAACCCATTGAAATACTATCTACCTCCAGACCCATATCCAAAATCACAGTGTTGAGACATGCGGGTTGGTAATGACATTGAACGATGACGTTCGTATGAGATATAGATAATGTGCAATGGATGGAGGGGATACTTAACTGCAATTTTTGCTGGACTAAGACCATCTCCAGCCTCACTCCATTTTTCACTCCAAACTCTAATTTGGAGTAAGTTTTCTTCGATCTACTGCATTTTCAACTCCTAAATCGAGTAAAAATAGGATTACTCCAAATATGAATTAATTATATTCATCACTCTAATTTTTAACTCATGACTCTATTTTACTCCAAATCGGAATAGGTTTGGAGTAGAACCCAACTCCATTTTGGAATGACTCAATTTTAAAGTGAAAAATAATACGTTGGAGATGTCCTAACTGATATAACGCCTAAAGCACACCAAAAATATGTTGCCCCTTAATCACAATAGTTTTTTTTTTAAACATAGCATGAGTTTTAGATTTCACAACATCCTCTTGTTTCTTCCTATTCGCAGTTCTGATGATTCATAATTCTATTTTCTAATAGTATTTTCCAGAAATCCAGTCTTTTTTTTATAAAGAAAACATGTAACAATAACAATATATATGCTAAGCAAAATACAAGTAAACAACAACTATATATTTTTTGTGCAACCTTATATTATATTAAACTTAACTGTTGAATACAAGCGAAGGGCTCTTTGCTATAGAGTAGAACTCATTTGTTACAAAAATGAAAAACAAAGCATTAAACGGATAGGTTAGAGGGTTTAAATCGTGGATAAAAACCGGAAGCTTCTTCAAAAGAACTTCTAAAATGATCCGTTTTAAATCGGTATGTTCTTCAGCCAATATAAGCGAATGAATAAAACTATTAACTCTTGATGTTGAGCGCTGAAAGACGTTCTTCATAAAGGAGAATATTGGAGGAAATGTTCTCTCCAAAAAGGAAGAATACGGTAAAAACGATATCTCCATAAAAGAGAAAATTGATCTCTTCGCAATGGGGAAGTTGATATGCCCACAAGGCCAGATGTTGTTAATAAACCCATTGAAATACTATCTACCTCCAGAACCATATCCAAAATCACAGTGTTGAGACATGTGGGTTGGTAATGACATTGAACGATGACGTTCAGATGGGATATAAATAATGTGCAATGGATGGAGGTGATACTTAACTGCAACTTTTGCTGGACTAAGACAATTTACAACCTCACTCCATTTTTCATTTCAAACTCTATTTTAGAGTAAATTTCTTACTGCATTTTTAACTCCAAAATTGAGTAAAAAATGGAATTACTCCAAATATAAAATAATTACATTCATCACTCCAGTTTTTAACTCATGACTCTATTTTTTATTCCAAAATGGAGTAGGGTTGGAGTAGAACTCAACTCCATTTTGAAGTAAAAAGTAATACATAGGAGATACCCTAAGATATGGGCCAAAACCCACATATGCAGTTATGGCTCAAGTCCATAAACTTTTACTGAATGATATTTGCAGGTTCGGTCGGAGAACCTCCAATCGCCGGATGCAGGAAATTTATCGGTGGGATAACTAGAACAACCATTTCCGGTTGATTTTAGGGACTCACCACAGCTACTGTGAGACCAGTGGTGTTTCTTTGAAGTGCCGGCGGAGGTGTGGCAGCACGGTGAGGGTCGGCGCAGTAAGTTTTATCTGATGTGAATGGCTGTTTAAGGGGCATTTTGACACCGGAGATTTTATGCATGGTCTATGAGCAAGCTTTTTGGTTGCTGATGATTGTTTCTAGATCTGGGACTTCGCGGCTGAGATATCCGCATATGGCTCGTGAGTTGCTACATCTCTGGAAAGAGATTTACCGGTGTTAAGAAGAACACTGAACCATTTAAAGCCCACAAGAACGACATGGCGGTGGCAGGTGGCTACGCTCAAGAGAAGTCTTCAGGGATTTCCCGAGAAAAGTTCAGATCTGGAGGACTCGTGTTGCATTATTGAGAAGACGAGCTCCTCCACAGAAGACGACGGCGACATAACCAAAATAGATGGATGGCAGAGTTGTCCGGTTTGCAGACAACACGGTTGCGATGGAGAAAATCGTTGTTCTTTAACCATGGATCCCAAAGCAGAGATTTTTGAAATAACCAATGATAAATATATTGTAGCCTCGATATTCATGACAGAGAGATCGGCTACGGTTTTGTATATACCAAACAACAACTATATATTTTATAATTTCCGTTCTTGGAATCTTTTTATTTAAAGTTATTTTATGAGCTCTTCTATTCTTCAGCCTTCAAGAATCTAAGAGCTTCGGAAACTTTTGGTGGGGGGGGGGGGGGTAGGGTGATTCAAATTGTACGAAACACGGAAAGTAACACGGCAAACATGTCTTTCAGTTTTAGTTTAATTTGTAAACTTACGTAATATTACAAAAACTTACAAAATATATTAAAAAGGAGAAATATAGAAGGAGAAAAAGATATATGGGAGATTTGGAATTCCAACATAGTTTGATCAACAATGGAAGACATAGAACATGAAGAGGTTGAGAAAATAAATGTTATGGAAAAACAAAATTAAGTGTTTGTTTAATGAATTTATTATAAATAAGCTAAAGGCATATATTTGAATTTGGTGCCCTAAAATTTATGTAAACTCTTAAGCTCTAGTTCAGTACCGACTCTTAACTCTATTTCAAAAAGTAAAAATCTTCAAACCTAAGTTTTCTTAATCAATCTAATCTATTGTACGAAACACGGAAAGTAACACGGCAAACATGTCTTTCAGTTTTAGTTTAATTTGTAAACTTACGTAATATTACAAAAACTTACAAAATATATTAAAAAGGAGAAATATAGAAGGAGAAAAAGATATATGGGAGATTTGGAATTCCAACATAGTTTGATCAACAATGGAAGACATAGAACATGAAGAGGTTGAGAAAATAAATGTTATGGAAAAACAAAATTAAGTGTTTGTTTAATGAATTTATTATAAATAAGCTAAAGGCATATATTTGAATTTGGTGCCCTAAAATTTATGTAAACTCTTAAGCTCTAGTTCAGTACCGACTCTTAACTCTATTTCAAAAAGTAAAAATCTTCAAACCTAAGTTTTCTTAATCAATCTAATCTATTAATCTAACATTTCATTAACACATGTTATTTACAAGATTTGTCATTAAAATTAGAGAAATATTATATTTCATTAAGGGTAAAAGAGTTAAACCAATTTATGACTAATTTATTTATAATATATTTTATTCAAATGTAAATATATGTTTCTTTTTTAATTATAATAATCTTTTTAATCTCTTTTAATTTTAAATAGTTAACTAAATTTGTAAATATTATTAAAATGTTATTGTAAACTATTTATAATTAATTTTGATCTAAAATTAAAATGAAAATCATATGATAAACATATATATATATATATATATTTCATAATGATAAATATAATTAATAACTTAATACACTAAATACTTTTATAAATTATAAAATTTAAGTAAGTATATTCATAAAACAATACAAATTTGTGTATTTTTAACATAATTCAATATTTTTTATAAAAGAATATTATAAAAATAAATATTAAAATTAATACTTATTTTCTAAATTTAAGATTTAAGGAAAATTTGGCTAATTGGGTCAAAAAAAGAAAGGAATTTGTCCCTCTAGTATTTTGTTATATAAATAAAGTCTAATTAGGAAATTGTTTTTTTCAAAACCCGATTTTGACCCTTCTATAATATATTAAAAGTAAAAAAATAAAAATTTGTAACCACATTAAGTCCATTCCTCGAAATCTCCGACACTTTCTCTCTTTCTCCAAGCTCACCCCTTTCACCTCCATTAGCTCCGCCGTCGTCGGTTCCGAAACCTCACTGCCGGCTCTAATCCACCGGCACTGCTCCACCGCTTCTACTCCACCACCTCTGCTCATCTTTTTCGGTGTCCTCATCTCAAATCTCTCGAGCTCCATCGAAAGAAGACTCAACATCCAATTCCTTCAACTGAGCAAGAACCTATTCGGCTCCAATCCACTCCTAGAACTTCATCTGCCGCTCCAAAACACTTCCAGGTGAATCATTCCACACATGCAACTGAAAAGCACTTTGATTATTTTTTTCGAAACATTCTAAAGCCTCAAAATGGATGTCTTGATTCAACTAAGTAAAACCCTTTAAGAAATTTTACCCACTTTAAACCGAAGATGGTTCAATCTCTATGATGGTTTCTGTTTTTGTTTTTCTTTCATTTGATCTTGTCTTTTAATTACATCATTATGTAAAAAAAATTCCTAGGAAGAAGAACATCTCATGTTAAGTTACACTTTTAATGCTATTTTCTTTGTTGCTAAATCTAATTGATATGTGGTTGATGCAAATTATTTATGAAATTTATCAATGGTATTGTTATTAACTTCGTTTGTTTTTAGATTCCTGTGAGAAGGTTGGCGTCGTTAGTATAACTTCTTTACATCTCTTATGGTATGTTCTGCATTTTTTCTTAGTTGCTTGTTAATTTCTTAGTTCCTAAACCATCGATTCTTGAAATTATGTTATTGATAATGGACTGAATGTTGTGCTTAATCGCATCTACAACAGAAACCAATAGTTTAAGAAAACAGTTCTTGTCTTAGTAATCTCTCCATTAGTTAGTATTGATTAAAATTTTCAGCTTGTTGTTTTGCTTTATTCGTTAGCTTGAGTTATATAGTTTTTTATAATTTTTTTACACTGCAGGCACAAGATTTACAAATTCAAAGGAGGACATCGCTTCTACTTGCATCTTCATAAAGGGTATGCTAACTTCTTTCTCTGTGCAAACTGACTTTTTTTTTTTTTGGAAATTGTATGATCATTTCCATATTTGCTGTGATATGTTTAATGTAGTTTTAGATCAAGTTATTGATTTTTTTATTACAGTATATGGGTTGGAGTCAGATCAACTCTGTGTAAATTTTTTTTTGCAATCTAAAAACTGTTTTTTATCTCTGATTCGTATGCTTTGTTAGGGGTTGACCTAATTTCCAATTTTGTGTAACCAAAACTTTCGATGTGTTTCATTTACCGAAACGATTTTATTTTGTTTGGTGTATAAAACAGAACCTTCATATTTGTTTAGGACTTTGACAATTTTACTTGATTTGGCTCTTGTTCCCTTACTATTGTTTTGGTGTCGCTATTGTTGTTTTGCCTTCTTCTGTTGTTTGAGGATCTTAGCTACTGTTTATTCATTTGCTTTGTTTTGTCTTGATTATCAATGAAATGTTTAACATTATATGAAAAGTGATGGATCTTTTGTGTTAAAGTGAATATTTCCAGAATCAATGCAGTGTTTATGTTTATCTTTATAGTTAAACGAGTTCTACTTTGTTATCATAAGTTCTTTACTCAGTATGAAATTCTCTATTTAAAAACGCAGGACATCGATGACTATGATCTGAGTTTAAACGCAGGACATCGAATTTCATCAGATTGATCTGTACTACAACAATTTTAAGGTGAAAAATCATTCTTTTTTGGGTAAATTGAGTCGTTTCTTACTGGTTAAATTGAACCAAAAATGTCTGTCTGGTCTTTCCAATCAACCGCTAGATATCCTTCTTGTTTTACCATAAATCTGAATGAAAGCACTATTTTTTTTTTTGCAAAAAACATGTATGCTTTGTGGTTGTTGGAAGTATTAAACATGTTTGCAATATTTTCTTTTTTATTTTCTACTAATTTAACACTCGGTTTTGTTTTTTTTCTAATGTTTTAGATATGGATTTAGAGCTGCCAAAACGCATATTCAGGCAGGGTACCGAACCGCAAGTGGCTAAGGGTAACAACAGTTGCAAAATGTCCCTAATGAAGTTGTTGCGGGAAAATATGCCGAAAGAGTACGCTGCAGTGAAGAAAGACCCGTATTTGCTAAGATATTGGCAATTCATGACAATTGCCTTGGTTTCTCAGGTCGATTGGTACATAGCTTCATGTGTAGGCAGATTGCTACAACTGAACTTCATGAGCATTGGTTTTTATTTTCAAAAAGGCCTCTCAGATTTTCGATGCAGGAGTATTACGCTGTTACTGGACTTAAGTGCAAGTACGGCAAAGATGATAACTGCGACTTCGAGGATTGGGTTGATGATGATGGTTACTGGAGTAGATTGATAAAGACAGGCAGGACGATTAACATAAAGATGATAAAAGATGAGGAATTCTTAAAAGGTGTTAGGAAGTGGAAGATTAAGGACAGGATGCGGTTGGTCTACTTGTGCGTCATCGCGGGTTTGGTTATGGCAAGGGACAATAAGGTATATATCTCAAACACCTACGTCAAGTTGGCGATGGATCTTGGGAAATTGAGAAATATATGTGGGGTCTTCACTCATTCGATCTGCTTCTTGAGTCGATCACCAAATCTAGGGAGAAGCTAACTAGGAAGAAGAGCTACGTTTTGGATGGGTTTTATTATGCACTACAAATTTGGATTATGGAAGCTATTCCCGACATTGGGGTTTTGTTGGGAAGGAAACTCATAGACGATGTCGTCGAACATCCGCGATATTCTAATTGGACAGGAGCTGCGAAGGTATCTTATGAGGATATCATTCAACTGGAGACCACATTTGGATCGAAGGTTAGTTTTTATTCTGTAACTATAAATGTATTTAAGTTTCTTTCTCTATAAAATCGGTTTTAACATTTATTGTTATATTTTGTGTAGGGTACGTTCTATCCATACATCTCTATGACTGGGAATATGGATGTCTACGATAATGCTGATTTTGTTAGGGACTATGAGATGACTGACAACGGGGTTGGTGAGCTCAACTGGTTAATCAGAATCGGTTTTGAGTGGACATGACATATATGGGATGCAGATGAAACATGTTTGTCTAAGAAACCTTCAGCAGAGCAAGAGGAAGTAAATATAGAGGAAGAACCGGGATTGGGGATGAGGTTGATGACGTTTGTAACGCCCCTTTCCCGCTATCCGCTGACCGTCGAGCTGACCGGTCAACAATCAAACAAGAACATGACCAAGTCGAGCCCGAGCAAGTCAAACGGGAAAAGTTCGTCACAAGTCAAAGCCATAGATAGTTTGGTTTGAGAGAAAGGCTCGCACTGAACCGTCCTTGACTCCGCTATCCTCACTTCCACAATACAAAGCTTCACAACATGTATTGTTTTCCTGAGTTGTGTCGGTTCGGACTAAACCAATATATCAGGAAAGCATGTTCATTACTGAGTAAATAAACGTTTACATAACATTTACTCATTTACAAAACAATTTGCCTATTAGCATATAATAACCAACTCAACACAATAAAATAGGCGCCAAAGCCGAACCGAGGAAAACAACAAAACATCGAGCAAAAATTCTGCCACAAGCAATCCCAAAACTACACTGAGGATCTCCCGCGTCTGTCGCTGCTAAACCTTAAAAACACAAAAGAGTCTATTAAGCGATATAAGATCACCCAGCGAGTCGGCTCCCCACTAAAGGTTTCTAATATATATATATCTACAATTTCCTGCCCCAAAACCCCAAAACAACAAACAGAGGAAAGATGATCTATCGCGTACTACCACGACGTGATAAACCCACAACACACAAGAACTTGTGATATATCATGGTTTTTACTAGTTTTAGACCATGATATAAGTGTGTTTTTAGTGTCTTTTGTCTTTGTTTAGAGTCTTTTACAGGTATAATCAGGTTGGGAGCTGAATTGGAGATAATGGAGCATTTTGGAGATTTTTGGAGTGTTTGGCCGAGAGATAGAGTTCACTGTCCGAAACAGAGGAAGGTGTCGATCGTTGCACTCTAGCATCGATCGATGCACCAGCGAGATGGGCCAAAAACTCGGCGGTTTAGAAGAGTGAAGAATTTGCACTTTGATCCAGAAGTTCCTGATATTTACAAAGAAGCCCTTGGCCGAGATTATGCCTATATAATAGAGTTTTTAGTGTTTTTATTAGAGACGCTTTATACTTTTTACATTACACATTCTTAATTAAGAGCAGAGGATTTTAGAGCTTTTTGGGGCTGATCTGAACCTGTTACATCATCTGTATTTGGAGAAGATTTCGAACCCCTTTTACTCTTATTCTTTTATGCAATTTATTCATTCTATGATTATGTTTTCATTATCTATGTCTGAGTAGATTCCTAGTTAGGTTTAGGGTTTCTCACATAGGATTTCATGACTTGCTAGACTTGTTCAAATTCAGTTAAGGATTCATAACTATATCTGTTCTTCAATTTAATTGTGCTTAAAGCTAGTTCTAACCTGATCAATTAGAATCTAGATCTTAGGTTGCTAAATACGTCACGGAAGTGGGGTTTAGGAATCTGAACTAATTAAATTGGGCAATTAAACTTTGCGCAAACGGAAGTTTGGTTTAGGATAATTGTGAACATATCAAACTTAGACTTATTGCTAGTTTAATCTGTTAGTTCTCGCAAACGAAAGTTTGGTTTGCTGCACTTAGACTTAGAGAATTATCGCAAAGGAATTTGGTTAATTCTATATCTGTGTTTTGAGTTCTAGAACTGTGCTTAATTAGATCCTTGCTGAATGAACTGTCTGCTTGTCTGATTTCCTGAGAATACCCTAGGCTTGACGCTTTTAATTACTTGCTTCACAAACCGTTAATCTCTGCTACTGATTTACTTTCTCGCACCGCAATTTATTTCATTCACTATTTGCTTATTTCTAGTATTTATTCCTACAGTTTGATTCTCTTGAGACCAAGTGTCCCTGTGGATTCGATAACCCTATATACTACTTTGACATTGCTGTTCACTTGCAGTTTAGTATAGGGAAAACTTACAACCTATCAAGTTTTTGGCGCCGTTGCCGGGGACTCTTTGAGTCTTCAATAGGACCGAACTTAGGGTTTTTGCTAGAAATTTTTCTTTTTGTTTTTGTTCTTTTTCGTTTTTATTTTTGATTTTGCTGATTTTCTTTTTCTCTGTTTCTTTCTGTCGCAGGTACGAAATTCGCCTTGCGTCGATCGTTGCATCCCTTGCGTCGATCGTCACTAGCCGATTCTGAGATTGAATCGATCGTTGCACTGATAGCATCGATCGTTGCTGGACGATTACAGACAGTTTATGCCAACGCAGAAAACTCGAAGTAATCCGAACTCGAGCTTGCTTAATCTCGGACTAGAGGAACTTGGACGTCTAGAAAGGACTAACAGAAGAGAAAAGAGAGAGAGAATGGTACGAGAACGTTTGATCTTGATACCAGATGCTGAAGGTACCCTAAGGGACCAAGATGACAACCCGTACAATGCTGCTGGGCATCGGGTTGATGCTGAAGGGAATGTCATCCCTGATCCTCCTGAGCAACAGGAGCTGAACCAAAACCAGGGTCAAGGACAGGCCCAAGGTAGAGAGATGGTGGTTCATGAGAGGACACTAGCTGATTACAACAGACCTGATGAGTTTCATGCAAACCGAGCAGCTCTAGTGCTTCCTACTTTTGAGAGGAATGATTTTGAGGTAAAGACCATCTACTACCAGCTGATGAGACAGATTGCTTTTCATGGTCTTCAAACAGAGCAGCCTATGGATCACATTGACAAGTTTGAGGACATAGTCACTGGCATGAAGTATGAAGGAGTATGCCCGGACTATCTGTTCCTTAAGCTATTTTCGCACAGTCTTGCTGGAGACGCTAGTGCATGGCTGAGACAACTGGCACCTGGTCAGTATACTACTTGGACAGCCTTAAAGAGTGAGTTCCTGCGTCACTTTTATGATGATGCACGCTCGGATCAGTCCAGACAGGACATACTCACCTTTTCCCAAGGAGCTGTGGAGCCCTTGAAGACTGCCTGGATGAGATTTAAGCAGTATCAGCGTGACTGTCCACACCATGGATTCACAGAAGTACAGCTGATTGGTATCTTCTTCAGAGGCATAGATCTTCCTTATCAGACTGCGCTGGATAATTCCAGTAATGCTAATTTTAACACCAGGACTCCTACGCAAGCTAAGCAGTTGATAGAGAATCTGATTGGCAGCAACAGTTGCAAAACAATGGATGAAAGGAGGAAGAGATCTGGTGGAACTGTAGAGAATTCTGATATAGCTAATATAAGATCCAGATTGGACACAGTCTACAATCTCCTAACAAGTAAGAAATCTGTCCACTTTGCCCAAGATGTAGAGGTGATTCAGGCTGAGGAGGAAACTCAGGAAGAAGATGTGAATTTCATAGGAGGTTCTGGTTTCCAAGGTAATAGATTTGGTAATCAACAGGGGAACAGATTCTCCAATGGAGGACAGACTGGTGGTTTTCAGAAGACCTATGGACAAGGTAATCAGAGAACCTATGGGTCTACATCCTATCAGACTCCTCCTGCACCTACAGCCCATGAGAGCAAAATGGAGGCTATGATGGAACAACTGATGGAGAGTCAAACCAAGCTTTCTGTGGACAACAATAAGAAGCTGGACGCTGTCTATCAAGACCTCAATGGGAAGTTTGAGTCACTGAGCACTCACATGAAGCAGTTGGACACTCAGGTGAACCAGATGTCCAGCTCACTGAAGGGAAAAGGAGTTGCAGAGACTCATATTAAGGCCTGGTCTGTACTCATTAATGATGGATCTTATCTAGGGGAGAAATTTGAGCTAAGTACAGCTGAGTTGGTGACTGAGGCAGAATTTTCGGATTTCTGTGAAAAACTCTCGGGTAGAAACTGCAATGATGCAACGATCGACACACAGCTGGCATCGATCGATGCAGGTCGTGAACAAGCAGAAGACCCGTGGGATGAAAGTGAGATTGATGCAGAACTAGCCCGCCTATTCCCTGATGTATCTGAGATCACTCAAGAGGATGTTTATGCACAAGCCATTAGGCAATGTCCCAAGGTGTCTGAAGTGATTAAACAAGAGATTGAAGAGCTGAAAAAGCTAGAAGAGAGTGGTGAAGACTTGGAAGAAATTCCACCTTCTGATGATCCACCTTATCATCCATGTGTTCAGAGATATTTGAATAAGATGTTGCCTTTAGATGAGGAGCTGAGAGAATGGGTGATAATAGTTCCTCAGCATATCAGTGATGTTCTGCTAACTAAGGTCCCGAAGAAGTTACCTGATCCTGGAGTCTTTGTGCTAGATTGTTCTATCTTTGAGGATAGCTTTAGGCGTTCTCTGTGTGATTTAGGAGCTGCTGGAAGCATAATGCCTTACTCTGTGGCAGAGAAGCTGGGAATGTTGGATTTTACTCCTACTAGGACTTCTCTTATCCTAGCTGATCAGTCCATACGAGTTCCTGAAGGACTTCTTATGGACATTCCGGTGAGAGTTGGGAACTACTTAGTTCCAACGGATTTCCTTGTGCTGAAATATGATTGTGATCCGGATGAAGCTTTATTGCTTGGGAGACCATTCTTGGCTACAGCAGGAGCTGTGATTGATGTTAGACAGAGTCTAATAGACCTCCACCTGGGAGATGAACCGCTGCACTATGAGATGGATAAGCTGCGAAAGCCACTGATAGATGGGCAAACATTCACCATAAGGGACGCAGATTTTGAGCAGCCTGATCATACCGTGGTTATAGATCCTGGAGCACATTTCACTCCATCTTTTCTTGGACATGAGCATTCCGCAACAGCTTACTCACCACCTTGGATGAGGAGACTTGAACAGAGACAGAAAAAGTCTCTGTCAGGACCTCCTGGTGCTTGAAAATTCCAATCCGTCCGGTCAAGCTATTGACCTTAAACAAGCGCTGGGTGGGAGGCAACCCACCATTAGGTACTAGTGTTTTTCTTTTCTTTTTTGGTGTTTTTGTTAGGATTTTACGTTTGTTTTTGTTTCTGGTGAGTTTATGTTTGCAGGTCTCGGTTAAATCGCAGTGCAGCGATCGATGCAGAAATGCATCGATCGTCACAACACGAAAGGAATCGCATTGCAGCGATCGTTGCGGTCCTGAGCAACGATCGACTATACACGAAAATCGCCAAGTAACGGTCGATGCACTCAGTGCAACGATCGATGCCTGAGCGACAGAGGTAACCCGACAGACATAATTCCACCTTTTCAATTTTTATTTTCTTTTTACCGAGCCTTCGCTGGACACTACTGGGGACAGTGTGTCTTAAGTGTGGGGGAGGTGCTACTGACTTTTGTTTTCTGTTTTCTTAAGAGTCAGTCCGTTTTTCAAAAAATTTTGTTTTATTGAGTCAAAATTGTTTAAGTAAGAAACTATGATTTTCTGAGAAGATTTACAAGACTTGCAGGAACTTAAGTAACCATTGGGATGAAGTTGCAGGATCTATCTATGACTATTAGAAAACTCCATCACAGATCAACCTACTGGGAACACCCACATCACTTCAGGTATCAGAGGTTCCTTTACTGACTTCAACCTTAATACTGACTTAGATTTCTCACCTAAGGGCTTGGTATGCTTTATGTCGGATTCCCTGTTAGTTCTGACACAGCCTGTAAACCTGTCCTATTTAGTTCCCTTCTCCCCTTCTGTAAAGTAAAAAAAAAAATAATAAACTGAGGATGAGTTAGTAACTCCGAAGTGGTCATGAGAATAGTAGCAAACACTATTATCTCTCATGTGATCCATGGAATGTGTCCAAAGTACACCCCATAACGGGAAGAACACTGATAAAAAAAATAAAATGATACCCAGTGGGGAAAAATCAGTTGTTAAAGAAGGGAAAGAGAAGAAAGGGACTAGAGAAAGATAGTATGGTGGTCTAGAGCTGATAAGGTAAGAATCCATGTGCCTTTAGATCGATACTCCTTAGGTGAGACCGCACTTAAATACTTGAAGAAGTCAGTAGGGAGAATTTGAATGCTTGAATGTGATTGTGGAGTTTACCTAGGACAGTTGCTAAGTGTGGGGGAAGTACATGTTGGTCTTGATATCCTGTGATCGATTCTTTCAGTGGTTTACTAAGGGGAATCTGAGTATTGTAGCTTCTAGGATGAAATGAGTTTCTGAAGAGTTTTCAAACCTCTTCACCATGTTTTAGTTCTCTGTTTTGCTTGAGGGCAAGCAAAGGCTAAGTGTGGGGGAGTTGATATATCATGGTTTTTACTAGTTTTAGACCATGATATAAGTGTGTTTTTAGTGTCTTTTGTCTTTGTTTAGAGGCTTTTACAGGTATAATCAGGTTGGGAGCTGAATTGGAGATAATGGAGCATTTTGGAGATTTTTGGAGTGTTTGGCCGAGAGATAGAGTTCACTGTCCGAAACAGAGGAAGGTGTCGATCGTTGCACTCTAGCATCGATCGATGCACCAGCGAGATGGGCCAAAAACTCGGCGGTTTAGAAGAGTGAAGAATTTGCACTTTGATCCAGAAGTTCCTGATATTTACAAAGAAGCCCTTGGCCGATATTATGCCTATATAATAGAGTTTTTAGTGTTTTTATTAGAGACGCTTTATACTTTTTACATTACGCATTCTTAATTAAGAGCAGAGGATTTTAGAGCTTTTTGGGGCTGATCTGAACCTGTTACATCATCTGTATTTGGAGAAGATTTCGAACCCCTTTTACTCTTATTCTTTTATGCAATTTATTCATTCTATGATTATGTTTTCATTATCTATGTCTGAGTAGATTCCTAGTTAGGTTTAGGGTTTCTCACATAGGATTTCATGACTTGCTAGACTTGTTCAAATTCAGTTAAGGATTCATAACTATATCTGTTCTTCAATTTAATTGTGCTTAAAGCTAGTTCTAACCTGATCAATTAGAATCTAGATCTTAGGTTGCTAAATACGTCACGGAAGTGGGGTTTAGGAATCTGAACTAATTAAATTGGGCAATTAAACTTTGCGCAAACGGAAGTTTGGTTTAGGATAATTGTGAACATATCAAACTTGGACTTATTGCTAGTTTAATCTGTTAGTTCTCGCAAACGAAAGTTTGGTTTGCTGCACTTAGACTTAGAGAATTATCGCAAAGGAATTTGGTTAATTCTATATCTGTGTTTTGAGTTCTAGAACTGTGCTTAATTAGATCCTTGCTGAATGAACTGTCTGCTTGTCTGATTTCCTGAGAATACCCTAGGCTTGACGCTTTTAATTACTTGCTTCACAAACCGTTAATCTCTGCTACTGATTTACTTTCTCGCACCGCAATTTATTTCATTCACTATTTGCTTATTTCTAGTATTTATTCCAACAGTTTGATTCTCTTGAGACCAAGTGTCCCTGTGGATTCGATAACCCTATATACTACTTTGACATTGCTGTTCACTTGCAGTTTAGTATAGGGAAAACTTACAACCTATCAACTTGCCAAAAGAAAGGAAAGAATACGAAAATCGAAGGCACTGCGGCACATGCCCTCGATTGGACTCGATCTATCCATCGCGCAAAACGAACTTACTCCACTGAGCCCACTTCATGCTAACTCGGTAACTTCCACGGGTTTACATAGCCACCGACATGGTAACTACAACTACCCACGACTCCTAGACATTAACACGAAGTCCGACGACCTAGGACACTGTTCTCAGTCCATCGATACACAGTGACTCGGGCTACCCCACGGTAACCTAAGGACTGATGCGGATACAGATCCCGAGACTGACGGATTGAACCCCGAACTTCCCAAACACCCTGGCACGAACCCCGAAATATTCCAAACAGCAGAACGGCCGTGGACCGAGCATTGCCCGCTCGATCTCCGACATTGACCGGTGCTGACCGGCGGCGTTGACTGGCTGACCGTTGACTGTTGAGCTGCCCGTTGACTTTGACCACTTGAACCGTTGACCAATCCACTAAACCGGCTGAACCAGTTGAACCAATGCAATCAGATTGGTTTAGTTGAACCGGGTCAAATTAGACCGTTGACCGGCGTTGACCACCGGTTTGACCGATTCACCCTAAACCGATTTCAATGCCCTAAACCAACTCAATGTCATCTTGAATCAATGCTAAACCGCTCCCTGTTGAACCGGCTTGAAGAACGACGGTGGAAGGTTTCTCCGGCGGCCGAGCTCCGGCATTGACCGGCGGTGGTCCGGCGTTGACCGGCCAGAAAAATGCTCCTCCGATGACTGACAAGATCCTCTGATGGTGGGAAACAATCTCAAAAGTGCTACGGAGCTTCAAGAGAGGTGGAAGAGCGGTTGAAAAGAAGATTCACCCAAGGAGATGGAAGAGTCTCGCCGGCGGCGGCTCCGGTGAGTCTCCGGCGATGGCGAGGTGCACTGATGGGTGGCGGTTGAAGAGGAGGTGATGGGGAGTACACTGGTACAAGTGGTTGATGATTTAGAAGCTTGGTTGATGAGCAAGGTATGAATAACATTATGTGTTCTTGGTGATTTCTTGAAGATTCAAGGGGATTTCTGGGTTTGTTGATGAATGTGGAGAGAGGAGAGAGGTGTGTTCGACAGAGAGAGCTAGTGAGAGGTTATGAGGTGAGATGAGTGATGAATTGAACTTGATTATATAGAAGATACCATGCAAAAATAGTTCCATGAACCAAACCCATTCAATATATCAAGAGAAAGAGAGGTGGCGACACTGATGGGATGACATCTGTCCTCTGCGGTTATTTTCTGACCAATAGGATTGCACTAAACCGCTCTAATCATCCCGTAATTCTGTTCCGTTTCGTTGCTTCAGTTTAGCCATTTCCATGTTTAATACTTTAAAAAGTCGTTAGATGTTTCCATAAATCCTTCAAACCCTAAAAACTGATTCTACATGATTTTAGATGAATTTAGAAACTTGAATCACCTTATTTGGATTCCCGTAGCTCCGATTATAAATTTTAAAAGATTTTTCGGTTTTATCTGTTTCCATTCCCGATAGTCCGAAAAACCTATTTAAACTCTGTTTCTTCCATTTACCATTTTGCCCCTCTAGTTTGTAATTTTGCCCCTGTTGACTTTTCTTATGTCCGTTGACCCCATTTTTGGAAACAGGGTATTACAACGTTGGAACTCCGAATGCTGAAGATACGTCTGTCTCGGGGTTCATTAGCAGTAAGAAAAGGCTCCCTGATCATGGTGCTGAATCTCGAAAGCAGAAACTGCTATGTCAAAGATCTGCATCAGCATCTGTAAGTCTGGATGAGAACATGAAGATGTTCATTCAAGGTTTACTCGAAGCATCTTTTGCTTCTATGGAGGACATGCTTGGGAAGAAAATAGATAAATTAGAGACACAGGTCATAGAACTGAGAAATGAGGTCTCGTTGTTTACGTTTCCCAGAAACAATGGTGAGACGGCCAACTCTTCAAATCCCACTCGTCCCGAACCCTCAACGGCAAACGAGTTTCAGAGACAAGGAAAGGTAAGCAAGAAAAAAAAACTCTGAATCTAAATCTGTTTTTTAAAGGTTAGGAATGTGTATCCTAATGTGATGTTGTCTTTGTAATCTTAGTGTGTGAAAAACTAAAGTTGTGGTTTTTGTAACTCGTTTGTTTGTAATATGTTGTTCATGTTTTGGAAAGTGTATCTTCATGTGATGTTAACTTTGTAATCTTAATTTGTAAAAACGAGTTATGTTGTTGTTTTTGTAACTGGTTCGTCTGTAATTTATTTGGCTAAAAGGTTTGAAGAAATAACAATGTCTTTTAACTTGGTTTTGTGATGTAATGTTGATGTTTCTTTAATACTTGTGTACGATTAAGTTAAAACTAATGTATGTTTGACTATTTACATTATTTTGTGTTACCTTTTGGCATCGTTAAGGTTTTGTTTGTTTATTATTTGGTCTAACTTTAGTGATCCTATTTAACTTACCAAAACAAAAGGTCTTGTGAAGTAATGTTACGTAGCTTCTTTGCTTAGCTAATGTCTTTTTATCTTTATTTTTATTAACAGGTTGAAAACGTTATTGCTGGAAACACAACGTTTTATTCTATACTCTTTATGAGATACCCTTGAGCCAGACTTCAGATATAGACCCGGAATTGAGTATACCTTCATCTGTAAAACCATGGGCTCTCTTTCCCAAGATTCATTTGTCAATGGTTTTGATCAAACTCAGCGATCACAGGCCCATGACGCAACCGAGTGGTTGACACCAAATACTTCTTTTAAACCGAAGGATACAGAAGTCTGGATTTGTTGTCAAAACCATCACTAACTGGCGATGACAAACACGAACGGCAGAAAAAAGAAGCTGAATATCCACTGGTTTTCTTGACTGGCGAATCATTTGACCAACTAGTTTGCTGGTCTTCCACACACACGTAAGACGATAATTCATTCTCTCTTACTTTTATTTAAGCTGAATTAACACTTTCTAATTAAATTTTATGGGTGCTGATAACAAAGCAGGAAACTTCAAATAGGTCTGAGTGTGTTGATAATGAATTAGCCACACGTATAATAGGACCCAAAAAATGGCTTCACAACAAGGTTTTTAAACACAATTCGCTTTAATTGAATACAAATAAGGTCCATAATTATTACCCCATTTACTTAAGGGTTTATATTTCCAGGACATGAATGCTATCATGTACATGTTCCAGGAAAACACATCCCTACGACGATGGACAGCATATCGTATTGCTTTCATGACATCCTCGTTCAGCAATCTAATTAAAGGTGCATACAAAAAATACAACAGGTATAAGAGAAAGTTCAAATTATATGAAATCCTCTTGGATTATGGAAAAGGTGAGCTACTGTCACATGGCAGAACAAGAAAGATGTGGGATTTGGATGTTGATCGTATCTACGTTCCCGTCTTTGTCAATGGTAACCATTGGATCTCTTTGTGCATCAGTTTCATACATCGAAGAATAGAAGTATTCGATTGTTCTGGCAAGAAAAACACCAAAGAGGTTGAAGAATTCGATGTTCTCATTCCTCGTATTGTGAGAGAGGTTCAGTCACCATCTACCAAGAAACATCTCAATATTACCCACTATTTAGTCTTTTATGTACTGATGCAGCCTGGATTAAATAGAAATCATTGTGATTGTGAGGTTTATGAATTGAAGGTCAACGAATGTCACGTGCTTGGATTGGATTTTTCTCTCATGCACGATGAAAACATTGAAGAAGCCAGGCTTAAGATTGCCGTCGATTTGTGGAAAGCGGCCAATGATCCGGTTTTTATTGAGAGAATGTCTAAGTACGAGCCTCCTAAAGCAAGAATCTCACAGCTGTGTCGATGTTGTCTTATTCATATACCCAGCGAAATTTGTCAACTGACGATCATTGGCGATAATAACCGGGGAAAAGTTCGTAGTGCTCAAATCGCTAGGTAAATAACCGAATTCGATATCACCAATCCTCTCGATTCCATAGTGAATCCCTTGCTCAATAAGCATTGTGCTTGAACTGAAATTTTGAGGTGGCATAATTATTAAGAAGAGAGTCAATATAAGCGATTAAAAACAATACCTATTACGTGAACTTCACGATACACGACATGAACCCATCTACAGACAACAAGATGGCATCTAATTCTAAATTTGTTACTTCTCGGTTATAAGTATTTCGTTTATCGTTCTAAATTTTAGAAAAAATCATATTATATGGGGACAAAAAATATAGAGAAATTGATCAAATAAGCCAAAATACTTTTAAGGCCGATAGAGAAATCTTTGCACTAACTAGTTATCGACAACATAAAGATCTGATATTCAAATAACCAATAAAACACTAATCCTAAGAAGAAAAAAACAATTCAACCATTTGACAATTTTAAAAGACAAGAAAAGCAACAATCTCAAAGCAACATTCAAAGAAAGTATGGAAGCAGCAAAAGCTAAAACACAAAAGCAACATACTAAACTTGATTTTTCAACTTTCATTTTCGTCTTATTGATCAACGAAACGGGATTGGGAAGATAGTAGTGTAACAAAAGGTTCACCATATTTCCGCTAGAAGTTAGATAAATTATCCTTATTATGACGGTTTTCTGATCCTGAAACTTGTTTATTAATTTGAAATTTTCACCAAAAACATGTATAAAACTAGAAAACATGTATATATATATAATGAGTTATGAAATTATAATTGAAATAGAACAAGTTTTATAGAAACCCGCGGGTCAGCCCGCTAACCCATAAAATACATGCGGTTTGGGCTTGGGCCATAAAGTTTCAGACTGCAGCCCGCTTAGCCCAACCCGCCGGACCCGAGAAGAAAAGAAAACTGCAGTGGATTGGGCTATTTGAGCTTGAGCTAGCCCGTTTGACATCTCTACCCCTGCGATTAGAAACCTCCGCGGTAGAACTCGCCCTCGAAGTCTACGCCGTAGAAGACACCATCGTATATGTCTCCGCCGTAGAAGTCCCGGCCGTAGAATTCTGTGCCGCCGTAGAAGTCTGTGTTGTTGTAGTCTCCGCCGATAATCGTCGAGGTTCTGAGCGCCTGCGGCTTTTTCTTAAGCTTCAATTGGAGACCTTAATCTCGTAGTTCAGGTCAGTTTCTCCCAATGTGTTTGCAAATTCTGAAATTGATGAAAAATCTGAAATAGTTTCTACTGAAAATTGTTATGAGAATAAGATTTTGGTTTGAATTTCGATTTAGGGTTTAGAGCAGTAAAGGAACATGAATTTTGGTTGTTGTTGTTTTTTTTTTTTTGAGAAAGGATTGATTGTTTTTGTTTTTCTTTGCTATATTTTGGTCGTATATGCCTTTATCATTTCTATGTTCTCTATTCAACTAGAGTTGTTGTTGCACTGCAACCACCTATTGGAACAATTGGTTTTACTGAATAGTTTTCCGTCCCAGTCAACTAGAGCATGTACGCATTTGTCATTTGATGGCTTAACATGTTTTCAAGTTGTTGCATTTGCCGCCTTCTTTTTGACTAGATAACATGTTAACGATTGAGTCATGATAATGAACTAAACATCATCACATAAAATGGTCCTTGGGGTGATTCTAAAAGTTGGGTTTCATACAGCGAAGTATACTCTTTAGCAACTCTTAACTACCAAATGGGTTTTGATATTCTATCAACCAAATTATAACTTTCTAATACATGCTTTAGTTGTCTTTCTGTTTTCTCTGTTCTTGTTTATGGAATTTTGTAGAACCTGCATAATGTTTGGTAGCTGAATTCATTGGAGCTTTATAAATATATTGTCAATCTCGGTCCTTGTTTAATGACTTATGAGTATCCATTTTTCTGTTTCAGGTCATTGTTGGTACTGGATTTCCCTTTAGGAAATCCGGCCCATTAACAAATAAGACAAAGGCCTATAATTATGAGCCCGTCCTAACATCAAGACAGAGAGGGATCGACCGTTGTCCTCTGTTGGGCTTATACGATTGACTTCATGACAAGGCCCAAGCGATGCCGAAGTAAGAAGCGATCGAGCTCGAGCTCGACAGAAGACGACGTGGAGATAGAGCAACCCGGTCTTCGTCAGTTCAACTGATCCATACAAATCTCGGAGATCGTTATGACGAGGCCGAAATATCGGAACAAGAAGATCAAAGTCGAGAGTATTTAAAGAAGAAGTGGCGATTCATTCAAGGACATTCCAACCTTAGCTTAGAACACTTCGACTAGATAGCTCGATCATAAATCTTTGTACTCTCTTTTCGATTGTGTTTGTTCTATCTCGACGATCAATCTCAATAAAGTCTTTAATTCATAGGAAACTATACCATTTCTATATCCAAAAGTCCAAATCCACGAATACAAATTCTTAGTGTGAATCCCATATCTCACATTTGGCGCCGACTGTGGGGACTATCTATAGTTTTTCCTGTCTTAAGAATCAGATCATAGATCCGATAGATCGAGATGAATCCCGACCAATCTGGCTCTCCCAGCGCCACACCACCAGTCGACCACCCTCAAACGGTTGACAACGTTCCTCAGAACACCACCGGGGTAAGAATCATGGGTCAGAACGATGGCGTGTTGACGAGCTCTGCCTCAGTCTCCACGACTTCGGCACCAACCGGCCCAGTCGCTCAAACAGTCGCGACGAGCTAGACTCCGACAAATGTTTTGTCAGGAACTAATGATCCGAGCAGAAACTGGGTGTGGATGAGGAATGATTCCATTTCCGCCCCCGCTTCAGGAGGTGGATCTGGAACAACCAGACCTAATTCGCCACTGCCTTCTGCTCCACAGCGATAAGGCCCAGATTATCTCGCTGAAATCCGTTCGATGTTAAGCCTGTTGGTAAACCGAACGAGAAACAACGAGGAAAGCGCACGGGCCCAAGAGATCGCGAACCGCTCTCTGGCCGCGCAGCTCGATGAACAGGAAAGGCGCATTAACGCCCGTCTTGAAGAGCTCGCTAGCCAAAACCAGGGGGTAGATCAACACACGATCCACGAACCCCATAAGTCCTCCACTGTGTACACGCTTGGACTTCTCCCAGGTAGTAACCCCCCCCCCCCCCCGGAGCGTCGGAGAATTTCGCCAATACGTCAGGTAGCGGCTTCCGCCCTATAATGACGCCTATCACGACTCCGACTCCATTCGGTTCGAATTCAATGGTCACAGATCCAACCGGATCGGGAAACCGACCATTACCCGGGCCACCACCTTTTCCGAATAGTTCGAATATCCGGCCGAGGCAACTAGGAGGCTCTGCTTTCGCCTTGAGCTCGGGACATCCTAACGAATCAAATACGGTATAGTTCCGAACGCCGCAGTTCAACCAGACGGGATCGTTTCCAACAATCGATCTTTTCGACCCCGTTTTCCCTGGACAAACGTCCAACCAAGCACAAGCCCAGTTTGCGCCAACGACAGGCGATGAACACGACATGCTTAGACAGTATATTGAACAAGCTAAGGCTCAGTTCGTCATTCTGAGCTCCAAAGTTCACATGGCAACAAGCGCGGTGATCGAAGAAACGCGACAAACGCCGTTCACAGACCGGATCGCCTTTGCACGAGTCCGGGAAATAAAGAAAACAAAGTTTCCAGAGTTCTCTGGAAAATCAGACCCGAAAGCCCATATCAGGGCGTTCCGACTGGCAATGGCGAGGGTATACCTTACCGATGAGGAGAGAGATCCGGCTTTCTGCAGGCTCTTCGCCGAAAACCCATCGGGCTCCGCCCTAGAATGGTTTGCCGGACTGGAGGAAAGGTCCATTGACAACTTCACCCAGTTCATGACAGCTTTCCTCAAACAATATTCCGTCTTTATCGAAGAAATGACTACTAAGGCAGCTCTATTTAGCGTCTCCCAGAAACCCGACGAGCCACTTCGCTCGTACATCGACCGATTTAAAGAAATAAAATCCAAAATCGCAAAACCGCGAGACGAAGTAGCTATAGAAGCATTGAGACACGGACTATGGTTTTCGACCAGATTCCGTGAGGAAATAACGGTCCGCGAACCACAAACACTCGATGACGCCCTTCATCGCGCATCGGCCTTTGCTCGCCTCGAGGACGAAACTGCAGCCCTCAGAGAAAAGCTTCGAAAGGAAAAAAACCCGTCGGGCTCGCAGAACTCGAACTAAAAAAGGGATTCCCGTAAATCAGGAAACGTCAATGCAGTCGAGAGCCCGAAGAGCTCGAAAAAATTTGAGTTCGACAAGGAAAAATTCTGTGATTTTCACAACAAAAGAGGACATTCGACTGAAGAGTGCTACACTCGAGCTAAAGCCGAGGCTCAAAAGCGAGAGTCCGAAAACAAACAAGAGCCAGAAGTTGAGCAGGAAACTCCATCTGACAAAAAGGAAAATAAACAGACCAGAGAGTCAAACACCAAGAAGACTTCTCAAAACAAACGAGAGCGATCTAAGGAGCCGGAATATCCCGAAACCCTCCCCCAGGGATCGCGGAAGATAGTCGAAGTCATTCTCGGCGAACTCAGCCTGTGCGGCACCTCGGGAGGCTCGGCACTATCTCCACCTCCAGCTCCCAGTAAGAGTTTGCGCTCGCGAATCAATCTCCCTCGTCTCTGCGGGGGGGGGGGGGGGGGGTGTACGGGCTATTCCCCCCAAACGAATCGACTTCATCTTCGGTGGCTCCAAGCTTTGCCGAGATTCGGTCAACTCAATCAAAGCTCTCCAAAGAAGAGTCGAGACCGACAAAGGGGGGAAAATCCCAATGTTAGGCCCAGACCACGAAATCACTTTTCACGAGAGCGAGACAAGTAATCTCGACAAACCACACGATGACGCTCTCCTTGTCTGTCTAGTAGTGGGAGACGTCGAACTCTCGAGGATAATGATCGACACATGGAGTTCGGTGGATGTCCTCTTTTATAATGCGTTCAGAAAGATGGATTTCAACGACTCCGAAATCGTTGAAGAAAAGACACCACTAGTAGGGTTCGCTGGTGAAACAACATACTCAATGGGCTCTGTATTCACCCCAGTAATAGCTGGAGGAGTTCTAAGGATGACAGAGTTCGTCGTAGTAGACCGGCCAGCTCCCTACAACGCAATTCTAGGTCGACCATGGATATACGACATGAAAGCAGTACCGTCGACCTACCATCAATGCGTAAAATTTCCAACCCCCAAAGGAGTAAAAACCATTTACGGAAGTCAAAAGATTTCCCATCATTTCTATATGAACGGGTATAAGCAGATTGAAAAATCCCCCGCGTAGCAATTACGGAAAGAGGAGGAGCTCGCCACTATGCAGACCAAAAGGTCGAACGACCCGAGTCAAATAGGACCCCCAAAGGACCTCACGACCCAAGTTTGCATAGACGATGCTCACCCCGAAAGACTTGTTGGCATTGGAATTGACCTATCAGAACCAGTCAAAAACGAATTGGTCTCTTTCCTTAAACAGAATGTCGACTCCTTTGCATGGTCTTCAGCAGACATGAAAGGGATCAACATCGACGTAACCAGCCACGAGCTGAATGTCGACCCAACCTACAAACCGGTAAGACAAAAGCGTCGGAAACTAGGCCCGGAACGAGCTCGAGCCATCAACGACGAGGTCGATCGGTTATTAAAAATCGGATCGATCAGAGAGGTCAAGTACCCCGACTGGCTAGCGAACCCCGTAGTGGTCAAGAAAAAGAATGGAAAGTGGAGAGTCTGTGTAGATTTTACAGATCTCAACAAAGCATGTCCGAAGGACAGCTTCCCACTCCCGCACATCGACCGACTGGTCGAAGCTAGCGCTGGACACCAACTGCTATCCTTCATGGATGCCTTCTCGGGGTATAACCAAATACTAATGAACCCCGAGGACCAAGAAAAGACTTCGTTCATAACTGATCGAGGAACGTACTGCTATAAAGTCATGCCCTTCGGGTTGAAAAATGCAGGAGCAACTTACCAACGCCTCGTCAACAAGATGTTTTCAGGACTCCTGGGTAAAACCATGGAAGTCTACATCGACGATATGCTGGTCAAATCTTCCAAGTACGAAGACCATATCCCACAGCTAAAAGAATGCTTTATCATTCTCGATAAATACGGGATGAAACTCAACCCAGCGAAGTGCACATTCGGGGTCCCACATGAGAATTCCTTGGTTACCTAGTGACCGAAAGAGGGATTGAAGCAAACCCCAAACAAATCGCAGCATTTATAGAGATGAAATCTCCCAGAACAACGCGAGAAGTCCAGCGCCTGACTGGCAAAATAGCTGCTTTGAACCGCTTCATCTCAAGGTCGACTGATAAATGTCTACCCTTCTATCACCTGCTCAAAGCGAACAAGAAGTTCCTCTGGGACGAAAAATGCGAGGAAGCATTCACCCAACTCAAGTCTTACCTAAGCGAACCACCTATACTAGCGAAACCAGTAGAAGGGGAGCCCCTCTACCTCTACCTAGCTGTCTCCACGGCAGCAGTGAGTGGAGTCCTGGTTCGCGAAGAACAAAACGAGCAACGGCCGGTGTACTACATCAGTAAAACCTTAATCGATGCTGAAACCAGGTACCCCGCCATGGAAAAACTCGCTTTAGCGCTGGTCACATCGGCTCGGAAACTCCGACCATACTTCCAATCGCACTCAATTATAGTGATGACCTCTCAGCCACTGAGAACCATCTTTCATAGTCCAAGCCAGTCAGGTCGAATGGTCAAATGGGCTATCGAACTCAACGAGTATGACATAGAATATAAATCTCGGACGTGTCTAAAAGCGCAAGTGCTGGCAGATTTCATAATCGAGCTCCCCCCGACCATAGAACTCGACCCGACCTCCGCCAAGAAATGGAAACTCTACGTCGATGGAGCTTCCTCGAGGCAAGGATCCGAAGTCAGAGTAAAACTGGTCTCCCCCACTGGCGAAGTATTGGAACAGTCTTTCATATTGGGCTTCGCCGCATCAAATAATGAAGCAGAATATGAAGCGTTAATAGCCGGACTCAGACTAGCAATAGCGATAGGATCCCGAGAAGTAGACGCCTTCAGCGATTCCCAATTAGTCACGAGCCAATATCATGGTGACTACGAGGCTAAAGACGAACGCATGAAAGCATACCTACAGGTAGTCCATACGCTCGCCGAATAGATCGAATTCTTTGATCTAACACGGATCCCGCGAGGGGAAAACACCGCAGCCGATGCCCTGGCCGTCCTAGCGTCGACATCGGATCCTAGCCTCAAATGGATCATACCAGTCGTGGGGATCGAAAAACCAAGTATCGACATAGCCCTGAAAGCTCTATCTTGAAAGAGGACGAGCCCACCACAAAGGACGGGGTCGAACACAAGGAACGTCCCAAGGACGCCAGTCGCGACATCATCGAGATTGATGATGATCTCGATCCAAGAAGCACCGTGTACGTCGCGAACGTCCCCGACGGACAAATCCAAGCCGCATCCGCTAGTCGAGGACCCGAGCCTAATGATGACGAAGATTGGAGAACTCCGATCATTCAATACATTACAAATGGCGAAGTCCCCAACGACAAATGGGAGGCGCAGAAACTCAAGACACAAAGTGCGAGGTACTGCGTCACGCAAGGAGAGCTCTTAAAGAGAAGTCTCTATGTACCTTACCTCAAATGCCTCGATAAAAAGCAAGCTCTAGCCGTGATCACGCAGGCCCACGACGGATCCTGCGGAAGCCATTCCAGAGGACGAGCCCTGGCCGTGCGAATCAAAAGGCAAGGCTATTTCTTGCCAACAATGGCCACCGAATGCGAATCTTTTTCCAGCAAATGTGACAAATGCCAAAAGCATGCCCCGATTATCCATCAAGCATCGGAGAAACTCTCCTCTATCGCATCACCATACCCATTCATGCGATGGGGAATGGACATCGTGGGACCTCTAGTCCCATCCGGCAAAAATAAAGCTACACACCTATTGGTAATGACAGACTACTTCACTAAGTGGATCGAAGCAGAGTCATACCAAAAGATCAAAGACGTCCACGTTAAGGAGTTCGTCTGGCGAAACATCGTGTGCCGACACGGACTATCCCACGAGATCGTCACCGACAACGGGTCACAATTCATATCAAACGTGTTCAAGGAGTTCTGTAGAACCTGGAACATAAAGCTGACCTACTCAACGCCCCGCTATCCTCAAGGAAACGGACTGGCAGAAGCAGCTAATAAAGCAATCATGAACAACCTTAAGAAAAGACTCAACGACTGCAAAACGAGCTGGAGCGACGAGCTCCCAGCCGTACTCTGGACTCACCGGACTACTCCTCGCAAGTCCACCGGCGAAACTCCCTTTTCGCTAGCTTACAGGATCGAGGCGGTAGTACCAGCCAAAATCCTCGTGTCGAGCATCCGAAAAGAAGAATGCCCACGACAAGAGGAACTTAACAACTAGATGATAACAGACGAGCTCGGTCTCGTCGACGAAAGGAGGAACCTCGCACTAGCTCGAATCCAGAACTTTCAACAAGCTGCAGCTCGCTACTACGATTCCAAGATCAAAACTCGAAGGTTTCAAGTAGGCGAGCTCGTCTTACGGAAAGTGTTCGACCATAAAAAGGAAGAACACGCTGGAAAGTTAGGAGCAAAGTGGGAAGGTCCTTACCAAGTCACTGATGTTGTGAAGGACGGGGTCTACCGACTCAAATCGGTAGAAACCCAGAAGCCTGAACTACGACCTTGGAACATCATCAACCTCAAAAAATACTTTCACTAAAAGTACACCAACATAATCGAACTACGAAATGGCTTGATCCCCTTAAAAGGGTACGTAGGCAGCTCGACTTCGAGCGCAGCCACCCCCCAAACACAAGGCTCTTACCGAGCTCAACAACTTCAAACGAAGTCTTACTAGCTTATCTTTGTTAAATCAAAATAAGTCCCTCGATCAATGTCTCTTTCTGTCTTAAAAGTCAGAGTCATCACAAAATATTTTGTCGTTACAAAGTGATATGAAATTATCGCTTCAAAAATTAAAGCGATATGAAATTATCTCTTCAGAAACAAACGGTATCAAGCTATACTCCCCGAGCGACCTGAAATGGCCTCTCCTCAAAACCAAGTGATATGAAATTGTCTCTTCGAAAAGTGATATGAAATTATCTCTTCAAGTGATATGAAATTACCTCTTCAAAAGACAAGTGATATGAAATTATCCCTTCTTAGCGACCTGAAACAGCCTCTCCTAAAATCAAGTGGTATGAAATTATCTCTTCAAAAGACAAAGTGATATGAAATTATCCCTCCTCAGCGACCCGAAAATGGCCTCTCCCTTCTGACCAGGTGATATGAAATTATCCTTTCAAACAAGCAACTTGAAACGGTCTCTCTCAAAAACAAACTACCTAAAAACGGTCCATCAAACATCACGAAGTTCTTCCAACCTTACACAGATTAGAAGAATTGTGGAACTACCCCCTTTAAGCAAAAAACAACGAGGTCGAGAGAGCCGTTCAGGCAAAAAAAGACCTCCGCACGCGCCCAAAACGGATCTTTGTAAGCCTACTTCGATTCACTCTTATACTTAGCAATTATCGCTTTGATTCAGCGTCGAGCTCGAATGTTACGAAAGAGTTGTACCTCGCACAATTCTTGACGAAGACCTCGAGCTCAAGTACAGTCGACCTAGAAGTTCGATTGTACTCCCTAAGGCAATATCTGTTCGACCTCTCTAAAGAGGTTCCATAACGACCAAATCAACACTAAGGTGTTATACAGTGAAATATATGCTAAGGCATGAAAGATTCAAAAGCAATTCATAAAAAAGAGGGGACTTAACGTCCTCAATATTTCAAAAAGCCCACTAAGGGCAAACAGCAAAGACCAAAAAAAAAAAGAGAGAGGTCCCCTTGGGCAACAGAGTCTGAAAAAGAAATTAAAAGCCCATTAGGGCAGCAAACGAATAAGAGGAAGATTAGAATTGCTTCGAAGGAGAGGAAGCCTCGTCGCCGGTCGCCCTTTCCTCCTCGAGTCGCCCCTCGACCTCGTCGCTAGTCCGCGAGCTAACCCCGGTCGGTAGATTCGACCCGTATTAATCGATACGAGTAGCCACCTGGGTAGGAGGGCGCGCCAAGATCACTGAATCATCCGACATCACCGGCAAGTTGAGCTTGCTGATGCTGAAGTCCGACACCGCTGCAGCGTCCATCTCCTCCATGGCTAAGCGTTTCTTCTCAGCCAAGTCCATCACCTCCTTGGTCAGGTCCAGCTCGCCATAGGCAAACTCAGCAATAAGCGCGATGTTGGCCAAGGCCTCTTGAAGCCTCATCTCGGCGCTCACGGCAACCTTCCTTTGGCTCTCCTTCGCCGCAATTCCCTCGAAAATCTTGAGGTATTCATCATTTAACCCTTTCCTCGCCTCATGAGCCGCCACCTTGACGTCAAGATCTCAGTCAGCGGGAGCCTTGTCAAACCCGGCCTGACATTGCGCAGCCCTCACGTCCGCAAACCGACCTGCCTCAACAGTGGTTCGACTCGCCTCCTCCGCGATCGAAACCTGAGTCAAGGCACCCTGCAACTGAACATCCAGGTCGCCCACCGTCTTCCGTAGCTCCTCCTCCGGGGCCAGGGCCCCTTGCAACTGTGCTCTCAGGTCGCTAACCGTTTTCTCGACTGTATCGAGCTCACTCGCCTGCGGTATTTCTCGAAGCTCACGCTCAGCCCTAGCCACAAACCTGTTCGCAGCCTCCAAGGCCTACGGGGGAAAAAAAATTAAGCATGAAACAAATAAAAAAGGGGGCCAAGGAGGGAAATCATTACCTTCCCAGCAGCCGCCATCATCTCAGTGTAAGAATCACCGAGAGCCATATCCCCAATGGCCAAAAGCTGGACACCTGCGGGATTAAAATGCCTTAGAAGATAGGCAACACCCTTCGGGTCATCCGCAATCGGACATTCCTTCTGATGCCTGAAGCGCCAGTTGAAAGATCCGGAGGACCCGGAAGAGGCAGGCCTCACCTCCACATTCTGGCTCGATTTTCTCGAGCTCACCTCCGCGTCGGTCCTCTGACGCTTCGCCGCCGGAGGAGGAGGGCCCCCCGGCTCCGACCATTCGACCCTCTCGAACCATTCGACCGGGAGCTGCGCAAAGGAGGCTCCCCAGACGGGACCTGGACTGGTTCTTGCCCGGCCGAAGGAGGAGGTAAATCTCCACCTCCATGTTTGCCTCTCCAGATCCTGTGTCCACGGGAGAAGAAGCCTGAACAGGATTGGGAGGAGGGATTGAAGGGGGAGGAGGAGGCCCCTCGCCCATGGCGAAAAGAAGGGCGTTGCTCAAGTCGTTGGCCATCATTTTCTTCGCCAGATCAACGGGATCCTTCCCGTTCCGACGACTACTCGATCTTCCCGACATCTTTTCGAGAGAAGGGGTACTGGCGGTGGAACTGTCGTTCGAAACGGGTTGATCTGCAAAAAGAAAATGGATTCGAGTCGAAAAGGCGTGCAACACGAAAACCCTGGCACAAAACGATCAGGATACTTACTCTCTTCATTCCGCTCGATAATCTGAAGCGGAGCCTGAACGTTTCGGGTCGAAGCGGGCTGATGGGGGAGGTACGATTCGTCTTGCGAGAGCCAAAATTGATATAAAGGAGGTCGTCGGGCCACGGGACCTAAGGCAGCTCGGATTCGTTGGTCTGTGAAATTAGACCAGCGGATGTCTCCTCTCCGGAGACGAGCTATCAGACTCGATGTGGTTGGGTTAGGGATAGCGACTCGGGAGCCTCTGCAAGGAGAAACCAGTAACTATTAGCAAACAGCTTAATGACGACGAATAACGCCAAAGCAACCAGGGAAGCCAATAAACCCTAAAATCTAACCAACACTAGCTGCCCATCTTGTCGGGATAACCGAATAATCGAAGTCTTTGACCGAATGACAGTTGATCCTGAAGTAAAAATATTTACTCATCCATACATCCCTTGTCGGGATCTCATCAAGAATCTTCCCATGACGAGGAGAGAGGTAGTAAGTTCCGGGAAAACGAGTGTTATGTTTCACCGAACAAACCCTCATCAACTCCTCGACTCCGAAATCGACGCCCTCCTCGACGGCTCTGACTCTGAGCCCGACAACGTATCGGACGAAATTCGGGGTCATCTGATGAAAGGCCAACGTGAGCTGAGCCAAAACCCATGAGACAATGCGAGGGATTGGAAAAAACAATCCGCATTTATCAAAATAGGTATAAGATGCACAACAGTAGCCCTCGACGACAGTTTCCGGCGACATCGCCGGAGACGGGATAATTATCTCCACCTCCGGCGGGATCCGTCATTTCGTCCGCAACTTCTGTATATGGTCCACGGTCAAGCTGGACGGTGGATGGGGACCAAACGGTCCCGCCGCCGTGCTAGAACTCTCCCCGATTGCATCTTTCCAAACCATAACGATCGATGTATCGAAAGATTCCTTTCTTTTTCAAAAAAAGGGGAAAGGCAAAACTTCTAGAGAAAGGAGTGTCGGAATAACAGTAAGAGCGAGAAGCGAAAGTGTTAAAATAAGGAGGAGGAAATTACCTTGTCGATTTGTAGTGCGAGCAGTAATGGGAATCGTGCTAGGTAACTTCCCTTTTAACTGACTCGTGCTACTCAAACCTCGAGATCCGCGAGATCTTTCATATCCCGTAATCTCAACCGCTCAATTCGAAATTTGCAAATGATCACAAAAAGGGGGGATTGAGACGGCTAGGATCCTTTGATTCCTTACAATCTCGACCGTCGACTCAAGATCTAAAGGCAGGAGTAAGCGGTTTATGATTAAACCACCTCCGCAAGAATCGAGGAAAATAAAATTTACCAAACTCGAGAAATCTCGGCCGTTCGAGGCAAATCAGATCAACGGTATATTGAATAAAACCGATTGAGGCAATGAAATCGCTACAAACAGGTCAGTTAGACCTATGCGCCCACTCTTGACCGTCGGATCGAAATAGGATCTACGGATAAGGCGAGAGTAGTCATCAGGTTTTCGATACCCAAGATACGCGCGCCTCTTCTCGAAAATGCCAATCGCCCATTAACCTCGACTTGTCGAAATCAAAAAGGCCCATTGTTGGTATTTGATTTCCCTCTAGGAAATCCGGCCCATTTACAAATAAGACAAAGGCCCATAATTATGAGCCCGTCCTAACATCAAGACAGAGAGGGATCGACCGTTGTCCTCTGTTGGGCCTATACGATTGACTTCATGACAAGGCCCAAGCGATGCCGAAGTAAGAAGCGATCTAGCTCGAGCTCGACAGAAGACGACGTGGAGATAGAGCAACCCGGTCTTCGTCAGTTCAACTGATCCACGCAAATCTCGGAGATCGTTATGACGAGGCCGAAATATTGGAACAAGAAGATCAAAGTCGAGAGTATTTAAGGAAGAAGTGGCGATTCATTCAAGGACGTTCCAACCCTAGCTTAGAACACTTCGACTAGATAGCTCGATCATAAATCTTTGTACTCTCTTTTCGACTGTGTTTGTTCTATCTCGATCAATCTCAATAAAGTCTTTGATTCATAGGAAACTATACCATTTTTATATCCAAAAGTCCAAATCCACGAATACAAGTTCTTAGTGTGAATCCCAGATCTCACATTCATTACAAACGACGACTTGGAAGAACTGAAGGAACTAGGTTCTGGAACTTTTGGAACTGTTTATCATGGAAAATGGAGGGGTACATATATTTCTATCAAGCGAATAAAAAAGAGTTGTTTTATTGGTCGTTCATCTGAACAAGATAAGTGAGCTTTCTGTCTCAATGAGTTAGGTTGTCTGAGATTTATATAAAGCACATTTGCCACCCCGTGGTTGTCCCAAATTGCATTATTTGTCTGCTTTATGTGTTTTCCCAATTTCTATTTGAGACTATTTGATCTTTAGTGATTTCTTCCTTAAATGCATGTCTTATACAACGCATCCAAAGTATAAAGATGAGCTAGAACGATATTGGGAAAACAAAGTCCCGATATTCCACTTGACTTCGGCTATTCATCGATTTTCAAAGAAGCTTAATGGACTGAAACCGATTCTGAAAATACTGGGTAAATATATGTTGAGTGACTTATCACAGAGGACAAATGTAGCGTATGAGACTCTTTGTAAAAGTCAGGAGGAGACTTCAAAAAGCCCGAGTCATAAAAGGATGATGCGAGAAGCAGAAGCTGATGTGATTTGGCAAAAGTTGGCAGATATCAAAGAGCAATACCTCAGTCAAAAGTCAAAGCTTCATTGGATGAAAGTGGGAGATAGAAACAACAAAGCGTACTATGATGCAATAAAGACAAGACAGGCTCGGCACGCCATCAATGAGATTCAATGTAGAGATGGGAGAATTGTCTCCGACAGAGAAGAGATCAAACATGAGGCGGAGGGGTTTTCACTGATTTTCTTACAACGAGACCACGGGAGTCAGACGAGGTTTTGTTGGATGAGTTAAAAAGTCTACTGGGATTTTAATGTTCGGAGGAAGAAAAACAACAGCTACTGCGACAAGCCAAAGGGGAGGAAATAAAAAGTGTTGTATTTGCTATGCCTCGGAACAAAGCGCTTGGCCCGGACGGATACACAACTGAGTTTTTAGTTTCAGCCTGGTATGTGCTAAAAGATGACTTCATCACTGCGATACAATCTTTTTCATGACAAGATTCCTGCCAAAAGGATTGAATGCCACGATACTTGCGTTAATTCCAAAGAAGACAACAGCGATTGAAATGAGAGAATATAGGCCGATATCACTATATAACGTCATGTACAAAGTGATCTTGAAGCTGCTGGATAATCGCCTAAAGGAACTATTGCCAAAATTCATTTGTCTGAATCAATCCGTGTTCGTTAAAGGTTGACTCTTACTTGAAAAATATGTTATTGGCCACAAAAGTTGTAAAGGATTATCACAAGGATTTGTCTCTACCAAGAAGTGCAATAAAAACTTATATATCTAAGGCTTTTGATTCTGTGGAATGGGGTTTCTTGAAGCAGGTTCTTCGATCCTTGGATATTCCAGAAGTGTTCATTGGACGGATTATGGTATGTGTGTCGACGCCATCTTTCTTGGTTCAGGTTAATGGCGAATTAGCTGGCTACTTTCGAAGTAAGAGGGGGATACGACATGGTTGTTCATTATCACCCTATTCATTTGTCGTATGCATGAATGTCCTGTCTAAAAGACTTGATTATGAGGCTGAGGTGAGACGAATTGGTTATCACCAGAAGTGGAAGAACATAAGGTTAATTCATCTCTGTTTCGCCAACGACTTAATGATTTTTACAGATGGAGCATTTAGATCTTTGGAGGGGATTTTAAAGGTCTTTGAGCTTTATGCAAAACATTATGCACTAAAGATCAGTGTAGAGAAATCCACGATCTACATGTCAGGGATTTCAGAAGCAATAAGACAAGAAATTGCTCAGACCATTTCCATCTCCCTTTAGCCTGTAGTTTCTCTGCCTCCTTCCCAAGAGTGCAGAGTTAAAGTGAGCTTGTCCACCAATAAAATAAGACCAACAGATTCCTTTATATAAACCTAACCAGTTCCTCATACAATGTCTAAACCAATAGTAACGATAGTGAGCCCAATAACTTCGTAAACGAGAACCAATCAGGATCTGTCTACAAGTCAAGGTTTGAGTAAATAAAACCCCGAATGTTTTCTTCTGTTTCCTCTATATCCATTCGTAGAGGACTGCATTTCAAACTCTTCTCAGACCATGTCTCCCTAAAATTTGATTTGTTCATCCCAAATTCCGAATGTGCTTCCTAACTTGCCTGCCACAGAAAATAAATGCGAATATCAGAGACCACATCCTCCCGTGAACATCATAAACCTTAACAAGGACATTCTGTTCAACAAGGACAATATCAGAGACCACATCCTCCCGTGAACATCATAGCACGTGGACGGCATTTTGTTGTCCGTACCCGTACCCGTAACGTTTCGGGGACGGGTACTCTGTGGAGACGGCATGAGGACGTTTCTCTCACGTTTTCAATAAATCGAAAATAAAATGAAAACACTAGCTATTATAGGATATAAAAATAATATTATAGGACGTTTCCAAAATATAAAATTTGAGTTTTTGTTAATAATTAATTTATTCTACTCTAATGAGCTTGTAGATCTTTTTCGTAGATCTTCCATTACACTTTAATAAAGTATGTTTTATCATTATAATTCTTAACATTTTTATATTTTTCAAGTTTTTTTTTATAAGTGATATATCATGGTTTTTCTAGGTTTTTAACCATGATATAGTTGTATATATTGAGTCTTTAACCTGGTTTTTAGAGTCTATTGAGTCTTCTACAGGTAGGCTTGCGTTTGGAGCAAAGGATGGGATTATATGACGTTTCTGGTGATTTGTGCAACGAGCTGAAGTTGGTGTCTCGACCACGATTGAGTGTCGACCGACACTAACTTGGATGTCGGTCGACTTTGAGCGCGACAGAACAATACCCGAGAGTTAAAGACAAGTTTTGAAGATTTGCATAATTGCCCAGAAGTTTTTCTTAATTCTAAACAGACCCCAAAACGTGTTTAAAGATTTTAATTAGGTTTTCAGACTCATTCTACCTTTTATCTTGTTCTTACTGTGTTATTGCTTGAGAGATTGAGAGATATTGAGTTGGGGCTGATTCTTGCTACTTGTAACCTTGAGAGAAGGATTTCGAACCCCTTTTACTTTATCTATTCAGTCTTTTGGTTTTCTATTCATGATGTGTTGTTTGATTACTAATATGTCTGAGTAGTAACCTAGTTAGATTTAGGAATTCTCACAAAGGTTTTATGCTTGTTTGATAACTGATTGATTAGGATTCACCATCTACTGTTCATCACCTAAGTTGTGCTTAATACTGAATTCTGGACTGATCACCTAGGGTTTAGATCTGAGATAATTAATTAAAGCGCGAGAGTGTGAGTTATAATCTGAACAAACTTAGAGTGAGTAATTTGACTAGATACAAAGAGATTTGGTTTAGGAGAATTGTGAACCGATAGAACCTGTTCTTAATGCTTGTTTAGAACTCTAGGATCACAAAGAGATTTGGATCGCTAGGTTTCTAGATATAGAAATAATCTCAGCTAGTGTAACGCCCCTTTCCCGTTCTCCACTGACCGTCGAGCTGGCCGGTCAACAATCGAACAAGAACATGACCGATCGAACCCGAGCAAGTCAAACGGGAAAAGTTCGTCACGTGACGAAGCCAAAGATAGTTCGGTTTGAGACAAAGGCTCGCACCAATCCGTCTTTGACCTCGCTATCCTCATTTCCATAGTAAAAGCAGTACTACTTGCACTACTTCAATGAGTTGTGTCGGTTCGGACTAAAACCTCATATCAGGGAAACGATTTCATTTTTAAGTAATCAAACGTTGAATACAACGTTTAACGGGTTTTACAACAAACATCGATATAACCACATAATCAATCAAAAACACGAAATAGCGCAGCTGCCGAACCGAAATAAAACACCCAAAACCCCGAATCAAATCCCATCACAAGCAACCCGAAACCACACCGAGGACCTTCCGCGTCCGTCGCTGCTAAACCTAAAAAACACAAAAAGAGTCTAATGAGCGATCTAAGATCACCCAGTGAATCGGCTCCCCACTAATGGCTTCTAGTCTATCTAGAGCTACAAATTCCCGCCCCAAAACCCAAAATAACAATCAACAGGAATAAATGGTCGATCACGCACAACCACGTCGTGATAAACCCACACACACAATCAATGCCAAAGATTAAGAGAATTAAGGGAAATCGAAGGCACTGCGGCACATGTCCTCGATTGGACTCGATCTATCAATCGCGCAATAAAGAGATAACAAAACAACACTGGGCCCTACGATCTCGGTAACTTCCACGGGTTTACATCGTCACCTATATGGTAACTAACCCACGACTCCTAAATGGGTACACAAGGTCCCACGAATAGGACACCGTTCTCAGTCCATCGATACGCGGTGACTCAGACTACCCCTTGATAGCCAGAGTTTCCATGTGATTCGGCCGTAGGACATGACCCCGTATTCTCCGAATCACACACCTACCGGCGTCACCTAGTAGGTTAACACCATAACCAGAATCACCGTGATCCGGTTAGGAAAAACCAGAGGATCCAATCGGGTCGGAAGTACCGGAACATAAACAAAACCTAGGCTTGCGGAATCTAACGCACCCTAGAGTCCTACTACAGTAATATAAACACGCAGACTCGCTGGGACTCTAGCACAGATCACACAATCAATATCAACAGTAATAAATCCCCAACCATTGCGCAAGCCACTACACTACCACCGCTATGACTAGGTAAGATACCTAGTCAGCACCAACTAACTTACCCGGTCCCATGACCGTAGTAAGTTTCCACAGCAACTGCTCGGCCCAACATCGAGCAGTCTAATAAGCCTGCACACAAAGCTCACAACAGAAACAATACTAAACACATAATCACAATCAATCACACAATCACACAATCATCACAAGCAGGCCTATTAGGGTTTCTAAGACTTTTAATTCATTCTTATCCGCTACCTTGGATTAGCGGATTGCTAACCCGTAGACGGCTTACAAACACACCACTTCCTTTATTAATCCATTCTAGGTATCTTTTAATAAGTCCTTGATCTGTCGGTTCAGAGTTAGTGAACTTACTAACTCCCCGACGTCTCATTATCATTTAACTGATTCATTACCCAATCTCGCTATTAAACCTAAACCCCAATCCCGTTACAATATTCTATACGCCCGTTTAGGTTTAACTCATATTTTAATGTCGTCTTAATTACCGTATATAGATTCATTAATTATCGTTCTAATACATATATATATATATATATATATATATATGCATATACGGTCCTAAACAAATGGTCTATACGAATGCATCAACCAATCGTTACTAACAACCTAGCGGCACACAATCGATTAACCTTTTTAATTCTAAAACCCTAACATGCTTATTCTGTCCTATCCGGTTTATCATTAAACGTCTAATTATTCATTATTACCTAATCATCTTTAACGGGTATGCAATCCTAAATCTACAGTTTCTCGGTTCCCGGTCTAAATGTAACTAAGGGTTTGTGAACCGACTCACAGTGAGATAGGTGCGGAAATGGCGGCTCTGACACGGTATGAATCCCGAGACCACCGAACTGGAAACCGAACTTCCCGAATGCCCGAACTCCAACTCCGAAGATTCTTGAACACCCTGACAAGAACCGCAAGTCTTCAATGGCCGGAGTCAACGCGTTGACCGGCGTTGACCACGGCGTTGACCGTTGACCGGCGGCGTTGACCGTTGACTGAAGGTTGACCGTTGACTTGACTTGGACCGGTTGACTTCCCAAACCAACTGAACTGGCTGAACCAACTGAACCGGTCTAATTAGAACCGGTTAGGTTAAACCGGTTTGGTCAAAGGTTGACCGGTTTGACCTAACCGTTGCCAAAGCTAAACCAAGCCCAAACCAAACCCAACCATGAACCAAACCATGCTGACCTAACCACTGAAGAACCGGCTTGAAGATACGGCGGCGGTGGAGCTTCTCCGGCGACTTCTCCGTCTTTGACCGACGGTGGTCCGGCGTTGACCGGCCGGTTCACCCCTTTTTCCGGCGACTCAGAAGACGATCCACCTATCAAACTGACCGCAAAGAAAAGATCTAGCCATCCATGGCTTCAAAACGTTCAGATCTGGTGAAGGAAGAGAGAGATCCATCAAACCCTAATCCGCGGATGCTTTCCGGCCAGATTCCGGCGAGCTCCGGCGACGGCGACGACGGTAACTGGCTGGAGATTTTATAGGAGGGAGAGAGGAAGCTGTAGGACTTTACAGAGGGTGATTTGGGTTTGAAATGAGAGAGTTATGAACTTTCTTGTTCAAGAAGGCATTAAGAACATGATGAATGTTCTTGACGTTTTTGAGGTTTCAAAGGGAGATGCATGCAACTTCCTGGGTTTATTTGATGAATCTGGAGAGAGGGAGAGAGAGTGTTGAGAGAGAGCAAGATAGATTAGAGTGGTTTGGTGAGGTTCATGAATGTGATTAGAAGTTTGGTTTGCATGAGTTCAATGAATGTTTCCATGCATGACACTCCACTTAGGCAAAGTGGCGACCTGGGGTGAGGAAACCTGTCCAACTGATTCATTTTTGTTGCCAAAACTCCTCTTAAACCAGCCTTAACCAGCCACTAATCCCCACTTCTCCCAATGCTCGGTTTTGACAGTTTTCGGGTTTAATATTTTAGAATCTCTCCGGATAATGCCATAAATCTTAAAACCTACACAATCAGATTCTCCATCCTATTTAATGAATTTAGCATTTCGAATCACTCCGTTCGGACTTACGCAGCTCCGGATATGAATTTTTGAAGTTCCTTCGGGTTTGTCGGTTTCCATTCCCGACAAGCCGTAAAACACGTTTTCTCTCTGTTTCTTCCAATTCTGATCTTCTAAACATTCTTTATGTTGAAACATAAGAATATTTGGCCCGTCTAGGCTTCCGTCTCAAATTTTGGCAAAATTACCATTTTACCCCCGACTTTGGTAAAATGACAATTTTGCCCCGGTTGACTTTCTGCTGCCCGTTGACCGTATTTTGGATACGGGGTATCACAGCGAGATTTAGATTATTTAGCATTGTGTTTCTAGTTCTTGAACCTGTGTTTAATCTGAATCCGGTTAGTTAAGTTTCTTACATTGCATAATTCCCTAGAACTTCCTAAGTCTGACGCCCTTCTCTAATTGAATTCACCTTCCTGTTGCTTGCTTTCATTTACTGCTTTCTTAAGATTTGATTTAGCTTAACTTGACGGCATATAATCTATCGTGTGACCGTGAGTCCTTGTGGATTCGATACCCTGAAATACTACAATAGCATAACTGTGCACTTGCAGTAGAATAGGGATAAAACTTTACACCTATCAAGTTTTTGGCGCCGTTGTCGGGGACTCAACTGAGTTCGGCAATAGATTTTGTTTTAGAGTTGAGTCTAGATCCTTTTTATTTTCTTTGTTACTGATTTTTCTCTTGTTTGGCTTGTTTTTGTTGCACATGATTCGACAGACGCATTCAGTGTCGACCGATTTCTTCTTTAGTGTCGCTCGACATTGACCTCGAGATAGAGTTTTGAGATCAGTGTATGCCAAGTCGACATACCCGAAGCAACCAGAGCGAAGAACTTTTGAACCTCAGACTTGAGGAGCTTGCTAGACTAGATGTTGGAGGAGTTCTGAGAGACCAACAGAACAACCCCTACAATGATCAGGGGCAAAGGATTGATGCTGAGGGACGAGTGAACCCTGAACCTGAACCTGAACCGCCTCAAGGTTAGAGGCAGATGGTTGTTGCTGAGAAGACTCTAGCTGACTATAACCGTCCCGATGAGTTTTATGCTAACCGGTCAGCAATTGTTCCTCCTTTTGAGAGGAATGACTTTGAGATCAAGACTATCTACTACTCTATGTTGAGACATCACCCCTTCCATGATCTCCCACATGAGAAACCCATGGACCACATTGAGGATTTTGAAGCCTTCATCACTAGAATGAAGTACAACGGGGTGGACTATGACTTCTTGTATCTGAAGCTTTTCCCATACTCTCTTTCTGGAGAGGTTGCTGCTTGGCTGAAGAAACTTCCACCTGGGAAGTTGACTACTTGGGATGCTGTGAAGAGAGAGTTCCTGCGACACTTTTATGAAGATGCTCGCTCAGATCAGCTCAGACAGGACCTTCTCACATTTTCCTAAGGTCCTACAGAGCCTCTTAAGTCTGCTTGGATGAGGTTTAAGATGTACCAACGTGACTGTCCTAATCATGGATTCTCTGAAATAACGCTGTTGGGCATATTCTTCAGAGGAATTGATCTCAATTACCAGTCTGCATTGGATGCTGCCAGCAATGGCAATTTCAACACCAAGACTCCTGAGCAGGCTAGATCGCTGATTGATAACTTGGTGAGCAGTTGCAGCACCAAGACTGCTGATAGAAGAAGGAAAGAGTCTGGTGGAAAGATTGATGATCTGCAGATTAATGATATCAGGAACAAGCTGGACACTGTTCATAGCTTGTTGACTAGTAAGAAAGCTGTTCACTTTGCTCAAAAAGTTGAAGTGTTTGAGGCTGAAGAAGACTGCTAAGAAGAGGATGTGAACTACATCAGTGGCTCTGGATTTCAAGGAAACAGGTTTGAAAATCAACAAGGCAACAAGTTCTTTAATGGTGGACAGAAGAGTGCTTTCACAAGCAACCAAAACTCTTCTGGATATGGTCAAAATGCTGGTTATCAGAAACCTTTTCAGCAAGGTAATTCTTATCAGAGGACTTATGGATCATCTTCATATCAGACACCTCCTGTGGCTAGTGCTCATGAGAGCAAGATGGAAGCTATGATGGAGCGGTTGCTGGAGGGTCAGACGAAGGTCACTGTGGATTTCAACAAGAAGCTGGATGCGGTGTATGAAGATCTTAATGGGAAATATGAGTCTCTGAGCACACATATGAAGCAGTTGGACACACAAGTGAACCAAATTTCAAGCTCAGTCAAGGGAAAGAATGTCATAGACACCCACATCAAGGCTTGGTCAGTTCAGATTGATGATGGATCAAATCAAAGAGAGAAATTTGAGATTAAGACTGCTGAACTTGTTGAAGATGCTGAAAAACCCGAGACTGAAATCCCAGTGCCGGTCGATTTCGACTTTGACGTCGGTCGACATCCACTTTCAAACGGGATTTCGAGTACTCATGACGGATGGAAATCGAGCATGACCGATTTTGGAGTCGACATCAGTGGTGAATTGGCTAATGTCAACCGACATCAGTTCAACGTCGGTCGACATCAAGAGCGTAAGTGGCCAGATTTGCCAACATCTTGTGCTATTGCTGAAGAAACAGACCATGAGTCTTCCGTACCTTTTCCTAAGGTATCTATGAAATCTCAACAAGAGCTTGATGAAGCTAAACAGCTTGAAGTGATGGTTAAGAAGTTGAAAGAAGATCCACAAGTTGACACTTCACCCTATCATCCTTGTGTACAGAGGTACTTAGAGATGATGCTGCCTAAGGATGAGGTACTGAAGGAGTGGGTAGTGGTGATTCCTAAGCAAGTCAGTGACGTGCTGCTCAATCAGGTCCCCAAGAAACTACCAGATCCTGGTATATTTGTGTTGAGTTGTTCCATCTTTGAGAATGGCTTCAAGCGCTTCTTGTGTGATTTAGGAGCTGCTGGAAATCTCATGCCATACTCTGTGGCAAAGAGACTAGGGATGACAGATTTTTCACACACTAGGATCTCTCTGGTCCTAGCTGATCAGTCAAGAAGGATTCCGGAAGGAGTTCTTGCGGATGTCCCAGTCAGAGTTGGAAACTATCTAGTTCCAACAGACTTTGTGGTTCTGATGTACGATAGTGAGCCGGATGATTCTCTAATACTGGGAAGACCTTTCTTAGCCACAGCTGGAGCGAAGATTGATGTGAGGCATGGTCTGATTGATCTCCACATGGGAGATGAGCCTCTACACTTTGAGATGGATATGATGTGAAGGCCAAAGATCGATTGTCAAACATTTAGCGTTGAGGATGAACAGGAAACTCAGACTAGAGAGGTTCCAGTTTCTGATCCTGGAGAAAAGAAGATAGTGGTTTCTCAAGATTCTACTCAAACATCTTCAGAACTTGCAACTATTTCTAAGCAGAAAGCTCCAAACATCAGAGCCTCACCAAAGCAAAGGTGCGCGTCTTCCCAACTCGATTCTACTGATTTCACTGCTATGACTGCAGGGAAACACTCTGGTCCTAATCTCTCGTTCCTTGGACGAGCTCATGCTGACAATGCTTACTCTCCACCTTGGATGGGGAGACTTTCGCAGAGGCACTCGCAGCCTTTGTCGAAACCACCGGGAGTCTAATCTCCCATCAAAGTCACGCTAATGACTTAAAACAAGCGCTGAGTGGGAGGCAACCCACTGGTAAGTTGTAAATATTAGGATTTTGAGTTTTGCATTTTAATTTCTTTTGTTTTTGGAGTTTTTGTGTCAAGTTATGCAGAACCCGTAGCATTGTTTGGTCAGTGTCGGTCGATTTCCACCTAGATGTCGATCGACATCGTTTCGAGGGAGTTTCGAGCACGGACGATAATTGAACGAGGTCGATTTCCAAGGTCGATTTGTTCTAAAAAGGTAAGTGTCGGCCGACTTCCATCTCGATGTCGGTCGACATCGAAGAAATTAAAGGTAAGTTTTCTTAAAACCCGAGACCCGAGTCGTCTTCTTCATTCCTCCCTTCCGCCGAAATTTTTTAAAAATTGCCATCTCTCCCAATTTTTCACCGTTTTTGATGATTCAAAGCTCTATTTTACTTGTTTTCCGTGCTCTATCAATTTCTATCATCCATTTAATCGATCTGCGAAGGTATGGCTCTGAATCTCCATTTTTCAGTTCGTGTTCATAAGAAGAAAGCTTCGATTTTGGTCCGATTTATTGATGTTTAGGATGATTGTCTAGTGGAATGTGATTGCTTTTGATGCTGGGAATGATTGTATGGAGTCAATTCATGAGAATATGTTGATGAAAAAATCCTGATTTTTAGAATCTCATGCTTTTTGGTCAGTTTGTTCGTTCTGCAGATGGACCCTTGTCTGAACCAAGGAAAACGCCCACGAAGAGCCTCTGCTACCGATGTTTCTGGTTCCTCGTCACAGCAATGCGATGCTCATAACCAAGCACCTTGGCCAAGGATGGAGAAAACTAAGTTCAAGATCACTTGCTTTAATGATGAACCTGCAGTAGAGGTGAAGAAGCGAGAATGCATTTACAGGGATATCTCAGAGCAGTGGGACATCTATGACAGCTTGTTCTACAATGCATGGTGTGACATTAACATCGAGACCACACGGCTTCCTGATATGACCACAATGGGCAAGCTGAAGGTACGATCAGATGTGGTGCGCGTCTTACGGACTATAGGCTTAGGTACGATCTGTACCAAGTACTACGACTTGTATCTGGAGCTAGTGAGACAGTTTATGGCCACAGTCCGTGTGTACTACACCAACAACGTGGTGAGGAAAGCTTCTGAGGGCACATTGACATTCATGGCCAAGGGCAGGAGGTACATACTTAGTCTCCATGAGCTATGCGACATCTATGAGTTTGACAGGACTAAGGAGAGAGTCAGTTTGCCTGAGCACTGGTCATGTGTGGAGCTTTTCTGGAGACACTTTGGCACAGGGGTGTATGATTCTCAGACTACCAGGCAGACCGCTGTGCGACACCCGGTTCTGTGCTATCTTGTTCGCATATTCTCCAACACTATCTTGTGTAAGATGGATCCTGGGATGATGAGGATAGCTGAGCTCTTCTTGCTCTATATTGGGATTGGTAAGAGCGTTGATGTTAGTGAGTTTGAGGATGCTCATTTGGAGTTGGATGCTAACATGGGAGCTCTCTTTGCTCATCATTTGGAGACATTGAAGGCGACGAAGCCTTTCACTGGGAAGGCAACGAAGACGGAGTCGATCGCGAGCCTCTTAACTCCCATCTTTGATCACTTTGGGCTCGACAGGAGTCAGATGAACATTTGTACTAAAAAGCTCACCATGAACTTCACACATCTGAAAAGCAGTCAGTGGATCAAGGGAGACACCAATGGGACACAATTCTAGTGGAGATTCCATGACATACCCGGAGTAGAGCGGCTCTTTCCTCTCCCAGAGACTAAGCTCACAGGTATCACTGATCATCCTCTCTCACTCTCCTTCCAGCCGAATGTCGATCTCTGTAGAGCTGTCCCGTGCCGAGCTATTGTGCTTCGAGGCGCATCTTCTGGAGCTGCTACTTCTGTTGCTGAGCATGAGCCTGTCCATGCTGATGATCCAGACGATACCTATGGTTTTCCTGAGCTTCCCGGACCAGCAGAAGACATGCCACCACCGCAATTCCAGAAATGGGCAGCAGATGTACTTAAAGGAATTTGGAAGACGGTCCACAAGATGTCCTGCCAGCGATCCCAGCATGTGCATCACCCACAGCCACGACGTTGCGCACCTGCGCCAGCTCCTACGCACATCAGCTCCGAGGAAGAGGAAGTAGAGGTGGCTGCTGACTCCGATGAGGATATGGATGATGAGGTCTCCCAGGAATTCTAGTCTTGCAGCTGTTACTGGTTTTGTTTTTCTTTTTTTTTCTTTTCTTGAGTCATTTTTATGTTTCTTTTGAGTCAGTTTTTCAGTAGTGTTTGCTTGGACCTATGACTATTTGAGTTTATGCATCTTTATTGTTGTTTCTGATGAGATTTTGAGTGATCTAACGCAGCTAACAGGTGAGAAAATTGAGTGCTAACTCATGATCTTAACCACAGACAGATTTATCATCCTGCCTATGCTCACACGAGCTCGATGTCGGTCGACACTAAGCTTAGTGTCGGAAATCTTCTGTGGTCGACATCAGCCCTGATCAGGTTCGGATTTTTAACTCAAAATCTCTATGGTTCCAATTTGATTTATACCGATCTCATGCTACAATTGCACTGGGGACAGTGCAGTTTAAGTGTGGGGGAGGTGGCTACTGACATTGTGTTTTGTTTTCTTAGAGTCAGTCCCATGTTTTATCTAGTTTTCAAAAAAAATTTATTGAGTCAAAATTTGTATGAAACTATGATTTTTCAAGGAAATGTTTCGCTGGAACAGGAACTAAGTGACCATTAGACAGACTTGCAGAACCTCTATGACTTTTAGAAAACCCCAAACATATCAACTTACCAAGGACACCCATATCTAACCAGGTATTCAGAGGATCCATCACTAGTCTCACAATTAATCTTAACTTTAAATTCTCACTTAGGGGCTTGGTAATCTTAATTGGGTCGGATTCCTTTGATGTGTTTGGCACAGCCTGTGATCCTGTTCTAAAGTATGGTTTCCGATTTTCCCCTCCCTTAAAAGTAAAAAAAAAAGAGATAAAAACCGAGGATAAGCTAGTAGCTTCGAAGTGGTCACGGGAGTGGTAGAGACCCCTATTACCTCTTGTGTATCCATGGAAAGATCCGAAGTTAAACCCCAATAAAAAGGGAAGAGCACTGATAGAAAAAATAAAATGATATGGAAAAATCAGTGCTAAGGGAGAAAGGGAAAAGAAAGAAACCAGAAACCAACAGTTTGGCGGTCAGATACTGAATAGGTTGAGTCCATGTGTCCTTTGATTCGATACTCCCTCTGTGAGACTGCACCGAATTGTATACAGAGGCTAGTGTGGTGAACTTGAATGTCCTAATTTGATTGTGGAGTTTACTTGGGACAGTTGCTAAGTGTGGGGGAAGTATATTGTGGTCTTGAGTTCTGTAGGAAAGTTTTCAGTGGCTTACTAAGTAAATGAGAATGCGAAGGTTCCAAGGACGAAATGAGTTTCTGTATTTTCAAACCTCTTTTCTTATGCTTTGGTTCTTTACTTGCTTGAGGGAAATAAAGAGCTAAGTGTGGGGGAGTTGATATATCATGGTTTTTCTAGGTTTTCAACCATGATATAGTTGTATATATTGAGTCTTTAATCTGGTTTTTAGAGTCTATTGAGTCTTCTATAGGTAGGCTTGCGTTTGGAGCAAAGGATGGGATTATAGGATGTTTCTGGTGATTTGTGCAATGAGCTGAAGTTGGTGTCTCGACCACGATTGAGTGTCGACCGACACTGACTTGGATGTCGGTCGACATTGAGCGCGACAGAACAATACCCGAGAGTTAAAGACAAGTTTTGAAGATTTGCAGAATTGCCCAGAAGTTTTCCCTAATTTTAAACTGACCCCAAAACGTGTTTAGAGAGTTTAATTAGGTTTTCAGACTTATTCTACCTTTTATCTTGTTCTTACTTTGTTCTTGCTTGAGAGATTGAGAGATATTGAGTTGGGGCTGATTCTTGCTACTTGTAACCTTGAGAGAAGGATTTCGAACCCCTTTTACTTTATCTATTCAGTCTTTTGGTTTTCTATTCATGATGTGTTGTTTGATTACTAATATGTCTGAGTAATAACCTAGTTAGATTTAGGAATTCTCACAAAGGTTTTATGCTTGTTTGATAACTGATTGATTAGGATTCACCATCTGTTGTTCATCACCTAAGTTGTGCTTAATACTGAATTCTGGACTGATCACCTAGGGTTTAGATCTGAGATAATTAACAATAGCGCAAGAGTGTGAGTTACAATCTGAACAAACTTAGAGTGAGCAATTTGACTAGATACAAAGAGATTTGGTTTAGGAGAATTGTGGACCGATAGAACCTGTTCATAATGCTTGTTTATAACTCTAGGATCATAAAGAGATTTGGATCGCTAGGTTGCTAGATATAGAAATAATCTCAGCGAGAGTTGGATTATTTAGCATTGTGTTTCTAGTTCTTGAACTTGTGTTTAATCTGAATCTGGTTAGTTAAGTTTCTTACATTGCATAATTCCCGAGAACTTCCTAAGTCTGGCGCTCTTCTCTATTTGAATTCACCTTCCTGTTGCTTGCTTTCATTTACTGCTTTCTTAAGATTTAATTTAGCTTAAATTGACGGCATATAATCTATCGTGTGACCGTGAGTCCTTGTGGATTCGATACCCTGAAATACTACAATAGCATAATTGTGCACTTGCAGTAGAATAGGGATAAAACTTTACACCTATCAATAAGGTATAATTAAGTATATTTTAAATCTATGGTTATTTATATGTATATTTATAGATGTATCTATGTCGTACCAGTATCTATAAATTTTTAGTTTTGCCGTTTCCTGTTCCTGTACCTGTACCCGTTTCTGTATCTGTCTCGGTGCAACATAGCAATAGTATCACACTCAACAAAATTCCCACACTTCGACTCCAGTCCAAAAAACCTAACATCTCAGCATATAAACATCTCTGAAAATTCAATCTAACAGTCATATTAAATCTCATCAACAGCATCCTAAAGTGAATGTACCAAAGCAAATATATCCTCTCTAAATTCCTCAAATGAGCAAAATCCTGGTCATAACCATAATAGAGAACCGTTTTATTCAAACCTTATCATATCGCAAATCAAAACCCCAAAAATATTCTGTCGGATTCCACCCATAGCTTCTCAGATCCGTCCAATGATCACGCGTTTGAATCATAAATCCAACGATCCGATTTGATATCTCCGATGTGGACCAAATCTCGATCCCATCAGACCTTCCCCAAAACCATCGATCCTCCCTGATTGAGATCCAGAGGATACCACCGCAATAAAATAACACCGTAGAACAGATCAAAAACGAGTCCAAAATTTCCTTGATTGTAGATTGTCATCGAAAAAGTCCCATGAATACAAACCCTAATCTCGTGTCACCATCGCCATCGCCCTTGCCTTGGGGTATATTCCTAATTTCACAAAAACTTACATATATATAGCTTATTAAGAGAAATGTAACTTTAATTTTAAAAGTAATTAGACAGAAAACATATTTGACAAAAAAAAAAGACAGAAAAACATATGAAAACCAAAAATTATGAGGTAAGAAAAAATAGCATCATATATTTATTATTGAAAATGTTGGTAAAAGAAAATATAAAAATAATATGAGATATGATATATCTAGAGATATATAAATATATCTGGATATGAGATATGATATATTTACCATAAAATATAGCATTAGTATCAAAAAGATATGAAAGACAATGGAAAGGAAATAAATAATAAATATTTTTAAAAATATGCTTAATATGGAAATCAATAACTTAATTTAAAATAGAAACGGAGGAAGTGGGATTCGAACAGAGGGCAGGCAAAAGAATGATCATGTCAATTGTTTTGCATCGTATGAGTGTATGAGTGTGTCTTCAACTAAGCAGAGCCGTGTACAATTTGTTTAAAGGGATGAATTGCACAGGTTGTATGTTTTTAGTTTTTGTTTTAGTGTAGTTTAGTATCTTTTTATGTTTACTTTCATTTTAGTATCTTTTGACAACAATTTATATGGTAGTTTGCCTAAAATGCCTTCCTTTTCATAATCAAAAAATTCTAACTAGATGGTTTCTTTTATTTCTTTTTTGGTTTGGTTATGGTTTAGGGTTCTTAATTTTTGATTTGTATTAAAAGGCTAAGTGAATAAGAAATAACTGAGTAGACACATATTTCCTCTCACTATCTCTCTTTCCTCCAGCTTCTCTCTAGCGTTTCGAGCTTAATCTTGATGTTTCCGGTCGTCGGTTCGCCGGCGACCGGGTTACTTTTGTTTTGTTTTTTTACCTTTTGTTCTTTCTCTTTTTGTGTTAATAGTCAGGGCTATTGGCCGGTTAGATCTCCCGACCTCCTGTCGGTTTTTAATCGATCCTCTTCCACCTGGTTCCATTAGTCATGGATTAAATTTATCTTCGAGATTCGTGCTGCCTCTTAGATTCCTTGAGTTCACGGCGATGCTCGTAAGCGGTCGTTGTTTTGATGCAATTTCTCTGACAATATCTTATGTGGGATGAAGATCGGCATCAGTTCAAACTCGAAACTCGGTTCAAGCATTGGGGTATTTCGGTGGCGAGCCTCTTCAGCACCGAGGATGGATGGCGGCGCGTTTGTTCTTTATAAACCTTGTATTCAGTTCGCCTGATGTAAATGTTTGGCCAAGTTTGTGCCCAGTTTTATATAAAACTTGCTAGTTGACGAAATAGAAAGCAAAAATTAATTATTGTTCTTGCATCTGAACAAAGAACGCCATAGTCTCTTCTTGTAAACGGTTGATGATGATTCTAGGTCCATTGACATCGAGTTTGACCTGAGGTTAGTGGGGTCACGAGCTATCCGCATGTACAGAATGGGTTCTATTTACAAATTAATAAATTTCGATGTACGTAGGTGGACACAGTGATTGATTATACAAAACTTGGATGGTTAAAATAGCCATGGATCAACGGCTACCTTCATTGAGTTTGAGGTGGTAGTTGAGGTAGTGCATGTTCGCTTGGCCATCATTATGCATCTATAAGACACTATCCACCACGAAACATGACCCAGTAATCCTTCTACCACGAATCCACCCAATAGGACAATTTAAGACCTTAATTTTCATACATTTCTCTTTATCCATACCGGGCATTATGTTATTTTCGTTCCATATATCGTATTTTTCACACTCTTATTATCTAACATATAATTTCCGCGCCAGATCATAACCCAATGTTGTACTAGTCCACAGCGTGAAAATTTATGTTCATTTGTTTCTTAGTTACGGTAGTACTATCCATTAAGGCGTCTTTCATATTTTATCCCAAAAACACACTATATTACTATTCATTAAGGCGTCTCTCCCCACTGTATTTACGTCAAGCTCTTACTATCTTTATTACGTGTTTGAGTCTCCATGTTCACAAAATATAGGATACATACACCTAATTTCACAATTGTAAGTAGTCTCCAAAAATATAATAGTTTCCAGCTTCTGACCACAAAACCCCCAAAGCATGTCCATCTATTCTTAGGTTCGTTACCCTATCACGGGCAGTACTATCCATCTTGGCGTCGGTTGAAGTTATTCATTAAAATTTCTCTCTATCTATATCTATAACATATAGCCACCAAAACCAAAAGTTTGCGACGAAACCGAAACGTTGCGTTGTTTCGCATCTATAAATAGTAGATGTCGACCATAACTCCCTGTCCACACTCAATACACATCACTCAAAATGAGAAGACTAACGCCCGTGTTGCTGAATCATCCAGGCCTAACCGCCTGGGTTCCAATCGTGCAGATCTTCCGCCTAATCTGAGGAGGTCAATCCTTACTACAAATTCTTGTAATAACCTTCGAAATAACGCGAATCACGTGGATACTCTTGTTCAGATTAATTTTATTCAGGCTCCCTCTTCAGAAAACCGCGAATGCGTCGCCTTATTGTTCAACGCCTGTTTGGCCGCCAACAACATAACTGCTGTGTTTCTGAAAGTAATTTCAGATTTTATGTACATAGAATACAGATATGGAGGTCCAGAAGCCTTCCAACAGATCAGACGATGCGCAGTTGCTGGATGCAAACCTGCTATCTATTGCTACGAAGTCATATGTCGATCTATCTATCCTGCCTTGGATACAAGTTCCACAATTCCTTTTCTTTCTCGTGCTACTATATGTTCTCTGAGAAGGCATGTCAGGCAGTTTGAGCGTAGTACATGCCCTATCGGCTGCATGTCCCTCGATCTGTCGGTTATCAAGGATGCGGTCGACGAAGACAGAATACAGAGATGTCATTGCTCCATATATCGCTATTGGCTAGATATCATGCACGAAGATGTAAAAGGTCACGCTATGTGCAATGAATGTTTCTGGGCCATTGAGACTTTGTGGTTTTCCACATAATTCCCCTGACATTCCTCGAGTGTCCTGAGATCTTCGAAACCCCAGTAACCGCCAGTTCGATAGATAACACCGGCAGTTGGCACGAAGCGGCAATGCAAAACGGTTCCGGTTTGGTTGACGGAGGAGTCCAAAACGGCGGTGTTTTGGATGCTTAATTCAGACTACATATTTAATTATAATGTTCTTAAAATATTTAATTATTGAAATATTGTAAGGTCTAACGAATGACGCAAGTAGTTTTGTTTTAGTTTGTTTTTCCCTCATCGTTTTGTCTTGCACACTCACTTTGTGTTTTGGTATCCATAAATATATCTTTTGTCCTATCCACTCTCTAATAGTATAACTTTTTGCACATGCCAAACATATAAAACAAATTAGATGAGTATTAAAAACCTGTGTTCTCACAAATGATTATCCTCGTCAAAAATTGTCAATTGCCACACTATCCAACATAGACAGCATTACCTATTAATCTTGTTAGCACGTATCACCACAATAAGACCATTTATGAACTTAAAATTTTGTATTGTTTTACCATGAACCATCATTAACCATGCTTACTATCTATACAATCGCATAATTAAACTATTCTCTCGCTAATAGTTTAGTTTATTTCCCAGAAGTTTTTTTTTCATTTTTACATTTTTATGAACGCCCCTATTAGTTTTGTAGCACATTCATCGATGCAATCTTACTCTCAATGACACGGTTACCTAAAAATAAGGAACGTAATCTCATATCACCTGTCACTCCTACTAATTTTTTAAAAAAATTAGCATAAACACCTACTTAAAATATATAGAAACATTAAACTGAACATGTTCCCCAGCCGGCTAGATTTGACCATCAGACAGTAGGTTGAAGTGAAGGCCACCTCGCCCCACGGAGGCGGGAGGACAGTCCACCTAGAGAAAGTCATTGGGATGATCCGAAAAAATACAAATGATTCAATAGACCAGAAACAAGAATCACACATACCGTGACCTTTTACTCTTTCATGGAGAAGATCTAGCCAATACCGGTGAACTGCACAAGGGCAAGACGAAATTCTTCCTTTGTCGACACCGTCCCTTATCGTTTGAAGACCTTCGGAGATCTGGATAGGCCATTTTAAGTCCTCAAACTCTCTCACATGCCTCCTAAGGTCACGGATAGCAGACCGGGAGAGGAGAGGAATGGTTGAGTCGGTGTCGAAGTGAGGGAAGATGGATCGGCGGATAATTTCATAGAAGTAAACGGCAGGCTTGATACCACGAATTGCACACTATTTGATACATTGAAAGGAAGCTTCTCTTTCATCTGAATACATAAAATCAGGGATTGCTTTCAAGAAAATAACGGTCGGGTTGTTGGCATTGAAACATGCATTCTCCAATTTGATCATCCCCACCCGGTCGTGGTGAGTCTTAATGAGATCAATCTGGAATAGAGTATCCATGTGGTCGGTGTCATCGCGAAGGGTTTTGCATACCACTAATCTTGTAGTGCTCACGGATGTTTTCGCTGGCGTTCTTGGCCAAAATTAATCTTCTTAATTTGCAGGAAGATTGAGAAGATTTGGGGGAGGGAGAATGGCGTTATTAAGATTAGAGTCGCTGATGAGGACATCGACTCAAGCGTTGACTCAAGCGTTGACTCAAGCGTAGAGATACGTCGAGAAGATCTAGAAGAAGTACCTGCTGCTCAAGACGTGACCACCATGAGAGATCCTCCGAGGACAAGATCAGGAACTAGAAGACTTAGAGCACTATTCAACACATCCATTCAAAGTCTCCTGGCTCAAGATTATCAAGTGGAGCGTCTAGAGGCCCAAACGAAGACAATTGAAGACTCAATGATGATCTTCTCAATTCAGCCCACTTAGGTCCATTCATGGACGACCACACGCGCTCAATAAGGTATGGTTTCAATTCATATTGTGTTTGTTCATTTTGCAGGTCCAAGTCTTATATTAGTTGTCCGAGTCAGAGTCTGTATTAGTAGTTAAGTGAGTCAAGTTTCCCTGTATTACTTTAAAGTCGGACCATAGGATATTTTATTTAGTAGCCGTTGTAATTAGGTTTTCTGCCCTAGAAGGCAACAGCTGCACGATCCCCTTTGTAAGGATCCTTAGCAGCCGTGTATCATTTACCGAATATCAATACAATAACGCAGTTCTTCTTCTTCGTGAGAAAACACCTTTCGAATTCTAAGCTTTCTTGTGAGTCATATCAAGCGACCTTAGGTTCAGTCTTATCACAAGATCTTCATCTCTTGTGTGGCGACATTCAATCCATCTTCTATTCATTCAATCATCTCACGTTCAATCTAAGGAGTCTAGAGACCCGAGGCTTGAATCCATCTTACCACAACATCACCCACGATCTAGAATAGAGAGACCTCAGTCCCTGTTCTACGTCAAACAAGCTTCCATCTTGCATCATCTGGTATCAGAGCCGAAAGGTTCCTAGATCAGGTGTATCTATCCCTTTTTTCCTTTCAGTTTTCCTTGCAATCTAGTTTATAGTTTTCGATTTCTTCTTTCAAAAAAAAAAAAAGTATTTTGTTTCATCTAGTTTCCTTGTTGATCTATGATAACAAGGATTTTACAATCCTTTGAGGTACCAATTCCTCAAGCTTATCGAAGTAGCCTTGAGGTATCGAACCTATTCTGGGACGGATAAAACCAATAAGTATACACTAAACCTCCAGAGTCAAATCTAACAATTTGGTTTTCAATTTCTAACGATCCTAACAAATGCAAATCAAATAGAAGTAAACAAAAGCAAATAAACAAACGATTCAATCAATAGGAAGAATAAGGCCCAAGGGTAAGGGTCAACGGATAGGTGACTCGGGATGATCAAGGAATCCTAATTCAAACTTTTAAAAGCTAATCTCCTAGCAAGGAACACACTATGTAAATCGGCTTAATCTCTTAACACCAATTCTTCATTTAATCTTAACTCAAGAACAAATCATCATTTGTGAATCAAAATCAAACGAGCATTCAAACAGGTTCCAATTAGCAACCAATCACTCTAGACATACATTTTCATGTGCTAGAATATGAAAGTCCTAACAAAGCTAAATACAGGAATTTCATCGAACAGGTTGTGAACAAGAAATTCTAAACATCCTAATCAATGTGATCAAGATTAACTAGGCATTAAGAGCACTTTGCTAGATGAGATTTTGACAATTAACTACTAGAACTCCATTGATCACCCCTAATCAACCTAATCCTACCCAACCCACAAGCCTATGTAAAACTACTCACAAATCATAACTAGATCAACAAAACTCATAGAAATAGAGTTGATCATGGTAGATTAGTGAGAGATTGAAAGATTTGTTGATGGAATAGTAATAGAAATCTAGATTGATCAAAGGATTTTTATGTGTTCTTACAAAAGAGTTTAGAACATCAAAAACTGCATAAGAAACAAAATAAAATAGGTTTTGGCTTAAATAGTCTAAAAGGTGCGAGCCGGGTCAACCCGGAACAAACCGGGTGTTGACCCGGATCCAAGTGCAAATCTGGGGTCGATATCGGTCAGGTGGACCGATATGCAGACCGATATCGACTCTCGGATTATTTCTGGGTTCGAGCGTATCGGTCCACCTGACCGATATGTGAACCGATATGAACCCTCGAAAATTAATCCGAGAGTCCATATCGGTCGGGTGGACCGATATGGTGGCCGATACTGAGCTCCAAAACTTTGACGAGGGGCTGTATCGGCCCGCCTGGCCGATACTCAGACCGATATGGTCCTTCTTTGGCTCTTCCTTGGTCTTCTGAGCTCAAGACTCCACTTCCAAGCTCATCAATGCTCCTAGATGCCTCCATTCACCTGCAAAACACAAGAAACACTCCAAATGCAAGCCTAGAATGCCTAATCCTAGTCCTAAACAACTCTAGACTATAGATGTGACAATGACTCGGCAAAATGGTAAGAATGATGGAGAAAAGAAATCAAAACAAGAACTATATACAAGCCTAAATGCATGAAAATGTATGAATATCAATTCCCCCAAACTTGAATCTTGCTTGTCCACAAGCAAGCATAAGTCAATCAATCCATTTGGGAGAAAAGTTTGAAAGCGGGAGCTCATATCCAAAAGTTCAATCAAGATCAACAAGTTTCATTTAAAGCTCATGCAACTAAGATGTATCCAAGTCAAGCTTACTCCAAGGATTTAGCCATACTCATCAAGGCCAATTCTCCAACCCATTTCTCAACTTACACAAGAATTCATATCAACTAGCTCTTTGACATTGATTAAGCATTTCAAGTGGATCCTACTCACAACCAAGTGTTCAAACTCATTTGGTAAGGGTTAAGGTTTTGAGATAAAGATGATCTCAATCAAGAAAAAAGGGGTTTCTCCACATTCATTTAGGTTCTCTCATGAAGGAATGAATGAGCTTATAGTAAAAGGCTAAGAGTATAGAAGCAATTGGTACGTACTAGCATCGATTTCCGTCTACCCATCGCCCCAATGACCTCCACTCTTACTCTAGCCCACCTAGTTTGAGTCTACCCTTTATCAAGGCTTTTCTTGCCTATCCATCTTTTTCAATCAAAACACTTCCCATGAAGCTTCCCAAGGATCATTTAAAACCTTTCAAAACAATGGCAATCCTTTTCTTTCAACTTAGCTCAAATCCTTCTTTCTTTAGTAATGACCTCTTTTTCATGAACCCTTTTTTTTTTTCCTTTAAATTGAGCACTTTGGCTTCTTTTCTTTTCAAAACATGAGGTACTCTCTTTTTTTTTTTCTTTGAAAACACATAAGAGCTCTTTCTTTTTAAACACTTTGCCATCAAATACAAGATCCCATTTAACCTCCCTTTTATTCTTTCCCTCTCAAAATCCCTTCCCCCAAACTTCAATCTTAGCCTAATACAAGCAAAAGGTGGCCAAGCTTGCATCTATACGGAAATTTTCAACTAGTCGCCTCAAACTCAACACCATTTACTTAGCTCATTCCAAGAGGCCTACCTCTCAACTAGAGTGTTTTTGGGTTTGAAGGAAAGGTGGTGAAGGGTGCGGAATCTATTCAAGCAAACAAGAGTGGTTAAAGGGAGAAGAATGCTTGAATATTTTGGGGTATCCATGAGTTTAAAAACACTAAGAAGGAGTAGGATAATTGCAAGTCAAGTTAAGGTTCACACTTTGAATAGAGCTAGCTCCAATTCACATTTTGCTTCAGTTTTAAAACAAGGCTAAATGTTAGCGTTCCAAGCAAGGTTCGTTCTAGCTTTCATGCTTAACTCGGGATACAATCCTAGTGCACTCAATTAGCTAAACAAGCTAGCATTCGAAACCATTTTCACCCAATTAAACTTTACAAGGAAATTCAATCATTGCTCCCAAATGCATGAATCCTACAACACTAACTAGACTCGATCCTACATGCTTCTTTTTGTGAAATTTTTTTTTTGAAATTTTTTTTAAAATTTTTTTGGTTTTTCTATGCCTTAGATGAATGCATGAGACTCAAGATTAGTAAGTGGTCTCTCCCCCAAACTTAAATCACACGGTCCCTTGTGTGATCTAGGCAAGGAGGATAAACCGAAAACACACGAACAAAAAGCAAACAAAGAAGAGAAGAAAAATATGTACAATGGTGGAGTGTAACCTGGCTAGTAGTGGAGGAAAGGAGGTGATGAATCCCCCATGGAGTAGGTCGGGTTGGAGGAGGAGCAGGAAGGTGTCTTCATGGCTTTCCTCTTCTTCCTCCTGTCCTCGCGGGTAGAGTGGCGGTGAGGATCCTCATAATAGGAGTCATGGGCCATGCGCGCAGATCCTGATGTCTCGTGTCCAGCAACCGAGTATCTGCCCTGCTCCAATTCAGCCTGCTCAACCAGAACATCAGCCTCAGCTATCACCTCCTCGGTGGCTGCCTGAATCTCTTCATCTGCACCAGCCTGAGCCTCTCGGGATGTGGAAGCCTGTCCTGCGGCGCCACTCTTGTCCTTCTTTCCGACAATCATCTTAAGCACTTTGGTCACCTTCTTCAAACAGGAGGCCATCTTCTTAATGTTCCTACCGTGCCATTTGCTCTGCTTCTGGAGGCTTCGGTTCTGGTCCCTCAATGCCCTGATCGTCCTGTTCTCGATAGGATCATCTAGAGGCTCAATAATGTACCTGTGCAGCCCATACACCCCAGCAGGTGCGTCGGAAGTATCATGCTCTGCTGCAGCTGCTCTCTGTGACCCGTGAGGTCCAAACACATGCTCCACTCCCGGTAAGAATCTGATATTAGCTCTGTTGGCAAAGCTTGTAATGTCGGGGTTTGGGAGGAGGTACCCTTATTCATGGGTAGTGCCTGAGTACATCCGGTAGAGATGGCGCTCTGAAGGCGGCTTCGAGGCGAGGTAGTGAGTTCTGAGAAGCTGCTGTAAATCCAACCATGCTACTGGTGTAGGCTCCCCAAACGTCTTCTCATTCAGACTTCCTTCCAGCTTCACTTTCTTCTTCACGAGCAATGGTGTGATCAAACCACCCATACTGAATTTCGGAGCCGAGTCCCTGACTGACATTGTCCAATCCCGGTGGATAGCAAACTGTTCTACCAGGATGGTAGTGTAGCTCGGAAGGCGCTCAACTGGTGGTATGGGCCGACCGTTGGGATAAGTGAGCAGGAGTGGTTGCAGCCCAATGTACAGCATCTTCATTTCCTGTTCGTGGACTTGGTTGGCCTCCTTCCTAGCAAAGAAAGTGTGTGCCAATGCCTTGTGCACATATCTAATAGCTGGATGTCTGATTCTTGCAGCCTTCATACCCCCTAGCTTAAATGGCCCATCGGCGATCATCTGCCACATTGCCTCGAGGTCATCCCTCTCAATGAGGATGTTGGAACCCAGCTGAGCACCATGCTCCTGAAAACCGTAGACTGAAGCTATGTCTTCAAACGTCATGCTGAGCTTCTTCCTACCCATCTGGAAATCAATCTTTCCTCTACTCACTTCTCCTCTCAAAGCTGCCTTTTTCATGTTGACTGACCCTTGCATAGATGAGAAAAATTGGCATGCTGAGCTCTGGTAGGAGTCACTGGCCAGGCTGAAAAACTCCTTGAGGCCCATGTTCTCTACAATCTCGTTGTAGTCATCCAGCAACCCGAGCACAGTGAGTGTCGGAGTGTGAGGATATCGGGTCGGCCAAAACTGTATCTCCTCCAACTTGTCATATATCTCAGAGGCAGAGTACTTATGTGGCCCCTGAGCCGTCTTTCTTGGTGCTTCCGGTACCTCTTCCTCAACTGCTACCTCTTTCCCTCTTGATGAAGTTCCCACATCTTCAACCGGCTTTTGTGCTTTTGGTTTTGGGTTGGCACGCTTTCTCGTCATTGTCCTACAAAAGACAACTCATAAAGTGAATCAGCACAGATCGCAATCCAACCACACAATGAATAATAGCTTGAGACATCCATGATCAACAATTGTGGGAGCTTAACAATTGCATACTTTTTCAGTTTCAATGGAGCAAGCAAGCATGAACACCTTAACCAAATTCAATTCTAGCTCAGCATAGGCACAATGTACAAGCAAATCAATCACTTTCTTGAGCAATTCACAATCTTGTCAAACTAAAGCTCTCAACATGCATTTTTGAAATTTTTGTGAAACCAAACTCATCCGAATCAAGTAGTATCACAAAGTTAAGCTTTTAACAGTCCAATGCATCATCACAAACCATCCAATTAGAAAACCCCCAATATTTCCGGAATTCAAAACTCTCAAGAACCCTAAACCACTAAAGATCGAATTCATTCATTCCTAGGGCGAAATTGGCTATGGGTATTCATTCAAACACATATTGGGAAGGAATTCAAGCAGTATCAACCATCAACAACCAAACAAATTCAAGTTCAAAATTTCCGGGTTTTTCAATCCGAAAATTTTGAGGAAGTTAAGAGCTTTACCTTGGTTTGTAATGAAGGATGGTGATTGAGAGTGAATGCAAGTGATAGAGCTTTGAAAACCTTGAATTTAGCAATCAAAAACTCGAATTTTGGTTGAGATTTGAGAGAGAAAAGTGAGTTGGAAGAACTCTCAAAACCCTTGTTGAAATCGCAGAAGAGACAAAGAGAGAAGGAGAATCGCGTGTGAGGAGAAGAAAAGAGGGGAAAGAAAATCGATTTTGGGTTAAAATCGGTCAGAACCGGTTTGAAATCGGTTTAGGGTCTGATTGGCTTACCTGGGCGAAGGGCGTATCGGTCTGGCCAACCGATACGCCGACCGATACCGAGTCTCGGATTTAATTCTTGCACCCCGTATCGGTCTGGCCAACCGATACGGTGACCGATATCGGTCTTTCTGGAAATTCCGTATCGGTCTGGCCAACCGATACGGAGACCGATATGGAGCCTCGGATTATTTTTACCAGAACCGTATCGGCCTGGCCAACCGATACGGAACCCGATATTGGCTCCTGCACCATTTTTCTTCATTTCCGCGGTCTTTTCTCAACTCCAACTGATCTACAACCTCGTCCTTAAGCCAAAACCTGACAAAACTCAAAGCAAAACATCAAAAATAACAAGCAAAAGACGTATGTACAAGGATAAACATGGGAATGTCTCCCAAGTGCGCTTTTATTTAAAGTCGTTAAGCTCGACTTTGCAAACCGTGATCTCAGGCTGAGGGAGGGCTAGAGAGTGGAATGGAAGTTCCCTCATCTATTACTTCTGAGACGGAGTAATGCTTGAGTCTTTGGCCATTGACCGTGAACTCTTCATCAGATTTTCCAAAAAGTACCACTGCTCCATATGGTCTCACCTCCTTCACTCTAAACGGTCCCGACCATCTAGACTTGAGCTTCCCGGGAAACAGCTTCAACCGGGAGTTAAAAAGCAACACAAGATCTCCTACTTTGAACTCCTTCTTCTGGATCAGCTTATCATGAAAAAGCTTGGTCCTCTCCTTATAGATCTTTGAGCTTTCAAAAGCCTCAAGCCGTATCTCGTCAAGTTCGTTCAGCTGAATCAATCTCCTCTCGGTCGCGGTCTTGATGTCAAAGTTCAGCAACTTGACAGCCCACATGGCCTTGTATTCCACCTCCACCGGTAAGTGACATGACTTACCATACAGCATGGTGAATGGTGTAGTGCCTAATGGAGTCTTGAAAGCAGTCCTATATGCCCACAGTGCGTCATCAAGTCTCTTAGCCCAATCTTTCCTTGAAGCTCCAACAGTCTTCTCTAGAATGGCCTTGATCTGCCTATTGGACACTTCAACTTGGCCACTTGTCTGAGGATTATATGGTGTTGCAACCTTATGCTTCACTCCATACTTCTTCAAAAGGCTCTCGAATAGCCTGTTGATGAAATGTGAGCCTCCATCACTGATCACAATCCTCGGGATTCCAAATCTTGGGAAGATGATGCTCTTGAACAGCTTTATCACAACCTTGGCGTCATTAGTTGGACTTGCCACTGCTTCTACCCACTTGGAAACATAATCCACAGCTACTAAGATGTAGCTATTCCCGTAAGAAGATGGAAAGGGTCCCATGAAATCAATGCCCCACACATCAAACACTTCAACTTCAAGGATGGGGTTTTGAGGCATCTCATTCCTTCTACTGATATTCCCCTTTCTCTGACAAGGATCACACTTAGTAATGAACTCTTGGGCATCCTTGAACATTGTAGGCCACCAAAACCCAGCTTGTAGAGCCTTCTGAACCGTTTTGAAAGTGGCAAAGTGACCACCATAATCTGACCCATGACAATGTAGTAGAATGCCTCCCACTTCTTCATCAGCTATGCACCTTCTATAGAGCTGATCCTTGCACAAAGTGTAGAGGTAAGGCTCATCCCAATAGTACCTGTTGACATCTCTAAAGAACTTCTTCCTTTGGTAGCTATCGAGGCTCGGTGGTTCTTTCCCAACAGCTAGGAAATTCACTATATCAGCATACCACGGTTCCTTGTCTTCAATAGAGTTCACTTCCTCGATCTTCATTCTTGTATCATGAGCATCCTTAACAGCCTTGCAAGCCATTAGCTGCTCCTCAGGGAGAGAGTCGTCTAGAGGAACAGCATCCTCAATTCTCAGTCTTGACAAGTGATCTGCTACCCCATTCTCAATGCCCTTCTTGTCCTTGATTTCTAAATCAAACTCTTGTAGCAACAGTATCCACCTCAGTAGCCTTGGCTTGGCATCCTTCTTGGCAAGTAGATACCTCAACGCAGCATGATCCGTGTACACCACAACTTTAGATCCAACCAAGTACGACCTGAACTTCTCGAAGACAAACACCACAGCAAGAAGCTCTTTCTCAGTTGTTGCATACCTCACTTGAGCATCGTCCAATGTCCTACTAGCATAGTATATGACATGAAGTTTCTTTTCTTTCCTCTGCCCAAGGACTGCTCCCACTGCGTAGTCGCTTGCATCACACATGATCTCAAAAGGCAACTCCCAGTCGGGAGCTTGGACTATCGGGGCGCTGATCAAGGCCTCTTTGATCATGTGGAACGCTGCCAAACACTCATCATCAAACACAAAATCTGTCTCCTTACACAGCAGACGTGTAAGTGGCCTAGCGATCTTTGAGAAGTCCTTAATAAACCGCCGGTAGAAACCTGCATGACCCAAAAAGCTTCGGATCCCCTTCACCGAGTTTGGTGGCTGAAGACTTGTCATCACCTCTATCTTAGCCTTATCCACTTCGATACCATTCTCTGAGATCTTGTGACCCAATACAATCCCTTCTGTCACCATGAAGTGGCACTTCTCCCAATTCAGCACGAGGTTCGTCTCTTCACATCTCCTTAAGACCCTGCACAAGTTCAGCAAACAGGAGGAGAAAGAAGAACCATACACAGAAAAATCATCCATGAAAACTTCCACAATATCCTCAATAAGATCTGAGAAAATAGACATCATGCACCGCTGAAAGGTAGCCGGTGCATTGCACAAGCCAAATGGCATCCTTCGATAGGCAAAGGTACCATAAGGACAAGTGAATGTCGTTTTCTCCTGATCATTAGGATGTATCGGAATCTGAAAGAACCCACTGTATCCATCAAGAAAACAATAGAAAGGATGATTAGCAAGGCGTTCTAGCATTTGATCAATGAACGGTAATGGAAAATGATCCTTCCTAGACGCGGCATTTAGCTTTCTATAGTCAATACACATCCTATGCCCAGTGATAGTTCTAGTAGGAATCAATTCATTGCTGTCATTTTTAACCACAGTAATCCCCCCTTTCTTTGGAACACAATGCACGGGTGAAACCCAGGTGCTGTCCGAGATAGGGTAGATTATCCCTGCATCAAGCAACTTTAGAATCTCTTTCTTGACTACTTCTTTAAGGTTAGGATTCAATCTCCTTTGGTGCTCAATAGAAGACATGGATTCATTTTCAAGGTGGATCCTATGAGTACACAAGCTAGGCGACAATCCTTTTATGTCATCAAGTGAATATCCTATTGCCTTTCTAAACTTTTTCAATTCAGTGGTCAAAGCAATCAATTCATCATCATTCAGCAACTCATTCACAATGACAGGATAGGTAGAGTTGGGGCCAAGAAATGCATACCGAAGCCCCCGCGGAAGGGGCTTTAACTCAACCTTTGGCGCCTTAAGCTCGCTCCAATCGTCAGCTACAAGCTGCTCCTTGCACAGCTCCACTCCTTTGGCGCCATCGCTACCCATGTCTACAGCACACACCTGCAGCTCCTCACACACTGAATCTGATCCCAGCTCAATGAACTCAACCTCTTCTAACAAAGGCTTGTGTGAATCAAGCGCTCTCATGTAAGCCCAGCTCTCCTCTTGAAGATATCCATACTCCCCACATTCCTTGGTCAAGGTGACCTCTAGAGGATCCTCCATGTTCAACTCTTCAAGGAGTTCGTCAGCTAGCTCATCCATAGTCTCAATGTAAAATATTTGACCTTGAATGGTTGGCTTCTTCATCACCTTGTTGATGTCAAATTTGAGCACTATGTCTTTCCCAAGGTTGAGGTCTATCTTCCCTTTCCTGACATCTATAATCGCACCAGCTGTGGCAAGGAAAGGTCTCCCAAGAATTAGAGGATCCTTTGGTTCTTCATCCATCTCCAGCACAATAAAATCTGTAGGCACTTCAAATCCTCCTACTTTCACCGGAAGATCTTCTAGGAGACCAATTGGGTATCTCACTGATCTATCTGCAAGAACCAAGGAGATCCTACATGCTTTGTAGGTAGAGAAACCCAGCCTCTTGGCTACTGAGAAGGGCATCAGACTTGCGCTCGCTCCAAGATCACACAAACAGCCCTCAAACCGATATGGACCAATAGCGCATGGAAGAGTAAAACTGCCAGGGTCTTCAAGTTTCTTTGGGACAATATCCCTTTCGATGATTGCACTACACTCATGAGACAACACAACCATCCCTTGCACTTCCTTGGTTCTTTCCTTGATTGCATCCTTGAGAAACTTGCTATACTGAGGAACTAGCAAGAAGGCATCAATCAAAGGCATGGTCAGCTCAACATTCTTCATCTGCTTGTCAAAAAGAGCTTTGTACTTCTCTAGAAGCTTCTTCTTGAATCTGCCCGGGAAGGGTAGCTTGGGCTCATAGGGTGGTGGCACAAACACCACATCCTTCTTCTTGAGTATATCATTCACTACTTCTTCAGCTACAGCCTTTCCTTTCCTCTTAGCCATGTCACTATCACACTCTTTGTTTAGAGCAGAATTTTCAGAATTCTCCTCCCCTTCTTGAACTTCAATGTCCTCATTGAGTGAAGATGCCAGCTTAGGCTTGGGTACTTGACTTTGTTGCAACTCTTTACCACTTCTCAGGGTGATAGCGCTGATATACTCCTTTGGGTTTTGCTCAGATTTTCCGGGTAAAGTACCTTGAGTGCGGGACGTAGAGGCATTCTTGTTTTCCATGTTTGTGACTCTTGATGTCAAAATCTGTAGCTCATTCTTGAGGTCACGTACTTCCATAGCCCATGAGGCTTGTCCTTGAAGGAGTTGCTGCATCATGCTTTTCAGCTCATTGTCAACTCCCGAGTTAGAAGAAGTTTGTTGTTGTTGACCAAAACCGGGTGGGTATTGTTGCTTTGGAGCATAGCCTTGTTGACCTTGAAACTGAGGCTTGTTTACAAAACCTTGTTGGTTGTTGTAATTGACATATGGCTTTTGCTGTTGAGGTTGTTGAAAGCCTTGTTGACCTTGTGGCTGAGCTTGTCCTTGGGATGGAGCTTGAGGATAAACTTGGTCTTGAGGATTGGCTACATTGTTGCTGCGGTATGAGAAGTTTGGGTGGTTTCTATAGTTTTGGTTGAAGCCCTTGTTGAAACCACCTTGGCCAGCAATGAAGTTAATCTCCTCTTGAGTTAAATCCTCATCATCATCATAAAATTGAGGTTTAGAATCCTCCTGGTGTCCCACAAAGCTAATGTTCTTTTGGCCAATGGAGATCATCTTGTCCAACTTCTCATTCAAAGCCTTTATCTCTTTCTCATACTTCTCATCTGAAGTTGATGAACCTCTATTAGTCCTCTCATAATCCTCATTGTAGTTGCCATCACTTTGCGCGAGATTTTCAATCAGCTCCATAGCTGCATCTACTCCCTTGCCTAGGAAGTGTCCATTGCTGCATGAGTCAAGCATCGCCCTCATTCTAGGAAGCACTCCGCGGTAGAGGTTGCTGAGTAGTGTTTCCTTGGTAAAACCATGGTGTGGGCACTGAGTGGTGAGCTTGTTGAACCTCTCCCAAGCTTCAGCGAAGCTCTCATTGTTGCGCTGCACAAACCCGGATAGTTCACTGCGAAAATGGGCAGTCCTAGTAGGTGAGAAGAACTTCTTCAGGAAAGCTTTCTTCAGGTCTCCCCAAGTAGTGATGGATCCTGGAGGGATAGTGCTTTCCCAATCCTTGGCTCTGTCCGCCAAAGAGAAAACGAACAGGCGCATTTTTAACCCATCATCAGTCACACCATTCAACCTCGTAGTGGCACAAATCTTGTCAAAGGTGTCCAAGTGCTGTAGCGGGTCCTCAGATGCTAACCCATGGAACTGATTGTTCTGCACCATGTTCATCACCATAGCGCGGATCTCAAAATTATTATTGTTCACCGCTGGTGGAATGATTCCTCTCCGGTTAGCATTTGTGTCAGGTGTATCTCCATCACCAATAGCTCTAACCGGCTGTTGTTTCTGCTGTTGCTGCTGCTGTTGCTGCTGCTCATCCTCGTGGTTATCCATAACTGTTTGCTCAACACTTTCAACTGAAATAGCTCGTTCCTGTGCTCGTCGTTCCCTTGCTAGTCTCCTCTCGTGTGCTTTGATGTCGTAAACTCTTGCAACTAAGTTTGTAGTCCCTTTGCTGCGCAAGTTCATACACCTAGCATCAATAAGAAAGAAAGTAGCAAGTTAGTAACAATAACTTGAACTAAAAAGGAATAGAAAACGAATTGATATATCCAGAATCCCAAAACGGCAACGGCGCCAAATTGATAACAAGGATTTTACAATCCTTTGAGGTACCAATTCCTCAAGCTTATCGAAGTAGCCTTGAGGTATCGAACCTATTCTGGGACGGATAAAACCAATAAGTATACACTAAACCTCCAGAGTCAAATCTAACAATTTGGTTTTCAATTTCTAACGATCCTAACAAATGCAAATCAAATAGAAGTAAACAAAAGCAAATAAACAAACGATTCAATCAATAGGAAGAATAAGGCCCAAGGGTAAGGGTCAACGGATAGGTGACTCGGGATGATCAAGGAATCCTAATTCAAACTTTTAAAAGCTAATCTCCTAGCAAGGAACACACTATGTAAATCGGCTTAATCTCTTAACACCAATTCTTCATTTAATCTTAACTCAAGAACAAATCATCATTTGTGAATCAAAATCAAACGAGCATTCAAACAGGTTCCAATTAGCAACCAATCACTCTAGACATACATTTTCATGTGCTAGAATATGAAAGTCCTAACAAAGCTAAATACAGGAATTTCATCGAACAGGTTGTGAACAAGAAATTCTAAACATCCTAATCAATGTGATCAAGATTAACTAGGCATTAAGAGCACTTTGCTAGATGAGATTTTGACAATTAACTACTAGAACTCCATTGATCACCCCTAATCAACCTAATCCTACCCAACCCACAAGCCTATGGAAAACTACTCACAAATCATAACTAGATCAACAAAACTCATAGAAATAGAGTTGATCATGGTAGATTAGTGAGAGATTGAAAGATTTGTTGATGGAATAGTAATAGAAATCTAGATTGATCAAAGGATTTTTATGTGTTCTTACAAAAGAGTTTAGAACATCAAAAACTGCATAAGAAACAAAATAAAATAGGTTTTTGGCTTAAATAGTCTAAAAGGTGCGAGCCGGGTCAACCCGGAACAAACCGGGTGTTGACCCGGATCCAAGTGCAAATCTGGGGTCGATATCGGTCAGGTGGACCGATATGCAGACCGATATCGACTCTCGGATTATTTCTGGGTTCGAGCGTATCGGTCCACCTGACCGATATGTGAACCGATATGAACCCTCGAAAATTAATCCGAGAGTCCATATCGGTCGGGTGGACCGATATGGTGGCCGATACTGAGCTCCAAAACTTTGACGAGGGGCTGTATCGGCCCGCCTGGCCGATACTCAGACCGATATGGTCCTTCTTTGGCTCTTCCTTGGTCTTCTGAGCTCAAGACTCCACTTCCAAGCTCATCAATGCTCCTAGATGCCTCCATTCACCTGCAAAACACAAGAAACACTCCAAATGCAAGCCTAGAATGCCTAATCCTAGTCCTAAACAACTCTAGACTCTAGATGTGACAATGACTCGGCAAAATGGTAAGAATGATGGAGAAAAGAAATCAAAACAAGAACTATATACAAGCCTAAATGCATGAAAATGTATGAATATCAATTCCCCCAAACTTGAATCTTGCTTGTCCACAAGCAAGCATAAGTCAATCAATCCATTTGGGAGAAAAGTTTGAAAGCGGGAGCTCATATCCAAAAGTTCAATCAAGATCAACAAGTTTCATTTAAAGCTCATGCAACTAAGATGTATCCAAGTCAAGCTTACTCCAAGGATTTAGCCATACTCATCAAGGCCAATTCTCCAACCCATTTCTCAACTTACACAAGAATTCATATCAATTAGCTCTTTGACATTGATTAAGCATTTCAAGTGGATCCTACTCACAACCAAGTGTTCAAACTCATTTGGTAAGGGTTAAGGTTTTGAGATATAGATGATCTCAATCAAGAAAAAAGGGGTTTCTCCACATTCATTTAGGTTCTCTCATGAAGGAATGAATGAGCTTATAGTAAAAGGCTAAGAGTATAGAAGCAATTGGTGCGTACTAGCATCGATTTCCGTCTACCCATCGCCCCAATGACCTCCACTCTTACTCTAGCCCACCTAGTTTGAGTCTACCCTTTATCAAGGCTTTTCTTGCCTATCCATCTTTTTCAATCAAAACACTTCCCATGAAGCTTCCCAAGGATCATTTAAAACCTTTCAAAACAATGGCAATCCTTTTCTTTCAACTTAGCTCAAATCCTTCTTTCTTTAGTAATGACCTCTTTTTCATGAACCCTTTTTTTTTTTTTTTTTTTTTTGGAATAGTAATAAACAAGGATTTTACATAGTGATAACAAGGATTTTACAATCCTTTGAGGTACCAATTCCTCAAGCTTATCGAAGTAGCCTTGAGGTATCGAACCTATTCTGGGACGGATAAAACCAATAAGTATACACTAAACCTCCAGAGTCAAATCTAACAATTTGGTTTTCAATTTCTAACGATCCTAACAAATGCAAATCACATAGAAGTAAACAAAAGCAAATAAACAAACGATTCAATCAATAGGAAGAATAAGGCCCAAGGGTAAGGGTCAACGGATAGGTGACTCGGGATGATCAAGGAATCCTATATCAAACTTTTAAAAGCTAATCTCCTAGCAAGGAACACACTATGTAAATCGGCTTAATCTCTTAACACCAATTCTTCATTTAATCTTAACTCAAGAACAAATCATTATTTGTGAATCAAAATCAAACGAGCATTCAAACAGGTTCCAATTAGCAACCAATCACTCTAGACATACATTTTCATGTGCTAGAATATGAAAGTCCTAACAAAGCTAAATACAGGAATTTCATCGAACAGGTTGTGAACAAGAAATTCTAAACATCCTAATCAATGTGATCAAGATTAACTAGGCATTAAGAGCACTTTGCTAGATGAGATTTTGACAATTAACTACTAGAACTCCATTGATCACCCCTAATCAACCTAATCCTACCCAACCCACAAGCCTATGGAAAACTACTCACAAATCATAACTAGATCAACAAAACTCATAGAAATAGAGTTGATCATGGTAGATTAGTGAGAGATTGAAAGATTTGTTGATGGAATAGTAATAGAAATCTAGATTGATCAAAGGATTTTTATGTGTTCTTACAAAAGAGTTTAGAACATCAAAAACTGCATAAGAAACAAAATAAAATAGGTTTTTGGCTTAAATAGTCTAAAAGGTGCGAGCCGGGTCAACCCGGAACAAACCGGGTGTTGACCCGGATCCAAGTGCAAATCTGGGGTCGATATCGGTCAGGTGGACCGATATGCAGACCGATATCGACTCTCGGATTATTTCTGGGTTCGAGCGTATCGGTCCACCTGACCGATATGTGAACCGATATGAACCCTCGAAAATTAATCCGAGAGTCCATATCGGTCGGGTGGACCGATATGGTGGCCGATACTGAGCTCCAAAACTTTGACGAGGGGCTGTATCGGCCCGCCTGGCCGATACTCAGACCGATATGGTCCTTCTTTGGCTCTTCCTTGGTCTTCTGAGCTCAAGACTCCACTTCCAAGCTCATCAATGCTCCTAGATGCCTCCATTCACCTGCAAAACACAAGAAACACTCCAAATGCAAGCCTAGAATGCCTAATCCTAGTCCTAAACAACTCTAGACTCTAGATGTGACAATGACTCGGCAAAATGGTAAGAATGATGGAGAAAAGAAATCAAAACAAGAACTATATACAAGCCTAAATGCATGAAAATGTATGAATATCAATCTACATCCTTGATTCAATTAGAAATCGCTTCTTTGTGCTTGAGCCAATAAGCGAAATCCTTTTGTCAATCTTAAGGTTCTAGATTCAATACCTTTTCTTTTCTTGCACTCGTTTTCAATATTCAAAAAAAAAAAAAAGTTGTTTTGTGTTCTTGTTTTAGTTCTTCATTTTGCATTCAAAAAAAAAAAAAGGATTTACGAAGAAGAAGAAGTGTGATCTTTTGATCCGATTTTTCCATTTGAATCTTTGGTTCAAAGTGTTCATTTCCTTTTCCAAAGATTTCGAAAATATTTTCCATATTTTAAGATTTTCTAGTTCCTATTTTTACTAAATCTCGTTTTCAAAAAAAAAAAAAAAAAAAAGTTTTCCAAATCTTTTCAAATTTCTAAAGATCTCCTATATTTAATCAAATCGGTTTACAACTTTCCAAAATCCTTTTGTCAAAACCGAGCGTGATTTATTTTACTTGTAACCAAGCCTTCTCTTGTGTCAGTCCTTGACGCATCGCTTGTATCACAAGTTATCATAGGTTTGCTTAGGATCTTTCTCCTTATTTTGTGCCTTTTGTTCCCTAGTCACTTGATCACTTGCTCTAGTGTGTATAGGAACAGGAAACCAATGGCAGGAGACCACGTCGACCCTAATGCAGCTCTACTAGAAGCGCTTCAAGCCATGAAGAACGACTTGTCGGCTCAGATCGGACGGATTGATCAGAGGGTAGGACGACTTGAAATTCCAAGAAATGATGAGCACTCGGACGATGAGGAGAGTGAGCACACAATGAATGCAGGAGCAGGAGGGAGGAACCGAGATCATCAACATCACCGCCGTGATCGCCAACCACAACAAGAGGTAAACCGTAACTTTGCAAAAGATTTGAAACTAACTGTGCCAACTTTTGCAGGTAGGGTGAATCCGGAAGCATACCTTGATTGGGAGAGGCGTATGGAGTACATCTTTGACTACTACGAGTACAATGACCAGAAGAAGATAGCTCTAGCTTCGGCTCAACTCACGGACCATGCCTTAACTTGGTGGGACAGAGAAGTCCAAGACCGTAGGCGAAACAACTTTGAGCGGATCACAACCTGGGCAGCCATGAAGTACAACTTCAGGAGGCGATTTGTGCCACCTCATTACCACAGAGATATGCAAAAGCAGTTCAGGCAGCTGTCACAGAAGAACAAGAGTGTTGAGGAATACTATGAAGAGTTTGAGCAACTCAAGAACCGGATGGCGTTGGACGAGAGTGAAGAAGTTCTCATGGGCCATTTCATTGATGGACTCAATGACCGGATCGCCAGAAAGGTAGATCGTCAACCTTGTCATGATCTTAATGATTTATTGCATGCAGCCGTGCAGGCTGAACAAGGAATCAAGAGAAAGACCGCGGCAGCGAGTCGCTCAAGACCTAACTCATGGAGTGCACCGCAAGCTAAGAACCTTGACAAAGGCAAGACTGTTGCCTCAGGTTCCCAAGATAAGAGGCCAGCTTATGAAGCACCAAGGAACACCCGCACTGACTCAGGTAAGTCTTCAATCGCTAATACAAGAGCCCGCGACATAACTTGTTTCAAGTGTCAGGGTAAAGGCCACTATGCACGAGATTGTCCAAATCAGCGAGTTATGATTTTAACACCTGATGGAGGATACGAGTCTCAAGATGAAGAGGAACACCTTGAAGCTGCGGATTCAGAAGAAGAAGTAGCATTTCCCGAGACAGGAGAGATGTTAGTTGTATGCAGGGCATTGAGCGCCTTGAGTGATCCAGACACCATTCAACGAGAAAACTTGTTTTTCACTCGATGTTCAGTACAGAGCAAGGTATGTAGTCTCATAATTGATGGTGGATCTTGTACTAATGCTGCTAGCAAGATTATGGTGGAAAAGCTAGGTTTGAAGACAACCCAACATCCGAGGCCATACCGCCTGAGATGGTTAGATTCAAGCACAGAGATCAGGATACATGAGCAAGTCCTGATTCAGTTCAAGATAGGGAAGTATGAGGATGAAGTTTTGTGCGATGTTGTCCCAATGCAAGTAGGCCATATGCTACTAGGCAGACCATGGCAATTTGATAGAGAAGTCATACACAATGGGCGCACCAATACTCATTCCTTCACGCATGACAAGCGCAAATTCCAGCTTGCTCCATTATCTCCTCAAGAGGTACATGAGATGCAATCCAAATTTGCTGCTGAGGCCAAGGTAAGTAAAACTAACCTTTACATCACACCTAGTACTGTCTATAAGACCCTAGAGCGAAAAGAAACGGTGCTACTAATGGTGTTTAGAGATGTGTTGATTACAGGTTCACAGGATAATGTGCTTGTACCAGAGATTGTATCACTGCTTGACAGATACAGAGATGTGTTCCCCGAAGAGATACCGGCTGGATTACCACCTATTAGAGGAATAGAGCATCAGATTGATCTAGTTCCCGGTGTACCATTGCCCAACCGTCCAGCTTACCGTATGAACCCAACAGAAACTAAGGAGTTGGAGAAGCAGATTCAAGACTTGATGGAGAAAGGTTACATTAGGGAGAGCTTGAGCCCGTGTGCTGTACCAGTTCTCTTAGTGCCAAAGAAAGATGGAACTTGGAGGATGTGTGTAGACTGCAGAGCAATCAACAACATCACCATAAAATATCGACATCCAATTCCAAGGTTAGATGATATGCTTGATGAACTATCTGGATCTAATGTGTTTTCAAAGATTGATCTTAGGAGTGGATACCATCAAGTAAGAATGAAAGAAGGTGATGAATGGAAGACTGCTTTCAAGACTAAGCAGGGGCTCTATGAGTGGTTAGTCATGCCATTTGGTCTAACCAATGCACCCAGCACCTTCATGAGGCTAATGAACCAGGTTCTAAGAGCTTACATCAGTAAATTTGTAGTAGTTTACTTTGATGATATATTGGTTTATAGCAAATCGTTTGAGGATCACCAGAAGCATCTTGAGCTAGTCCTTGACACACTTCGAAAAGAAAGCCTATATGGTAATCTTAAGAAGTGCTCCTTTTGTACTAATGAAGTGGTTTTTCTAGGTTTTGTTGTTAGTTCCAAAGGTTTACAGGTTGATCAAGAGAAGATCAAAGCCATCCAAGAATGGCCGAGACCAAACAACATAGGACAAGTCAGGAGCTTCCACGGATTGGCAAGCTTCTATAGGCGTTTTGTCAAAGACTTCAGTACTTTAGCCGCCCCTCTTACTGCTGTGATCAAGAAGGACGTGGCATTTCAGTGGGGATCAGCTCAAGAAGACGCGTTCAACAGACTCAAGGATCGCTTGACGCATGCACCGGTTTTGGTATTACCTGATTTTAACAAAACCTTTGAGATAGAATGTGATGCTTCAGGTTTAGGTATTGGAGCTGTGCTAACTCAAGGAGGACGACCAGTAGCCTACTTCAGTGAGAAACTAAGTGGAGCCAGCTTGAACTACCCAACTTACGACAAGGAGCTCTATGCGCTAGTGAGGTCGTTGGAAACATGGCAGCACTATCTTCTGTCCAAGGAGTTTGTCATACATACTGATCATGAGACATTGAAGCACCTTAGAGGACAAACAACACTGAAGAGAAGACATGCTAAGTGGATGGAGTTTGTAGAAGCCTTCCCATATGTGATAAAGTATAAGAAGGGCAAAGAGAATGTTGTGGCTGACGCACTCTCAAGGCGACACATGCTGATCACAACTTTGGAGGCTAAGGTCTTAGGGTTTGAACACCTTAAGGAAGCATACAAAGATGACCCAGACTTCGGTTCAGTCTATCAAGATTGTACCAATGCCCCAACAGGTTCCTTCTACTTACATAATGGCTATTTATTTAGGGAAAAACGTTTGTGTGTTCCACAGGGTTCTATGCGAGGCTTGTTGATCAAGGAAGCGCATGGTGGTGGACTCATGGGACATTTTGGAGTGGATAAGACTCTGAGCGTTTTGGTAGAACACTTCTTTTGGCCTCACCTCAAGAAGGATGTGGAATGTTTCTGTTCCAAGTGTGTAACTTGCCTCAAAGCCAAATCCAGGTCACATCCACATGGTTTATATATGCCACTTCCTATTCCTAGTATGCCTTGGGTTGATATATCAATGGACTTTGTTTTAGGCTTACCCAAAATCCGAGGAAAGGATTCTATTTTTGTTGTAGTGGACAGGTTCTCAAAGATGGCACATTTCATTCCTTGTGCCAAGACAAACGATGCCACTCAAACTGCTGAGCTATTCTTTAAAGAAGTAGTACGCTTACATGGGATTCCAAGAACTATTGTTTCTGACCGAGACACGAAGTTTCTGAGTCACTTCTGGAGAGTTCTTTGGAGGAAGCTAGGAACCAAGCTACTCTTCTCAACAACTTGTCATCCACAAACAGATGGACAAACTGAGGTTGTAAACAGAACTCTATCTACTCTCTTAAGAGCCACGGTTGGTAAGAACTTACGTAACTGGTTAGATTGTATTCCATATGTTGAGTTTGCTTATAATCATGCTAACCATTCAACTACTAAGTTGTCCTCTTTTGAGATTGTCTATGGATTTCAGCCAGAAACCCCTTTAGATCTTGTTCCTTTGCCGCCATTAGATGTTACTAATCAGGATGGAGAGTCCAAGGCTGAGATGATCAAGAAGCTGCATCAGAAGGTGAAGACCAACATAGAGGAAAAGACGGCCAAGTACAAGAAGGCTGCTGAAAAAGGGAGAAAGGAGCTCATCTTCAATCCAGGAGATTGGGTGTGGGTTCACATGCGTACAGAGAGGTTCCCAAATCAGAGGAAGTCCAAACTAGCACCAAGAGGAGCTGGACCATTCCGAGTGTTGGAGAGAGTCAACAACAATGCCTACAAGCTGGATCTGCCAGGTGAGTTGACCATTTCACCAGTGTTCAATGTTGCTGACTTGCTTCCTTATAATGCAGATGATGGAATTCTGAGGTCAGAATCTTCTCAAGAGGGAGGGAATGATGAGGACATCGACTCAAGCGTTGACTCAAGCGTTGACTCAAGCGTTGACTCAAGCATTGACTCAAGCGTAGAGATACGTCGAGAAGATCTAGAAGAAGTACCTGCTGCTCAAGACGTGACCACCATGAGAGATCCTCCGAGGACAAGATCAGGAACTAGAAGACTTAGAGCACTATTCAACACATCCATTCAAAGTCTCCTGGCTCAAGATTATCAAGTGGAGCGTCTAGAGGCCCAAACGAAGACAATTGAAGACTCAATGATGATCTTCTCAATTCAGCCCACTTAGGTCCATTCATGGACGACCACACGCGCTCAATAAGGTATGGTTTCAATTCATATTGTGTTTGTTCATTTTGCAGGTCCAAGTCTTATATTAGTTGTCCGAGTCAGAGTCTGTATTAGTAGTTAAGTGAGTCAAGTTTCCCTGTATTACTTTAAAGTCAGACCATAGGATATTTTATTTAGTAGCCGTTGTAATTAGGTTTTCTGCCCTAGAAGGCAACAGCTGCACGATCCCCTTTATAAGGATCCTTAGCAGCCGTGTATCATTTACCGAATATCAATACAATAACGCAGTTCTTCTTCTTCGTGAGAAAACACCTTTCGAATTCTAAGCTTTCTTGTGAGTCATATCAAGCGACCTTAGGTTCAGTCTTATCACAAGATCTTCATCTCTTGTGTGGCGACATTCAATCCATCTTCTATTCATTCAATCATCTCACGTTCAATCTAAGGAGTCTAGAGACCCGAGGCTTGAATCCATCTTACCACAACATCACCCACGATCTAGAATAGAGAGACCTCAATCCCTGTTCTACGTCAAACACGCAGTCCCTGTTCTACGTCAAACACGCTTCCATCTTGCATCAGTCGCTCATGAATGTTTGAGTTTTTTTTTCTTGTGTGGAGAAATTGTAACAGTTGGAGAAACCTTACTTATAAAGGCAACCCCCCCCCCCCCCCGTCGAGACGTTTCATTTTCCGTATAATTTAATCCCTTGAATTCTATATTAAATAATTTAATCAACTAAACTTAATGGTGGGTTGGCATTGACTTATAGTCTGTGATAATTCTATATTAAATACTCTATTTTTGTCAATGGACATGTTGATATATTAAATACTCAATTTTCGTCGATGGACAAGTTGATTTAATATATGAATATGTTAAATATAAGCAGTATGTGAAAGTAAATGTGAATTGTATCAAATGTGTTACGGTGGATAGCGAAATAAACCAAATAGTTAATAAGGGAAAAGAGATTGACAATAACATTGTGGATAGAATAAACCGTGAATCCAGCATACATTAAAAACGGAAAAATATAAAAAATATTAAATTAAACACGTTCCCACGTTTCCAGACGTTTACATGTTTCCCCCATTAGCACCGAACCATCAGACACCGGATTGATATCAGCGCCACCGCACCCCACGGAGGTCAGTCCACAAAAAGAACGTCGATGGTATGATGAAAAAAAAATGCCGCAGTTTCGATAGACCAAAAACAAGAATCACACATACCATGACCCTTAACTCTTTCATGGAGAAAGTCTAGCCAATATCGATGAACTGCACAAGGGCAAGTCTCGATTCTTCCTTTGCAGATAGAATCCCTTATCATCCGAAGATCGTTTGAGATCAGTATAGGCCACTTTAATTTCTGAAATTCTCTGACACATCTCCTAAGGTCACGAATAGTGAGAGGAGAGGGATGGTTGAATCGGTTTCCAGGCCAGGGAAAATGGAGCGACGGATAATTTCGTAGCAGTAAGCAGCGGGCTTGACACCACGAATCGCACACTGATTGATACATTGAAAGGAAACTTCTCTTTCATTTGTATACATAAAATCGGAGATTGCCTTCAAGAAGATAGCGGTGGGATTGTTGGCTCGGAAACATGCATTCTGCAGATTGATTATCCCCAATCTGTCATGGTGTGTCTTTATGAGATCAATCTGGAAAAGCGTATCCATGTGGTCAGAGTCATCACTTAGGGTCTTGGAAACCACTTTAATGTTGTAGTGCTCATGAATGTTTTCGCTGGCGTTTTTTGCCAAAATTGATCTTTTTACTCTGGCTGGTAGATCGAGAAGATTTGGGGGTGGAGGGAAGGCGTTGTTAAGATTTGAGTCGCTCATCGATGGGCACAGTTTTCTTTTCGGGTTGTGGAGACATTGTTATCGGTAGACATATATTACTTATAAAGGAAATGCGTATGAGTTAAACCATTGCATAGACAAAAAAACATATCGCAAAACGCATAATACATTGAAAAAGAATTAAAATGAATATGGATAGGAGAGAGAGAACTAAAATTAATGGTGGATAGGCATTCACTTATAGTTAAAGAGATTTGAGAATTTAATGTATGAATATGTTAGAGTCATATTAATATATTGTTTAAAAACGCATGTATATAAATAATATTTAGCATTTGTTTATTTTATATATATATATGTTATTGTCTGTATCCATTTTAAGAAGTGCAAGTGGATAGATATGATAAAAACGAGTTGAATGCGAATGAATATCTATTTAAACGAAATAATGGAATGGGTTTTTTTATTCGAATGCACATATTATGTTTTAAAAATGTAGACGTGTAATGGTTTCACACACTCTGCCCGATGTTTGATTTGACATTTTAGAGAGTAATGGTTCGTAGGGGTGAGAGTTGAATGAAGCTAAAAATCTAAAAACGCTGATTAATGGATGGAAAAGGTTGATAGGGTGGATGGATTAAACGGTTGTACAAAATCAGTAAAGGTTTACAAAATAAGCAGTGGATGGAATTTGATACGCAAGGTAGCATTAATCGCAGGTGGATAGTTTGTGTATAGAGTATAATTTAAACCGAAGTGTTAAATACTTTTTTTTACCAAGAAAGGAAAATCAAATAAGTTTTAATTGTCTATGAGTAGTCGTGCGCCGCTAGCGTTGGAAATCTAAAACTGTAAGAATTTAATTGATTTGACCGTTTTAGTTTTAACGGTTCGTATCAAATGGTGCTTTGCATTAATAAAGATAATTATTTCGAGTTTTTTTATTTATCTATTTTAACAGATTTGACGGCTTAATTTATTGTGAAACGACAGGACATCGACGAGGAGTTCTTAAAATTTGAGTTAATCAGACGTGTTGGGTTCGTGGATAGTCGAAGTAATAGATAATATAAATATATATGACTTTGTGGATAGAAAAAATTCAAGAAGTGGATAGCTATTTTATTACGTCTAGTCGTGGTATAGCGAAGAGATGAAACGTAACATCCTTTCGTGGAAATTGAAGCGTTGTGCACTATCCGACATGTATATATATGATGTTGACCGCATACGGCCTGTCCACACTTTCAAATACTAAAATGCGAAAAAAATGAGCAGTTTAAATCTTCTGGATCTGCCAGCCGAAATAAGAAGGATGATCCTTACGAAGAATGCTAGTGAGAATATATCAGGGAAAACTTCAAGGTTCGATCAGTATGCAGGACTCTTAGGGACGACGCTAACCACGTGGATACTCATTCTCAGATTGATCTTGTCCAGGAAGACCCAGAGGTAGCAAGCGACGACATTACAAATTTATACAATTCATGATTGGCTACGAACAACACTTCCGTGGTGTTTTTGAGAGGAATCTGCGATTTCATGTACACCGAGGGAAGAACATAAGGTTTTCTAAGGATCAAGCAATGCGCCGTCAAGGGCTACAAACCGGCTGTCTATTGCTACGAATTAATTCCTCGGTCTACCTCCCCCACTTTGGATGCGGATTCAACTATCCCTTTTCTTTCTCGGGTTGATGTACGTGCTCTTAGTAGGCACGTTAGGACTTTCAAGAAATACACCTGGATTGTCCCAATATCGGTGGAGCTTGGAGAGAAAAGGGATGAATTTGATGAGGGGAGATTAAGGACTTTCCCGTGCGTGGTTCATCGATATTGGTTAAACTACCTCAATGAGAATGTGAAAGGGCATGGTATGGGCGATGATTGCTTCTGGACTATTGAAAGTTTAGTCTTTTTCAAAATCATTCTGCGGACTTTTTTGAATGGCCTTAGATAATTGAGTTAGGCCAAGGTTGGGGTGACGATGGATGGCAAAACGTGGGCGGTTGGAACGACGGACTAATGCAAAACGAATGAAATTGGGGCGAGGTTGAAATAAACAATGGTGGCGTTTGGGGTCAAGGGGCAGTGTAAAACGATGACGGTGAAGAGTACAATGGAGGATGGGGCAACGGTGCATGGGCAGACTATGACGGTTGATCGGGTTGTAGATTTTGTTTTGTTGTTTTAAGTTTTTGGTATTGGAATTTGAACTTATTCGGTATCCATCGTTATGAACTTAAACGCTCACCGTATATTGCTATATGGAACTGAATGTCCTTTTTCTTATGAATATATATTGATCCTATCCATTGACGCAACGATTTGACTCTGAATTTGACTATAAATATATATTAGTCCTTATTTCCTTAAAAATGCTGGATAGAAAATGTAACCACTAACTCGCATTTTGATGGATGGTGTGGTTAAACATAACATAGGAGTCCCCGAGAAGGATAGAAGATAAAGATGGAATGATGTCAAATACAACCATAACAGGGGATTCAATCAAGAATGTATGTCTTCAACTGGCCAAAGATGTACATCACTGCACAGAAAGATATAGCAACGACCCAAACGAGATGCATAATGTGCATTTCCTCCTGAGTATGGCTCCAGATAGAAGGTAGTTTCTTAATCCTCGCGGATTCGAGGGATATCTTTCTATCCATCATGGTTGATAAGTCGTCTCCAAGCGAAGCAACCCAAAGTTCTAGTAATATGGAATCTTCTTGTAGTTAATGTATATCCTTAGCAAGCTTATCGACCTCGTTCATTATCACGTCGTCGACCCACTCCCGTAGGTGGCCCTCGTCTGGGTACTGGATAAACAAAATACTTCTACTAATAGCGTATTAAAAAAATGAGTGCACATTGATTTAATCTAACATGTCTGGCTTCAGGGCATTTGAACCACCTACGGTGCAGATTTGCGAGAGTTGAGCCATACCCTACTTCAATGGGAGAGCCACACCAACACATTGTTGGGACCGCCGCTACTGCCGGTGATGCCAGCGATGCTAACTTAGAACTGGGGGAGGATGAATTTGCCATGCAGCTCATAGCCCAGAATACTGTTTTGGTAACGACTGGTAGACTAGTACTTATAAAAGGCCTTATAAAAATAGATATCTTAGGAGGTCCATGGAGCTGGATACACGTCTTTCTATCCATTGATTTCGTGATATTAAACTGAAAATATGTTTAAAATTTTATAATCCGTTTAATATACACAAGCGTTATTAGACATTTATTGAAAGACACGACGAGTTTCAGCAGCTTTTTATGAATAATCACATCGATGCAAATTGTCACATCGGTCTATATATATTTAATTTAATACGTAAATCAATAAAATTTAAATTAACGTAAGAGGAAAAGACAAGACAAACGGAACACAAGCACGACGGATTGATGAACAAAGTACAATGGACAGTTTTTTGGTATTTAAAATACAAGTTGACGGATGGACAGATTGCCAAATTGACTGAGCATGAATGGTATCCACGAGCGTAGTGTTGTATGGGTACTAGAGTGGAAAACGCTAGAGTGATAGACGTATGCTTCCATCATGTGTTGGTTCTTGAATGATGAGCTACTTGGTCGGTAGATGTTATCCACCTTACTTTATCTAATGTTGGTAATCAACAAGAAAAAATTTGGAAATGACTTTTGTGTGCACAACCTCATCAGAAAAAGCAATAGATAATGATCATAGTTTATGGATGGTACTGCGAGAAGATGTTGTGTGATTGGTAATCGCTGAAATACCTGTACTTGCATCATGGGTGTAGTCTTAAACGGGATATATCTGATTCTGGCCATCGGAATAGAGCTACTTTGCAGTACTATAAACTGGTTCTTGAATAATGAGCTACTTGGTCGGTAGATGCTATCTCGTACGATTCACCCCATTTTTAGGCTTGCCGGATCTGGTAAACATCACCACCAACACCTGTTTATTAACTTAGATCGCACACAGAACAGTCGGAGAACAAATTAGAGCAACAAAGAGCGAGTTCTTTCCAGAAACATCCTATTCGCCTAGATCGAAACACGGTTTCATTCTACGAGAATACAAATGAGAGAGAGAAGGTAGAAAATATTAGGAGCTATAAATCTAGAAAGCATAATTGAAAAAATGGAACCAACTAGGAAAGCAGAACTAGGAAAAAAATTGGAAATGGAGATATAGGAGATATAATAACCCATATAATAATTAGAAAACACAACAAGATAGTAAAGAGAATAACTAGGAAAGTAAAAAATAGATTAGTTTATGGTTGGATGTTTAGGGTTAAATTAGACATTTCACATACAAAAAATTAGCAAAAAGATACAAAAACTAAACCAAACATAGAAAGATATAAGAATGCTATTAAGAAATTAAAAAGATATAGTGGATGCAATATTTCCTTGTTTGTTTGAAGACTATATATTTTACACTCATATATAAATTTGAAGATAGAAGTTTCATGACTTTTTTTTTTAACGCTGATACAGATTATATGAGAACTATTATAAGGACAATTTTACATATAATACTACATCCGTTCTACGAGAATCCATCAACGGTCACGATCAACGGCTTCACCTGCTCCTGAAAACTTCCTTATAAGCTTGCCTCCATTAATCTTGTAAAACTGCGCCTTCGGGGATTTGAACCCAGTACCTGCCGGTGTAAAGCTTTAACCACTTGACCACTAGACCACGGTTGCTTCACCAAGTTTCAACATCTAAGTCTAACGTATTAATCGAGAGTAATTTTAATTTGTTTCACATAGCCTTCATCAAGTGTACAAGTTCATCTAGTGAGTTGTGTGAAGAACCTCCATCTATAACAGAGGCTCTCAGTCTCTCTTTTAAATTGATAGCTCTTTTCCTCATCTTCTCTCCTTCTTCACCCACCATTAGCCTCGTCACACCTCTCTCGACTACTCCTATGTCTAGTTTATTAGGGACATAAATCCCACATCGGTAGTTAGAAGGTATCACTAATAATATATAAGAGATATGAACCACTCTACTTATCACCAATTGGTTTTAGGTTGGAAGCTCATATATCTTAATATGGTATCAGAGCCCGATCCATGCAGTCCAACCCGATCCGACCCAAAGTTGGTCCACCCATCGACAAGCCAGGCCCAAAATTGGTGTCGCCGATCCAAGCCTGAACATTCCGAGATTAATGGCCAAATATCCATTATCTCGAGGGGGCGTATTAGGGACATAAGTCCCACATCGGTAGTTGGAAGGGATCACTAATAATATATAAGGGATATGGACCACTCCACTTATCACCAATTGATTTTAGGTTGGAAGCTCATACACCTTAATATAGCTCACCTTCCACTTGAATCTAAATTCTCCAAACACACTACAAGTACCTCGCATTCACCTTTTGATCATCGGAAAACGGCCTGCAGATCATTGGAACTCCTTCCCCGATGCTTTCTAGTGTCGAGTTCCATCCGCAATGGCTCCAAAACCCTCCTACTGCAGGATGAGCAAGTACTTCCTTCTGTGGTGCCCATTTCACTATGTAACCTCGATCCAAAACCATCTCACTAAACTCTTCAGGCAAGGACTATGTCCATTCTGAACAGCGTATTGACCCTGGTCAGATCACCCATAAGAAGTTTTGGTTGCTAGCAGCCAATCCCGGACCATTTCCATCAAAGCTAAGCTTCCCAAGCTTACGAATATCACAGTATTTTTCTTGTGTTTATTCAACCATTCAATACAGCTCTTGTTCTCTTCAAGCAGACTCGTAGGAGCTAAAGCCATCATGTGAAGAGGGCCTACAGGATACACTGGAATTTCTATTTTTTGTGGCAAACAAGACAAAGAAGAGCTCTCTAGACAGCTTGTCGTGTTGATAATAACGAAGGAAGCTGTCCGTTTGTCAATTGTGTTCCTATACAGCTCATTTATGCTTTCTAATGATGCCCAACGAGAAACCGGAAAGTCTTTGTATCTCAGGGGATGAAACTCTGGCACTAGCTCGTCTTGCTTTTCTTTGGATTCTGCAAAAAAGGGAAAAAACCTTGATGTACAAGATTATTGACACTAGCGAAAAAAGGAAACAAAGAAATTCTAGATCAGGTGCTAACCGGATTTGCCCCAGATTCTTCAGATCAGACTCCAGTAAGCTTTTTGGAATGGTGACAAACTGAAAATCAGCAAAGTCATCTAAAGGGCTAAAGTAGTTGAACTTGGTCTGAGCAACTGTGATTGAGAAACCCTTCAATTGAAGAGCTTTCGCAAGTTGCATCATTGGAGATGTCCTTTGTGCTGGAATTGGAACCAACACTACCCTTCCCCTCGTTGGCTTTTCCTCCATTTTTCAAAACCTGCAAAACAATCGATCCAATACTACTCTAAATCGACTCAATACACATAAGACACATATATACAATATGGACATAATCCTAATTAACTATAAAATTATATCTATTAATAATAACAATCTAAAAAATACCAATGAACGGTTGTGTCGTTTCGTATTTATTTCTTCGTATCTTTTCGTATATAACTTTCATTTAGTTAAAAATGCGTCTTTTCATTTTACGGTCGCGTCTTTTAAATGTGTCTTTTAATTGCAACCTTTCAAATCTAAATGTAGTTGCAAATATCCTTCATTTTTTAACACAAAATCTTAGTTCTTCCATTTCTATTTGTTTCTGTTTTGAAATCATTCTTTTTTAGACAAATGTCTTTAAGTTATATTATATTCATCAGATTTCACACCTACAAAAACTCAAAGAATTTTACCACAACATTATTCTCAAATATATAGTTTTACTATCTTTTCGGATTAATCTTCTCATAATTTTGCATATAACCTTAATCTACTCTATTGGCATGGATTAAATAACGATCTCCGACATCGCCTTCTACCCTTCGTAAGCTAGTTGCCCATACAACCTTATACAGCATTTGGGGAGAGGAACAATAGAGTTTTCAACAATGAGTCTAAGCCAGCAAATCAATCTATCAAAGACATCGATAGGCAGATCCGAAACTCCATAACCGCAAGACGGCATCGACGAGCTTTTCGCAACTTTATGCAACTTTGGCTAACCTAATCAATGTTTAGTTCTTTTCTCTACTATCTTTTGTCTCCATGTTTTTATTCTTTTGCCATGGATTCAAATCATGAGTTTACTTTTTAAAACTCACTCTTATCATTTATGATTATTAACTTTTTTGCAAAAACAAATCGCACATATCTTCTACTTTGTCAAAATGTATGTTTTTATTGTACTTTCAAACAAATTAGTTTTGTTCTTCATTCACGACATTTTATTCATCTTATCGATTTTTCCATAGTTTTATTTTTTCCATAATCTAGAAAATACCAATGAACGGTCCTGTCTTTTCAGATTTATTTCTTTAAAATCTTTTTGTTTATAATTTCTATTTAGTTTAGAAAAATGTGTCTTTCAAATGTATCTTTTAATCGTAACCTTTCAAATCTTATATATAGTTTCAAACATCCTTCATTCTTTTTGTAACACAAAATTTTAGATCTTCCATTTCCATTTGTTCATCCTTTGAAATCATCATTTTTTAGACAAAAATCTTTAAGCTCTATTATATTCATCTAACCACATTATTTTTCTTTTCTTGTACACATTCTACTCTTTTGTTTTTTCTAACAAGCATTTCTTAATTTAAAACAAGATTTCACACCTACAAAAACTCAAAGAACTTTACCACAACATTATTCTCAAGTCCGTAGTTTTAGAGTCATTTCGGATTAATCTCTTGATAATTTCTCATATAACTTCTACTTTTGTTAAAAGTATGTTTTTATTGTACTTTCATGTCTTTTAGTTTTGCACTTTTAGTTCACTCTTTTTTTTTCTTTCTATGACAATCATATCCTCAGTTTAAATCATATATTATACCCACATAGGTACAAAGACCTTAATCACAAATATCAATCTAAAAAATACTAAAGAACAATTGTGTCTTTTCAGATTATTTTTTCGTATCTTTTCGTATATAACTTTATTTTCGTTGGAAGGTGTGTCTTTAATTCTTTGACCATTTATTTTTATTTTGTCTTCTATTAAAACATTTTATTCATCTACCAGTTTTTCCTTAATTTGCTTTTTGTATAATAATCTTAAAAAACCAATGAACTGTCGTGACTTTTTAGATTTATTTCTTTGTACGCTTTTGTTTATAACTTCTATTTAGTTTTTAAAAATATGTCTTTCAAATGTATCTTTTAATCGCAACCTTTCAAATATTATAAATAGTTGCAAACATCCTTCATTTTTTGTAACACAAAATTTTAGGTCTTCCATTTCCATTTGGAAATCATCATTTTTTAGACAAAAATCTTTAAGTTCTATTATATTCATCTAATTACATCATTTTGTTCTCCTTTTTTCTTGTACACATTCTACTTTTTTGTTATTTCTAACAAGCATTTCCTTACTTAAAACCAACTTTCACATCTACAAAGACCCAAAGAGCTTTACCACAACATTATTCTCAAGTCCATAGTTTTAAAGTCTTTTCGTATTAATCTCTTGATAATTTGTCATATAACTTCTACTTTCGTTAAAAGGTCAGATGAATTTGATATGAAAGTGCACATTAAAGTTACTAAACTATCAAGTCGACAAAATGTCAAGTGGGAGAATGTAAGAATATTTATTATTATATGTGACATATATGTCTCTCAGTTTAATGTAAGAGATTAAGTTCACGTTAATGTTAAAGAATTCTAATATAAAAGACGATACCTTGATGGATCGGTTTCAATTAGTGAATTAGAATTCATGTTTATTGATATCCCTCATTCCTTACCTAATTCCATTAAATATCTTTATATATATATATATATATATATATATATATATGCTTATGTATATATCTATGTATATTTAATTAATAAAAGATTATAATTTGAAAAAGGTATAAAATGTGTACACACTTCTCTTCGTTCACGACGTAACCGTATGAATGGTTACGTGTGTGTGTGTGTATTTTGTATAAATAATAAAAAAACATCATAATTATAATTTAACATAACAAACACACACACACAAAAACTTGTGACACCACTGAAGTAAAAAAGAGTAAGAAGGGTTTTTTATTTCTTTATCCATCAAAAGAAATCATAAGGATTTGTAGGTGAAAAGAAAGAGAAAATCAAGTTGAAGACTTGAATTCACAAAAATCAAATAAGCATGGATCAACGGTAGTGTCTTTTTTCTTCTTTGAGAAAACTATTTAGGTTTGAATTATATTAAACCTAGATGATTTTAGGAATATATTTAAGAAATAGAATTTCTAGTCAAATTTCTTTGTACATTTTCGTATATAACTTATATTTTGATCAGAAGGTGTTTTTTCATTCTACGGTCATTTCTATTAATCGTGTCTTTTATTCACAACCTTTCAAATTCTATATATTATTTTAAATATCATCCATTTATTTCTTTACCAATCCTTTAGCTTTCCATTTGTTTATCTTTTGAAATCTCAGTTATTGTTTAAGATAATCCTATATATAATGGGAGAAGGGGGGCTCTCTCCAGCTGCCACATCAGCCCCCCTTTGATTGGCCAATTTAAAACAAAAATTTCTAGATCATTATTTAAATTAAAATAAATATACTATTTAATGTTATATCATTTAACTTAAATGTAATTAGTTAAAATTATTGAAACATAAATTCTAAATTTGAAATTAATTCACAATATCATAAATACATAAAATTATATATTCTAAATTTTAAATACATCTTTCTTTTTTATGCAATAAATAAACAAAAATAAATAAATCACAATACAAATGAAATATCAAATTATAAAATTAAAAGTAAAGATAACATTATTAAAAAATTTACAATAATTGAAAACTAGAAGCAAAGAACCATAGAACAAAAAATATAAATAATAGAAATAATAATTATCAAGAATAGAAAGAAAATATTATAAAAATAAGATACAATGACCATAAAAATAAAACAAATATACAACATATAAGAACATAAGAAATAAAAAAATAAAAAAAATATTTATAAAAATTAAAGAAATCTAAAATAATAACTAAAAATATTAAAATATAGAAATAATAATTATTAAGAATAGAAAAAATGTTACAAAATGAGATAAAATGATGATAAAAATATATAAAATACAAGAACATAAGAAATAAAATAAAAATTAACAAAATTTAAAATGATAACTAAAATTATTAAAATATTATTAAAAACTAAATATTTAAGAGTTTAATGAATGAAAATGTATAAAACAAGTATATATTTTAAATAGTTTATAAAAATAAAATAAAGGATATAAAAAAGTTGAAGGAAAGAAAAGTTTATAAAAAGTTCATTAAAAATCGATGGTTAAAAGCATTTATTTATAAAAAAAATTGGAATTAATAATCATATGTTAGCTCATAATCTCTCTTACAAATCATTATAATAATAATAAAAATATAAATTTGTAAATTAAAAACAAAAAAATATTGATACTCAAAATAAATATTAAAATGTATTAAATATCTATTAATTTAAGTAAAATCCGCGCATTTGCGCGGGTTCTCTCCTAGTAATAATAATATAAAAATATTAATGAATGGTCATGTCTTTTCGGATTTATTTTCTTTGTAACTTTTCATATATAACTTCTATTTCATCAAAAGATGTGTCTTTTCATTCTACGGTCATATTTTTTAATTGTGTCTTTAAATCACAAACTTTCAAATCCTATATAGTTTCAAACAACCTTCATCTAACATATTTTTCTTCTTTTCCTCTTTTCGTTCACTCTTTTGTTATTTTTGACAATCATATCCTAACTTAAAATCATATATCACATCCACATAGACACAAAAACATTTAATCACAAAAAAGTTTAAAAAATACCAATGAATGGTCGTGTTTTTCAGATTTATTTCTTCGTACTTTTTCGTATATAACTTATATTCCTTTAAAAGATGCGTCTTTTCATTCCACGGTCATTGTCTTTTAATTGTGTCTTTAATCAAAACCTTTCAAATATTATATAGTTTCAAACATCCTTCATCTAACCTATTTTTCTTCTTTTCCTCTTTTCGTTCACTCTTTTGTTATTTTCGACAATCATATCCTAAATTAAAATCAAATATCACACCCACATAGACACAAAAAATTAACCACAAATAACAGTTTAAAAATACCAAAGAACTGTTGTGTCTTTCTAGATTAATTTATTTGCACTTTTTTGATATAAATTATATTTTCATCAAAAGGTGTCTTTTCATTATAGAGTCACTTTTTAATTGTGTCTTTTATTCACAACCTTTCAATTCCTGTATATATAGTTTTAAACATCATTTATCTATTTTTTAAACACAAGTCTTTTGATTTTCCATTTGTTCCTTCTTTGAAATCCCAATTATTGTTTATTGTTTAATAACAATCTAAAAATACTAATAAACAATCGTGTCTTTTTGGATTTATTTCTACGTACATTCGTATATAACTTATATTTCGTCAAATGATGTTTCTTTTCATTCTACGATCACGTCTTTTAATCACTACTTTCTAATCTTATATATAGTTTCAAATATCCTTCATATATATTTATTTAACACAAGTTGTTGGGTCTTCCTTTTGTCCTGGTTCTTCGAGTGGTATTGATCGTTATGATGGCATAGATGACGAGTGAGAGTATTGGCATTCTCTTGACATCGGTTCTGTATTTCTTTTACTTTTATTTTGCATTTTTCTTTTGATTTTCTTAGGATTCTTATGTTTGGATGATGTTTTTACATTGAGACTATCTGTTGCTTTAATTTTATCTATTTGCATTGATTCTCAGCTTGCAGGTTTAAAATTTGATGATTTCTCACGGACTAACCTGCTAACTTGCTGACTGTTCTCGGATATTGCAATGCAACGATCAACACGGTCCTGTGTGTCGATCATCACAACACGAAAATCGCATTGCAGCGATCGTTGCGGTCATGAGCAATGATCGACACATGACGCAAATCGCCTTGCAATGGTCGTTACATTTATGTATCGTTCGATGCATGAGCGACAGAGGTAAAAATCAGACAGAACTTAACACATCCATAACATTTTTCTTTCTTTTTACCGATCGTTAGCTTGACACTACTGGGGACAGTGTGTTTCAAGTGTGGGGGAGGTGGTACTGACTACTATCTTTCTGTTTTCTTAGAGTCAGTCCGTTTTTCAAAAAAAAAATTGTTTTATTGAGTCAAAACAAGTTTAAGTAAGAAACAGTGAATTTTTTAGAAGTTAACAACATCTTGCAGGAACTTAAGTAACCATTGGGATGAAGTTGCAGGAACTATCTATGACTATTAGAAAACCCAACACGGATCAACCTACTGAGGACACCCATATCAATTCAGGTATTCAGAGGATCCTTAACTGGCTTCACCCTTAATTTGACTTAAATTTCTCACCTAAGAGCTTTGTATACCTTGAGTCGGACTCCTTTGTTAGTTCTGACACAGCTTGTAAACCTGTGCGAGTATGGTTCCCTTCTCCCCTTCCATAAAAAAAAGAGTAATAAACTGAGGATGAGCTAGTAGCTCCGAAGTGGTCACGGGAGTAGTAGCAAACACTATTACCTCTTGTGCGATCCATGGAATGTGTCCAAAGTACACCCCTTAACGGGAAGAGCACTGATAAAAAAAATGATACCCAATGGGGAAAAATCAGAATGCTAAGGAAGGGAAAAGAGAAGAAAATGAACCAAAAAAAGATAGTATGGTGGTCTAGAGCTGACAAAGTAAGAATCCATGTGCCCTTTGATCGATAATCCTTAGGTGAGACCGCACTTAATATTCTTATAGAAGTCAGTAGGGAATTTAAATTGCTTGGATTGATTGTGGAGTTTACTTAGGACAGTTGCTAAGTGTGGGGGAAGTACATGTTGGTCTTGATGTCTTGCAGGTGATTCTTTCAGTGGTTTACTAAGGGGAATCTGAGTGTTGTTGCTTCTAGGACGAAAAGAGTTTCTGAAAGTTTTCAAACCTCTTCACCATGTTTTAGTTCTCTGTTTTGCTTGAGGGCAAGCAAATGCTAAGTGTGGGGGAGTTGGTATATCATGGTTTTTACCGGTTTTAGACCATGATATAAGTATGTTTTAGAGTCTTTTGGTGTTTCTTTAGAGTCTTTTACAGGTGTTATTAGGTACTAGCACGTTTGGAGCGGAATTGGCGTTATTGGAGTTTTTTGGAGCATTTTGGTGCTTTGACCCGAGAGATAGAGCTCACTGTCCGAAACATAGTAATGCATCGATCGACACACTATGTGCATCGATCGACACACGAGCGAGATGGGCCAAACTCGGCGGTTTATGAAGAATGAAGAAATTGCAATTGTGCCCAGAAGTTCCTGATAATTACAAAGAAACCCCAAGACGTGATTAGCTTATATAATTAGGTTTTTTACATCAGTTTTTAGATACGCTTTCATACTTAGAGCATAGAGTTTTTAGAGCTTGGGGCTGATCTGATTCATGTATTGCTTTCTGCTTATTTTGGAGAAGATTTCGAACCCTTTTACTTTATTATTCTCTTTTATGCAATCTATTAATTCATTGATTATGTTTTCATATTCTATGTCTGAGTAGATTCATAGTTAGGTTTAGGGATTCTCATTAAGGATTTTATGACTTGCTAGATATACTTAATTCAGTTAAGGATTCATATCAATAGATGTTCTTCAAGCTAAATTGTGTTTAATGCTAGTTCTAACTTGATCACTTAGAATCTAGATCTTAGGTTGCTAGATTGACACGAAAGTGTGGTTTAGAATCTGAACTATTTAGGTTGAGCAATTGAATTACTCACAAAGAAATTTGGTTTAATTGAATTGTGAACATATCGAACTTAATCTTAAAGCTGGTTTAATCTGTTAGGAATTACAAAGACATTTGGATTTCTGCAATTAGGATTAGAGAATTCTCACAACGAAAGTTGGTTAATTCTATATTTGTGTTTTGAGTTTTAGAACTATACTTAATTTGATCATGACTGAATGATTTATCTGCTTGTCTGATTTCCTGAGAACTCCCTAGACTTAGCGCTTTTAGTTAATTGCTTTTAAACCAATCCTGCTACTGTTTTTACTTTCCTGTTTGTTTTTAGTTTCTAATCACATTTGTTTTCTCCTAGTTTAATCTTTTCTGTTCTAAATCTATCGTTGCCCTGAGTCCTTGTGGATTCGATACCCTAAGTACTACATTGATATTGATGTGCACTTGCAGTTAGTATAGGGATTAAAACTTACGACCTATCACATGTTCACGATTCGTATATGTTAGTGACGAGAGAATCAAGTCTACACTTTGGGGTGATTGTGCTAAATGGGTATCCAAGTATGTTGAACAAAAGACCGGTGGACTTGCTATTTGCTTATTCAAGTTCGTTTCTATTCGTATTTGGCAAAGTGAGTTTGTAACTCACCTATTGTTTGATGTCGTTAGTTTAGATTATGATTTTCTTATTCCTTTGATTTTTTGATGATCTACAGAAAAGGTTACAATTTCCAATACTTTCAGCTCTACTGAGATTGTGTTTGATGCAAATACTAATGAGAGCGAGAAATTGAAAGCGCTGTAAGTAACAACAAATCTTAGACTACTTATTACCAAAATAAAATTTATGTATCGTATCGCCTGTTTTGATTAATATTCTAATCTTGTTCAATATTTAAATCGTGACTTACCGATTTTTCATAGGCCACTGGTTGACTTATCTAATAGTGCTGACAATGGAAGGGGTCAGCTTACGGATGGTGGTCCTACATTATATCAAGAATTCTTCGAGTTGAATGCCAGAAAAACTATATTTGGAATAGTTAATTCTATCGGGGTAAGCAGAGTCTTAGATACTTTATGAAGGTAAACCGATCCTTGGTTTTGTTTGTACGGATTTTGAATTTGTTTTTCTCTTGAAGATCGGTAGATGTGTGACTGTCGCGAACATTAAATCCGTGGAGCAGAACAAGTTATGGTTTTATGATTCATGCAACGTTTGCAACAAGAAGGTGATGCCATATCCGAAAACGGAAGATCCGAATGCAAAGACTTTTTGCAAAAAGAGATGACGGTGACGTTTGATACTCAATAAGAGCTTGAGTTTTTTTTAACATCGGACTTACGAACCGTTTGCTTTTTGTTTTCTTATCTCATGTCGTTCGATTTTGCCTGTTTTGATGCTTTATATATATACTACCTATACTAATTAGCAAACTAGATTAACGAATCAGCATCCCAAATCCAACGTGTTTATTTGACTGCGTGATAACATACAGCACACAAATATCATTGTTCTAACAAAATACTTGTGCGGACATCCCACCTAGTTAATATTTATATTTTAGTGTTTATCTATTAGGCGTTATAATTTTGGTGATTATTATAAATAAGCCGTTTAGACTTCCATCTGTATTCAATTTTTTATTTGATTAATAAAAAAAAAATTTCTAAAGAGCTTTGTTAAACAATAAAAAAATATTCTCAAACTCTAAGAATTTTTGTTAAAGTCTTGAGAGGATGACTCTCAAACCCTAACTTCTCCTACATCAATTTGGTATCAGAGACAAGGATTGTGTCAATTGATTCCACATCAACCATGTCATCAAAACTGATAATATCTATGAAGTCAACGAAATCTGTTTATGTATAATATTCGTTACTTCTATACTTCGGATTGTGCAGGATGTGACATGTGGCTAAGAATAGGATCAATTCTAAAAACCAAAATCAAAACTATTTTGCGTATCAAAATCAAAACTATTTTCACTCATAATATATGTTTGTTTATTATGAGTGAAAAAACAAGTTGAAAAGGATGATGGTGATGGAGCAATTGAAAATTTATTTATGATTTCATTAAGAACACCAAGATTCTTTAAACACAAACATATTTCTTTTCTTTTTCATCTCAGTCTGAAACACTTCTGATTCAGATGTATGGTAGACACAGTGCCGTGCTTAGGCCATACACAACCATCAAACCCATTAGGGGTTTCATAAAAAAAAAAATTTAATATTTTTTTTTTTTTTACATACGAAAAAAAAAAATGGTCAATCACGTAGTGCCACAGTAAAGAAACGGTATCATAGTTAAGGATTCATGCGCTGGATTTGTTAACTATTTATGTGGGTCCCACATAGGATCCACATTTTTTAATATATTTTTGCCTAAAAAACCTCACCGAGAACGAAGTTGTACATGCTTTTATAGGCTTAAGGCAGAATATATAATTAAAAAATAAATGTATGACTTATCAGATTTAATATTGCAATAAATACGTTCGTATCAAAGTATGTACCCCCCCCCCCCCCCGCCCAAAAAAAATGTATGTAGACCTTAGCCGTTAAAATTATTGTACCAATGTTTTTCTGAAATTATATTATATATATAAAAAGTATATTAAATACTATATATAATTTTATATACATGATTGTGTTTGGCGTTTGTTAGGCCTGGGCAAAATACCCGGACCCGAAATACCGAACCGAATCCGAACCGAAAAAGTAGAACCGAACCCGAACCCGAACCGACAAAATATCCGAACGGATCCTAAACTCCTATATCTGAAGAACCGAACCCGAACCCAAACCGAACCGAGAACTGAATAAATACCCGAAATATCCGAATTACAATTATATACATAAAATATTAATTATATTTAGATTTAATATAACAAAATTATCCAAATTTACAATTATAAAGTTAAATATATTGGTTATTTTTAAACTAAAATAACTAAATTACCAAAAATAAACAAAAAATATATGAAAGATTATGTTATATTTGTCAAATTTGACAAATTTTTATTTAAATATAATTAATTTTTATTTTGTTTTATGTTTTTCGGGTACCCGAATCCGAACCGAACCCGAATGGAACCGAACTGAATCCGAACCGAAATTCTAAAATACACGAATGGGTATTATATGTCTAGACCCGAAAACCCAAAAGACCCGAACCAAACCCGAACGGGTACCCGAACACCCAGGCCTAGCGTTTGTAATCAAATCCGAGATCCGATCCAATCTAAAACAGAGGGTTTATTTCGGATTCGATTCCTCTAGAATATCCAAACTAGACTTGTTGCCGTCGACTAGTTCGCCCTAATTTTCTCTCTGGTTCAGTTTACGAGGTCAGCCGCCGACTCGAGTTAGCCTCTGCCGTTGCCTCTCCGGTGCCGAGCTTCTCTCGCCGGTGCCGGGGAGGGGTCCCTCTTGTTGTTTTCCTTTGCGGTGATCGGATCTATCTACTTCTCTCTCCCCTGTTTCGAGTGGCGGTTTCGGAGCTCCTATCTTCCGGTGACAAGCTAGACAGTGGTCCTCCTCCTCGGTGATGCTGATGGCGTTGAGTGCGTCCATCGCCGGTGGTCTTTGGGTGGTGTTGTGTGCGTCTGTGACCTTCGGTTTGTGGTCTGTCTTAGCCCAGGCTCTTCTCTGCTCCGCCTTCACTCCATCTCTCCCCTGCCTCTGCTCAGTCATTTCTCAGGCTATGCTCTGCATATGTTGTGTCTTGTTGATGGCGGTCGGAGTATTTGGGAGGGTCTTTGTCACCGTCGGTCTTTAACCGGTTTTGTTGCAGCTTCGTCTTTTGGTCCGTGATTTGTTTGGTGAGGAGTTGTGATGTTTCGATTTGTTTAGATTTAAGTTGAGTTTGTCGGGTTGTTCTAGATCTGGTTTCAGATCTGCTGGTTTTGGCTAGTTAGATTCTAAACCATTATCTAAGTATTCTCCTGTTGTGGTATATAGCTTGGTTGTGGGCTAGCAGATTTGGTTAGCTTTTGCTTTGAGGTTCCTTGGTCAGTTCTCGTTCTTTGGTCTCAGCTTTAGAAGGTTTGGCTCGTTTTAGAGTTCTTAGCTCGGCGGGTTCCGGCTTCGTGGTTGCTGCGTTTGTTTCGTCTTGGTCTGCTTCGGGTGGCTTGGGTTCTCGGTCCCATTCTATATAATTTGGGATCTTGGTTGTTGGTTCTATTTGCATCGTGTCGTCGGTCGTCGTTGGGTTAAAGGTGTGTTCCTTCGTCTTCCTCGGTTTGGTCTGCATCCGGTAGCTCGTGGCTCTAGTTTGAAGCCTTTTCAGAATATCGGTGGATCAACCTCAATAATTCCGACATTGGATGCTTCTCCGGTTTGTTCTCGTCTCATGAGATCCATGTTCCTTGAGTGCCTTGTCTGACTGATCGTGATTTTGTTCCTTGGATGCCTCGGCTTCTGCTATATTCTTGTTTTAGCCCTTGTTTGTGTTTATTTTCGCCTCTCTTGTTTGGGCTTCTGTCTCCGGTATCGTTGTTTGATAGCCGGCTCTTGTATTCCAAAATCGCATCCCAAAAACGCATCTCAAAATGTATTCGACTCTGGTTATTAATGAAATATTTAGACGGAAAAAAAAAAGACTTGTTGCCGTCTTTTGGATATCAGGCTGGGTTCAGATAAAGCATGATATCGAACTTGATCCGAACATATATAAATTGTTGTTAGGTTTGGTTATGAGTTTATAGATGTTACGTAGATGAGTCCAGATTATTATAAATAATGGTCGGATGTCCTAACTTCCAAGTCTAAATTATTATAACCTCCAATGTATCAATACTATCAAAATAAAATATTTGAAAGACTAACATTTACTTCATATTTATTATGAAATATACCATTGGAATTAATTGATATTTTAATAATCATTAAGGGTATGTTTGGATTTTAATATACATGGGCCATGTGAATATTCTCTAATCAATAATTTTATTTTCAAATATATTTATAATATCTTCTAATATCTTTTTATTTTATATATAAATATATTTTTATATCAAAATTTTTATAAAATATTTTTATTTTTTCGTTTAAAAAATTATTAATTTCATATTTATTATTAAAATTTATTATAAAATAATTTTAATTATATTTTAATCTACATATTTCTTAATTCATGATTTTATTAAAAATATATTTATAATATCTTTTAATATCTTCTTTTTGATTGAAATATAAGAATATATTTTATATTATAACAAAATCCTACAAAAATATTTTTCTTATTATAAAATGGATTGAAAAAATATTAACTAATTTTATTTATTTATACTATTAAAAACAAAATTTATGTACTGGAATACATATTTAAAAACATGTATTAACCAATTTCTTGTTAAATAGCCAATCCTAATTATTAAAGTTTTTTTTTAAATCATGAGTTTATAATATGAAAATATATTTTTAATTTGATAAAAAGATAAACAATATATTATTCAATTATATAATAACTCAAATTATGCTTGATGTTTTTACAATTATAGTTTTTAACGTGTTGTTCCATAAAATTTTCAAATTATTTATACAAATACAAGAAGTGTTTAAAATAGATTAATCAGTTTTAATTATTAATTTAAAAAAAAAAAAAAATTTACTCATTGAAAAACATGTTACAAAGATGAATTAACAATTTTTAGTTATATAAACATAAAAATAAACTTAAAACCAATGAAAAAATATAAATAGATTGTGATGGTGTTGTTTTCGTAAATATTTAATTATTAAAATATTAAATCACATAAAAATTTCACATATAAATAAATGTTGTTATTCAAAAATATTATATATATGTGCAGTTGAGATTAAACTTATATTACATTAAAACGGTTGTTTTTGAAAAAATATTATAAAATTATCGCTAAGACCATGATGTTACGTTAGAATGCAGATTAGGATTTACCATGATTAATAATGTGAAATCATGATTTTTAGTTTTGTTATCTTTATGATATAACTCCTCTCAAATAATACACATTTTATTTTTTCTGTATAACCAAAATTATTAATTCATGTTTTATAATACGGGTCAAACAATTATAAACAAAAATTAGAGTGCAACTAAAAAATCTAAATTATCATAAATTTTAAATTTAAAGTTTGTAAAATAAAAATATACATGTACTTCGAGCGGATCAAAATCTAATTTTTCCTACAACTACTATAACTATAAGCACACAACTCAAACTTCTGTGTAAACAGCAAGAAAGGCAGTAACTATATTTTCTTTTTTTTTAATATCAACCAACTTTTATATATTAAAAGGATATCCAAGATTTTAGCAGAAAATAAGATTCAAAAATCACTTTGCGGGAAGAAAGCTAAGAAGACATGTCCCATGCCGAAAATAAATAATAATAACATTAAGCTTCATCATTCAAAGTTTCATCACTCTAAGCTCTTTTTCTTTCTACATTCCTGAGAGATCCCATTATTATTTTGACTGATTATGATACTAACCTTTTCTCATAGTTTTAGTTCATAACAAATTTCCAACAAATATGATTCTTTCTGCTGACCAAAAATTCAGAAACTTTCTGCTTTTAGGACAAGACATCATAATTGTTTCTTGGTCAAGCATGTCTTATGTGAATGAATAAATTTTTCCCTTTTTCATATTTTCCTTTATTAGTTACAATTTTGTCTAATTTAGCATTTTAGTGTCCCTTATACAGAGAAAACCTTCCCCAGTCAGTTTTTTTTGTAATCTTTCTGAACCATAGATTTTTTTCTCAGCCTCGACAAAACTCGTGTTCTTCTACAAATTTATCAGGTACAATGAGATTCTTTCTTTATTCCGTTAACCTTGTTCTGTTGTACACTTCTGCCAAGAAGATCAGATCTCCCAAACCAATTAACTTGTGATAATTCTAGGATATGATTGCCTTGGAGCTATAGTTTTGCCGTAGTTAATTGGTATCGTGAAGTTAATTTTAGAGAGCATATGTATTGAGTTGTGTAAACAAAAGATTATAATGAATTTTTCTATTTCAGAGAGATGGTAGGAAGAAGCTACAGCTTAAACATGCGTGGAGTTGAGTCCACGGATCTTAGAATAGCTCTTTATGAAACAAAGGAAGATGTTCAGAGACTTCAAGAAGAATTAGACGCCGAGAGAGAAGCGACTGCCACTTCAGCGAGCGAAGCCATGTCAATGATTCTAAGGCTTCAAGGAGAAAAAGCGGCCTTGGCTATGGAAGCTAGCCAGTACAAGAGAATGGTTGAGGAGAGAATGTGGCACGCTGAGTTGTCGCTGGAGCTTTTGGAGGATCTGAATTACCAGAAAGAAGTTGAAATCAAGAATCTTGAGAGCAGATTATATGCCTGCAAATGCAAGCTTTTGAGCTTGGGATGCAGCGGAATTGATGATGATCATTATTCTAATGATATGAGATGTTGCGATAGATCACAAACGCCATCTCCAGAACCGATTGATACAGATCTTTTGGTTCCCGTGGAGAAGGAAGTTATTGAGCAGAGCTTGGATTCATCAAGAAGACTTGAAGATAAGAATTTAGATTTGTATTGGGAGCAGATCAAGAAGCTGGATGAGCAATTACAAGAGCTTACAGATTTTAGAGATTCTATAAGAACGGAGACATTCTCTGGTTCAGAAATCAAGAATAGAGAAGAAGGTGAAGCTTTTGCTGCGAGCTCGTCCAACATTCAAGATATAGTTCCAAAGGAGGAAGCAAAGGGTTTTTGTAAACCGGATTTTATGGTGAAAAAGCTGTCTAAGAAATCATCTAAACAGAAGAAAAACAGAAGCGTAAAGAGAGATAATGCACAAGGAAGTTGTTCTGCAAATGATGCAGAGTATAAAGCCGAGTTGCAGCGGTTGAAAGAAAGAGTAGAGCGGCTTGAGCGGGAGAGATGCAACACAGAGCCTCAAACTAGTGAAGTCAAGCAAGAAGAAGATGAAATGATTAGTTCGAGAACAACTCAGAAGTTTCTTCCTTGTTATGACTCAGCTATTGTCTCTGTTCAAGAGGTAACATCAACTTCTGTCAACAAATTCAAATAGTACTTAATTTCTAACAAAATTTGGCATGTCTATTGAAACAGGCAATGCTTTACTTCTGGCTATGAGACACACGTCACACACCTTTCCTCTGGACTAGGCGGCATTAGAGGAAGTAAGAATACACTAACTAAGATTTCTATAAACAGGAAGATCATCTTGATTTCAAGAAGTATAAAAACCTTGAGAACCTTATAATTAAAGTGAGATTGAGATTTTATTTGTGTTTGCTTGAAGTAAGATCCACCTTTTCTGTATAGTTGGGAAGCAAATATCCACCTTTTCTGTTTCTAGATATTTAATGGTTTTGATCAGACTTGATCATACATTTTCAATAGTTTGGTGGAAAAAAAAAATAAGAGAAGAATGAAAGTGAAAGTTACCAATCTGAAGAGTTCTTGTCATCTCTGCACCCAAGAAGTCTAAAATCTTAGAATCACCAATTGGTCATTTCTTCTTCCTTTGCATTATTCAATCATAGGTGCTTTAGAGCTTGTCTGACAGACTTTGGTTCTTATTAGGAGATTGACTTAACTCTCAAATGGATATAGTGATAAGACTGATGCACTCTATCATTGAAAGAAGAAAGGAAAATCAGATGCAAAGTAGTTAAAGACTCCTATTGGTCTAGAGTCTTTGCAGTTAAGGAAAACAACTCTAGTATAAATCATAAAGTCGTCATTATTGTTTTGTCAGCTTTTGATTTGGAGTGAGTCGAGAGGCTTGAGGCGATCTTGTATCCTGAGGAGAGATATCTGGTTAGGTCGATTGATATTGAGTGTTCTAATTCAAAGATGTATCGATTTCATATTTTTTCAATAAAAGTGATATCGGTTTCGGATTGAGTTTGAGATAGAGAAGAGATTTGGAGCCTAAACTTTGTCATATAGATCCAAAGATATGTATTTACTATTTATCATTACCCATCCCAATCCTATTCTATAAATGACCTAACCTTGTGTAAATATAGACCAGTTAGTCTCATAATAAACACAACATTCTTTCATATCTCTAAATCTCTTGTCATGGTATCAGAGCAGGAGATCTAAGAGAGAAAAAACCTAAATTTTTTATTCAAAAATCTCAGATCCCGTTGGCTTCAATTTTCTTTTTCTTCACAAATCCAACCTCTGTTTTTACTCTCGCAAAACAGAGCTCTCTCTTCGAAACACGATCAAACCGCTATTGATTTCAAACCTAATACTTCATGGCTGCGAACAACTCAACTTCAACCTATAAAACTATCTATCCTTACGATTTGACTTCTGGAGATAATCCTGGAGCCATAATCTCTCAACCTCTCCTCAACGGATCAAGCTACGACAAATAGGCCTTAAACTTGCATAAGGCATTGAGTTCACACAAGAAAAATTCGGGTTTATAGATGGAACAATTCCTAAACCGGGTACTGACGACAAAAATTACGAACATTAGATAGCTAATAATCATCTTCTCGTCGGATGGATCAAACTCACAATTGATTCAAAACTCCTATCTTCTATATCCACTCGTGAGATTGCAAAAGAGTTTTGGGACATCATTAAAAAGCGGAGTTTGATTTCAACAACTTCGTAATGCTTTGGCCAACTGAAAACAAGACAGATCTTCTGTCGACGACAACTTCAGGAGATTGACTAGATTGTGGGATGAAATTTCTGAGTGCACAACGTCCAAACGATGTGGCTGCGGGAAGTGTGAATGCGACTTAAACGCAGCACCGACGAAGAACTTGACAACCTCAAAGTCCACGATTTTCTAGCTGGATTAGATGCTAACATACATGGAGCGATTCGATCTCAGTTGTGTGCTCTAACTCTGTTACACGATCTTGACACAGTCTATCAAATTGTCCTTCAAAATGAAACAATTCACACAGCCACCAAAAACAGTGCAAATTCTACGTGTTTTGCCTCTCAAATATCATCATCAATAAAGCTTCCTCTACGGTCTTATGTCTCAGCCGAATCATCAAGAAAAAACCGTGATCCCTCTCGATATTTCACGGTATGTAAACGTAGTGGACATGAAGCCTTTTCATGCTTCAGTAGTTGGGTATTCTTATTGGTGGGAAGATCGAAGTCAAAATAAGACCAATTATCGCAATCTTGGACGCGGTCTAGGTCGATGTACACAACCTCGCGCAAATGATTCTCAGATTACAACTGCCAATACATTACTCTACACACACTTCCACACCTTTAATTGAGGCCAATAGACAAGGAATTAGTGGTTTCACCAACGAAAAAATGGCGAACTATTCAACATTTGTTATCAACCAATCCTCCAATTTGATTAAGTGGTAAGCTCGATGATGATCTATGGATCTTAGACACAGGCGCCGTTCATCATATGATAAAACATATAAATCTTCTTCATGATATTCAAACAGTCACACCCATTTTAGTTCGGCCTATGGACGGAAACGATGTTCTTGCCTCACAACAGGCACAGTTCATCTCACTTCTCGATTACGCCTATTAAACGTTTATCTTGTGCCGATATTTCACAAAAATCTAATATCTTATGGCCAACTAGTCACATACAACTATCTAGTTAAACAAATAACTAATCAGTTGTTGATATTACAGCACCGCATAACGAGGATGTTGGTTAGAGCAACTACCTCAACAAATGATGACATGCCTGATATTTTGTCTTCTCCACCAAATAGAATCTCTGAAACAGAAGATACTACATCCATATTACCTTCTCTACCTTCTACATGGCCTACTCTTCCGCATACTCAAGCCGGATCAAGTACTACTTCACATTATGTCGATAATAAAAACTCTTCAGATTCATCTACTTCCAATGATCAACACACTGTTGGGATTATGTCCTGAAATCACATTGTACTTACTCTAAAGATAGTTGTATTGTCGAGATCGGACAATTCATGTGATACTGGGTAGTCATAATGTTTTGCTAGAAACCGCTTATGACAAATGAGTTGTAACTCATTTCTAGTATCTTGTGAACCTAAAGGGTCACACACCTAAGCAAGTTGGATACGCTTCTGTAGGGAATGGATCATTGGCATATGGTCCGATCAATGTGTATTGGATACACATTGAATTCGTGTTTTAAGAGGTGTGTCGATCGATGCCATTGGTGCGTCGATCGATACAAGAGGTGTGTCGATCGTTGCCATTGGGTGCAACGATCGACACAAGGTCGATACCGTAACTGATGTTACGGTTTGTAAACCGTGGACCTATTTATAGGGGCCAGGTTACACGACCCAGAGAGAGAGCCGTCGCAGAAATTTTTCTTGATAGAAAAAAAACAGACCCTCTTCCTCGAGAAACGCGCAGAGAATCCCAGGAGATCCGATCACCGGTACTAGCATCCCGGCGGATTCCAGCTTGTGTGCGTGTGGACTACGATAGAGGCGCAGCGATTGAGGCGCTCTAGATCTCGTTTACCTGCTCCAATTTCCGCTGCCAATCTCCAGGTAATCACGAGGTCAGTTCTTGGATTCAATCACCTAGACCCAGGATCCTAGGGATTCCAACAGTGGTATCAGAGTCATAGGGTTTAATCGATTGAATCAGTAGCCTAGAATTCGATTAAAATGGTATTTTATTGAATTGATGCTAGCTAGGATTCGTTTTGATAATAAGAATCTCGGATTTGTTAATATCGAAAACGAAGAACTGTGTTTTCGCACAGTGTCGATCGACACAAGTTTGTGTCGATCGACACACCGAGAAAACGATGAAAATATTTTAGGGTTTTCGCACAGCATCGATCGATGCACTGGGTGTGTCGATCGATGCAGCGCGAAAATACAAAAGGATATTGTGTTTTCGCATAGCGTCGATCGACACAAGTTTGTGTCGATCGATGCATCGCGAATTCGCCTATTAAAGGATTGGGTTTCGATTTAGAAATCGCACTGTGTCGATCGACACACTGGGTGCATCGATCGACACAGGCTGTGCGAAAGGATAGATCGATTCAATTGGATTGAACCAGTTATCTCGCATGGTTATGTCGGTTTAATTCGATTAAAATTCCCTGATACCCTACTGTATCGATCGACACAGGTTTAGTGTCGGTCGACACAGGCCATGCGATTGGTTAATCGGTTCAATTGGATTGAACTGGTTATCATGCTTGGTTAAGGTAGATCAGATCGGTTTAAATTGGATGAATTGATTCAATTGGATTGAATTGGTTATCTCAATTGGAATAAACCGATTTGATTGGTTAAGATCAGTTTAATTGGATAAGTCGGTTCAATTAGATTGGACCGGTTATCGCAATTGGTCTAAGACTGGTTATAGGGTTGGTAAAGGTTGCATATCAAATGTCGACCAAGTGTGTCAGTCGATGCGCATGGTGACGATGCGAACCGTAATCGTTTGGTTTTGAACCAGATGATTGAAAAACCGAACCAAATGACCTAACCCACTTAAATTAGAACAAGCAAATTTAATTGAAATTGAAAGTAAAACATGTTCTAAATCTATCTGGTACACATTGGATGTGTATTAGATCAAAAGTTTAGTTTTCAATATGGTCAACTGTCAAGACTCATTTGGTTGTAGTGATAGTCTTGCCAAGAGCTTGGTGTCCACAATTACGTGAGTAAGGCAGGAAGTAGTGTTGATGGTCTTGCAGTGCTTGACATCAACAATTACATGACCTAAGAGATTGAATTACTAACTTTTGAGTTCCGTTTCCTCAACTAAATATCAAGTGATCTTGATGTCTTGCCCGATCTTATCTACTGTCAAGACTCGTGTCGTTGTTGGATATTCTTGGAGTCCTTGGTATCCAACGAGATATGAATAAGACAGGTGGTCATTGATAGATTTGCAGTGCGACTGTCAGTGACCACAAGACAGAAAGAAGATTGTTTTTTACTTGACTGGGCTATCAGAAGTTCTGAGCCCAGAGACATCAGAGTGGATTAGACATAGTTTGTCTCATCTACGACCAGGAGTTGTACTGAGTACAATTAGCAATGATTTGCTTACCTAGATTACTGAAATTTGGATGACGGCGAGTCGCCCACTCTAATTTTGGTAATCTGAGGATCTTGGCTAATTATATTCATAGAGGAAACATTGTTTGAATATAATGCGAGTTTTCTTATTAGATAAGATTTCTCATTTCCTGAACTTCATAACTAAAATTTTCTTTACTTAAAATTTTCAGCCTATGCCTAAAACTACTTTCTCGTTACGACCCGTCCTTGAGAAGGACAAGTTAAATGGGTCAAATTTCCTGGATTGGTATCGCAATTTGAGATTAATCCTCAAGCAGGAGAGTAAGGACTATGTCCTTGAGAAAGCTCTTCCAGAAAGGCTTGGGACCAATCACTCGAATGCAGTATATGATGCTTGGAATAAGCATTATATTGATGTGGTAGATGTGCGTGGTCTGATGTTGGCTACCATGAACTTGGACTTGAAGAGTCAATACAAGAACATGGAGTCGCCAATAGAGATGATCACCAGCCTGAAACTGAAGTTTCAGGATCAGGCACGAGTTGAGAGATTCCAGATGGTGAAGTCTCTCACTGGGTGCAAGCTACCAGAGGATGCTCCAGTAAGTCCTCATGTCATTAAAATGATGGGTTACATTGATAACCTGGGGAAACTGGATTGTCCTGTCAGCTTAGAGTTGGCCACTGACATCATTCTGCAGTCACTGCCGTCTAGTTATGATAAGTTTATCAAAAGCTATATCAAGAATAACTTGACGAAGACGTTGACTGAGCTGCATGACATGCTCAAAACAGCAGAGCAAGACATCAAAAGGGGTAAAAGATTTGAGAAATCTTGAGTTGACAAGGGTAGAGGCAGGGCCGTCCAGATTTGGAATCAGGATAAGCCAGTGTCATCTTATAAGCCCAAGTCCGGCCCATCTGGTGTTAAAAAATGCTTCTACTGTGATGAGTCAGGGCATTGGAAGAGAGATTGCATTAAATTCTTGGAAGATTCACAAGAGATGAAGGAGATGTATGGTACTTCTTCTTCAGGTATTGTGTTATTACTTCAAGTTCTACATATGTATTGGATACTGGTTGTGGTACTGATATTTTGGAAATATGCAGGGCCTAAGCAACAGTAGAACGTTGAGGAAAGGACAAGTGGAACTGCGTGTCTGGTATGAAGCAATGGTTGCTACATAAGCCGTAGAGATTCTCCACTTATAGGAGCTTTTCAAGCTTGGTTTTAAATTAAGTAATTGCTACTATGTACCTGCTTTATGCAGAGATGTCTTTCAATTTCTTGTAAGAATTTGAATGTTTTTCATTCTGATAAAAGACAAGTTTTGCTCTTTTGATCTTAATGAAATATTATATGGTAGCACCCCCTTTTGATAAATGGGTTTTATGTCTTAAACCAATATACTCTTGAATATAACATAAATACCAAACGGTTTAAGTCTGATGACTTGAACTCGATTTTTCCTTATCACAGTCGTTTTAACCACATAGAGTGAAGCGGATTCAGAAGTTCCATGGTTATGGGCTTCAGGCTCATTTAATTGTAAATCATTTGAGACATGAATTCTGCTTGCTGGGCCAAATGACTGAGGCTTCTTTAGCAGAGCTAAAGAAAAGGGCCAGAGGCTTATTGGGCCTTACACGTACTGATGTATGTGGCCCGATGAGCATTAATGCCAAAGGAAATCTTCAGTACTTCATTAACTTATTGATGGCGTCAGTAAGTATGGCTATGTTCTTATGATGAGACACGAGTAGGAATCTTTTGAGGAGTTCCAAAATGAAGTATAGAACCGATTTGACAGAAGTGTTGAGATCCTCGATTAAATCGTGGAGGAAAAATACTTAAGTCAAGAATTGGGTGATCATCTGAGTGAGTGTGAAGTCATACCACAACTCTTTTCTCATGGAAAGCCTAATTGGTGTTTCTGAGAGAATGAATCGGATCTTATTGGATATGCTCCAATTAATGATGAGTCACATGAATCTTCCATTATCCTTTTAAAATACGCTCTAAAATGAATAAGTTTACGCAAATTATGTTTCTATCAGAATCAGTTTAAAGACACCACATTGGATGTGGACTGGGTGATTTCCAAGTATGTTTTACTGATTAATTGGGATTGCAAGGTTTGTGTAAGTTGTCAACAAACAAACTTGAATCCAAATCTGATAAGGGCTACTTCGCCGGTTGTCCTAAGGAAAGCGAGGCTTAGTACTTTTGCAACCAATCCGAGAACAAAGTTTTGTTGTTCAGAACCATGTTTTTCCAAGGAAACAGTGGGAGTAAAAGTACAGCTCGAAGAAATTCGAGAAACACAGGAGGCTGTTAAACCTGTTGAGGAAGAGCAGCGGTTGGATCTACATAGTGTTGTAGGATCTGAACCTGTGGAGCCAGAATTTCGTTGATCCTGATGGATCCGTCACTAAACCGAGGGTGATTCCTCATGACCGATTGCCGTGATCTGATGATCATTGAAAAGTGACGAGCATGTGAAATTCAAAGAAGCGATGGTGAGCCCCAACTCCGAAATTTTGCTAGGTATGCATGTTAGCTTCACTGATCTATTTATAGATTGAAGAAAACATCTTGGAGTTGGAATCTATGTTCTGTTAAAACGGTCAAAGGCTTTGACTCGATCAGGAACGAATAGAAACCGTGCGTTTACAAGTAAACAAGTGGGAGCGTAGTTACAATTCTCAAAACTGTATGTTTAGAACATACTTAATCTCATAAACGACGTTCCGACGCTAAAGTCTTATTAAGATTAGGGTCGGAAGTCACATTCAACTAGAGACATGGGAGAAGCCGTGTAAGCTCTTGGAATATAAATACATTGAGATGGATCAGAAGAGCTAATTGGATCGTGTCAGAACACTTATGATTATAAGGTACTGGACAGTTCCAATATGCATGATTCCAAGAGTGGCTTCACACCAAAGGTCTTATGGCAATGATCTTAGCAAGATGAAGTGTCTTGGACACTGGCTGAGCTAGTATCTATGAGTGTGATTCTTTATGCTTCAGCAATAGAATCCATAATAAATGCCATATTTAGCGCTCGTATAGATGCAGTTTACGCATATAGCATGACGAGAAGATACCAATATGTTCCGGTAAGAGTCACTGGACAGTTGTAAGGAATATCCCCAAGTGTTTGAGAAACACTAAGGATAGGTTCTTGTACAACTGAGGAAATGACGAATCTGTTAAGAGTAGTTAGACAGACAAAGATGATTCACGGTTCCCACCTGTTTATGTCTCTTTGTCTGTGTAGCGGGGCTATCTGTTGGAAAAGTCTCCAAGCAGTGGACCGCAGAATAGTGCTTATTAAAGAACAGCAGTGTGGTTTGTTGGAATGGCTCCAAGCAAGAACACCGCAGCATCTCTCACAACCTAAGCATGAGTTTCATGTTGTTGATGTAGGTACTAGATATCTGAAGACGTGGTCTAGATTCTAGTGGGAGTTATGTTAGTTATGATGTTCAGATAGACATGATGTAGTCATGATTATGAAAAACTGACATCAGCATTATTTGATCATTGGATGATTAAATAATGGTCCCGAGTATTTTATGTTCATGTTATAGGACATCAAGTTGAGGACTTGATCATGAAACCCTATAAGTAAAAAGATGACATAAATTATGATTGTCCCTAGTCGAGATTGTCAAAGTGGGACACTGATAATCGTGAGAGACTAGCTTGTGAGGTGACTGTTGACTAAGTTTCATGGAGTCAATGATATGAGTATCACAATCAGTCACATAGATATATGTTGGTGAACGTATGATCGGACATGACCCACTAATGAGAACTCTACAGGATAGTTTCTCATTACGACTATAGAGTATAGTCCTTAGACCTGAGTTCATCATGCTTTCTAGTATATGAATTGGTGCACTTTGACCTTGTCAAACGTCGATCCGTAAATGGCGGCTATAAAGACATTGCTTAGGTGTATCATGAAGTATATGTAGAAACAGGGATGGAACAAGAAGGGATTTGTCCCTCCTATATAACAGGGGATAAATATCTCAGGGCCCATCGAAGATTTGATACTGAGAAAATGCATGGCCGTGCTCAAACGAGGTGATTGTCAGTCGTTTGTTTTATCAGTATAGATCAGAAGTTCGATGAACATTATGTTGGCTATAATAAGGATGACACAGTTTCTTGCCTTATGCCATATCGAGATATAGCGACAAAGGGATTATGGGAATAGATGATTCCAGTACAAGTGGGAGATTGTTGGGATTATGTCCTGAAATCACATTGTACTTACTCTAAAGATAGTTGTATTGTCGAGATCGGACAATTCATGTGATACTGGGTAGTCATAATGTTTTGCTAGAAACCGCTTATGACAAATGAGTTGTAACTCATTTATAGTATCGTGTGAACCTAAAGGATCACACACCTAAGCAAGCTGGATACGCTTCTGTAGGGAATGGATCATTGGCATATGGTCCGATCAATGTGTATTAGATACACATTGAATTCGTGTTTTAAGAGGTGTGTCGATCGATGCCATTGGGTGCAACGATCGACACAAGGTCGATACCGTAACTGATGTTACGGTTTGTAAACCGTGGACCTATTTATAGGGGCCAGGTTACACGACCCAGAGAGAGAGCCGTCGCAGACATTTTTCTTGATAGAAAAAAAAACAGACCCTCTTCCTCGAGAAATGCGCAGAGAATCCCAGGAGATCCGATCACCGGTACTAGCATCCCGGCGGATTCCAGATTGTGTGCGTGTGGACTACGATAGAGGCGCAGGGATTGAGGCGCTCTAGATCTCGTTTACCTGCTCCAATTTCCGCTGCCAATCTCCAGGTAATCACGAGGTCAGTTCTTGGATTCAATCACCTAGACCCATGATCCTAGGGATTCCAACACACACCTGCATGGTTTTATTGTTAACACAATCTTGGTCTCTCATCAATCTCCCTCGACATCATCTTCTCCTCAGCTTTCCTCATGTACGGATTATCCCTTATCTAACTATCTATCAAGTGAACAATTTTATGTTTCCCATTGCAATTATTTGGATGCACTAACACATGCAGTATAACCTAAATATTTCAAAGAACCAATGAAAGATCAAAGATGGCGATCAGCAGTTAAAGCGGAGGTAACTTCGCTTGAAGATCTCCATACTTAGGATCTCACAACACTTCCACCCGGAAAGAAATCCATTGAAAGTCAGTGGGTGTTCCGAATAAAACATAAATCAGATAGTCTTTGGAAAATTTTAAAGCAAGACTTGTGGCCCTTAGAAACAATAAAAAGGACTTGATTTCAAAGAAACGTTTGCACCCGTAGCCAAGATGATGACATCTCGTTTGATTCTAGATATAGCGGAGAAAAAAGAATTATGAAGTCCATTAGATGAATGTTCATAATGATTTTTTCCATGGCGATTTAACACATGAAGTATATATAAAACCTCATCCAGGGTTTATTACACAAGGATATAATCAAGTTTTTCGTCTTCGTAAATCTATTTATGGTTTATAACAGTCTATAGGATGTTGGTTTGCTAAATAAACGGATGCACTGAAGAAATACGGATTCAACCAAACTCGATTTGTTTACTCCTTATTCACATTCCATCGTGACGGTATATCGCTTCAGATATTGGTATATGTTGACGACCTGATCATCCCCAGAACCTCTCCACCAGCTATTCAGGAGTTCAAACAATACCTTTCGACCTGTTTTCGCATAAATGATCTTGGACTCGCCAAATATTTTCTGGGCTTGGAAATTCAGTCCGTTAGGTTTCTATGTCTGTCAACGAAATTATTACATTGACATAGTTACCGAAGCAGGTTTGTTGGGATGTAAACCTACATGATCTCCAATTGATCAAAATCATAAGTTATCTCTCTAAAAGAGTCCTTTTCTATGCAATACAACTTATTATTGACGCTTGATAGGAAGGCTGGTATACCTTGCTTTAATTCGACCGAATCTTGTGTAGGCTATTAATACGTTATCTCAATTCATACAAAATCCTATAGAGGAACATTAGACCGCATCTCTAAAAGTGGTTCGATACTTGAAAGGGACACTCGACCAAAGTATTCTATTAGGTACAAACTCGTCACCTCATACTATAGGATGGTGTGACTCCGACTGGGCAAGTTTTCCATTGTCTCGACGATCATTAACAGGTAGGTTCGTTCAATTTGGATATTCTCTCATTTCATGGAAAACAAAGAAACAAAAGATTGTTTCGTGTTCTTCGGCAAAAGCAGAGTATTAGCAATTAGTTCCTTAACATGAAAACTTAAATGGCTCAAATCAATTATTCAAGAACTCGAAATCGATCAAAAATCTCCAATGACGCTTCATTGTGATATTCAAACGGCTTTACACATCAGTTACAATCCAATATTTCACGAAAGAATAAGACACATCGAGGTGAATTGCCATTTCGTTCGGGATGCAATCTTAGACTGTCTTATGAAGCCTCACACGTCTCTACTTATGCTCAACTATCTGACATCTTGACTAAAGCATTAGAACGCACGTAATTTGAATCTTTTATGTTCAAGTTCGACATTCAAAACTTGTACGCTCGAACTTGAAGGGGGTATTAGGAGATTGATTAAAATCTCAAAAGCATATAGATCCTAAGTTTTATCTTTACTTATCCCAATCCTATTTTATAGAGGATCTAACCTTTTATAAATATAGACCCAGTGGTCTCATAAAAACACACAATATTCTTTCATAATCTCTAAATCTCTTGCCAGTTTTGGATATGATACCTTGCCAGTGAGTAGAACATATTTGGGTTTTGGTTTTCAAATACGAAACTTTGACTTAATCAATGGATGCATCGAGGCTTGTTGATTAACTGCTTGTGAGGGGATTGATGATCAGAGACTGCAGAGGAAGGACAAGCGGTGTTAAATGTGTTTGTCCTTGTTAGGTAGGAAAGAACACTATTGCTAATAGTATCAGGATCAAAGCCTGCCGTAAGAATAAAACATTCCCCCCCTTTGCAACAGTAGACGCATTTAATTGGCTTAACTCAGGAGTTTGAATAGGTGGAAGCAGTTGATCCGATGGTAAAGAAGGGATCACATCATTTGTAAATGTCCAAAACAAACTTGTCGAATTTCAAGCATTTGTAAATGGAACCAACATTCCCATTCCAATCATTTGTAAATGAAAACATCAAGTTCAAGTAGTGGCGGAGCTAAAAATATTTTCCACCGTAGTAAAAAAAATAAAATAATATATGTATTAGTTGGAGGGTTAATAAAAAATTAAGATATTCTAAGAATTAATTGCTACGTTGTTGCCGCTTTGCATATATAAAAATAATTATGAAAAATTGTGTGTGTATATAGGAAATAAAGCAAGAAAAAATATTTTCTTAAAAGCTATGCAAAAAAGAAAAAAAATGTTCCTTTAAAATGAAGAATATATATATATATATATATATATATATAGAAAGGGTGCAAGGGCAAAATTTGTACCCATAACAGTAGGGTCAACACCACAAACCTTTAGCCAAATTATCCACATAATAAAGATTAAACATGCATATAAGTGGAATTTTCTAAAAGTCATAGGGGTCCCCCCCCCCAACCAACACTCCCAATCAAATCATTTGTCAATGGAAACGTCAATTTCAAGCATTTGTAAATGGCCAAAACAAACCGGAGGTAACTTCGCTTGAAGATCTCCATACTTAGGATCTCTCAACACTTCCACCTAGAAAGAAATCTATTGAAAGTCAGTGGGTGTTCCGAATAAAACATAAATCAGATAGTCTTTGGAAAAATTTAAAGCAAGACTTGTGGCCCTCGGAAAAAAAAAGACTTGATTTCAAAGAAACGTTTGCACCCGTAGCCAAGACGATAGCTCGTTTGATTCTGGATATAGTGGAGAAAAAAGAATTATGAAGACCATTAGATGGATGTTCATAATGATTTTTTTCCATGGTGATTTAACACATGAAGTATATATAAAACCTCATCTGGGGTTTATTACACAAGGATATAATCAAGTTTTTCGTCTTCGTAAATCTATTTATGGTTTATAACAGTCTACAGGATGTTGGTTTGCTAAATAAACGGATGCACTGAAGAAATACGGATTCAAACAAACTCGATCTGTTTACTCCTTATTCACATTCCATCGTGACAGTATATCGCTTCAGATATTGGTCTATGTTGACGACATGATCATCTCCAGAACCTCTCCACCAGCTATTCAGGAGTTCAAACAATACCTTTCGACCTGTTTTCACATAAATGATCTTGGACTCGCCAAATATTTTCTGGGCTTGGAAATCGCATTCAGTCTGTTAGGTTTCTATGTATGTCAACGAAATTATTACATTGACATAGTTACCGAAGCAGGTTTGTTGGGATGTAAACCTACATGACTCCAATTGAACAAAATCGTAAGTTATCTCTCTAAAAGAGTCCTTTTCCACGCAATCCAGCTTATTATTGACGCTTGATAGGAAGGCTGGTCTACCTGGCTTTAATTCGACCGAATCTTGTGTACGCTATTAATACGTTATCACAATTCATACAAAACCCCATAGAGGAACATTAGCCGCATCTCTAAAAGTGGTTCGATACTTGAAAGGGACACTCGACCAAAGTATTCTATTACGTACAAACTCGCCACTTCATACTACAGGATGGTGTGACTCCGACTGGGCAAGTTGTCCATTGTCTCGACGATCATTAACAGGTAGGTTCGTTCAATTTAGATATTCTCTCATTTCATGGAAAACAAAGAAACTAAAGATTGTTTCATGTTCTTCGGCAGAAGCAGAGTATTAGCAATTGGTTCCTTAACATGTAAACTTAAATGGCTCAAATCACTTATTCGAGAACTCGAAATCGATCAAAAAGCTCCAATGACGCTTCATTGTGATAGTCAAACGGCTTTACACATCAGTTACAATCCAATATTTCACGAAAGAATAAGATACATCGAGGTGAATTGGCATTTCGTTCGGGATGCAATCTTAGACTGTCTTATGAAAGCCTCGCACGTCTCTACTTATGCTCAACTAGCTGACATCTTGACTAAAGCATTAGAACGCATGGAATTTGAATCTTTTATGTTCAAGTTCGACATTCAAAACTTGTACGCTCGAACTTGAAGGGAGTATTAGGAGATTGATTAAAATATCAAAAGGATATAGATCCTAAGTTTTATCTTTACTTATCCCAATCCTATTTTGTAGAGGATCTAACCTTTTATAAATATAGACCCAATGGTCTCATAAAAACACACAATAGTCTTTCATAATCTCTAAATCTCTTGCCAGTTCTGGATATGAGACCTTGCCAGTGAGTAGAACATATTTGGGTTTTGGTTTTCAAATACCAAACTTTGACTTAGTCAATGGATGCATCGAGGCTTGTTGATTAACTGCATGCGAGGGGATTGATGATTCAGAGACTGCAGAGGAAGGACAAGAGGTGTTAAATGCGTTTGTCCTAGTTAGGTAGGAAAGAACACTATTGCTAACAGTATCAGGATCAAGGCTTGCCGTAAGAATAAAACATCCCCCCCCTTTGCAACAATAGACGCATTTAACTGGCTTAACTCAGGAGTTTGAACAGGTGGAAGCAGTTGATCCGATGGTAAAGAAGGGATCACATCATTTGTAAATGGCCAAAACAAACTTGTCGAATTTCAAGCATTTGTAAATGGAACCAACATTCCCATTCCAATCATTTGTAAATGAAAACATCAAGTTCAATTGTTCAAGTAGTGGCGGAGCTAAAAATATTTTCTACCGAAGTAAAAAAAAATAATATATGTATTAGTTGGAGGGTTAATAAAAAGTTAAGATATTCTAAGAAATAATTGCCACGTTGTTGCCGCTTTACATATATAAAATAATTATGAAAGGTTTTGTGTGTATATAAGAAATAAAGCAAGAAGAAATATTTTCTTAAAAGCTATGCAAAAACAAACAAATGTTCCTTTAAAATAAAGAATATATATATAGAAAAGGTGAGAGGGCAAAATTTGTACCCATAACGATAGGGTCAACACCACAAACATTTAGCTAAATTATCCACATAATAAAGATTAAATATGCATATAAGTGGAATTTTCTAAAAGTCATAGGGGTCAACTGACCCCTCCCCCCAACCAACACTCCCAATCAAATCATTTGTCAATGGAAACGTCAATTTCAAGCATTTGTAAATGGCCAAAACAAACCGGAGGTAACTTCGCTTGAAGATCTCCATACTTAGGATCTCACAACACTTCCACCTGGAAAGAAATCCATTGAAAGTCAGTGGGTGTTCCAAATAAAACATAAATCAGATAATCTTTGGAAAAATTTAAAGCAAGACTTGTGGCCCTCGGAAAAAAAATAGACTTGATTTCAAAGAAACGTTTGCATCCGTAGCCAAGATGACGACAGCTCGTTTGATTCCGGATATAGCGGAGAAAAAAGAATTATGATAAGCAATCTATGAAAGCAGTGCAATTAGAAACATTACATAGTCTAAAAGGAAATATTTTTTTTTTCTCTAAACCTAATCCTCTCAAGACTCTCACTCCGCCGCCAGCCCTCTTCTCTGATTTCCTCTCCCTCCGGCGCCGGAGGCTTCCTTAGCTCCGGATCCGGTCCTTGGTCTCAGTTGCCCTTCCTTTGCTCCTCCTCTCTCTTGTGGTGTGGCCTCCGGAGATGTCGGACTCGGGTTTGTTAGATCGCGGCGTCGTCCTTTGGCTCTGGCGGCGCAGCTCTTGCGGAGTCGCGGGTGCTGCGGTGGAGTTGTAGATCTCCGCCTCTTCGCGGTAGATCTCCGTCTCTGTCGCCTTCCTAGGTGTGCCGTCTAGCTCATCCAAAGTTCTGCCGATTTTCTCTCCTCCGGTGGCCTTCGGCGTGTCCTTTTCTTGGCGATTCGTGCTCTGTGGTTGCGTGGTGGTGCGAGGCTTCTTCTTCATCGTGCTGGTCTCTCATGTTGCGGCGGAGGCGGGATTGCTCCGGCTTGCTCTGCCTTAAAGCTTCCTTCCAGCGAGTTTAGATCTTGAGGACGGTTCGGCTGCAGGGCTGGAAGTTGACGGCGGTTACGGTTAGGCTTACCCCATAGAGGTGGCTCGCGGGTTTGGCCAGGTAAGATGGATCTTCCGGTTAAGGCTCCTAGCGATGGTTAGGAGGGTGAGACGGCGGATATCTTTGGTTCGTGGCCGTAAATCGTCGTTGTGGCCTAGGCTCCTTGCACTGGTGTTTTTTGGCCCAACTTAATACGTGATATGCGGTATGGTGATTGGTTTGAGCTCGGTTGGCTCCAGTTCAAACCGGAGGTGATGGTGGGTTGATTTTGGGCTGGAGATGTAGAGGTGCCGGGGTTTTTAGGGCGGCTAATTTTGTTCCTGTGGGGGCTGGTCCTTGAGAGATTCGCTCAATCGGGGATGGCTTTTGGAGTTGACACTTCGACGGCCCGCTGGGGCTCCCTTGTCGACAGCGGCAAATTAGTCCGTCATAGGCCCCGGAGATCCCGTTAGTTTTCGGAAAAGCTGTAGGTATTTTTTATTTGAGGTTTTTGAGGGCGGGCCTTGGGAAGATCCTCGTGGCAACTATGATGTGAACTCTAGTTCTTCGGAGCTATGGCAAAAGCGGGGTGGTCGACGGTTTCGTTTGATTGCTGCTCTCTCGTCCGGAATTGACTCGATTTATTTAGTTCTTCGATCGGGCCGATCTATTCCATTTAGCTATTTTGTATTCGAGTTGTGCCGGTTTTTAGATTTGTTTTTTTTGTTAATCTGTCTTCTTGGTTATCTCTGTATTCTGTCAAAAACTGAAAATCGATAATAAATCTTAACATTTTTACCCAAAAAAAAAAAAAGCAGTGCAATTAACTTGTTGAGAAGTGGTCGTCAAATTGGTCTTCGACGAGTCTCCATCTCATTCAATAACATAACTAAAAGCCCGATAGTTATAAAGCCCAACATTGGCCCAGCTTAGTTTTAGGGTTTCCGAGTCTTCAACTCATATATATAGCTACTCCCTTCTACCTTCGGCAAGAAATCATAGGCAAACCACTCTTTACAAGTTTGAAAAAATCGAAAATGATGATAAGCAATCTTCCAAGGGATTTGGTGGAGGAGATTGTCTCTAGGGTTCCCTTAAAATCTATGAAAGCAGTGCAATTAACTTGCAGAGAGTGGTACATTTTATCGAGAAATCGGATCTCTACCTTTACAAAGATGCACATTGGTAAAGCAGCAGCGTCAACAAAGGAAGGCGAGTCTCTGATGATCGTGATGATGGATCACAATCTTTATTTAAAGAGCGTCTCCATCAACAAGGACGTTGGTCCATTTACAGAGCATAAAGGTAAACTTACTTGCCTTAACGAACAAGTAAAGATATCTCAAGTATTTCAATGCGATGGATTATTGTTATGCATCTTGAAAGACGATGATACTAAGGTTGTGGTTTGGAACCCTTATTGGGCACAAACAAGGTGTATCGAACTCAGATTTTCCCTCCGCCCACTCAAATACGCGATGGACTATTTCAGTTACTCTCTCGGATACGTGAATAAGAAATCTTGTCGTAGCTACAAATTCCTGAGGTTTGTAGATGTTACCTTATTTGAAGGTGGCAACAAATTTTCATGGTATGAAATATACGATTTTGACTCTGATTCATGGACGACTCTTGATGTCACTCCATGCTGGCTTTTGAATTCTAAGCATGGCGTTTCTCTCAAGGGAAACACTTACTGGTGTGTTTCAAAAATGACAAACGGTAGTTGTGACGAATATCCCGACCATATAATCTGCTTTGATTATACAACAGAGAGATTTGGACCGCTTCATTCGCTGCCGTCTATATATTGGAAGAGATTTGTGTCTCTATCTTGTGTTAGAGAAGAGAAGCTTGCGGTTTTATTTCAGCACAAAGATGTAGATGTGGGTGAGATATGGATTACGACTATGATTGAGGCCGAAAACGTGTCGTGGAGCAAGTTCTTGAAACTGGATACCATACCATCACACCCTTGCACTTGGTATTCAATATGGAGTTTTTTTATTGACGAGATGACGAAAGTCGCCATAGTGTTGAATCGTTACACAGTTAGCGTCATTGGAGAAGCTGTATACCTTAGGCAAGTGGATCTCAAAAAAGATACCGAGGAAAGCTGCACGTCAGAGATGTTTTCTTATGCTCCAAGTTTAGTGCAAATCAAGCAACCTAAAGGAGGCCAAAGGAATAACCAAAGCAATGTAGAAAAGCTTCGATATGATCAAGACATGTTGAGACTTTCCTTCTTTATATCGAGGTGCATAAAGCGTGCCAACCCAGAAATGCTGCAGTGGTAAGAAGATAACAATCCGCAGAGAAAAGCAGTTTTTCTTTAGTTTTAGTCAAGTTCGTTTGATTTAAGTGTAAACCTTTCAGTTTGTTAATATGCTTATCATCCAGTACATATCAATGCTGTGTGGATGACAAGTTACTATGGTAATTTCTCTTTACATCAATAAAAATATATCGAAAATCTTGATCTTTGTGTCTCTACAAATTTACTAATAAGAAATGAATAGTTAAACCGTTTGTTGCTACCGCTATTACTAATGATATCGTGATAAAAGATAGCAGCACATAAGACCATGAACATCGCTAGTTTCTTAAGCGATTTTGGCACGGTTTCATAGGGGATTTGTATTTAAATTAAATGGGAAAGTGTTAATAAGCTAAGGATCGATCCTTATTTAAGAAGCCTAAGATACCGGTTCTTAATGACGTGGCGTCTTCCCATTCGTCCAATTTTTTTTTTTCGCGTTGAAATGGCATCATTTCTCTGTGTTTCGTCATTTCACAGACGAGAGAGCTTTCTTGTTTCTCGAGCGATTTTAGGGTTCATCGTCAAATCGGTTCCATCTCCGTTTTGTATCCGTGATTTAGGTGTTTTTACGGATTATTTGCTCGTTGATTACTAGATTTAGGGTTTTTTTTTTTATTTCGGAAGCGATTTAGGTCTAACGGTTAGGGTTTGATTTGGGGTAGGAATTAGGGTTTTCTTATGGGATTTTAGGAATCGGCTAGAGTTTTCCCTTTTGGGTTTCGATTCGGGTTTTATTAACCGTTTGTTAAAGGTATTAAGAGCTATTAGTCGATTTAGGGTTTCAATTTCGTGATAGGGTTGTTATCGGATATGTTGTTCTTGAACGCGTGTTGTGTGTTTTGATTCCTTTTTAAGTATAGTTATATGTGATTCTTTGTTGATAATAGAGAACATTAGCCGACATATTGATATGTTTGTAGTAATCTGTGATTCTGTGAGCTTGTTGAATCAAAGTTAGCCGACATATAAGAATCAAAGTTATAGTGTACATATCTAGAGCTTGTAGTAATCTGTGATTCTGATAAAAGTTACTCTTGATACGTTTGTTAGCCGACATGTTCTTAAAAGTTGCTTGGTTTTGTGATTCTCTGTTGGTAAATATACACTGTCATTCTTTGTTGACAATTGAGTACATTTGCTTATAGTGTATATATCTAGAGCTACTAGTACACTGTGATTCTTATATGGCTTCTAGTACAATGTAATTCTTTGTTGTTAACAGATGTTGTGTTCTTATATGTGGTTTGCGATTGTGATCTTTTGAGAGTGGCTATTTATTTGTTGATAAATGTAAACACTAGATTATGGTGTACACTATGTGATACGATAGCTTATGATTGTTGGTAACACTGTCATATGACGCAGGATAGATGGCAGACCTAGAGAGGAAAGCAATGAAACGACTCCAAGAATACATTGACAGGAGAGGATATGTAGCTGATGCAGAGTATGGGATTCCCACTAGGTGTCCATGTGGGGGAGGCATTGTGCCCGTTTGTTGCTACCGTTATTACTAATGATATCGTGATAAAAGATAGCAGCACATAAATACAGCTTACATTTTATGTACTGTTTTTGTTGATTGCTTTGTTTTCCATTTTGTCTTTTCTAATCTTTATGTCAAAAGGATTTTTTATAATAATTAAATATAAGCAACTTAAAAACAAAAAGACAGCCCAAATGAACTCAAAATGGATCTAAAATCCCAATTTACAAGCCTAAATTCCCCAAAAGCAGACCCAAAAAATTGTGGAAATTCTATCACTCGAACCAAGAACCGCCAACACTGGACACTCCATGCTGCCACTGCCGAGGGAAGAGAAGGACCACCACCGCCTAGAACTGGAGCCTAAACTCGCTAGGACTGCCACTGATATACCATGGATTTTAGGGATTTTAACCATAGTATATATCTTTGTTATCGAGTCTTTCTATGTGTTTTGGAGTCTTTTCAGGTGTTTTATAGGTTTAATGACATATGGAGCTTAATTGGACGTTTTGGGAGCATTTGGAGCAATTATGCACTGTTTAGAGATCTCACAGAGTTCACTGGCTGCGAAATCACCTTGCAACGATCGTTGCACTCTGTGCAGTGGTCGACGCAAGATGATTCCAGGGTTCTGCGCCCAAAAATCTGTATTTTGGAGAAATTACAGTTTTTGCCCAGAAACTTCCCAGACTTGCAAAAAGGCCCCCAGACGTGTTTTAGACTATATATTAGGGTTTTTAGCCACTTGTTTAGGCTACGCTTTTCATACGCTTTATTTTATTCAGAGAGAGTTTTAGGGGCTGATCTTGCTTTCGAAAGAGAGAGGATTTCGAACCCCAATTCTTTATTCTGTTTTATGATATTTGGTTTTCTATTCATGATGTCTTCTGTTTCGATGAACATGTCTGAGTAGTTTACTTGTTAGGTTTAGGGATTCTCATTAGGGATTTCATGGAATTATAGGTTAATCGATCTGTAGGGATTCATATCTGTTAGTTCTTCATCTAGGGTTGTTTTTAATGCTTAATATGAAGTAGCTATCCAGATTTATGATGTTAGGTTGATTGATACAACGACAGTTGGTTAATTAGCTAGAAAGAACCTAGATGAGCAATTGAATTACTCGCAAAGGAATTTGGTTTAGTTTAATTGTGAACATATCGAACTTGGAATTAAAGCTGGTTTAATCTGTTAGTAATTGCAAAGGAATTTGGATTGCTGCACTTAGACTTAGAGAATTCTCGCAACGACAGTTGGTTAATTCTATATCTGTGTTTGAGTTCTAGAACAGTTCGTAATTAGATCCCGCTTGATTGATTACCTGTGTTCCTGATTTCCTGAGAACTCCCTCGACCTAACGCTTCGCTTGCTTGCTACAAACCAATCTCTACTACTTGATTTACTTTTCTGCTTTGCTTTTAGTTTCTCATCACATTGCTTTCACCTAGTTTAATCTTGACTGTTCTTAATCTATCGTTGATCGGAGTCTCTGTGGATTCGATACCCTAAGTACTACAATCACTTCACTGTGCACTTGCAGTTAGTATAGGGATTAATTCTTGACCTATCAAGTTTTTGGCGCCGTTGCCGGGGACTCTTTTGAGTCTCCGTTAGATTTGAACTTAGGGTTTAGACTAGGTTTTTCGTTTTTTGTCATTAATTTTTTTTCTGTTTCTTGCGTTTCAGGTACGCCTGTAATCGCTCTGCATCGATCGACACTGTCTTGTGTGTCGATCGTCACTTCTTCGCGCCTTGCATCGATCGACACTACTTTGCATCGATCGACACAGCGCGTAAGATGATGGGAATGATGGAACGGATCTTGGAAAATCAGCAGAATAACTCATTCTGCAGAGATTATGGTTCTTATTCATTCACCAGAGATTATAAATCTTCATCATATCAGCATGTTCCTCCTCGAAATACGCAGTCTGATAAGCTGATAAGTATGATGGAGCAATTACTGGAAAGGCAGGAAAAGGACTTGAACTACATCAGTGTCTCTAGATTTCAAGGAAACAGTTTTGGAAATCAGCAGGGTAATCAGAGGACATATGGATCATCCACCTATCAGGCACTTCCGGCAGCTAATGCTTATGAGAGCAAGATGGAAACCATGATGGATCAGTTGCTAGAGGATCAGACTAAGACTGCTGTCGACTTCGACAGGAAGTTGGATGCCATGTATGAACATCTGAATGGCGGATTTGAGTCCTTGAGCACACGTGTAAAGAAGCTGGATGTTCGAATCCAACAGACATCTCAAGAAATACAAAGGCAGAATGAAGCCGGGAAAGCTGAACAGAAGCTGTACATCAATGCTGTACCATAAGAGATGGCATTGACTTGCTGGGAGAAGAAGAGAGCATAATTTCGGATTTTCTGGATGAATATTGTCTGTCTGAGACATGCGTCGATCGACACACTCTCGATGTTGATTGATCCATCCCCGATACGTCTGATGGATCTGAACATAATCGCCTTGTGTCGATCGACACACAATGTGCATCGATCGACACAGATCGCAGACAGGACCAGAAATCTGCAACAGTCCTAGAACGAGTCTACAAGCCCCCTGTACCATATCCTAAGGTTCCTAAACTGTCTAAACAAGAGCTGACAGTGACTAAATGCATGAAGGTGATGGAAAAGAAGTTGATTCAGATTACAGAGAAGATACCAGACCCAAGAGCCTTTGTGCTAGACTGTTCCATCTCTAAGGACAGATTCAAGCGTTCTCTGTGTGACTTAGGTTCTTGTGTGAATCTAATGCCGTACTCAGTTGCTGTGAGATTGGGAATGATGGAATTCCAGCCTAATAGAATCTCTCTTATCCTAGCTGATCGTTCAAAGCGATATCCGGAAGGAGTTCTTGAGGATGTACATATCAGAGTTGGAAACTACTTGATTCCAACAGACTTTGTAGTGCTGAAGTATGAGATTGAGCCAGATGATCCTATTTTGCTTGGGAGATCGTTTCTAGCTACTGCTGGAGCTGTGATAGATGTGAGACGTGGTCTGATTGATCTCCAACTAGGAGATAAGCCATTACAGTTCAAGATGGACAGGAAGCAGAGAGCCACCATTGATGGAAAGAGCTTCAGTGTTGAGGTGGAACCGGAGGTTTCTATTGGAGAGGAGAAGATGGCAGTTCATTCTGAACCTGCTCTAAGATCTTCTGATCCTACAACTGCTGTTAAGCATAAAGCTCTAGACATCTCATTTCCACCAAAGGTAAGGCATAAATCATCTAAGCTTAAACCTCATAATTCATCAACTTTGAATGCAGGAAAACGCAGTATCCCACCCGAGCTTCGCTCCCGCCCTGATTCTGTTTATTCATTCCTTGGGAAACCTCATGATCCGACAGCCTATACAACCTCCTTGGATGAAGAGATATTCACAGAGACACTCAAAGTCTCTATTGAAACCGCCATAAGTCCGATCTCCTTCCCATAGTCAAGCTAATGACTTTAAACAAGCGCTGAGTGGGAGGCAACCCATTGTTAGGTTCGATTTTGTTTTCCTTTTTCGTTTTGGTTTTGCTATTTTGATTTTTATATTTAAGTGTGTTCAGAGCCGAGAGAAACAGGCAGAATCGCACTGCATCGATCGACACACATAGTGCATCGGTCGATGCAGTTGCGATGTATGGTTAGCCGATTCGATTGCGGTTCAGACACCGGTTATTTACATAACCGCGAGCATATTCGCCTTGCATCGATCGACACCCTTGTGGCATCGATCGATGCAGGACGACGACATGTAAGTATTCCGCAACTTTTCGGACTGTTCTTCAGATTTGATTATTTTTCTCACCAATCCTGAGCTTGATTACACTGGGGACAGTGTAGTTTAAGTGTGGGGGAGGAAGCTACTGACGCACACTTTTGTTTTCTTAGAGTCAGTCCTTTGTTTTTCAAAATTGTTTTATTGAGTCAAAATTTGTATGAAACTATGATTTTCCAAGGAAATGTTTCGCTTGAACAGGAACTAAGTGACCATTGGACGGAATTGCAGAGCCTCTCTGACTATTAGAAAACCTCATCACGGATCAGCCTACTGAGAACACCCATATCACTTCAGGTATCAGAGGATCCTTTTACTGACTTCACCATTAATACTGACTTAATTTTCTCACCTAAGGGCATGGTATACCTTGAGTGGGATTCCTTTGTTGGTTCTGACACAGCCTGTAAACCTGTCCAATGTGGTTCCCTTCTCCCCTTCCATAAAGTAAAAAAAAAAGAGTAATAAACTGAGGATGAGCTAGTAGCTCCGAAGTGGTCTCGGGAGTGGTAGCTACAACTATTACCTTCTGTGCATCCATGGAATATGTCCAAAGTACACCCCAAAACGGGAAGAACACTGATAAAAAAAAATAAAATGATACCCAGTGGAGAAAAATCAGTTGTTAAGGAAGGGAAAAGAGAAGAAAGGAACCATAGAAAGACAGTATGGTGGTCTACAGCTGACAGAGTAAGAATCCATGTGCCCTTTGATCGATATTCCTTAGGTGAGACCGCACTTAATTGCTTATAGAAGTCAGTAGGGTGAATTTGAATGCTTGAATGTGATTGTGGAGTTTACTCAGGACAGTTGATAAGTGTGGGGGAAGTACATTGAGGTCTTGAGTTCTGTAGGAAAGTTTTCAGTGGCTTACTAAGTGAATGTGAATGCAAAAGTTCCTAAGACGAAATGAGTTTCTGTGTTTTCAAACCTCTTTTCTTATGCTTAGGTTCTTTACTTGCTTGAGGGCAAGCAAGGCTTAAGTGTGGGGGAGTTGATATACCATGGATTTTAGGGATTTTAACCATGGTATATATCTTTGTTATCGAGTCTTTCTATGTGTTTTGGAGTCTTTTCAGGTGTTTTATAGGTTTAATGACATCTGGAGCTTAATTGGACGTTTTAGGAGCATTTGTAGCAATTCTGCACTGTTTAGAGATCTCACAGAGTTCACTGGCTGCGAAATCACCTTGCAACGATCGTTGCACTCTGTGCAGTGGTCGACGCAAGGTGATTCCAGGGTTCTGCGCCCAAAAATCTGCATTTTGGAAAAATTACAATTTTTGCCCAGAAACTTCCCAGACTTGCAAAAAGGCCCCCAGACGTGTTTTAGACTATATATTAGGGTTTTTAGCCACTTGTTTAGGCTTTCATACGCTTTATTTTATTCAGAGAGAGTTTTAGGGGCTGATCTTGCTTTCGAAAGAGAGAGGATTTCGAACCCCAGTTCTTTATTCTGTTTTATGATATTTGGTTTTCTATTTATGATGTCTTCTGTTTCGATGAACATGTCTGAGTAGTTTACTTGTTAGGTTTAGGGATTCTCATTAGGGATTTCATGGAATTATAGGTTAATCGATCTGTAGGGATTCATATCTGTTAGTTCTTCATCTAGGGTTGTTTTTAATGCTTAATCTGAAGTAGCTATCCAGATTTATGATGTTAGGTTGATTGATACAACGACAGTTGGTTAATTAGCTAGAAAGAACCTAGATGAGCAATTGAATTACTCGCAAAGGAATTTGGTTTAGTTTAGTTGTGAACATATCGAACTTGGAATTAAAGCTGGTTTAATCTGTTAGTAATTGCAAAGGAATTTGGATTGCTGCACTTAGACTTAGAGAATTCTCGCAACCACAGTTGGTTAATTCTATATCTGTGTTTGAGTTCTAGAACAGTTCGTAATTAGATCCCGCTTGATTGATTACCTGTGTTCCTGATTTCCTGAAAACTCCCTCGACCTAACGCTTCGCTTGCTTTCTACAAACCAATCTCTACTACTTGATTTACTTTTCTGCTTTGCTTTTAGTTTCTCATCACATTGCTTTCACCTAGTTTAATCATGATTGTTCTTAATCTATCGTTGACCGGAGTGTGGATTCGATACCCTAAGTACTACAATCACTTCACTGTGCACTTGCAGTTAGTATAGGGATTAATTCTTGACCTATCAGCCACCAACTACCGAAACCGGAATAAAGGCAGGCCGTGAGGAACTATGTCGTAATACAAGCCGATGAGAGACATAGAAACGAGGTTCCAGAGTTAGAGAATGGAGACCATCCCCGAGAGGCCGACACCACAAAGCATAGTCTCTTTTGTGCCGCCCTCTAGACTTACTCGAGACAACCACCGGTTCATCCACCACAAAGCCCGTTCACCGCCACTCCTCTGCAACTCGACAACCCATGTTCCTCACCGCCATACAACCGCATCAGAGACTAAATAAGACACCGACGGAGAAAACGAATATGGCGCACAAGGAAACATCACCATATCTCATCCTCGAAGAGCTGAATATGCGCTGAGCCACCGCCACCGACCACCGAAGAGTTGTTGTGACATCCGAAGAAGAGGGACGCCATTACGAAATCATAACAAGAAAACAGGAGAAACCCATATATGAATAGCAAGGACGACCATGCCTCTCATATCACCGGCGCAATCGCCGGAATTTGGAGAGCAGGCGGTTGTTCGTTTTTTTGTTTAGAAAGAAGTGATAGATTTTTAGAGAGATATAACGATTGTCCTTTTCTTTTTCGTTTTGTCTTTCCACTCGTGTAATTGGTAAACCATTAATCTAAATTAGTTCTATCTCCTAAATACTATTCATCACACTATTTATTCCAAAAAAAAATATTTTACCTTTATTCTTTTATACAAATTACATTTATTTCTCTCTCACACATCCAGCAAAAAATTTGTAGATCCTCAATAACAAAGTTATCACGTAGAGATAATAGTTTTTTTGGCAACTTGTAGAGATAATAGTATATAACGAAGTTATTTACATATTATTGATATAATTTTCAGTAATATATTATGATAACTGATTTTTTTTTTAACACGATTATAACAACATGTTATGTTGAAAATTTACGTGCAACAATATCTTATATATTATTATATGCACGTTATAAATAACTAATATTATTATTAGCATAACATAAGTGTCAGTTATTATTGTTAGCATGGTAATGCAAATAATCTAGTGACATGTGGTCCTGCGTGTCCAGTCTGCAAAACCGTGTCGGTTTTAGGTTGTGTTGGGTCAGTATAATAGGCCCTAACCTGAATCGTTGTTTGCTTATTTTTATCCTTTGGTTTGTACTCGTCTGTAAAATTTATTGGGTCTTTATATAAAATGTTTTTTTGCTGCAAAAAAAAAACATTTTTTCTTTAAGATAATTTCTCTTTTTTTACTGCTCAGTTTTTTATATCAGTTTCTAGAAATATAATGGAAGTGTTGCAAAAGTCAAGGAACATATACATGAAGAAGAGGAGATGGAGCTCATGCCATCATTCTTGTACAGTTTTATTTGTCGAAAATCTCTCTATAAATATGAACGTTTCCGTTCATTTGTAATACACACAATGGTAAGATCATTTCTTCTCTTTCTTTCGATTGATATATTATTATTCCTCTTATTTATTTTATCAAATATTTAATTAAACAACTCATCAATAAATATAATATATAATTATATCATAATTATAATACGTTATCAACACGATCACTCTATCATTATATTTATATCATGTTTAACCATCTATTATTACCGGAGTGCGGCTCTGCCGCCCTATTTATAATTTATTAATTTATAATGTTGCTTATGGTACCATAATAGTCGGTTTAACCGCCTAAACATTTATTTCATTTTCATGGATGACTTTGTCACCAAAATTTATTTAATTTTTAGTCTTAATAATAGATGACTTTCTCACCATAATCTATTTAATTTTTACTTTTAACAATAGATGACTATGGTCACCATAATCTACTTATTAAATATGTTTATATGGATGAATCAAGTCACCGTTGTTTTTTATTTATTTATGCTCATCATGGATAATTTGTTCACTATCTGTTAATATATTATAATTATTCAGATTGCTTTTCTTTTATCTTTTATATTTTTACCCCAACGGTCATAAATATTTTTTTCTTTCTAAGATTAAATTATTTTTACTTTTCAAACGGCTATTTAACGGCTAATGAACAGTATTTACAAATCTATAAATACACTTATTTTTTATTATTTTCGCTCATCCATTTTCTCTTCCTCCAAAACCCTCTTCAATAAATTATTTTTTTTTCTGAAAAAATGCTTCATCCGTTTTAGTTTTTGTAATAGGTTATACTTGTTTTCTTTTATTGTTTACTCATTGGAGAATTTTCTCCTAAAGCATATGTAATGAATTTTATGTTGATGTTTTAAGCACTTGTATTCCTTGTAGTCGCACTACTTATTCCGACACCTCAAATATTTTAATAAATCATCTATCTAATAATGTATTTTGTTATTTCGTTTTAGAAATCAAATGGCAAGATCCAATTTCCAGCCCTAGACATCACTAGTGCGAACTACATTTCTTGGACTACCAATGTCGAACTCCATTTGGAATCTCAAGGTTTATCGGAAACCATTAAGGAGAAAAATACCTGACAGCACAAGACAAGTCCAAAATGGTGATCTTCCTTAGAAGACATCTTGATGAAAGTATCATATACGACTATGCCATCATAAGGGATCCCAAAAGCTCTGGAAGTCTCTGAAAAATCGCTTTGGTCATCAAAAAGACATAACACTTCCACTTGCTCGGGACGAGTGGCAAAGTTTGAGGTTCCAGGACTTCGACAAAGTGATGAACTATAATTCCGCTATATTAGGAATTGTGGCCAAGCTGAGATACTGTGGTGAAACCATAACTGAATCTCAAATGCTGGAAAAGACTTACACCACATTCCACAAAAACCACATCACACTCCAACAACAATATAGATTGTGTGGATATACCAAATTATCAGATTTGGTTGTGGCTCTCCTCTTAGCGGAAAAGAACAACGAGCTCCTCATTAAGAATCACATGACTCGACCCACTGGATCCAAAGCATTTCCTGAAGCAAATGCAGTGAATGTTAAGAATCCAGCGAGAGAAAACAAGGCATTTCGGAGTCGTGGACGTCGAAACTATCGCGGAGGTGGGAGAAATTTCAACCCACATAACAGGAAATCATTACAATGGGTCTGATCTGAACAACCCTCTAAGGAAAAAGAACACCAAGAAAGTACCTCCTAGAAGCGAGAAGAAGCGTGTTTCAGATGCGATACCAAGGGACATTGGTCGCGGGTATGTCGTACTCCTGCACACCTTTGTGCATTTTATAAAGAATTTTCGAAGGGCAAAGGAAAAAAAGTAAATCTTGCCGAACATTCTTAGGGTACAACGCACCTTGATGCGTCTAACTTTGCAAATGATTTCGATGAGACCGCGATTATAGAAATCTAAGATGTCCAATCATGTGACTCTTGAAGATCCCTATGGTTGTAACATAAATAATTATCACTTATGTAAAATATTAGTGTATAATTATTGTTATCATAATATTGTATAATTAGTGTGTTATCTTTGTTTAATAATGTATAATTATTGTGAAATATGTGCTTTCATAAATAAAATTATCTTATTAACTTGTTTTGTTTATCACAGAAATGGATTACATTGCAAATGGAACATCATCCAAGATGAATGCTAGAGATATTTGTATACCAGATAGTGGAACAACGCACACTATCCTAAAATATAAGAGATACTTTTCTTATTTAAAACCGACAAATATCACGGTCAACACAATATCGGGTCTTGCAGACTTGATTGAAGGGATTGGTAAAGCTAATTTTACGTTACCTAATGGTACAAAATTCTCGATAAACAATACACTATTTTCTCCAAATTTTAAAAGGAATTTGTGGATCTTTAAAGATATATATCTTCAAGGATTTGACACTCAGTCTGCAACTGAGGACGGGAAGAAGTACATGTATATTATTTCTGAGAACTCGGGAAAAAGGCAAGTATTAGAAAAGTTACCAAAACTCCCTTCTGGTTTGCATCATACATATATAAATGTCATAGAATCACATATTTTGATAAAAAGAAATCATGATGATTTCACACTTTGGCATGACCGCCTTAGCCATCCATGCACTACCATGATGCGGAGAATCATTGAGAACTCACATGGACATTCACTGAAAATTCAACAATTTTGTTAGGGGATTAAAATGACGTGTGTTGCATGTTCTCTAGGAAAATTAATTATAAGGCCATCGCCAACCAAGATAGATAAATAATTACCAAAATTCCTTGAGCGAATTTAAGGCGATATTTGTGGACCAATACGTCCACCTTATGGACCATTCTACTATTTCATGGTAATGATTTACGCGTCTAGTAGATGGTCACATGTTTGTCTATTATCATCTCGAAATGTGGCATTTGCGATATTTCTATCTCAGATAATAAAACTAAGAGCTCAACTTCCTGATTATCCAATAAAGAGAGTTCGACTAGACAACGCTGGTGAATTCACATCCCAAGCATTCAATGATTATTGTATGGTAACTGGAATCGATGTTGAATACCTTGTCGCACATGTTCATACACAAAATTGTTTGGCCGAATCACTAATTAAACGTCTGCAATTGATTGCAAGACCATTGATCATGAGATCAAAACTTCCGACCTATGTATGGGGACATGCTATTTTAAACGCAGAAGCACTTATTCAGGTGAGACCAAGTGTGTATCATAAATACTCCCCAATACAATTAGCTTTTGGACGAGAACCAAATATTTCTCATCTAAGAATTTTTGGTTGTGTTGTATATGTGCCAATTGCACCTCCTCAACGTACAAAAATGGGACCACAAAAAAGGCTTGGGATATACGTTGGTTGTGATTCCCCATCAATTATACGATACTTAGAACCGCAAACTGGTGACGTTTTTACGACACGTTTTGCTGATTGTCATTTTGTTGAAAAAGTATTCCCGGTTCTAGGGGAGAAAATAAACAAGTAGAAAAAGATATCAAATAGTGTGTACCATCTCTATTATATCTTAATCCTCCTTCAAAACAGTCGGCTTAGAAGTCCGTCGAATTATGCATTTGCAGAGTATCGCAAATCAGCTACCTGATGCATTTGTAGATACCAAAACAGTAATAAAATTGCATATACCAGCCGCAAATGCCCCTGCTCGTATTGAATACCACATGAGCGTGGGAAAGAAGATGATACACGAGAGTCGAGAACACGTTTGAAGTGTGGCAGACCTACTGGTTCTAAGGATAAAAATCCTAGAAAACGAAAGGAGACTGAAAAACAAAATCTCACAAATATAACAGAAATTTCGGAAGAAATGAATCACGAGGATGACAATAATATCGAACATCATGAATATGAAGAAAATCATGAGATTTCTATCAACTACATTCATAATAGATAAATGTGGAATCGAAACAAAATGATTGATGTTGATGATATCTTCTCATACTTCAAAAGAAATAAATGAAGAAAGCGAAGATCCAGAACCAAAATCCGTTTATGAATGTCAAAAGAGACATGAGTGGATAAAATGGAAAGATACCATACAAGTCGAACTTGATTCGCTTAACAAACGAGAGGTATTCGGACCTATTACAGTCACACCTGAAGATGTGAAACCTGTCGGATACAAATGGATATTCGTCCGAAAATGAAATGAGAAGAACAAAATTATTAGATATAAAGCTCATCTTGTAGCTCATGGTTTTTCTCAAAGACCTGGTATTGATTATGAAAAACATATTCTCTTGTTATGGATGCAATCACGTTCATATTTTTAATGAGTCTAGCGGCAAATAAAAATCTTGAGATGCGTCTAATGGATGTTGTCACGGCATATTTATATGGATCATTAGACACTGACATGTATATATATATATATATCTGAGAATCCCTGAAAGATTTAAGATGCCAGAATCATTAAGTTCTAAACCGAAAGACTTATGTGCAATAAAATCACAAATATCATTGTACGGCTTAAAACAATCCGGACGCATGTGGTATAATCACCTCAGTGAACATTTGATTAAAGAAGGGTACATAAACAATCCTATATGCCCATGTGTTTTCATCAAGAAAACATTATCCGAATTTGTTATTATTGTTGTATATGTCGATGATCTAAACATTATAAGAACTCATGAAGAAATACATAAAGCAACAAGGTATCTGAAGGGAGAATTTGAGATGAAAGATCTCGGGCAGACAAAGTATTATCTTGGCTTACAAATAGAGCATTATGAAATTGGCATATTTGCACATCAATCCACATATACTAGAAGAGTGTTAAAGCGTTTCAACATGGACGAAGCAACTCCCTTCAGTACTCCTATGGTCGTTAGATCACTTAATGTCGAAAATGATCCTTTTCGACCACATGAAGAAAATGAAAAGATACTTGGTCCTGAATTACCATACCTAAGTGCAATAGGAACACTTATGTATCTTGAAAATTGTACTCGACCTGATATATCATTTGTTGTTAATCTTTTAGCAAGGTTCAGTTCGTCTCCAACACAAAGACATTGGAATGAGATCAAGCATGTTTTTCGTTACCTTCAAGGAACGATTGATTTAAGATTATTTTGTCCTAAAAACTCAAACGGAGAAATGGTTGGTTTCGCAAATGCGGGGTATTTATCTGATCCTCATAAAACTCGATTACAAACATGATACGTTTTTACAATTGGAGGAACTGCTATATCATGGCGCTCCCAGAAACAAATACTTGTAAACCATGCTGAAATCATTGCTCTCCATGAGACAAGTAGAGAATGTGTCTGGCTTAGATCAATAAGTCAATGTACCCAATCAAGTAATGGAATCTATGTATGTACAGAACCATCCATCCTATACGAAGATAATGTTGCACGGTCGTGTCTTTTCAGATTTATTTCTTTGTAACCTTTCGTATATAACTTCTTTTTGTCAAAAAAGCGTCTTTTCATTCTACAATCATGTTTTTAATTGTGTCTTTTAATCACAACCCTTCAAATCCTATATAGTTTCAAACATCCTTCATCTAACCTGTTTTTTCTTCTTTTTCTCTTTTCGTTAACTCTTTTGTTATTTTAGAGAATCATATCCTAACTTAAAATCATATCTTAATTTAAAATCAGATATCGTTTTAAAAAGAAAATTATTAACTTCATATTTATCATTTAAATTTATTATAAAATAATTTTAACTATATTTTAATCTACATATTTCTTAATTCATGATTTTATTAAAAATATATTCATAATATCTTCTTTTTGATTAAAATATAAGTATATATTTTTATATTATAACAAAATATTACAAATTTATTTTTACTATTATAAAACGGACTGAAAAATATATTAACCAATTTCATTTATTTATACTATTAAAAACAAAATTTGTGTACTCGAATACATATTAAAAAGATGTATTAACCAATTTCTTGATATATTAGCCAATCCTGATTATTGAATTTTTTTTAAACAAATTCAGGAGTTTATAATATGAAAATATATTTTTAATTTGATAAAAAAATATAAACAATTATATTATTCAATTATATAATAACTCAAATTATGGTTGATATTTTTATGATTATAGTTTTTAACGGGTTGTTTCATAAAATTTTCAAATTATTTATACAACTACAAGAAGTGTTGAAAATAGATTAATCAGTTTTAATTATTAAAAATAAATTTTACTCATTGAAAAACGTGTTACAAAGATAAATTAACAATTTTTAATTATATAAACATAAAAATAAACATAAAACCAATGAAAAATATAAATAGATTGTGATGATGCTATTTTCGTAAATATTTAATTATTAAAATATTAAAACACATAATAAATTTCACATATAAATAAATATTGTTTACAAAAATATTATAGAGATGTGCAGTAGAGATTCAACTTATATTACATTACAACGGTTGTTTTTCGAAAAATATTATAAAATTATCGCTAAGACCATGATGTTACGTTAGAATGCGGATTAGGATTTAATAACGTGAAATTATGATTTTAGTTTTGTTATCTTTATAATATAATTCCTCCCAAGTAATACATATTTTTTTTTTAAAAACCAAAATTATTAACTCATGCTTTATAACACAGATCAAACAATTATAAACGAAATGCCGCTTTTTTATTTTGAATAAACGAAACGCCGGTTAAAATCTAGTTTTTCCTATAACTATAAGCACCCAACTCAAACCTCTGTGTAGCAAGAAAGGCAGTGGCATGGTAGGCCCAACAAGAGCTAATACCTTTGCCGTTGAAAGTTTTATATTCTCTATTTTTTTTTAATATCAACCAGCTTTTATATATTAAAAAGAAATCCAAGATTTTAAAAAGAAAATAAGATTCAAAAATCACTTTGCGGGAAGAAAGCTAAGAAGACAATTGATAAAAAAAAAAAAACTAAGAAGACATGTCCCAAGGCGAAAAATAATAGTAATAATAACATTAAGCTTCATCATTCAAAGTTTCATCACTCTAAGCACTTTTTATTTTTGATCAGAAAAGACCTCTTTTTCTTTCTACATTCCTGAGAAAAAGAAAAATTATTATTTTGACTGAATATGATACTAACCAGTGTAGTTCATAACAATTTCCAACAAATATGATTCTTTCTGCTGACCAAAAATTCAGAAACTTTCTGCTTTTAGGACAAGACATCATAATTGTTTCTTGGTCAAGCATGTCTTATGTGAATGAATAAAATTTTCCTTTTTTTCATATTTTCCTTTATTAGGTACAATTTTGTCTAACTTAGCATTTTTAGTGTCCTTTTTTTTTTGGGTCAAATTTTAGTGTCCCTTATACAGAGAAAACCTTCCCCAGTCAGTTTTTTTTTTTTTGTAATCTTTCTGAACCATAGATTTTTTTCTCAGCCTCGACAAAACTCGTGTTACGTTCTTCTACAAATTTATCAGGTACAATGAGATTCTTTCTTTATTCCGTTAATCTTGTTCTGTTGTTCACTTCTGTCAAGAAGATCAGATTCTCCCACACCAATTAACTTGTGATAATTCTAGAATATGATTGCCTAGGAGCTGTAGTTTTTGCCGTAGTTAATTGCTACCATGAAGTTAGTTTTAGAGAGCATATGTATTGGGTTGTGTAAAAAAAAGATTATAATGAATTTGTCTATTTCAGAGAGATGGTAGGAAGAAGCTACAGAGTTGAGTCCACGGATCTTCAGAGACTTCAAGAAGAGTTAGACGCCGAGAGAGAAGCGACTGCCACTTCAGCGAGCGAAGCCATGTCAATGATTCTAAGGCTTCAAGGAGAAAAAGCGGCCTTGGCTATGGAAGCTAGCCAGTACAAGAGAATGGTCGAGGAGAGAATGTGGCACGCTGAGTTATCGCTGGAGCTTTTGGAGGATCTGAATTACCAGAAAGAAGTTGAAATCAAGAATCTTGAGAGCAGATTACATGCCTACAAATGCAAGCTTTTTAGCTTGGGATGCAGCGGAATTGATGATGATCATTATTCTAATGATATGAGATGTTGCGATAGATCACAAACGCCATCTCCAGAACCGATTGATACAGATCTTTTGGTTCCCGTGGAGAAGGAAGTTATTGAGCAGAGCTTGGATTCATCAAGAAGACTTGAAGATAAGAATTTAGATTTGTATTGGGAGCAGATCAAGAAGCTGGATGAGCAATTACAAGAGCTTACAGATTTTAGAGATTCTATAAGAACGGAGACATTCTCTGGTTCAGAAATCAAGAATAGAGAAGAAGGTGAAACTTTTGCTGCGAGCTCGTCCAACATTCAAGATATAGTTCCAAAGGAGGAAGCAAAGGGTTTTTGTAAACCGGATTTTATGGTGAAAAAGCTGTCTAAGAAATCATCTAAACAGAAGAAAAACAGAAGCGTAAAGAGAGATAATGTACAAGGAAGTTGTTCTGCAAAGGATGCCGAGTATAAAGCCGAGTTGCAGCGGTTGAAAGAAAGAGTAGAACGGCTTGAGCGGGAGAGATGCAACACAGAGCCTCAAACTAGTGAAGTCAAGCAAGAAGAAGATGAAATGATTAGTTCGAGAACAACTCAGAAGTTTCTTCCTTGTTATGACTCAGCTATGGTCTCTGTTCAAGAGGTATTGTAACATCAACTTTTGTAAACAAATTCAAATATTACTTAATTGCTAACAAAATTTGGCATGTCTATTGAAACAGGCAATGCTTTACTTCTGGCTATGAGACAAGCCTTTCATCTGGACTTGGCCGCATTAGAGCGAGTAAGAATACACTAACTAAGATTTCTACAAACAGGAAGATCATCTTGATTTCAAGAAGTATAAAAACCTTGAGAACCTTATATTAAAGTGAGATTGAGATTTTATTTGTGTTTGCTTGAAGTAAGATCCACCTTTTCTGTATAGTTGGGAAGCAAATATCGTTATGTTTCTAAATATTTAACGGTTTTGATCAGACTTGATCATACATTTTCAATAGTTTGGTGGGGAAAAACAAAATAAGAGAAGAATGAAAGTGAAAGTTACCAATCTGAAGAGTTCTGTAGATGCTTTGTCATCTCTGCACCTAAGAAGTCTGAAATCTTAGAATCATCAATTGGTCATTTCTTCTTCCTTTGCATTATTCAATCATAGGTGCTTTATAGCTTGTCTGACAGACTTTGGTTCTTATTAGGAGATTGACTTAACTCTCAAAAGGATATACTGATAAGACTGATGCACTCTATCATTGAAAGAAGAAAGGAAAATCAGATGCAGAGTAGTTAAAGACTCCTATTGGTCTAGAGTCTTTGCAGTTAAGGAAAACAACTCTAGCCTATTGGTCTAGAGTCTTTGCAGTTAAGGAAAACAACTCTAGTATAAATCATAAAGTCGTCATTATTGTTTTGTCAGCTTTTGATTTGGAGTGAGTCGAGAGGCTTGAGGCGATCTTGTATCATGAGGAGAGATATCTGGTTAGGTCGATTGATATTGAGTGTTCTGATTCAAAGATGTATCGATTTCATATTTTTCAATAAAAGTGATATCGGTTTCGGATTGAGTTTGAGATAGAGAAGAGATTTGGAGCCTAAACTTTATCATATAGATCCAAAGATATGTATTTATCATTACTCATCAAAATCCTATTCTATAAATGACTTAACCTTGTATAAATATAGACCCATTGGTCTCATAATAAACACAACATTCTTTCATATCTCTAAATCTCTTATCATAGTATCAGAGTAGGAGATCTAAGAGAGAAAAAAACCTAAATTTTTTATTCAAAAATCTCAAATCCCGTTGGCTTCAATTTTCTTTTTCTTCACAAATCCAACCTCTGTTTTTACTCTCGCAAAACAGAGCTCTCTCTTCGAAATACGATCAAACCGCGATTGATTTCAAACCTAATACATCATGGCTGCGAACAACTCAACTTCAACATATAAAACTATATATCCTTACGATTTGACTTCTGGGGATAATCCTGGAGCCATAATCTCTCAACCTCTCCTCAACGGATCAAACTACGACAAATAGGCCTTAAACTTGCATAAGGCATTGAGTTCACGCAAGAAATTCGGGTTTATAGATGGAACAATTCCTAAACCGGGTACTAACGACAAAAATTACGAACATTAGATAGCTAATAATCATCTTCTTGTCGGATGGATCAAACTCATAATTGATTCAAAACTCTGATCTTCTATATCCACTCGTGAGATTGCTAAAGAGTTTTGGGACATCATTAAAAAGCGGAGTTTGATTTCAACAACTTCGTAATGCTTTGGCCAACTGAAAACAAGACAGATCTTCTGTCGACGACTACTTTAGGAGATTGACCAGATTGTGGGATGACATTTCTGAGTGCACAACTTCCAAACCATGTGGCTGCGAGAAGTGTGAATGCAACTTAAACGCAGCACGCGACGAAGAACTTGACAACCTCAAAGTCCACGATTTGCTAGCTGAATTAGATGATAACATACATGGAGCTATTCGATCTCAGTTGTGTGCTCTAACTCTGTTACCTGATCTTGACACAGTCTATCAAATTGTCCTTCAAAATGAAACAATTCACACAGCCACCAAAAACAATGCAAATTCTACGAGTTTTTCCTCTCAAATATCATCATCAACAAAGCTTCCTCTACGGTCTTATGTCTCAGCCGAATCATCAAGAAAAAACCGTGATCCCTCTCGATATTTCACGGTATGTAAACGCAGTGGACATGAAGCCTTTGCATGCTTCAAAGTAGTTGGGTATCCTGATTGGTGGGAAGATCGAAGTCAAAATAAGACCGATTATCGCAATCTTGGACGCGGTCTAGGTCGAGGTACACAACCTCGCGCAAATGCTTCTTGATGTAAGATGGGAGGCGGGTGGTCGAGAAGCGACGAGCGAGACGATGGTCGAACGCGGATCGATGGGACGAGGAAGCTGGCCGAAGGCGCTCTCTTCCTGGTCGGTGGATGATTCAATGGAGTTGAGGAGTTTGAACACGATAGAATACTCTAGTAACAATATGTAAACAAGCAAGTAGTAACAAGAAATATCGATCCAAGGGGAAACCACACGAGGATAAGAGATCGGCCGCCCAAGCTAGGGTTTTTTTTACTAAAAACTTACTTGATCTTATTAAGCTCGAAAAGAATGGCTTAAACAGCCAATAGTATAGGTTACAAGTGAGCCAAAAAGGGCCTGGTCAAAATCATAAAAGAAAAGACAAGAAGGAAGGTTGGACGGGCCAGATTCTCCTTCTCTTGTATCAGGCTTTGGTTTACCTCATTAAAAAACTTAGTGGGAAAACCCAATTGGTATAAAACCACACTTAAGGGAAAAATAGTATAAACCTCAGCCCAAGGAGATGTTGCACGTGCTCATGGTCTCCAAACATAGTTCTGGAGTTCACTAAATCCGTGAGCTTCCAAATAAGGCAGGTCCAGCAATCTTCGGTTTTGATCATGCATATCTTCTTTGTCCGAGCTGGTATTGGTGTGATTCTAACTCTCATACATTCCCTGATGAATCAAGAATCCAGAACAAGTTCCTTTGTTCCTTGATTCATCCTGGTTCGTTCTGAGAACTCCAAAATGTGCAAGTCGGCCTTTATCGGGCATAACTTCTTCATAGAAAATGGTCTTGATGTGATTCCACTTCGTGAATATTACTTGGTGAGTCAGGTTTCCAGAACATGTTGAGTTGCAGCTTGAATCCTCATGGTCCGATCGCAATCCTCTCTTGAATGCACATATATCCGCGAACAAGTCTAGATAAACAGCTTCTATACATACTCCAAGATTAGCTCAAACCAAGGTTGATTCCTTCTGACCAAATTCTTACAAATAGCATACTTTCTGGTGGATATCAAGTCTAGTATGATTTGTTCGAACCAATTCTCCTACGGTCATCTTCCAAGACTTGGATAAGGCCCCGGGTGGACGGTTGTCGACCATCTCCAAATGGGATCGTTCCAGTTGGGTTCTGGAACGATCATGACTCCTGAAACATAATCCTCAATCCCACGTCAATTGGCCATGTAGAACATGTCTTTGCCTCATGAGCCTCCTCAGGTACGTTCCGCGTGGTCGGAAATAGCTCGATCAGCCTCATGGTCGAGGTTGGTACGTACCGCTCGTCTGGGCCGGGTTTGGATGATCCCATGTACTCATCATAACCTTTCTCTTGAAAAGGATTCGACCTCGAATCTGCATAATCTGCACCAATAGAAAGCAAGTTAGCCTTCATGCGGTTTTGTGAGTCGATGACCTTACCATGACGGATATGTGGCTTGTGGGTGTAAGGGCTTTCAGGCAGTGATCCTTTGAGTAGGTGGCTCAGAATCACGCCTCTGTTCTAGCCTGGGTTCCATGGAAAACTCTCTGCACCGTGATCTCCATTGGCCTCAGTCGGATTACATTCTTGGTCGGCCGGTTCCACTTGTTTCTCGGTCTTGCCTCCAATTCGTTGGTCCGTGCGGTCCATTGGACTCTCTATCATCCATGCGTCCTTCTCAACACTTTTGGGCAATCCCAATTGCATTAAAACAGTTTTTGATTCATTATAATCAGATGGAAAAGAGTTGGGTCGGGACACTTTAACCTTTGGTCGAGGCGGTTCGGTTTTCTCCAATGCCAAAATGTGTTGAGTAATTATGTGATCCGGTGGTTCTTCTTGTTGGGAATGTCCTGAAATCTATTGTACTTGCTATAAGTGAAAGTCGTATAGTCGAGATAAGACAATCACATAACACTGGGTAGTCATAACGCTTTGCTAGAAGCCACTTATGATCAATGAGTTAAGAACTCATTGCTAGTGTTATATGATCCTACAGGGTCACACACCTAAGCAAACTGGGCGTTAAAGATGAGGTTGATCATTAATGTAATGATCCAGTAAATGCATATGTGATATGCATTCGATATCAATGTTATGGGGAGCATCGATCGTTGCAGATAGTGCATCGATCGATGCACTCGCGGATTAATCAGATTAATTCGGTTAATCGTTGGTTAATTCCGTTGTGGTTTAAGCCGACATATATAAGATATATGGTCGACCTAAACTCGTGACTAATCTAATTCACAGCCACCAGAACGATAAGAACACCTCTCTGGAGATTAGATCTCGGTAAGGCACTAGCATCCCTTCGGGCCAGTTTGTGTGCGTGTGGATACCAGTAGAGGCGCAGCATTTGAGGCGCTTCGTGATCTCGATTATCTGCTAATACTTCCGCTGCAAATCAACAGGTAAATCTGAGATCCAATAGATTCAATTATATGAACCTTAGATCCTAGGCTCGGAATTCAGACTAGGGTTGCTAATCCTGATTAGAACTGCTAGAAATTCCTTCAGTGGTATCAGAGCTTTAGGGTTCCATTGAATTTGTAGCGTGATGATTAGATTAGTTGAATCTAGATCTTTGTATAATTGATACAAGCATGCTAAAACTCGTTTTGATCAAAGTAACCTAGTTTAGGGTTTTGTTCGAAAACGTTTTAAGGTTTTTCGCATAGTGTCGATCGTTGCCAATCGGGCATCGATCGACACAGAGCGAAAACCCGAATAAATTTAGGGTTTTTCGCATGGTGTCGATCGTTGCCAATCCGGCAACGATCGATGCAGGGCGAAAACCCGAATAAACCTAGTTTTCGCCTAGTGTCGATCGATGCAATTGTTGCATCGATCGACACAGCCTCGCGAGATTGTTGGATCGGTTCAATTGGATTGGACCGGTTATCGAGCTTGGTTAATAATGGTCGAACACTGTGAATGGTTTAAATGCGATTGGTTTGATTAGGTTGGCATCGACCGATGCTAATGTAGCATCGATCGACGCTGACCGGTATTCAAAACCGGATCAATTGGATTGATCGGTTATCGTGGATTAATTATTATAAGAATTAAAATATAGTAAAACTGAACGTTTTAAATGGTTCCGTTCCTCAACAAAATATCAAGTGATACTTGATGTCTTTCCAATCTTGTCAACTGTCAAGACTCGTTTCATTGAGTGATAGGCTTGCAGTGCAAGGTATCCACAATTACACGAGTAAGGCAGGAGGTAATTGTGTTGATGGGCTTGCAGTGCAAGGCATCAACAATTACGTGACTGAAGAGATTGGTTTACTTGACTGGGCTATCAAAATCGTTTTGGGCTCAGAGACATCAGGTGGATTGGACATAAGATGTCAATCCACAACCAAGAGTTATATTGGATATAACTAGCAAAGTTGTTGCTTACCTAGATAGCTAAATTTGAGTGACAGCCAGTGGCTCACTCAAGTTTAGTAAAGTATGGGTCTTGGATCATTATATTCATCTGAGGAAACATTGTTTTGAATATAATGCGAGTTTTCTTAAAAGTTAAGACTTCTCATTTCTTGAACATCATAACTAAACCTTTTCTTTTCTATGTTCTCAGCTATGACTAACACTCATAATAACTCTTTCTCCCTGCGATCCGTCCTTGAGAAGGACAAGTTAAATGGATCGAATTTTCTCGAATGGTATCGGAACTTGAGAATTGTTCTCAAGCAGGAGAAAAAGGAATATGTCCTGGAAACTGTTCTCCCTGAAAAACCGAGAGCCAATGCTGCGCATGCAGAAAGGAGTGCTTGGGACAAGCATTCCAATGATGTGGTCGATGTGAATTGTCTCATGTTGGCTACCATGAACTCGGATTTGCAGAAGCAATACGAGAACGTGGAGTCGCCCGTGGAGATGATCACTAGCCTGAAAAGTATGTTTCAGGAGCAAGCACGAACTGAGAGATACCAGACGGTTAAATCTCTCATTGAATGCAAGCTACCAAAGGACAGTCCGGTCAGTCCTCATGTCATTAAAATGATGGGTTATATTGATAACCTGGGGAGACTGGATTGTCCCATTAGCCAAGAGTTGGCTACTGACATCATTCTGCAGTCACTGCCGTCAAGTTATGATCAGTTTGTTATGAACTATAACATGAACAACTTGACGAAGACGTTGACTGAACTGCATGGCATGCTCAAGACAGCTGAGCCAAATATCAAGAAGGGCACTCCTAATGTACTTATGGTACAAGGGGGTAAGAAGTTTAAGAAACTTGGCAAGGGTAAGGAAAATGGCAAAGCAGTCCAGGTTGAGAACCAGGACACGCCTGTGCCAGCCCCGAAGCCCAAGCCAGGCCCATCTGAGACTGATAAGTGCCATTACTGTAAAGAGCTTGGGCATTGGAAGAGAAATTGCAACAAATTCTTGGAAGAGAAGAAGAAGAAGAAGAAGAAGAAGACTTTCGAGACTTCATCTTCAGGTATTTATGTTATAGAAGTAAATGTTACTACTTCTGGTTCTACTTCTTGGGTATTGGATACCGGTTGTGGTGCTCATATTTGTACAAATATGCAGGCCCTAAGCAATAGTAGGACGTTGGAAAAGGGGCAAGTGGACCTGCGCGTGGGGAATGGAGCAAGAGTTGTTGCATTAGCCGTAGGAACATATAACTTGTCTTTACCTTCTGGTTTGGTTTTAAAACTTAATAATTGCTACTATGTACCTGCGATAAGCAGAAATATTATTTCTATTCCTGTTTTGGATGTTGAAGGATATCAGTTTTCAATTAAGAATAAATGTTGTTCTTTTGATTACAATGATATATTTTATGGTAGCAGCCCATTAGAGAATGGGCTTTATGTTTTAAACCAAAGCACACAAATCTATAACATTAACACCAATAGATTCAAATCAAATGACACGAATCAGACTTTTCTTTGGCATTGTCGTTTGGGCCACATAAACGAGAAACGGATTCAAAAGCTCCATAGTGATGGGCTTTTGGGCTCATCTGATTATGAATCATGTGAGAAATGTGAATCTTGTTTACTAGGCAAAATGGCAAAGGCGCCTTTCAACAAACAAAATGAAAGGGCCAGTGACCTATTGGACCTTATACATACAGATGTATGCGGCCCAGTGAGCACAAGTGCCAGAGGAAATTTTCGATACTTCATTACCTTCACTGATGATTTCAGCAGGTATGGCTATACCTATTTAATGAGACACAAATCGGAATCTTTTGAAAGGTTCAAAGATTTCCAAAATGAAGTACATAATCAACTTGGCAAAAGAATTAAGGCTCTTCGATCAGATCGTGGAGGAGAATACTTAAGCCAAGAATTCAGTGATCATTTGAGAGATTGTGGAATTGTTTCACAACTCACTCCTCCTGGAACACCACAATGGAATGGCGTGTCTGAGAGGAGAAATCGGACTCTATTGGATATGGTTCGATCAATGATGAGTCTCTCAACTCTTCCATTATCCTTTTGGGGATACGCTCTAGAAACATCTGCATTTACACTTAATAGGGTTCCGTCAAAATCAGTTGCAAAGACACCACATGAGATGTGGACTGGAAATGTTCCGAATGTGTCTTTCCTGAAGATTTGGGGTTGTGAAGCTTATGTTAAGAGATTAATTACAGATAAGCTCGAACCCAAATCTGATAAGTGCTACTTCGTTGGTTATCCTAAGGAAACCAAGGCATACTACTTTTACAACCAATCCGAGAACAAAGTGTTTGTTGCTCGGAACTGTGTCTTTCTTGAGAGAGAATTTCTTTTCAAGAGAAACAGTGGGAGTAAAGTACAACTCGAAGAAGTTCGAGAACCGCAGGAAAATGTTCAACCCGTAGGGGAAGAGAAACAGTTGGATCTACAAAGAGTTGTAGAACCCGCGCCTGTGGAGCCTGAAATTCGCCGATCCGAAAGGATCCATCACGAACCCGAGAGATATGGATTTCTCGTAACCAATTGTCATGATTTGTTAATCATTGACAGTGATGAGCCAGCAAATTTCGAAGAAGCAATGATGAGCCCTGACTCCGCAAAGTGGCTGAAAGCCGCTGAATCTGAAATGGGATCCATGTCACAAAACCAAGTATGGACTTTGGTTGATTTACCCAATGGTGCAAGACCCATTGAGTGTAAATGGATTTTCAAAAAGAAAATTGATGTGGATGGAAATATTCAGATATATAAAGCAAGGCTGGTGGCAAAAGGTTTCAAACAAATTCATGGTATTGACTATGAAGAAACCTATTCACCTGTGGCCATGCTTAAATCCATTCGGATTCTCCTAGCAACAGCTGCTCATTATGATTATGAGATCTGGCAAATGGACGTGAAAACAGCTTTCCTTAATGGAATTCTGGAAGAGGATGTGTACATGACACAGCCCGAAGGTTCCATCGATCCTAATGCTGCTGGGAAAGTATGCAAGCTTCATCGATCCATTTATGGATTGAAGCAAGCATCTCGGAGTTGGAATCTTCGTTTTGATGAAGCAGTCAAAGAGTTTGACTTCATCAGGAACGAAGAAGAACCATGTGTTTACAAGAAGACTAGTGGGAGCGCAGTTGCATTTCTCGTGTTGTATGTAGATGACATACTTCTTCTCGGAAATGACGTTCCGTTGTTACAGTCTGTTAAGACTTGGCTCGGAAGTTGTTTTTCAATGAAAGACATGGGAGAAGCCGCGTATATTCTTGGAATAAGAATCTATAGAGATAGATTAAACAAGCTGATTGGACTGTGTCAAGACACTTATATCGATAAAGTCCTACACAGGTTCAGAATGCAAGATTCCAAGAAGGGCTTCATACCAATGTCTTATGGCATAAGTCTCAGCAAGAAGCAGTGTCCTGAGACACCTTCTGAGCGAGAACGCATGAGTCGGATTCCCTATGCCTCGGCGTTGGGATCCATCATGTATGCCATGCTCTGTACTCGTCCAGATGTTGCTTGTGCTTTAAGCATGACGAGTAGATACCAATCGGATCCAGGTGAAAGTCACTGGACAGCAGTCAAGAATATTCTGAAGTATTTGAGAAATACTAAGGATAAATTCTTGGTGTACGGAGGAAGTGATGAGCTGGTAGTAAGTGGTTACACAGACGCAAGTTTCCAGACAGACAAAGATGATTTCTGATCGCAATCTGGTTACATCTTCTGTCTGAATGGCGGTGCAGTTAGCTGGAAGAGTTCCAAACAGGACACTGTAGCAGATTCCACAACTGAAGCTGAGTACCTCGCTGCTTCTGAAGCGGCAAAGGAGGCTGTTTGGATCAAGAAGTTCATCACTGAACTTGGTGTGATTCCTAGCATTTCTGAGCCAGTGGCTTTGTTTTGTGACAACAATGGAGCCATTGCGCAAGCAAAGGAACCTAGATCACACCAGAAATCCAAACACATAGAAAGGAGATATCACCTCATCCGTGATATTGTGAATAGAGGAGATGTGAAGATCAGCAGAGTCCCGACGGATGAGAATGTTGCTGATCCACTGACTAAGCCTCTCCCAAGACCTAAGCACGAGTTTCATACCACTGCTATAGGCATTAGATTTCTTAAGATGTGATCTTGATTTCAGTGGGAGTTGTATTTGTTTTAGTTATGACATGATGTTCACAAAAACATAATAGTTATGTTATTTTAATGAAATTTGTTTCAGCATTATTTAATTGTGTTATTAAATAATTGTCCCAAAGTAATTTATGACATTTTATAGGTCATCAATTATGTGACTTGATCATGAAACCCTATAAGAAACAAATGACATAAATTATAAATGGTCCCTGGTCGAGGTTGTTAAAATGGGACATTAACAACCACACGAGACTAGTATGTGAGGTGACTGATGACTATGTTTCATGGAGTCATTTAATAAGTGTATTAAAGTCAATCACATAGATATGTGTTAGAGAACACATGATCGGACTTGACCCGTTAATGAGAACTCTACAAGAAGTTATATGAGTGTCATAAGAGTTTCTCATAACGACTAAAGAGTATAGTCCTTAGACCTGAGTTTATCATGGTTTCTTACATATGGATTGGTTCGTCTTGACTTTGTCAAACGTCAGCCGTAACTGGTGATTATAACGACATTGATCAGGCATATCATGAAATATGAAAGGGACATGGATGGAACAAGATGGGATTTGTACCTCCTATATAACAGGAGTTAAATATCTCTGGGCCTATCGAAGATTTGATACTGGAAATGCGTGGCCGCGCTCAAACGAGGTGAATGTCAGTCGTTTGTTTTTCAGCAGTACAAATCGGGATTCGATAAACGTGATCTAGCTTAATAAGGATGACACAGCTCTTGCCTTATGCTAGATTGAGATATAGATACAAAGGGATTAAAGGAATAGATGATTCCAGTACAAGTGGGAGATTGTTGGGAATGTCCTGAAATCTATTGTACTTGCTCTAAGTGAAAGTCGTATAGTCGAGATAAGACAATCACATAACACTGGGTAGTCATAACGCTTTGCTAGAAGCCACTTATGATCAATGAGTTAAGAACTCATTGCTAGTGTTATATGATCCTACAGGGTCACACTGTTGGGAATGTCCTGAAATCTACCGTACTATCTCTAGAAAGTATGACTTATGTCTGATCTCGACACTTATCATACTTTCTAGAGATAGTACGGTAGATTTCAGGACATTCCCAACAATCTCCCACTTGTACTGGAATTCTACAAAGGACATTCCCAACAATCTTCCGATTGTACTGGAATCCTACATTCCCTAATCCTTTTGTCTTAATATCTCGATCTGACATAAGGCAAGATGCGTGTCATCCTTATATAGCCAGACCTTGTTTATCGGACCAGATTTGATACTGACAATGCAAACGACTTGGGCAAGTCCGTTTGGGAATGGCCATTCTCTTACCAGCTATCAAATCTCCGATTGGCCTAGAGATATTACCTCCGTTAAACTGCAGGGACAAATCCCATCTTGTTCCATCACTATGAACTACACAATTCATAATACACCCAACCAAGGTCCGTATAGCTCCCAGTTACGAAACAGCGTTAGACAATGATCAAAGCGCATTACTTCATGTGCAGCCACATGCATGCGAACTCAGGTCTAAGGACTATACTCTATAGTCGTATATGAGAACCTCTTATGACACAGATATTAATATCTTGTAGAGTTCTCATCAGCGGGCCATGTCCGGTCATATGTTCCCCTACATATACCTATGTGTCGACTTTGATGCCGCGCATCTATGACCCCTCGAAACTTGGTCATAAGTCTCAACACAATCTAGTCTCAAGTGGTTGTTGGTGTTCCAATTCAACAACCTTCGACTATGGACACTATGATTTATGTCATTTCGTTAAATATGGGGTTTCAGGATCAAGTCAACTCATGTACTTCGATGACCCATATATAATGACATGAATCATTTTGGAACGATTATTTTATATCACAGTTAAAAATAATCCAGAAATCATAGATTTCATAAACATAAAATATTATGTTCACATGAACCTTTCAAAACAACTAAGTAAAGCCCTTTACAAACTCCCACTGAAATTAAGACTACATCTTAATTTCACTCATCCTACAGCTACAGTCCGCGACTCGTGCTTAGGCCTAAGGAGTGGCTTCGTTAATAGATTAGCAACGTTCTCATTCGATGAAACTTGCTTATCTACTTAACACCTCTGTCATTTATCTCACGGAATAGGTTATACCTACCCTCAAGGTGTTTGGACCTCTGATGTGCAGCTAGTCTCAACTACGCTGGGAATCACATCAAGTTCAGTGATGAACTTTTCTTTCCAAACAACCTCTTTCGCCGCTTTACAAGCTGCGAAATGTTCAGCTTAATTCATGGAGTCAGCAACAGTGCCTTGCACCGCCAGACAGACACAAGATATAGCCGGACTGTGACCAGGAATTATCTTTGTCTATTGGAAACTTGCCTTTCAGACTCTATCGACTTGTAGCACCTCACTTTCTCCGTAAACCAAGAACTTATCCTTAGTATTCCTCAAATACTTTAGGATATTCTTTACGGCAATCCAGTGATTCTTTACTGGATTTGACTGGTCGTTACTTGTCTTGCTTAAAGCAACATCAAAACAAGTACGTGTCATGGCATACATGATAGATCCAATTGCCGACGCATATGGAATCCTATCCATGCATTCAAGCTCAGCAGATATCGTAGGATACTGTTTCTTGCTTAACGTATTGCCATGTGACATTGGCTTAAAACCCTTCTTGGATTGCTCAAAACGTGTAGGACTTTGTCAACGGATCAGCTACGTTCTCATCAGTGGGAACCCTGCTGACCTTCACTTCTCCTCTATTAACTATATCACGAATCAGGTGATACCTTCTCATAATGTGTTTGGATTTCTGATGATGTCTCGGTTCCTTGGCTTGAGCAATTGCACCATTGTTGTCACAATACAGTGCCAAAGGCTCAGTGGCATCAGGGAATACACCGAGTTCAATCAAGAAATTCCTAATCCAAACTCCTTCTTTCGCAGCTTCTGAAGCAGCGATGTATTCAGCTTCAGTTGTGGAATCTGCCACGGTGCTCTGCTTGGAGCTCTTCCAACTTACTGCACCGCCATTCAGACAGAAGATGTAGCCAGACTGTGACCGGAAATCATCTTTATCTGTCTGAAAACTTGCATCCGTGAATCCACTGATTTCAAGCACTTCACTTCCTCCGTAAACCAAGAACTTATCCTTAGTATTCCTCAAATACTTCAGGATATTCTTTACGGCAATCCAGTGACTCTCACCTGGATTAGACTGGTACCTACTCGTCATGCTTAGTGCATAAGCAACATCAGGACGAGTACAGATCATGGCATACATGATAGATCCTATAGCCGAAGCATAAGGAGTCCTACTCATGCGCTTAAGCTCATCAGGTGTCTTAGGACACTGATCCTTGCTTAGTGTAGCACCATGTATCATTGGCGTGAATCCCTTCTTGGAATTTTCCATTCCGAATCGATGCAGAACTTTGTCTATGTAGGAATCTTGACAAAGTCCAATCAACCTTTTAGATCTATCTCTAAAGATTCGGATTCCAAGAATATACGCGGCTTCACCCATGTCCTTCATGGAAAAACAACTTCCCAGCCAGTCTTTAACAGACTTCAGCATTTGAATATCATTTCCAATAAGCAATATGTCATCGACATATAGGATAAGAAACGCCACTTTGCTCCCACTAGTTTTCTTATACACACATTGTTCCTCTTGGTTTCTGATGAAGTCAAAGTTCTTTATTGCTTCATCAAAACGAAGATTCCAACTCCTCGATGCTTGCTTCAATCCATAAATGGATTTGTGAAGTTTGCATACTTTCCCAGCATTCTTAGGATCAATGTAACCGTCAGGCTGTGTCATGTACACATCCTCTTCCAAGATTCCATTCAGGAAGGCGGTTTTTACATCCATCTGCCAAATCTCATAGTCATAATGAGCTGCAGTTGCTAGGAGAATCCGAATTGATTTCATCATTGCCACTGGTGAATAGGTTTCATCATAGTCTATACCATGAATTTTCTTGAAACCTTTTGCCACCAACCTGGCCTTGTAAATCTGGACATTACCATCCATGTCAATCTTCTTCTTGAAGATCCATTTACACTCGATGGCTTTTGCACCAGCAGGTAAATCAACCAGTGAAAACACTCGGTTAGTAGACATGGAGTCCATCTCGGATTCAGTGGCTTCACGCCACTTTAAGGAGTCAGTGCCCATCATGGCTTCTGCAAAGTTCGAGGGTTCATCACCGTCAATGATCAAAAGATCATGGCAATTAGTCACAAGGAATCCCTGATATCTATCAGGTTCCTGACGGATCCTTCCCGATCTTCGAACTTCAGGTACTGCAGGTTCAGGTTCTATTACAACTTCATGTAATTCATCCTGCTATTCTTCCTCATTAGGTTGAACAGGTTCCTGTCCTTCTTGAATTTCATCAAGTTGTACCTTACTCCCACTATCTTTTCTAGAGAGAAACTCTCTTTCAAGAAAAGTACAATCCCGAGCAACAAAGATTTTGTTCTCGGATCGCAGATAGAAGTAATAAGCCTTGGTATCCCTAGGATAACCAATGAAGTAGCATTTGTCAGATTTTGGTGTAAGCTTGTCTGAGATTAATCTTTTGACATAGGCTTCACAACCCCAAATTCTGAGAAAAGACATTGCTGGAGCTTTTCCAGTCCATATCTCATATGGTGTCTTTGCTACTGCCTTTGATGGCACTCTGTTCAGTGTGAACGTTGCGGTGAGCAAAGCATATCCCCAAAGGGATATAGGAAGGTCTGTGTGACTCATCATGGATCGGACCATATCTAACAATGTCCGATTCCTTCTCTCAGACACACCATTCCACTGAGGTGTTCCAGGAGGTGTGAGTTGGGAGATGATCCCACACTCACTCAGATGATCACGGAATTCCTGGCTCAAGTATTCTCCTCCTCGGTCCGACCGAAGAGCTTTAATACTTTTACCAAGCTGGTTTTGTACTTCATTCTGGAATTCTTTGAACTTTTCAAAGGTTTCCGACTTATGTTTCATCAAGTAGACATATCCATATCTACTGAAATCATCAGTGAATGTAATGAAGTACTGAAAGTTTCCTCTAGCACTTGTGGACATTGGGCCACACACGTCAGTATGTATCAGGCCCAATAGTTCACTGGCCCTTTCTGTGGGTTTATTGAAAGGGGCCCGTGTCATTTTGCCCATTAGGCAAGATTCGCATTGCTCACAAGACTCAAAGTCAAATGAGCCCAAGAGTCCATTTGAATGGAGCCTCTTGACGCGTTTCTCACTAATGTGCCCTAAACGACAATGCCAGAGAAACGTTTCATTTTCTTCGTTAGATTTGAACCGTTTTGTATTTATGTTATATACTGGAGCAGATTGATCCAGCATGTACAGCCCATTTATAAGAGGGGCACAGCCATAGAACATATCATTGAGATTAAAGGAACACAATTTATTCTTAATAGAAAAATCAAATCCTTGCAAATCCAACAATGAAACTGAAATGATATTTCTGCTTATAGCAGGTACAAAATAACAATTCTCAAGTTCTAAAATCAATCCAGAAGGTAAAGACAACAAGTAAGTGCCAACGGCCAGTGCTGGAACCTTCGCTCCATTGCCAACCCGCAACTCTACTTGCCCTTGCTTCAACCTTCTACTGTTGCTGAGCGCCTGCATATTAGTACAAATATGAGCCCCACATATTGCGTTAATGGGCCGAGTTGGATCTTAGATCCGATTGTTTGGCCCATTAAAATTTTACGTCCCGCGAATAGTCAATCGGTTAAACCGAGCTTCGCGGTTTGTTGAAAGTAAGAGTATGTCAATGATAAGAGTATGTAAAAGATTCAGACTTATGTTTCATTAAATAAACATATCCATACCTACTGAAATCATCAGTGAAGGTAATGAAGTACTGATAGTTTCCTCTTGCATTTGTGGACATTGGGCCACACACATCAGTGTGTATCAGGCCCAATAAGTCACTGGCCCTCTCGTTAGGTTTATTAAAGGGGGCCTGTGTCATTTTGCCCATCATGCAGGATTCGCATTTCTCACATGACTCAAAGTCAAATGAGCCAAGAAGTCCATTCGAATGGAGCCTCTTGATGCGTTTCTCGCTGATGTGCCCTAAATGATCATACTCTTACTTATGTCTGCTCTGATACCACTGTTGGATCGTTTAGTGTTTCCTGATTCAATTCCCAGATTGATTCATCCTACTAAACATGCAGATCTAGGTTCTCTTATTTAGAAACATAATGGATCTCACCTGTTACCTTGTTTATGCAGCGGAATGGAAGGCACGGGTCAGAGATCAGCAGAACCACCAAGGGATGGATCCTCCAAAGGCTCACACACGCACACCGGGAAATTTGGCTGCTAGACCAGCTGAAAGAGAGGCGCAGAGAGAGAGGAGGGAGGCGCAGAGACTGAGGAAAATTAGAGAGCTTTAGGTCAAGTTTTATTCATTAAAACTCCCTTTAGTTCTTATGGGCTTTTGGGCCCAATTCTCAGTTCTGATTAAATCCCATGGATTTAATCAGGCCCTTTATACTCTCTAAGTACAGTAAATGCCTAGCACTTTTACCGTACTTCTGCTAACCGTTCCTTCGTATTTTCCCGTTAGCTTAGGCGTGTGACCCATATGGGATCATATAATAAAGGCAATAAGTCCAAGACTTATAGATCATGAGCGGACTCTAGCAAGCCATCATGACCCCCAGTATTATATGACTTATGTCTGATCATTGACATACTCTTACTTTCTAGAGACAGTACCGAGATTACTGGACACAATTCCAACAATCTCCCACTTGTACTGGAATCTCTGTATTCATAATCCTTTTGTCTCAATATCTCGATTAGTCATAAGGCAAGATGAGTGTCATCCTTATAAAGTCTAATCATGTTCATCGGACTCTGATTTGATACTGACAATCCAAACGACTCGGGACAGTCCGTTTGAGCATGGCCATGCATTTTCCAGTATTCAAATCTCCGATTGGCCTAGAGATATTCACTCCATTTATATTGGAGGGACAAATCCCGTCTTGTTCCATCACTATAAACTACTCATTTCATAATACACCCAAACAAGGTCCTTATAACTATCGCTTAACGATAGCATTAGACAATGATCAAAGCGCATTAGTTCATGTGCAGTCACATGCATGCGAACTCAGGTCTAAGGACTATACTCTATAGTCGTAGTAAGAATCTCTTATGACACAGATATAAATATCCTGAAGAGTTCTTATAATCGGGTCTTGTCCGGTCGTATGTACCCTACATACACTTATGTACTGGCTTTGATGCCGTGCATCTATGACACACTGAGACTTTGTCATAAGTCACATACCAATCCAGTCTCACACGGTTGTTGGTGTTCCAATTTCAACAACCTTCGACTAGGGACATGATGATATAAGCCATCTATCAAATATAGGGTCTCATGATCAAGCTAAATGACTTTGATAACTCAAGATCAAGTCACTTACTTTGATGACCTATAAAATGGTTCATATCACTTTGGAACGATTATTTCATCACAGTTAAAATAATCTTGAAATAATAATTTCATTAAACATCATAAAATGTTTTACAAGAACATATCAAAAACTAAATAAAGCCCTCAAACTCCCACTCAAATTTAGATTACATTTCAATGTCTCTAATGCCTACAGCTTCAGTCAGGAACTCGAGCTTAGGTTTTGGGAGTGGCTTTGTCAACGGATCAGCGATGTTATCATCTGTCTGAACTCGGTTGATCTTGACTTCCTTTCTATTAATGATGTCACGTATCAAGTGAAATCTTCTTAGAACATGCTTGGATTTCTGGTGTGATCTTGGTTCCTTTGCCTGAGCTATAGCACCATTGTTGTCACAAAACAGTGCCAGAGGCTCAACCGCATTTGGTATCACACCTAGTTCAATAATGAACTTTCGTATCCAAACAGCTTCCTTCGCTGCTTCTGAGGCGGCGATATATTCAGCTTCTGTAGTGGAATCAGCAACGGTGTCTTGCTTGGAGCTTCTCCAACTGATTGCACCGCCATTCAGACAAAAGATATAACCGGACTGTGACCGGAAATCATCTTGGTCTGTCTGGAAACTTGCGTCCGTGAATCCACTGACTTTAAGCACATCACTTCCACCGTATACCAAGAACTTGTCCTTAGTATGTCTTAGATACTTCAGGATGTTCTTGACGGCAATCCAATGGTTTTCACCTGGATTTGACTGGTATCTACTCGTCATGCTCAATGCATAAGCAACATCAGGACGAGTACAGATCATGGCATACATGATAGATCCTATTGCAGATGCATAAGGAATATTCTTCATGCGCTCAAGCTCAGCAGCCGTCGTAGGGCTCTGCTTCTTGCTTAGCGTTGTGCCATGTACCATTGGCGTGAAGCCCTTCTTGGAATCTTTCATGCTGAATCTTTGTAGGACTTTGTCAATGTATGAATCTTGACACAAGCCTATCAGCCTTCTAGATCTATCCCGGTAGATCCTGATTCCAAGAACGTATGCGGCTTCACCCATGTCTTTCATGGAAAAACAACTTCCAAGCCAGTCCTTTACAGACTTCAGCATTGGAACGTCGTTTCCGAGAAGCAGTATGTCATCGACATACAGAATAAGAAATACTATCTTGCTCCCACTAGTTTTCTTATACACGCATTGTTCTTCTTCGTTTCTGATGAAGTCAAATTGCTTGATCGCTTCATCAAAACAAAGATTCCAGCTCCTCGATGCTTGCTTTAATCCATAAATGGATTTATGAAGCTTGCATACCTTCCCAGCATTCTTTGGATCTATGTAACCATCAGGTTGTGTCATATACACATCCTCTTCCAGAATACCATTCAGGAAGGCGGTTTTCACGTCCATCTGCCAAATTTCATAATCATGAAAAGCTGCAGTTGCTAGTAGAATCCGAATAGATTTCATCATAGCCACTGGTGAATAGGTTTCATCGTAATCCACACCGTGAACTTGTCTGAAACCTTTTGCCACCAACCTGGCTTTATAAATCTGGAAATTTCCATCCACGTCAATCTTCTTCTTGAAGATCCATTTGCACTCGATGGCTTTTACACCAGCGGGTAAATCAACCAACGAAAATACTTGGTTGATCGACATGGAGTCCATTTCGGAATCTGTGGCCTTACGCCACTTAGAGGAATCTGGGCCCATCATGGCTTGATTGAAGTTCGATGGTTCATCACCATCAATGATCAGAAGATCATGACAGTTAGTTACGAGGAATCCTTGATATCTCTCGGGTTCGTGACGGATCCTCCCGGATCTTCGAACTTCAGGTACTACAGGTTCAGGCTTTACAATTTCTTGTAGGTCCTCCTGCTGCTCTTCCTCATTAGGTTGAGCAGTATCCTGTTCATCTTGAATTTCTTCAAGCAGTACCTTACTCCCAATGTCTTTCTTAGAGAGAAACTCCCTCTCAAGAAAGTTACAATCCCGGGCAACAAAGATCTTGTTCTCGGAACGTAGATAGAAGTAATAAGCCTTGGTTTCCTTCGGATAACCAATGAAGTAGCATTTATCAGACTTTGGTGTAAGCTTGTCTGAGATTAATCTCTTGACATAGGCTTCACAACCCCAAATTCTTAGATAAGACAGCACTGGAGCCACTCCAGTCCATAATTCATATGGTGTCTTTGCTACTGCTTTCGATGGCGCTCTATTTAGAGTGAACACTGCTGTTAGCAGAGCATATCCCCAAAGGGATATTGGAAGGTCTGTGTGACTCATCATAGATCGAACCATATCCAATAAGGTCCGATTTCTCCTCTCAGACACACCATTCCATTGAGGTGTTCCAGGAGGAGTGAGTTGGGACACGATCCCACACTCTCTTAGATGATCACTGAATTCTTGGCTTAAGTATTCTCCTCCTCGGTCGGACCGAAGAGCCTTAATGCTCTTGCCAAGTTGGTTCTGTACTTCATTTTGGAATTCTCTGAACTTCTCAAAAGATTCAGACTTATGTTTCATTAAATAAACATATCCATACCTACTGAAATCATCAGTGAAGGTAATGAAGTACTGATAGTTTCCTCTTGCATTTGTGGACATTGGGCCACACACATCAGTGTGTATCAGGCCCAATAAGTCACTGGCCCTCTCGTTAGGTTTATTAAAGGGGGCCCGTGTCATTTTGCCCATCATGCAGGATTCGCATTTCTCACATGACTCAAAGTCAAATGAGCCAAGAAGTCCATTCGAATGGAGCCTCTTGATGCGTTTCTCGCTGATGTGCCCTAAACGACAATGCCATAGAAACGTTCGGTTCTCCTCATTAGGTTTGAACCGTTTGGTATCAATGTTATAAATTGGCGCGGATTGATCAAGTATGTAAAGCCCATTCGTAAGAGGGGCACAACCATAGAACAAATTGTTGCGATTGAAGGAACATAATTTATTCTTAACTGAAAAATCATAACCTTCCAAATCCAACAAAGAAATTGAAATAATATTTCTGCTTATCGCAGGTACAAAATAACAATTATTGAGTTCTAAAATCAATCCCGAAGGTAAAGACAACAAGTATGTGCCTACAGCTAGTGCAGGAACTTTCGCTCCATTCCCAACTCGTAGCTCCACTTGTCCTTGCTTCAGCCTTCTACTGTTGCTGAGTGCCTGCATATTAGTACAAATATGAGCCCCACAACCAGTATCCATAACCCATGAGGTATTATCAGAAGTAGTTGTATTAACTTCTATAACAAAAATACCTGATGAAGAAGTCTCGAGAGTCTTCTTCTTCAATTCCTTTAGACCTTCTTGGAATTTCTTACATTCTCTCCTCTAATGCCCTGGTTCTTTACAGAACCTGCAGATGTCAGTAGGCCCAGCCTTAGACTTGGGCTTGGGCTTTGGCGTGTCCTTGTCCGAGACTTGGACAGCCTTAGCCTTTCCCTTATCCTTAGCAGATGATTTCTTAAAGCCCTTGCCCTTTTGCACCATAAGCACATTGGGGTCCTTGGCGGTTTTCCTCAAGTTGGGCTCTGCAGTCTTGAGCATTCCGTGAAGCTCAGGCAATGTCTTACTCAAGCCATGCATATTAAAGTTCAGAATGAACTGATCATAGCTTGCAGGTAAAGACTGCAGAACGATGTCGCAGGCAAGTTCCTGGCTGATAGGGCAGTCGAGTTTCTGAAGATGATCGAGATAACCCATCATCTTCAAGACATGAGGACTCACTGCCGCATTTGCAGCCAACTTACAGTCTATGAGGTTCTTAACTGTCTGAAACCTCTCAGTCCTTGCTTGCTCCAGAAAAAGCGATTTCAGGCTTGCCATTATCTCGATGGGTGACAACACACTCTCGAACTGCATTTGCAGCTCAGCAGTCATTGTCGCCAACATCAGGCAATAGACATCATTTTCATCTGACGAATGCTTTTCCCAAGCATTATGCAGAGTCCTGGCGGCATTGTTAGGAGGCCTCTCGGGGAGGGGATCACGAAGGACATAATCCTTCTTCTCCTGCTTGAGGACCAGCCTCAAGTTCCTTGACCACGTCAGGAAGTTCGTTCCAGTCAGCTTCTCCTTCTCGAGAACAGACCGGATTGAGAATGTGTTTTGTGTGCTTGTAGTAGTCATAGCTGAAATATATAGATAAAAAGGTTATTAGTTAATATGTTCAATATGATTAATCTTGTATTATACTTAATATGATTAATTACGCATTATATTCAATAACATAAGTTACCCTCAATAGAATATAATGATTCCAAGATCCACATATAACTAAGATCAAAGTGGGCCACTGGCCATCACCCAACCTTAGCTTATATCGGTAAGCCCTATGTCGGCTAATTATATCCGTGATATAACTCTTGGTTGTGAATCTGGGCCCGAGGCCCAATCCACTCTGATGTCTCAAGGCCCGGGACTCCCGATGGCCTAGTCAAGAAAACCAGACTATACAGTCATGTAATCATTAATGTATGGGACTCCCAATGACATTTATGAATCACAAACCGTCTTATCCACGCAAAAGTAGACACCCTCACACTGTAAGGCCATGAATACAATTGAATGGGCTTCGACAGCTGACATAGACTGGACAAGACATCCAACGCTTGATATTATTTGAGGTTTGTAGGTTTATTAAAATTTCATCCCAAATAGAAGATTACTATTTTGGGAAACTTTCCATTTTGGGAAACCTACTATTTTTGGAAACTTTCTAAAATTAGAAACTTTTAATTATAGAAATTTCCTAAAATCCAAAACATGCAAATCTAGAAACTTCTATTTTAAGAAACTTTCTAATTTCAAAATTTTGGAAACTTTTAATTTAAAAAATCGATTTTATAATTTTATAAAATAAATTTTAAATTAATTCTGAAGAAAAGACTCAAATAATTGGCCCAATTGTTTTAACTTCTTGGCCCGAGGCCCAAGAATTGGTCTATGTCCAAGACATAACCCAATTGCCCAATTAAATGACATAACCGGTCTGGTTCATTAAAATTGGTCTTAACCAAAATTAATTACTACGATGACCACAATTGTCAACCGGTTATTTACTAAACCGGATTTTCTCAATTTATTTGGTCCAACCAAATCAAATTAGAAAATCACTGGTTTAGGCACAAAATCCAAATTTTTTTTCGACTTTGGATTTCTTATCCCGGTTTAACCAGAACTTAATAAATTTATTAAGTCTGTTTATTAAACCGTGACGTTTTGATTTTAATCAAGTTTTAAACCGAACCGAACCGAATTGGTCACGAACCATTCATGGCCGTGACCTAGCCGCAAGCCAGCACGCGAGCGATCCACGACCGGACGGCTGCTGGACGCGACGAGACGGGACGGGACGGTCGAGCCGTGTGATCGGGACGAGACAGCCGGGCCATCTCTCGCGATCGGACGGGATGATCGGGATGATGCCGAGAGATCACGGACGCGATCGCGGTCGATCGGTCCATCTCTCGATCACGATCGGGACGCTCGGGACCGTGCGATCATCCTTCGATCGGGACGCGATCCATCCGTCGATCGGGACGCGACCACGCAACACGATCCTTGTCGATCGGTTCGTGCGTCTGTCTCGATCCGGACGATCCGACGCATACCAATTCATATAGATTGGATCATGCGATTTCTTGTTTGTTTAGGTTTTTAATTCTTTGTTTCCTAAGTGTTTTTCCTTATCAGTAGGTTGATTCAAAAACACTTCTTAAACAATCCTAAACATGATTCTAAACAAGAAAAACCACAGAACCAATGGCTCTGATACCACTGTTGGATCGTTTAGTGTTTCCTGATTCAATTCCCAGATTGATTCATCCTACTAAACATGCAGATCTAGGTTCTCTTATTTAGAAACATAATGGATCTCACCTGTTACCTTGTTTATGCAGCGGAATGGAAGGCACGGGTCAGAGATCAGCAGAACCACCAAGGGATGGATCCTCCAAAGGCTCACACACGCACACTGGGAAATTTGGCTGCTAGACCAGCTGAAAGAGAGGCGCAGAGAGAGAGGAGGGAGGCGCAGAGACTGAGGAAAATTAGAGAGCTTTAGGTCAAGTTTTATTCATTAAAACTCCCTTTAGTTCTCATGGGCTTTTGGGCCCAATTCTCAGTTCTGATTAAATCCCATGGATTTAATCAGGCCCTTTATACTCTCTAAGTACAGTAAATGCCTAGCACTTTTACCGTACTTCTGCTAAACCGTTCCTTCGTATTTTCCCGTTAGCTTAGGCGTGTGACCCATATGGGATCATATAATAAAGGCAATAAGTCCAAGACTTATAGATCATGAGCGGACTCTAGCAAGCCATCATGACCCCCAGTATTATATGACTTATGTCTGATCATTGACATACTCTTACTTTCTAGAGACAGTACCGAGATTACTGGACACAATTCCAATTTTAGAAAGTATGATCGGGATTACTTCGCGGGTTTTTAAGAGTAAGAGTATGTTAAAAGTAAGAGTATTATATGACTTATGTCTGATCATTGACATACTCTTACTTTCTAGAGACAGTACCGAGATTACTGGACACAATTCCAATTTTAGAAAGTATGATCGGGATTACTTAGCTGGGAAAAGAAAAATCGCAGGGATGTCTTATCCCTTAGGGTTTTTCGATTTCTTATCTCTCATTAATGGGCCCAAGTCATTTGACTAATGGCTCATTAATCATTTGGGCCCAAGACACAAATCAGACAAAAGCCTGCATTTTGTCTGGCCCAATTCTCTGATCCAATACAGTAAATGCCATTGCATCTTACCGTATTAATTCCATTTAACTTTCCCGTTAGCTATGGTGTGTGACCCTTCGGGATTACTTCGCGGTCCTGAAATCTACCGTACTATCTCTAGAAAGTATGATAAGTGTCGAGATCAGACATAAGTCATAAATACTGGGTGATCATGATGGCTTGCTAGAGTCCGCTCATGATCTATAAGTTTAGGACTTATTACCAGTATTGTATGATCCCGAAGGGTCACACACCATAGCTAACGGGAAAGTTAAATGGAAATAATACGGTAAGATGCAATGGCATTTACTGTATTGGATCAGAGTTTTGGGCCAGACAAAATACAGGCTTTTTGTCTGATTTGTGTTTTGGGCCCAAAAGATTAATGAGCCATTAGTCTAATGACTTGGGCCCATTAATGAGATATAAGAGAATCAGAAAACCCTAAGGAAGCTAAGCTTCTTGCGATTTCTGCAGCCTGGCCGCGAACTCTCTCTCTAAAATCTCTCTCTCTCTCTGATCTTCCACATCTTTGGTCTAGCAGCCGTCCCGTGCTTGTAAGAGTGTGGATACTCGAGGAGGAATAGGTGTTACCATCTGTTCTAGCTGATCTCATCATTACCATCCATCATCCGCTGCAATCTGAAAGGTAGTGATCAGGTTTGCTTTATGATTCATTTGACGAGAACCTAGATCTGTTTAAGGATTTGTGTTAGGTTGTAATTGAGAATTGAACCTTGAGAAACACCAATAATCCTTCACACACACCTAAGCAAACTAGGCGTTAAAGGTAAGGTTGATCATTAATGTAATGATCCAGTAAATGCATATGTGATATGCATTCGATATCAATGTTCTGGGGAGCATCGATCGTTGCAGATAGTGCATCGATCGATGCACTCGCGGATTAATCAGATTAATTCGGTTAATCGTTGGTTAATTCCGTTGTGGTTTAAGCCGACATATATAAGATATATGGTCGACCTAAACTCGTGACTAATCTAATTCACAGCCACCAGAACGATAAGAACACCTCTCTGGAGATTAGATCTCGGTAAGGCACTAGCATCCCTTCGGGCCAGTTTGTGTGTGTGTGGATACCAGTAGAGGCGCAGCATTTGAGGCGCTTCGTGATCTCGATTATCTGCTAATACTTCCGCTGCAAATCAACAGGTAAATCTGAGATCCAATAGATTCAATTATATGAACCTTAGATCCTAGGCTCGGAATTCAGACTAGGGTTGCTAATCCTGATTAGAACTGCTAGAAATTCCTTCACTTCTTGGATCTGAATAAGGCTGGTGTTAACTTCATGATCTGATACCTTCTTTGGTGTGCCTATACCTGCATCAAAATCCCTTGGCAAAGGCAAGTGCATCATACAAGTATTGGAAAATTCTGACTCGGAGTTAGCTATTGTAACTTCTTTAGAGTTAACCTTTCTTGTTCTAATAACAAATGGTAAAATACTTGTCTAGTGGAACAATTGCAGAATCATAACCTATTTTTTGACATCTATGAAAAATGTCATTAACTTCATTAGAAGGTTTAGATGACTTACATTGTTCTGTTTTTCTGTGTGGCCGAAGTGATGGTCTCGCACTTAATTTGGAGCTAGGGGCTGTTGAGCTGGTTCTTGTGGCACGTCCTTGGATTGAACAGGAAGCTCAGTCTTTGTTTTCTCCCTTAAAGTGTTTGTGGACCATTGCTTTTTCTCATGACCACATCCTCTTGGTGGCTTAGCTTTTGGAGTCGGCCTTGTGACTAGAAGACATCTTCTTGGCTCCGGATTTGCATAAATATTTATGCTGCTTTTCTGATTTTCTACAGCAGCTTCACGAACTCTTCACGCATTATTTGCTTCATATCTTCCCATGAAGCATCTGGTACGTCATACTTGAGTCGAATGTGAGCATATTGATCCCAATGCCCAAAGGCATCCTCGGTTAGAGTATCCTCTGCATAGGATGTCTTCTCGTCCTCGGGCACTTGGTTGGCTTGCAGCCAATCCTCCATGTCTCTTTCCCATCTTAAGTAAGCTTCTGGTCCTTGGTGATGTCCTGCAAAATAGATGGGATAAAGTTCGAACTCTACTTCATCATCGGTTGAATGTTCACATGATAAGGATTGGTTGGTGGAGTGCTCTTGATCTGATTCTGGTTCCTCATCTTCAAACTCTGTGTTGCCACCATATTCATCTTCTATCTTGTCCTCATGATCCCAAGGTTTTTTCTCATCGTGCACTTCCGCTCCTAAACTAATTTTAGAATCAATTTTTTCATACCAAGGTTGGTCTTCATGGTAAGAGTGCTCGTACTGATTTGGTTCTCCTTCATGAGTGAACTCTCCAAGTTCTGATTCACCTTCGTAGTCTGTCTCATCTCCAAAACCAGAGCTAATGTAGCCATCTCCTGTCCATGGTGGAGATCCATAATCAGCTTCTTGGTCGGACCATGCTTGGCTCGACTCGCCAAACTCTCGGATGGACTCGTCTTCTTCGTCACTCATATTGATTTGTTCCTGTTGTAGAAAAACAACCTTAAAGATGTCAATGAACTTTTAAAATAAGGCATGGGCAAGCTTAATTCGAAAGGTAATATAAAAGGAATGATCAATATGTAAAAATATGGGATTTTCCTTTTCTAAACATACGATGAAGAATATGGAATTTTTTTTGTCTTTTTGATATATTATTTTCGAAAATAATTTAGTGAATATGGAAAATAGTAAAAGTAAACAATTATTTTGGGTTTTTGAAATGATAATTCGAATCAAACAAAAGAAGAATCAGAAAAACTAAGATAAACACTTTTTTTTTTGGAGTTTTCGGTTGAAGACAAGACAAGAACAAAACTAAAGGCAAACTATTTTTATGGGATTTTCTTTATGCAAAACTATACTAGAATGATAAAGTAATGACCAATGTTCGAAAACTCGTTAGGCGCTAGTCAGGCGGTCGGGTTGGGCCTAGCGCCTAATGAAAAAATCAGAGATTAACAGGACCTAGTTTTGGGTAATTTTTACCCATAAATAGAGTTTATATACTATTGTTCGAGAAAAATAAAACTTAAATTGTCTATGGTCCAGTGGGAAGGGTGTAGTGTCACGGGTTTGAGGTCATGGGTTCGACTTTGAGTGTCACTTTTTCTTGTTAAATTTTTTTCCCTATTTTTCTTTAATAAACGGCAAAAGACGACTATACCCTCGTCTCCAACCTAATGAAAAACGAGATCTGAACATTAAAACCGCCGTTTTTCAGTTTTCTTTCACGATTTTAACAGTTTTACATGTGTTTTTTGTTGTTTTATACCAATTATGATAGATATACTTCGTAAATATCGAAATGTAACATGAATAGAAGTTTTTCTTTTGTAAAACCGATTTTAACAGTTTTACATGTGTTTTTTGTTGTTTTATACCAATTATGATAGATATACTTCGTAAATATCGAAATGTAACATGAATAGAAGTTTTTCTTTTGTAAAACCGATTTTTTGGCCGGATTGGATGTAGGCGCGGCGGCCGGCCACCGTAGAACGCTTCTCCGGCGACTACACGGACGCCCACTCCGCGTTTTCGAACAGGGGTAATGACACTAACAAGGAAACACTAAAGCCGAATTCAACATGAGTAAAAAAGGACAAAACTCGACTAGGCCGAATGGAAACAAGCAATCTAACAATTTTTTTAATGGATTTTCAGATGTATAAGGAGCAAATAAACAAACTAAAAAACGAAAAAAGAGTAAAAGTTCAAAGACAACCAGAGTGGTTCAAGAGCCTAAGCTCTGATACCAGATGATGTAAGATGGGAGGCAGGTGGTCGAGTAGTCGAGAAACGACGAGCGAGACGATGGTCGAACGCGGATCGATGGGACGAGGAAGCTGGCCGAAGGCGCTCTCTTCCTGGTCGGTGGATGATTCAATGGAGTTGAGGAGTTTGAACACGACAGAATACTCTAGTAATAAGATGTAAGCAAGCAAGTAGTAACAAGAAATCTCGATCCAAGGGGAAACCACGCGAGGATAAGAGATCGGCCTCCCAAGCTAGGGTTCTTTTTACTAAAAACTTACTTGATCTTATTAAACTCGAAAAGAATGGCTTAAAGGGCCTGGTAGAAATCATAAAAGAAAAGACAAGAAGGATGGTTGGACGGGCCAGATTCTCCTTCTCTTGTATCGGGCTTTGGTTTACCTCATTAAAAACCTTAGTGGGAAAACCCAATTGGGATAAAACCACACTTAAGGGAAAAAGAGTATAAACCTCAGCCCAAAGAGATGTTGCATGTGCTCATGGTCGCCAAACATAGTTCTGGAGTTCACTAAATCCGTGAGCTTCCAAATAAGGCAGGTCCAGCAACCTTCGGGTTTGATCTTGCATATCTTATTTGTCCGAACTGGTATTGTTGTGATTCCAACTCTCATGCATTCCGTGATGAATCAAGAATCCAGAACAAGTTCCTTTGTTCCTTGATTCATCCTGGTTCGTTCTGAGAACTCCAAAATGTGCAAGTCAGTCTTTATCGGGTTCCCTGAGAATCACCTGTCTTGAAACGGGCATAACTTCTTCATAGAAAATGGGCTTGATGTGATTCCACTTCGTGAAGATTACTTGGTGAGTCAGGTTTCCAGAACATGTTGAGTTCAGCTTTAATCCTCATGATCCGATCGCAATCCTCTCTTGAATGCACATATATCCGCGGACAAGGCTAAATGAACAGCTTCTAGACATACTCTAAGATTAGCTCGAACCAAGGCTGATTCCTTCTGACCAAATTCTTCCAAATAGCATACTTTCTGGTGGATATCAAGTCTGGTATGATTTGTTCGAACCAATTCTCCTACGGTCATCTTCCAAGACTTGGCTAAGGCTTCGGGTGGACGGTTGTCGACCATCTCCAAATGGGATCGTTCCAGTTGGGTTCTGGAACAATCATGACTCCTGAAACATGTTGTTGGCTGATTAATCCTCAATCCCACGTCATTTGGCCTTGTAGAACATATCTTGACCTCATGAGCCTCCTTAGGTACGTTCCGCGTGGTCGGGAACAGCTCGATCAGCCTCGTGGTCGAGGTTGGTACGTACCGCTCGTCCGAGCCGGGTTTGGATGATCCGATGTCCTCATCACTTCTCATATTACAACTTCCAATACATTACTCTACAAACAATTCCACACCTTTAATTGAGGCCAATAAACAAGGACTTAGTGGTTTCACCAACGAAAAATGGCAAACTATTCAACGTTTGTTATCAACCAATCCTCCAAATTGATTAAGTGGTAGGCTCGATGATGATATATGGATCTTAGACACAAGCGATGTTCATCATATGACAAAACATATAAATCTTCTTCATGATATTCAAACAATCACACCTGTTTTAGTTCGGCCTATGGACGGAAACGATGTTCTTGCCTCACAACAGACATAGTTCATCTCATATCTCGATTACGCCTATTAAATGTTTATATTGTGCCGATATTTCACACAAATCTAATATCTTATGGCCAACTAGTCACATACAACTATCTTTTTTTTTTTGTCATCTGATAGAATATATTCATAAAATGAGAGTTTACACATTCCTAAACGTAGGAAACTTAGCCCAAACAACAGGCAACACAAACCCACACAACGGGCAAACACAGCCCACAGAACAGGCAACAAAAGCTCATAAAGGGTTACTAAAACCTACTGCTATAGGCAACAAAAGGATAAATCAAAGAGATAACAATAGTAATTCAAACGTGGAAATTGTGACAACCGCAAAAGAGGAAAGAGCGAGATAAATCGCCGTAGCCCACAGCTCACCAAGCGAAAACATATACAACTATCTTGTTAGACAAATAACTGATCAATTGTTGATATTACAGCACCGCATAACGAGGATGTTGGTTAGAGCGACTACCTCAACAAATGATGACATGCCTGATATTTTGTCTTCTCCACCAAATAGAATCTCTGAAACAGAAGATACTACATCCATATTACATTCTCTACCTTCTACGTAGCCTACTCTTCCGCATACTCAAGCCGGATCAAGTACTACTTCACATTATGTCGAAAATAAAAACTCTTCAGATTCATCTACTTCCAATGATCCACACATCTGCATGGTTTTATTGTTAACACAATCTTGGTCTCTCATCAATCTCCCTCGACATCATATTCTCCTCAGCTTTCCTCATGTACGGATTATCCCTTATCTAACTATCTATCAAGTGAACAATTTTCTGTTTCCCATTGTAATTATTTAGTTGCACTAACACATGCAGTATAACCTAAATCTTTCAAAGAACCAATGAAAGATGAGAGATGGCGATCAGCAGTTAAAGCGGAGGTAACTTCTCTTGAAGATCTCCATACTTAGGATCTCACAACACTTCCACCCGGAAAGAAATCCATTGAAAGTCAGTGGGTGTTCCGAATAAAACATAAATTAGATAGTCTTTGGAAAAAAGTTAAAGCAAGACTTGTGGCCCTCAGAAACAATAAAAAAGGACTTGATTTCAAAGAAACGTTTGCACCCGTAGCCAAGATGACGACAGCTCGTTTGATTCTGGATATAGCGGAGAAAAAGAATTATAAAGTCCATTAGATGGATGTTCATAATGATTTTTTCCATGGTGATTTAACACATGAAGTATATATAAAACCTCATCCGGGGTTTATTACACAAGGATATAATCAAGTTTTTTATCTTCGTAAATCTATTTATGGTTTATAACAGTCTACATGATGTTGGTTTGCTAAATAAACAGATGCACTGAAGAAATACGGATTCAAACAAACTCGATCTGTTTACTCCTTATTCACATTCCATCGTGACAGAATATCACTTCAGATATTGGTGTATGTTGACGACCTGATCATCTCCAGAACCTCTCCACCAGCTATTCAAGAGTTCAAACAATACCTTTCGACCTGTTTTCACATAAATGATCTTGGACTCGCCAAATATTTTCTGGGCTTGGAAATCGCATTCAGTCCGTTAGTTTTCTATGTATGTCAACGAAATTATTCCATTGACATAGTTACCGAAGCATGTTTGTTGGGATGTAAACCTACATGATCTCCAATTGATCAAAATCATAAGTTATCTCTATAAAAGAGTCCTTTTCTACGCAATCCAGCTTATTATTGACGCTTGATAGGAAGGCTGGTCTACCTTGCTTCAATTCGACCGAATCTTGTGTACACTATTAATATGTTATCTCAATTCATACAAAACCCATAGAGGAACATTAGACCGCATCTCTAAAAGTGGTTCGATACTTGAAAGGGACACTCGACGAAAGTATTCTATTACGTACAAACTCGCCACTTCATACTACATGATGGTGTGACTCCGACTGGACAAGTTGTCCATTGTCTCGACGATCATTAACAGGTAGGTTCGTTCAATTTGGATATTCTCTCATTTCATGGAAAACAAAGAAACAAAAGATTGTTTCGTGTTCTTCGGCAGAAGCAGAGTATTAGCAATTAGTTCCTTAACATGCAAACTTAAATGGCTCAAATCACTTATTCGAGAATTCGAAATCGATCAAAAAGCTCCAATGACGCTTCATTGTGATAGTCAAACGACTTTACACATCAGTTACAATCCAATATTTCAAGAAAGAATAAGACACATCGAAGTGAATTGCCATTTCATTTGGGATGCAATCTTAGGCTGTCTTATGAAAGCCTCACACGTCTCTACTTATGTTCAACTAGCTGACATCTTGACTAAAGCATTAGAATGCATGGAATTTGAATCTTTTATGTTCAAGTTGGACATTCAAAACTTGTACGCTCGAACTTGAAGGATGTATTAGGAGATTGATTAAAATCTCAAAAGGATATATATCCTAAGTTTTATCTTTACTTATTTCAATCCTATTTTATAGAGGATCTAACCTTTTATAAATATAGACCCAATGGTCTCATAAAAAACACAATATTCTTTCATAATCTCTAAATCTCTTGCCAGTTCTGGATATGAGACCTTGCCAGTGAGTAGAACATATTTGGGTTTTGGTTTTCAAATACCAAACTTTGACTTAATCAATGGATACATCGAGGCTTGTTGATTAACTGCATGCGAGGGTACTGTTGATTCAGAGACTGCAGAGGAAGGACAAGAGGTGTTAAATGTGTTTGTCCTAGTTAGATAGGAAAGAACACTATTGATAATAGTATCAGGATCAAGGCCTGACGTAAGAATAAAACATCCCCCCCCTTTGCAATAATAGACGCATTTAACTAGCTTAACTCAGGAGTTTGAACAGGTGGAAGCAGTTGATCCGATGGTAAAGAAGGGATCACATCATTTTGTAAATGGAACCAACATTCCCTTTCCAATCATTTGTAAATGAAATCATCAAGTTCAAGTAGTGGCGGAGCTAAAAATATTTTCCACCGAAGTAAAAAAAAATTAATATATGTATTAGTTGGAGGGTTAATAAAAAGTTAAGATATTCTAAGAAGTAATTGCTACTTTGTTGCCGCTTTATATATATAAATAATTATGAAAAATTGTGTGTATATAGAAAATAAAGCAAAAAAAAATATATCCTTAAAAGCTATGCAAAAACAAACAAATGTTCCTTTAAAATGAAGAATATATATATATATATATAGAAAGGGTGCAAGGGCAAAATTTGTACCCGTAGCGGTAGGGTCAACACCACAAACCTTTAGCCAAACACTACAAGAAAACAGGGCTATTACCGACGGAATTACCGACGGAAGTAATTCCGTCAGAAATTACCGACGATAAAACGACGACTTTCATACGGGAAGTTTTCCGACGGAAAACCGTCTGCTACAAGATTAATGGGCATTAAGACGGACTACAATCTGCCGGAAGAATGTGTGGATGCGATTTGCGAGTTTTTGAAAGATATTCTTCCAGAAGATAACCTTGCGCCGGGTTCATACAATGAGGTCGAGAAACTGGTTAAAGGGCTGGGATTACCGTATGAGATGATAGATGTGTGCATCGACAACTGTATGATATACTGGCGAGAAGAACAATTCCGTCTGGAATGCAAATTCTGTAAGAAGCCGCGCTATGAGGATACAAGGGGAAGAGCTAAGGTTCCGTTCAAGCGAATGTGGTATATGCCATTAACCGATAGGCTGAGGCGGTTATACCAGTCGGAGCGAACTGCGGGGGAAATGAGATGGCATTCTGAGCATAGAAGAGAGGCAGAGATTGCACATCCGTCGGATGCTGAAGCGTGGAAACATTTTCAGAGATTATATCCAGATTTTGCTTACGATCCACGTAACGTGTACCTCGGATTATGCACAGATGGTTTTAACCCGTTTGGAAGGCATGGGAGACAATATTCGTTGTGGCATGTGATTCTGACTCCTTATAATCTACCGCCGACTATGTGCATGCGTCGAGAGTTTCTTTTCCTCTCCGTACTCGTTCCCGGTCCAGAGCACCCGAAAAGATCACTTGATGTATTCTTGCAGCCGTTGATACATGAGTTGCAAATGTTATGGCAGCCCGGTGTTGTAGCATACGATGTTTCATGCAAGGAAAATTTTTTGATGAGGGCTGCATTGATGTGGACCATTAGCGATTTTCCGGCTTATGGTATGTTATCAGGATGGACTACACATGGGAGGTTAGCATGTCCGTATTGTCAGGAAAATACCGATGCATTCCAATTGAAGAATGGACGTAAATCATGTTGGTTTGATTGTCATAGAAGATTTCTACCGCATGATCATCCCTACCGGAAAAACACTAAACATTTTACGAAGAAGAAGAAAGTGTTTGATGATCCTATTCTTCCAGAAGCTGGGTCGACTACCTTGGGCCTCTTAGAAGGATTTGGTGCATTAAGAAGTAGTGAGTGTGGTGGGAACGGGCATGAGAATATATACGGAGCTGGTATAGTCCACAACTGGCACAAGCAAAGCATTTTCTGGGATTTACCGTATTGGAAGGACCATTTACTAAGGCATAATCTTGATGTCATGCACATTGAGAAAAATTTCTTCGATAACATTATGAACACTGTGCTCAACGTGCAAGGGAAGACGAAAGATAATGTGAAGTCTAGGCTTGATTTACCTGAAATTTGTGATCGGCCTGAACTTCATCTTCAGACGAACGGAAAACCGCCAATTCCAGCATATTGGGTAGACTCGAAGTCAAAAGAAGAGTTGTTTAAGTGGATTATGCTACAAGTTAAATTCCCTGACGGGTATGCATCAAACTTGCGTAATTGTGTTGACACTGACGGAGGAAAGTTTATCGGAATGAAGAGTCATGATTGTCATGTGATGATGCAGCGACTCCTGCCGTTTGCATTTGCTCATCTCCTTCCTCGAGATGTCCACAAAGCAATTGCAGCTGTTGGATCTTTTTTCAGGGATATATCCACCAGGACACTCACTGTTGATGGGATCAGGAGTCTGGAGCAAAATATTCCAAAAATATTATGCAATCTGGAAAAAATATTTCCACCGTCTTTCTTCGACGTCATGGAACATTTGCCTATCCATCTACCGGGTGTAGCTAGACTTGGTGGACCGGTACAATATCGGTGGATGTATCCGTTCGAGCGCTATATGTTCCACCTTAAAAAGAAGGTGAAGAATCCCGCTAAAGTGGAGGGTTCTATTGCCTCTCAATATAACAACGAAGAGACTGCGACCTTTGCTGGCTACTACTTCCCTTCGCAAGTACGCACAAGGAGCAGGCGCCCAGCTAGGAACGATGACAGGGGAGAAAGGCAAATTTATCGGTCAAGCGTTCCTAACATTTTTCAACAGGTTGGGCGGTTAAGTGGGAAAGTAGGCAAGCGGCAACTAACACCTCAAGAGCATACACATCTCCACAAGTACATTCTAACCAACTGCGATGAAGTATTCCAATATGAGAGGTATATACATGTTAGCTAGATTTATAATTTTGTATTACACTTGCTTTACTTATTGATATTCTTTTTACCTTTTGTAGGATATATATGGAAGCTCTCCAATTTCATCATCCGGAATTGGACGAGGGCGAACGTGAGGCTCGGAAACAAAAATACTTCAGCCGTTGGTTAAACTTTTATGTAAGAATTAGTTTCTTAATCATATTAAACACTTACGAACTGGAGCAATATCTTTTAACTTTGATGTGATCATATTGTTAGGTCCGGGGGGAACTCAATGCTGGACGCATCCCCGATGATTGGTTAGTTGACATTGTGGAGGGCCTCCACTACACAGCAAAGTCTTATCCAAGATATTGCACTAGGGGGTATGCATTTAAGGTGCATGTAGAAGGGTCAACAAGAATTACTGCCGATCACGGAGTATCATCTGCATCCGGAGAAGTTGTTTACTATGGTATTCTTAAAGAAATACTAGAAGTAAAATACATAGGAAAGCTTGGAATGCGCTGTGTGGTTTTTCTATGTGACTGGTATAACCCGATCGTAGGGCAAGGTGTTGTGATCGACGAGTTCGGTGTGACGTCGATTAATTCGAGCAAAAAACTAAGAAACTACGATCCTTTCATTATTGCATCACAAGCAGATCAGGTAAGTAATTGTAAATAATTATTTTGGATTTCAAACTCTAATTATAAAAAATTAATAATATAATATTTACGCAGGTGTGTTACATTCCATACCCTCGACTAACTTATAAAAATGATCCATGGATCACCGTTACAAAGATAAACCCTCGAGGGAAGGTGTACGGAGTTGAAGAGCGCGAAGTAGAGCCCTTACAAACAAGTGGTTCTGGTGTGATCGCCCCGGTAGAAGAAACCCTTGAAGTTAATTTAGTTGTCGACTTTAGTCAATTCGGGGACATTGTTCTTCATTCAGAATCAGAAGAAGAAAGAGGCGAATTTGATGATAGTGACTCAATTTCGTCCGACTACAATACAGAAAGTGATGAAGAATAAAAATGTATTATGAATTTTATATTTATGATTGTTCTTAAATATATATATATATATATATATATATATATAATGTGTTATATATATATGTCTGAGAACAACAATAACATTATTTGAGAGTACGTACAAAATAAAAGTAATTTTAGACTGTTATAGATATATAGAATTAGTATGTAATTTTAAACAAATAATACTAAATCGATCAACTGGTTAAGGGTATAAAATACATGGGTTCAGGTCCGGGTTCGAACCGGCCCTTCCTCGGTTACATGTTTTTTTATTTCCGACGGAATATCGTCGGTTTTTCGTCGGTTGGTCGTCGGTTTGCCGTCGAATTGTCGTCGGAATTCCGTCGGTTTATTGTCTAAAAACCGTCGGCTGACAGCAGTAAATCTCTCGAGTAAATGTTATTTAGTCGGTAAATGTCATGTCCAAATTAACTCGATTTCCGACGGATTTCCGTCTGTTTTACCGTTGAAAAGTTTTCTATATATACACGGCCAATTCATGAGATTTTCATTCAAATCATATAAAATAAACAACTAACCAAATGGATTTCGTTTATTTTTCTCCGGAAGCCCGTGAAACGGCAATACGCCAACTTGGAATGCCGGGTCGGAGTCATCTTCCTAATCTCGACCCAACCAGGCAAACTCATCGGGGGATTTCGTTCGGGTACAACACGGTTATTATATCCGTGACCAGTGAGATCATCCAGACACGTTGGTCCGGCGGCTATCTGACGTACTACCAACTCCCGACGTCCTTCAAAGAAGCGTGGTTCATGGACTTTCTCGTAAGTAATTTCATATTTTTATAGATTGTTATATCCATGTAATTATAATTAACGTATATATTTATAAAATTATTTACAGGAATACTTCACCTGTTCTATGGACAATTTGTTCCGCGTCTGGCGGGAATTCCACAGGACTGCTAGGCGGGTTTTCCAAACAAAAATGCGGCGGTTGAAGCTACTCTGGCAAAGAGGAGAAGAAAGACCTGCGTGGATTCCTAGGAGGTCTTGGAGATTGCTGGTGAGCCAATGGCGCGAGACGGACGTCGGAGATTGGTTTACTAACCAATTCCCGAACTACAATAGATTTTAAATAATGTTGTTTTTTATTTCTTGTAATGTTTTAAATTTCATGTTGTTTGTAAAATATGTTTTTAATTCAAGTACTTAACCTATTCGGATATTTTAAAAAAAAAATCAAAACCAAAGCATAATTACATTTACAATTAATATGTAATCATAAACGTCAAACACAATCTGGCTCAATTGGTCTAATGCGAGAGAACGATACGTTTAGGTGGCGGGTTCGAAAGGAGCCCGCGGCATTATGTATTTATTTTAAATTTAATTTGCGACGGATTTCCGTCGATTAAACATTATTCTGACGGTATTCCGTCGGTAATTATTTTCAGACGGTATTCCGTCGGTAATTTTTGACGGATTTTTGACGGTATAGGGTTTAGGGTTTTAGAATGATAAAAAAGAATCGCAAAACCCGTCACTAATCAATGTAATGTTATAATATATTATAATTCTTTAGTATGTGATCTATTTTGATAGTTTTTGTTTGATTTGAAAAATTAAAAACACGTTTGACCTAAACATTTCGAATTGTACATTAACGTTTAAGAAGAACTTTATGTAAAACACTATCTCACTATGATTTTTCTAATTTTCTTCAAATCGAGACATGAAATTATAAACTTCATGCTTAATGCTACACTAATGTGTTACCAGAAATAAAATATCCAACCCTAAAACCTAATCCAAACCCTAAACCCTCTTCCCTCGGAAATCCGTCGGAAATATCCGACGGATATTCGTCTGTTTACCGTCGATTTTCAGCATTTACCCCCTTTGGTTAAGTGTCTTGTCAGTAATTAAAACCGTTTCCGACGGATTTCCGTCGGAAATCCTGGCAAAATGTGTTGTATAAATATATACGCTACCAAAGAAAGAAATCTTACCCCAAACCCCAAACCCTAAACCCTAACTGAAACCCTAAACCCTTTTCCCTCGTAATTCCGTCGGTAATTTCCGACGGAATTTCGTCGGAATTCCGTCGGTTAGTGCATGTATCGGTCAAAATCTAAATTAACTCCCTTCTCTTCCCTATGCAACGCATTGGTAAAGTGTATAGTCAGTAATTAAACCGATTTCCGACGGAATTCCGTCGGAAATACTGTCGAAATGTTTGTGTATATATATGTACGGACTTTTCTTTGGTTATTCAAACATTTCTTGTAAGATTCTATTCGAAAAACCAAAAAATGGATGATGTCTTTCTAACCCCGTCAGAACGTACTTGGATAATTACAAGGATATTACCTCAACCGGGACGGGAACATCTTCCTGTGCTGGATCCTCACCGCCGTAACCGGACCATTTGGTTCCATTCCAATGCTGCAATTCCCGCTGTAATTAGCGACATAATAGAGGCTCGTTTTGAAACCGGTCACCTAGCTTACTACAATGTCCCTAGAGGCATTAAGGAGTTATGGTTCGAGGATTTTCTGGTAAATAATTTGTATTTTTTTTTTGTGTAATTTGGGAATTTTGTACATTAATAAATATTTTTCACTTATTAAATTGCAGGAATTTTTTAATTTTGATCCGCAAATAATGTTCGAGGTTTGGGTGGAATTCCACGTGGTGGCTAGGCGTGTTTTCCAGACCAAAATACGTCGGGCCAAACTGCGATGGTATAGAGGACAAGGAAGACCGTCGTGGATGTCGGAGGGGGATTGGAACCGCATGGTTCAGCTTTGGGAGGAGACTGACATCGGCGAATGGTTCGGGAACATTCCCCCAAATAATAACTGAAGAATTTTATAGATATGCTATTTATTTTTATGTAATGTTTAATTTTATGCAACTACTTAAGTTTTAATATATGTGATGTTTTTATTTTTTTTTTAATAATCAAAATAATATCAAAACAATAAGTAAAATTATCATGTAAGTATAAACAACTAACACAAAATGGATCAACTGGTTAAGGGTACTCTATGTATTAGTCAAGTTTGGGGGTTCGAACCGAGCCTTCCTCCAATTTTATGTTTTTTAAACGTTTATAGATATATATACAAACACTTTGTATCTATAAACAACGAGTACTCAATGGATCAACTGGTTCGGTTACACAATAAATTGTTCGAGGTTGCGGGTTCGAACGGAGCCTGCTGATAATTATTTTTTTAATTTCCGACGGAAAACCGTCGGTTTTCAGATAACCGTCGGTTTTCCGTCGGAAGTTTTGGCGCATTAAACCCGAAATTTTTCGAGTTAACCGCCAATTTTTTGCAAAAACATTCGAACCGCCTGGAATACCGACGGATAACCGACGACAAATGATTTCCGACGGATTTCCGTCGAAAACCAATTAATATTCTCACGATCTAACTTCTTCTTCTCCATTTTCTCTGCAACTTCTCTCTCTCTCTAATCGCAAAATCGGACCTCTCTCTACGATTCCGCCGGATTATCGCCGTTTTTCCTCATTTCCGACCGCCACCAACACCACAAACATGTAAGTAACCCTTTTAACCGATTGAATTTGGATAATTTTGCTTAGATTTGTAGAAATAGTTGCATGTGTTGGATAAAACGGTGGTTAGGTGTTGACTAATAGATAGAACGATAGTCAATAGGATATATGCTTGTTTGAGTTAGATTGATTGTGAATTTCATGTTGAAGTTTTTTCAAAATCATTTAAATTGTTTTTTGGTGTAAATTTGGAATTTGTTTTGGTTTTTTAGATGTTTTAAAACGTTTTCTCATTTCTATAAAATTTTGAAATCGTTTTTGTAAATTATTATGGGTTTTTTAAATGTTTTAAAACCTTTTGTTAATTTTTATAAAAATTTAAATTCATTTTTGTAAATTATTATGAATTTTAAAGGTTTTAAAAACTTTTACTGCTCATTTTAAAATTTTTTAAATTTTTTTTTGAGTTCTAAAATGTTTTCTATTTTTTATATAAATTTAAAATCGTTTTTATAATTTATTTTTATTTTTTATATTTTGTAGAAAATTTTAGTGTTGATTTTAAAATGTTTATAAATTTTTTTTTGAGTTCTTAAACGTTTTTTTATTTTTTAACTCTTAAAAACTTTTTTTTGCAATGTATTGTGAATTTTAAAACGTTTTAAAATTTTTTCTTGTTGATATACATGTTTTTAATGAATTCTTAATTTTTGATTGGTATGTAGGGATGATTTTCTGGCGTTTGAGATGCACCTTATGAACGACAGTCCAATAGATGAGGTGCCTCAGGAACCGGTCCATCGACAACAACCGAGAGCCCAACGGTCTCGGTCGACTCAGGTGCTACCCATACCGGATCCGACACAGCCGGGAACGTCTGAGACTATGCCGGAAGCTAGTGGGAGTCATTCCGTGTCTCAGGCGCCCCACTATGTTTTACCGTCGATTGCCGATGAGATATCGGCATTAGTCGATCAGCCGGGACGAGAGATGCTCAAACGGCTCGACCCTTTCTACGAGACCAACCCGGGCACTTTCTGGTATGAAATTTATAACTTTAGATTCTCATTAACAATTTTTTGCATATTCTATGTTTTAGTAACCCTTTGTTTTTTCTTGTCTTATATATTAGGTTTACGTTGACCGAGTCGAAGGTCACGAAGAGCATCTTGGGAATGATGTACAGCATGCTCAACTGCGGGTACCCGACGTACAGGGAGATGCCTTTATCCGATAGGCATAACTGGTTCCGCCAATTCGCGGTAATACCTCCTCGTTAACTTTGTTGTATATATATATATTATTATTATTTTTAATAATCTATGTTAAAGTTTTTAATTCTAACAAATATTTATTTTTTGTTTTGAATAGCAAGAGTATACTTGGGATAGGAAGTATACGGTTATGGTGGAAGACGAGTTCCACCAGAAGGCGGCGACGCATTACTCAAACGTCCTCAACACTTGGAAACAGAAGTGGTGCCGTAATGAAGTTCCCAAGGGTATTAACAAAGAGAGCGATACTTGGAAGGGCTTCATCCGTCATTGGAGTAAGCCTGCAACCGCATCAACCGCTTCTACGAACTCCCAGAACCGTAGAAGTGAGAGGGATGGTGCCGGTCAATCAACTCATAATGCGGGAGCAAGAAGCACCGCGTCAAGGAAGTTAATCCTGGTAAGCAGTTTTTTTTTACAATTTTCGTTATGTTAAGTTATATTTAAATTTTAAGTTCAAAATCGTTTTTGCAGAAACAAAAGAAAGGAGGGCGAGATCCGACTCATATTGAGCTCATCGAGGATGGCCACAAGAACAAGGAAACGGGCCAAATCCAAGATCCAATTGCTCGGAGGATTGTGGAGTCGACGAAGAGGCGTTTGGATGAGGTGGTAACCCAATCCGAAGGAATCGGTTCAACAGAAGAGATACCGGACGAGCAGATCAACCAACTCTTCCTCGCGGTAAGTTTTAAAATTTAAAAAATTTGAAATATGTTTAACCATAAACTCTAACTTAAAATTCATAACGTATTATTTACTTTACAGGAAACTGAGAAGAGAAGAGGACGAGTTTTTGGTTTGGGAAACTTGGCGGACAAAGTGTCGACACCGCATTCCCGTTTTCGTCCGGAAGAGGACTATGCCCAGATCTTAAGGGAAAAGGATGCGGAGATCGAAGCATTGAAGGCTAGTCAATTGCAAATGGAAGCCCGGATGGAAGCCCGGATGGTAGAACAAGCTGAAGCAAACGCAAAGAAGTTCGAAGAGATGAACCAACGGTTTGAGACATTCATGCAACAACAAGCCAATGTTTCAAATGTCGGACCGTCGACCAAGACCGGAGGGAGGGGGACGACAAAGAAGTTGAGGAAGAGGGCGACGTGAGCGTGATTCGCTCTCGTTGAATGTAATTTTTTAATGGTTTTATGTAGTTTTTAAAACATGTTTTGAATATTTAAATACTTTTTTTTTATTTTAATTAATAAATTTGCGAATATATATTTTTTTTTTTAAAAATTATTAAATATCCGTCGGTAAACCGTCGATAAAACGCCCTCGGTAAACCGTCGATAAAACGCCCTCGGAATGCCGTCGGTAATCTTCCCTCGGAATACCGTCGGTAATCTTCCCTCGGAATACCGTCGGTAATCTTCCCTCGGAATACCGTCGGTAATCTTCCGTCGGAATACCGTCGGTAATCTTCCGTCGGAATACCGTCGGTAATCTTCCGTCGGAATACCGTCGGTAATCTTCCGTCGTAATACCGTCGGTATCTACGTCGGAATACCGTCGGTATGCACGGTCGGTTTATAGTCGGTAAACCGTCTGAATAAACCCTCGGTTTACGGTCACAAAACCGTGGGTAAATGTGCGTCGATAAACCGTCGGTAATCAGTCGGTATTATATCCGTCGGTATTCCGTCGGTTTCTATAGACGAAAAACCGACGGAAATTTTTTACCGACGAAATAGAAATGACGGACAGATTTCGTCGGAAATCCGTCGGAATACGTCTTTTCCGACGGAAACCCGTCGATTTAATCCCTCGGTAATGGCCTGTTTTCTTGTAGTGAAATTATCCACATAATAAAGATTAAACATGCATATAAGTGGAATTTTCTAAAAGTCATAGGGGTCAACTGATCCCCTCCCCCCCCAATCAAATCATTTGTCAATGGAAACATCAATTTCAAGCATTTGTAAATGGTCAAAACAAACTTGTCGAGAAGTAGTCGTCGAGTGTATCAAATTGGTCTTCGACGAGTCTCCATCTCATTCAATAACATAACTTAAAGCCCGACTAGTTATAAAGCCCAACATTGGCCCAGCTTAGTTTTAGGGTTTCCGAGTCTTCAACTCATATATATAGCTACTCCCTTCTACCTTCGGCAAGAAATCATAGCCAAACCACTCTTTACAAGTTGAAAAAATCGAAAATGATGATAAGCAATCTTCCAAGGGATTTGGTGGAGGAGATTGTCTCTAGGGTTCCCTTAAAATCTATGAAAGCAGTGCAATTAACTTGCAGAGAGTGGAACATTTTATCGAGAAATCAGATCTCTACCTTTACAAAGATGCACATTGGTAAAGCATCAGCGGCAACAAAGGAAGGGGAGTCTCTGATGATCGTGATGATGGATCACAATCTTTATTTAATGAGCGTCTCCCTCAACAAGGACGTTGGTCCATTTACAGAGCATAAAGGTAAACCTACTTGCCTTAACGAACAAGTAAAGATATCTCAAGTATTTCAATGCGATGGATTATTGTTATGCATCTTGAAAGACGATGATACTAAGGTTGTGGTTTGGAACCCGTATTGGGCACAAACAAGGTGGATCGAACTCAGATTTTCCCTCCGCCCACTCAAATACGCGATGAACTATTTCAGTTACTCTCTCGGATACGTGAATAAGAAATCTTGTCGTAGCTACAAATTCTTGAGGTTTGTAGATGTTAGCTTATTTGAAGGTGGCAACAAATTTTCATGGTATGAAATATACGATTTTGACTCTGATTCATGGACGACTCTTGATGTCACTCCATGCTGGCATTTGAATTCTACGTATGGCCTTTCTCTCAACGGAAACACTTACTGGTGTGTTTCAAAAATGACAAACGGTAGTTGGGACGAATATCCCGACCATATAATCTGCTTTGATTATACAAGAGAGAGATTTGGGCGGCTTCATACGCTGCCGCTGTCTATATATTGGAAGAGATTTGTGTCTCTATCTTGTGTTAGAGAAGAGAAGCTTGCGGTTTTATTTCAGCTCAAAGATGTAGATGTGGGTGAGATATGGATTACGACTATGATTGAGGCCGAAAACGTGTCGTGGAGCAAGTTCTTGAAACTGGATACCCCGATACCATCACACCCTTGCACTTGGTATTCAATATGGAGTTTCTTTATTGACGAGATGACGAAAGTCGCCATAGTGTTGGATCGTTACACAGTTAGCGTCGTTGGAGAAGCTGGATACCTTAGGCAAGTGGATCTCAAAAAAGGAACCGAGGAATTCTGCATGTCACATATGTTTTCTTATGCTCCAAGTTTAGTGCAAATCAAGCAACCTAAAGGAGGCCAAAGGAAAAAACAAAGCAATGTAGAAAAGCTTCGATATGATCAATACATGTTGAGACTTTCCTTTTTTATATCGAGGTGCATAAAGCTTGCCGACCAACAAAAGCTGCAGTGTTAAGATGATAACAATCAGCAAAGAAAAACAGTTTTTCTTTAGGTTTGGTCAATTGTTCGTTTAATTTAAGTTAAACATTTCAGTTTGTTAATATGCTTATCATCCAGTACATATCAATCCTGTGTGGATGACAAGTTACTATGGTAATTTCTCATTACATCAATAAAAATATATCGAAAATCTCTGATCTTTGTGTCTCTACAAGTTTACTAATAAGAGAGATGTCTGAATAGTTTAAAAAGTTACCGTTTGTTGCTACCGCTATTACTAATGATATCGTGATAAAAGATAGCAGCACATAAATACAGCTTACATTTTGTGTACTGTTTTTGTTGATTGCTTTTTTCTTTTAACACTGATTGTATTTCAAAATAGAGTAACACTCAAGAAAACCCCGATCCAAGTACAGCAAACAAATTATAAGCATAAACCACCACGTGATTGAAAGAGTCGCCCGACACAGTAGTGCGGCAATGATAGAATTGGAATGCAGAAGAAGATGTCCTTTGCTAAGGAGGTGAAGCTTCTGATTCAATGAGGTTTCGTAACCACCCATGACCTCCTCTCGAGACGTATGAAGTACTAAAGGTGTGACATGTAGCACTTCTCGCTATGAGGGAGGCGACCCTATTATATTGCCCATGTGCATGATCCAGTGACCAAATAGGGATATTACTCAGTAGAGAAGAGATCAAGCATGTTAACTCCTTCGTGCTCGGGTGCATATCAGGTTGTAACATGGCTTGTCGAGCGTAAGACATTGAGGATTCAAAAATGATCATGTTGTTCCTTAAGCTTCCCATAGATTCGACTGCCCATAGTAACCAGAGCAGTTCTGCTTCCGTGGCTGAAGTTACACTGGTGAAGGAGCGACGACTGTGCATCACATCAGAGCTTTTCCTTGATAATCCCTGGTGATCCAAGATGCACCACAAGTTTTTGTAGCCTCCGACCAGCAAGCTCCAATGTTAAATTTGGTTGCTTGAATACATGGTTTAATCCAAGTCGGTTGGGAGGAAGATCCGAGGAAAATGGTATTCGAAGGGAGTTGAATCTTATTGTTGATACTGAGCCAAATTTCTGCATCGTCCAAAGCTTTGTTCAAGATAGCCATCGGTTCTAACCTCGTTTTTTTCAAACATGAATTCATTCCTTGCTTTCCACAACTCCCAGAGAATCCAAGGAAAGGCCAGACGTAGTTTCTCCGGTAACTGTCTTTTATTACTGCATGCCAATAAATGATGCAAGTTCAGAAAGACAGAGGAAGGAGAGAAACCTTGTTGGGGAAGAGGCAATCCACATTTGGACCATACTTCCTTGGATACTACACACTGAAACAACATATGACATATGGTTTCAGCACCCTCACCGCAAATGCCACAGGTAGAAACCAAGGATGATTCTCCTTGAAGATAACCGTTCCTTTACGACCAAAGCTCCTGCCAGAGATCTCCATAGGAAATGTCTCAGCTTCGGAGGAGCTTTTATTTTCCAAAGATTCTTCCAGAGTGTTTTTTCCAGCGGTGGTAGATTCAAATGACCAGGTTGAGCTACTTCTTTGATCATATTCATCATTTCATAACCAGTTTTTGATGAATACTGACCTGAGTTCGTGAAGCCCCAAACCAATTTGTCTTCAGCTTGTCTGTTGCCTCTCATATGCAGGATACGATCAACATCTTCCTCAGTGAAATTTTGTCTTACCAGTGCAACGTTCCACTGACCTAAATGAGGTTCCAGCAAGTCTGATACTCTGAGAGTTAAATCAATGTTCGCTTCAGGATTGTACCTGGGTGTACGGGCCGTCGGATCCAATATCCAGTTATCTACCTAAACTCTAGATGAGGCACCATTGCCAATCGCGTTAATCAAACCTTTGGATAGTAGGTCACGGCCATGGAGGATGCTCCTCCATCCGTATGAAGGTCTTGTTCCGGCACCACACTCCAGGAAGGTACCGTGTTTGAAATATCTATGCTTTAAAATCTGAGCCAAGAGAGAGTTGGGATTGTCCAGAATTCTGAAAGCTTGCTTAGCCAGCAGAGCTTGATTAAATATCTCAATCTCTAAAACCCAAACCACCATCCTCTTTCTTCTTACAAAGCCTTTTCCATGCCACCCAAGGAATTTTATGCCTATTATTGCCATTGCTCCACGAGAACTGAAGTAGAACACTAGTGATTTTTTCACAGACATCTTTTGGGAGCTTAAAGCATGACATCGCGTAGATTGGCATCGCCATACCAACCGCTTTGATTAATACTTCTTTTCCCCCTTGCGATAGTGCCTTTGCAAACCACCCATTCACTCGCCCTTGAAGTTTTTCCTGTACGAAACTCAACATTCTCTTTTTTGAACCACTAAAACACTCGGGGAGGCCCAAATATGTACCTTCACCGCCTTCTTTATCAATACCGAGAACTGATTTTATGCACAACTTCTGCGACTCTTTCACCCCAAAGATAATGGAAGATTTAGAATGGTTTATCATTTGCCCTGAAGCGTCTCTGTAGAGTTTTAAACAGTTCATAATTGCGGCAGCTTCTTGTTCTGATGCTTGGCACATTAGCAAGCTGTCATCTGCAAATAAAAGGTGATGAACTGCTGGCCCGGGTGAGCTGAGATTGATGCCATGAAGCTCACCTTTCACTTCTGCATTATTTAGGCAACTCACCAATGCTTCTGCTGCCATAATAAAGAGGAACGGGGAGAGAGGATCTCCCTGTCGGATCCCTCGTTCTGGTTTAATGTATCCATGTGATCGGCCGTTTAGAAGCACAGAGTATGAAACTGAGTTTACACACGCCATAATCCACCTCACCCACACTCTATCAAACCCCATCTTCTCCATCAGAGTTTCAAGAAATGGCCATTCTACTCGATCATAAGCTTTTGATATCAGTTTTTATCGCCATGAAGTTTTTAGAAACTCTGTCGTTTGTACGCAATTCATGCACCATTTCATGGCCTATCAAGATGTTATCTGAGATTAATCTACCAGAGACGAAGGCTCCCTGCGTATCTGAGATCAAGTTCGGGAGGAATCTCTTCAATCGTTCACAAAGTATCTTCGATATTATCTTGTATTGAACCGAGCAGAGGCTAGTATGGCGCATATCCGACATCTTTGAGGGATTAACCACCTTTGGTAATAAGCTGAGATGTGTATGGTTCCAGCCCGGAGGGATCACTTCCGAGCTAAAGAAGGCTTGAATTTCCGAAATCAATGCTGGTCCAACAATGTGCCAACATTTCTGATAGAACAGACCGGTTAACCCATCTTCTCCCGGTGCACTACTACTCTTAACTGATAAAGCCGCTTGCTTTATTTCTTCTTGTGAGACCGGAGCCGTAAGAATTCTATTCATGTCATCCGTCACTTTGGATGGGAAACTCTGGAATAAAGACTCCAAATCATAAGGGTTAGTACTCGTGAACAGGTCTCGGTAGTAGTCAACTGCTATATTCCCCTTTGCTCCTTCTGAGAAGTGTTCTCGGTCAGAGTTATCAAGGAGCATCAGGACTCTGTTCTTGATCTTACGACCTTTCACACAGTTGTGAAAGAAAGGTGTATTACAGTCTCCCTCCTTCAGCCATTTCTCATTGCTCCGTTGCCTCCAGAAGGCTTCTTTGTCCCGGTATGCGATAGCCAGCTCTTTTCTCATTAGCTGTAGGCGAGACCTGTCAGGTAGAAGCTTCGCTATCTCCTTTTCTACAGCCTCTTGAAGTCTCTCTATCATGGACTGAGAGTTTAAGTTGGATTTTCGTTTCCATTGAGCGAGCTCTTTATGACAATGTGCAATGCGATCCATGATGGTGTTGGTCGATAGTCTCCCATCCTTTCTTTACCTTTTCTTTGAAACCCTCGTGACCCAACATCCTCTTATCGAAAAAGAATCTACCACGATGCTGCTCCTCATTTTCAAGTGCAAAGGATATTTAAATGGGTCGGTGATCCGAGCCCCACATCCTCATGTATTCATTGTGAGATCGGGGAAATAGCCTGAACCAAGCATCGTTTCCGAAGCTTCTGTCTAGCCTGCATTGTACCCAGATCTTGTCTCTCCAACCTGCGCAGGAAAGACTATTCCCTGAACTTCTGATTTCTCTGATTTTGCAGGTCTCGGCCATATTCCTAAACGCACAAAACGTGGATTCTCTTCGTTTTGGCCCCCCTAGTTTTTCACCATTGTGCATTAGTTCGTTAAAATCCCCAGCAAGAAGCCAGGCTTCATCACGGGATAGACCAATTTGTGATAATTGATCCCATACCATTTGTCTTCTTGCCAAAACAGGGTCATCATAAACGAAACTTGAAAAGAATTTTATTGATCCCAAACTGATTTCAAGATCGATTACACGCGATTTTTTCGGAACAACTACTACATTAAAACTGTTTTTCCACATTACTGCAAGCCCTCCACTCAGACCACACGGCTCTACAGTAACCAGACCATCATAACCAAGAGACTCTTTCAGACCATTAACGTAACTGAACTGTTGCTTTGTTTCACTCAAGAACATGAAATCCGGAAATATCGTATGCCGAAGTTCCCGAATCCTCTGAACTGTCTCAGTGCTGCCAGCACCTTGACAGTTCCAGCACATAACACTCATTTGGGCGGCAGCGGCTTCAAACCGGAAGCCACCGAATTGTTGGGGTTCTTGGGTCCTTTTTTGCTTGAAACTGGTTGTGGATCCTCAGCCTTTCTCTTTGCATTTTGATCAGAGTTGCTTGATTCACCTGTCTTCTCAGCAGAAGCAAGTTCCGTGTACATCTAAGTTGACCTTGTTGTACGCCTCCATGATGGTGGCCTTTTCCTTTTCTTCTTCAGCAAAGCATTAGATCCGGAAATTGGAAGCTTTTCAGCCCCAACATTGAAACCCGAAGATCCTGCAAAATTGAAGGAAGAAGATGAACTGTTGGTCGGAGAAGCAGATTCCAATAGACCTTGCTCCAGAGCATAGACCGGAGCCGATTTGGCTTGCTTTCCTTTTCCATCTTGAGGCCATTGCAGACGCCTTTCCATGGTATTATAATCATAGACATGACCTTTGTTCTTATCCAAATCAGTGGTGATTTTCAGAAGGCTGACAATGAGATTGGACTTAGCTTCTTCGATTCCTTGACGCACCCTCTGAATACGAGCATTTCTCTCAGTCTCGTCAGCATGAGCAATGTATTGATGCGCCATCAACTGCTCTTCCTTGGAGAGTTCAGGGAACAATGGAGGAAATCCGGGTTGTCCAGCGTTTTGGGCTCTGTTGCTAGAGCGTTCTGAGCAGCACATATACGATTATCCACCAGCTGAGCACCCTGTCCAAACTTACTTGGGGGTTTGTTCTTTTTCAACCAAGGGCCCACCGACTTCTCGTGAGTGAGGCGACTGCAGTGGTAGCACTTCTTATGGATCTTTTCGTACTCGAACTCAATGATCTCTCTCTCGCCTGTTGGGAGAATCAGTTGCTTGGTTGGAATCGCCGGATTGTCCACATTAAAAATCACCCGAGCTCTGATGTAGTCCTTCACTTGCGAGACTGAGGAATCGTACGCAATTTCTTCAACGTGGCCGATCTTCGATGCCAGGGTATTCATCGTATCCAAGGTAAAATGATTCACTGGGATGTGTTTGATTCGGATCCAGACCTCCATGGATGTCAGGAAATCGCGCGGGATTGATGGAACCCATCGTTCCAGTAACATCGTCCAATGGTTGTATGACCAGGGTCTGTCTTTTAGAACGGTTACCATGTCTTCCTCCCTTTGAAAAACGAACTGAAACCGGTCTCGAGAAAGGGCAATACCTCGAACTCTTCCATATACATGCCAAGCAGTTGGCATGTATTTAATCTTCTTATGCATCGATTGACAGTCCGGGTTTGGAAGCCGGCCGAGAAGACTTTTTGCATTTGCATCCACGACTCTGAACTGCGGACCATCTGGGAGCACTATCAGATCCTCATCAACAATCGACATGGAGCGAAGAGCGTTGTGAAGGTTTTCCGCCATTACCGTTGATACTTCGGAGGCACTAAAACGTTGGTTCCAATTAGGGTTTGCGGATGCTAATACTGTGACTCGAGAGGCGTAATTAAAGGTGAGCTGAGTGGCTCTAATTTTGGGAAGAGAATAGTTTCTTTCCATTAAAATCTTAGCTTGGTGAGCACGAGGATGTTGAAAAGGGAATTAGCGATTAAGAAAGGAAATAGCTTGATATGCTATTAAAACCTTGACAGAGAGGAAAAGGCAATTGCCTAAGAATGAATATACCGTTGTTCGGAGCCGGCAATGAAAAAGGAAACTTGAAACCCTCTGATACACTTAGAAGGGGCTAAGCGAAAAAGAGGTTTTTCAAAAGCGCGTTTGAAATGTACACTAGAAAGTGAGCTTGAAGTGTATGTTTCATTATGCATACAAATCGAGAGGAGAGATATCGTTTGCAAAAAAGTTCAAAAAAAAGACAGTGTTTTTGTTGATTACTTTGTTTTCCGTTTTGTCTTTTCTAATCTTTATGTCAAAAGGATTTTTTATAATAATTAATTAAATATATTAACACAGGCAACTTAAAAAAAGAGAGACAGCCCAAATGAACTCAAAATGGACCAGAAACCCCAATTTACAAGCCTAAATTCCCCAAAAGCAGACCCAAAAAGTTGTGGAAATTCTAATACTCAGACCAAGAACTGCCAACACTGGACACTCCATGCTGCCACTGCCGAGAGAAGAGAAGGACCACCACCGCCTAGAACTGGAGCCTAAACTCGCTAGGACTGCCACCAACTACCAAAACTGGAACAAAGGCAGGCCGTGAGGAACTATGTCGTAATACAAGCCGAGGAGAGACAGAGAAACGAGGTTCCAGAGTTAGAGGATGGAAACCAGCCCCGAGAGGCTGGCACCACAAAGCAGAGTCTCTTTTGTGCCACCCTCTAGACTTACTCGAGAGAACCACCAGTTTATCCACCTAAAAGCCCGTTCACCGCCACTCCTCTGCAACTCGTCAACCCATGTTCCTCACCGCCATACAACCGCATTAGAGACTAAAGAAGTCACCGACGGAGCAAACAAAGATGGCACACAAGGAAACATCACCATATCTCGTCCTCGAAGAGCTGAATCTGCGCTAAGCCACCGCCACCGACCACCAAAGAGCCGTTGTGACATCCGAAGAATAGGGACGCCACTACGAAATCATAACAAGGAAATCGGAGAAACCCATATATGAATAGCAGGGACGAAGGTAAAAAGAAAAAAAAGACCATGCCTCTCATATCACCAACGCAATCGCCGGAATATGGAGAGCAGGCGGTTGTTCGTTTTTTTGTTTAGAGAGATGTGAGAGCTTATTAGAGAGATATAACGATTGTCCTTTTCTTTTCCGTTTTGTCTTTCCACTCGTGTAATTGGTAAACCATTAATCTAAATTAGTTATATCTCCTAAAATACTATACATCAAACTATTTATTCCAAAAAAAAATTATTTTACCTTTATTCTTTTATACAAATTACATTTATTTCTCTCTCACACATCCAGCCAAAAATCTGTAGATTCTGAATAACAAAGTTTTTTTTTTTAAAGGGTATTCATATTGAAATGCATAAAGAGTTTACAGAGCTATGATCGAAAGATCATACAGTAGATTTTAAAAGTTTGAGAAATACACCTTAAAACAAAGACATACTAAAAAAGAGGTCAATGTATAATGGAGAAGAAGATGAGGAGAACAGAGACTATGCTCTAGCTCCCCGACCTTTACGTCCTCTACCTGTTGGGATAGTGTCCTGAAATCACACTTGTACTCACTCCTGATGATAGTTGTGTGTCGAGATCAGACATTCGTATAATACTGGGCGGTTGCAATGTTTTGCTAGAAGCCTCTTGCAATCTGTAAGTTGTAGACTTACTGCCAGTATTATATGATCCTATAGGGTCACACACCTAAGCAAACTGGAAGCTACGATATGGGAATGATCATTATGGTAATGATCATATTAATGCGTATTGGATACACATTATTATCGACAAAATGGTGTTGTGTCGATCGACACAGCTTGTGTGTCGGTCGACACAGTTCGGGTTTCGAAAGGGCTTTTCGAAATTAAGACTTAATCAAGTCTGGCCCGTTAATTATGTTCTAGGTCTAATAAAACATGATTATCTCGACCTAAGAACGTAGCCGTCGAGTTTTTCTCAGTGAGAAGAGCAAAAACACCAGTAACAGAGGATTCCCATCGATCCGGCACTAGCATCCCGTTTCCAGCTTGTGTGCGTGTGTATCTGGTAGAGGCAAAGCACCTGCGTTGCTCAACTGATCTCGTTCACCAACTCATTCCTCTGCCAGTTCCAGGTAAGAACGAGGTTGGTTGTTTTTAATATATCAAACCCTAGATCCTAGGAGATCCAACAGTGGTATCAGAGCGTTGTTAGGGTTTAGCTATTGAATCAGATGCAATTAATTCGAAAACTGATGTTGTTGAACTGAATATTGCATGCTAAATCATGTTTTCAAAGTGTTAATCTTGGATTATGTGCCTGTTGAAAACGATGAAACTGTTGAAATCGCACTGTGTCGATCGACACAAAGCGTGTGTCGGTCGACACGCCGTGAAATAACGCGTAAAATTTTTTAGGGTTTGTCGCAGAGTATCGATCGACACAAAGCGTGTGTCGGTCGACACAGAGCGAAATCTCGTAAATAATTTTAGGGTTTCGATCTGAGATCGAGTACCCGTATTCCTGCTGTGTCGATCGATACACTGGGTGTGTCGGTCGACACAGGCGATGCGATTGGATAGATCGGTTCAATTGGATTGAACCGGTTATCTCGCTCGGTTAATTTTGATTAACCAATTGGTTCTGGTTTGGTTATGTCGATCGACACAGAGTTGTGTGACGATCGACATGGACCGTTAAACCGAACCGGTTCAATTAGATTGAATCGGTTAATGAAATTCGATCCGGTTTGACCGGTTATCGAAGACCGGTTTAAATTATGTTGTATCGACCGATGCCAATGGTTGGCGTCGATCGACACACCATTCGCAGAATTATTGGTTGGACCATAAATTTGCATATACCAGACCAAATTTAATCCCAAAGTTCTAGTTGAACCTAAACTTAATAAAACTGAATGTTTTAATTAAATTAATAACTTCTTGAATGTGTATTGGATATACATCAAGATTAAATAATTCTTTTCCTCAACTAAATATCAAGTGATCTTGATGTCTTGCCCGATCTTGTCTACTGTCAAGACTCGTGTTGTTGTTGGATATCCTTGGAGTCCTTGGTATCCACAGCAACATGAGTAATGCAGGTGATCATTGATAGATTTACAGTGCAACTATTAGTGATCACAAGACAGAAGAGATTGGTTTTACTTGACTGGGCTGTCAGAAGTTCTGGGCCCAGAGACATCAGAGTAGATTAGACATAGTTTGTCTCATCTACGACCAAGAGTTGTACTGGGTACAATTAGCAATGATTTGCTTACCTAGATAACTAAAGTTTGGGTGATGGCGAGTCGCCCACTCAGATTTTGGTGAAGTATGGATCTTGGCTCATTGTATTCATCTGAGGAAACATAGTTTTGAATACAATGCGAGTTTTTCTTATTAGATAAGAATTCTCATTTCCTTGAGCATCATAACTAAAACCTCTACTCTTTTAATTACAGCTATGTATGTCTCAACTCACATCAACACTTTCTCACTAAGATCCGTCCTTGAGAAGGACAAGTTAAATGGATCTAATTTCTTGGAATGGTATCGGAACCTGAGAATAGTTCTCAGGCAGGAGAACAAGGAATATGTCCTTGAAAGAGTTCTCCCCGAGAGGCCACGTTCCAATGCCCCGCAGACAGAAAAGAATGCTTGGGATAAGTATTCAGCTGATGTCAAAGATGTTAATTGTCTAATGCTGGTGACTATGAACTATGAGCTGCAGAAGCAATATGAGAACGTGATGTCACCCATTGAGATGATTAACAGCCTGAAAGCTTTGTTTCAGGAGCAAGCTCGCACAGAGAGATACCAGACGGTTAAATCTCTCATGGATTGCAAGCTGGCTAAGGACAGTCCAGTAAGTCCTCATGTCCTTAAAATGATGGGTTACATTGATAACCTGGGGAAACTGGACTGTGCCATTAGCCAGGAGCTAGCCACTGACATGATTCTGCAGTCTTTGCCGTCGTGTTTTGATCAGTTCATCATGAACTACAAAATGAAAAACATGACTAAGACATTGACTGAGTTGCACGGCATGCTGAAGACAGCAGAGCCGAATCTCAAGAAGGCTACTCCCAGTGTACTGATGGTACAAGGGGGTAAAAGGTTTAAGAAACCTAAGAAGGATAAGGGAAAGGCCCAAGTTGTCCAGACTGAGAGTCAGGATAAGCCCAAGCCGAAGCCCAAATCCGGGCCTTCTCCTGAGGATAAGTGCAACTACTGCAAGCAGTTAGGGCATTGGAAGAGAGACTGCAAGAAGTTCATGGAAGATTACAAGAAGCTGAAGAAGACGTATGATGCGTCTGACTCAGGTATTTATGTTATCGAACTTAATGTTATATCTTCTAGTTCTACTTCGTGGGTATTGGATACCGGCTGCGGTGCTCATATTTGTACTAATATGCAGGCACTAAGAAACAGTAGAACGCTGAAGAAAGGACAAGTGGAGCTACGGGTCGGGAATGGAGCTAAGGTTGCTGCACTGGCCGTAGGCACCTGCGATTTGTCCTTACCTTCGGGCATGGTTTTAACTTTGATAATTGCTACTATGTACCTACGATTAGCAGAAACATAATTTCAGTTTCCGTATTGGATTTGGAAGGTTTTGATTTTGCTGTTAAGAATAAAGTTTGTTCTTTTAATCGTGATGGTACGTTTTATGGTAGCGCCCCATTAGATAATGGGTTATATGTTTTAAACCAAGAAATGCCTAACTTTAACATAAATACAAAGCGGTTTAAGTCAAATGAAGAAAACCCGGCTTTCTTATGGCATTGTCGTTTGGGCCATATCAATGAGAAACGCATCCAAAGGCTCCATTGAAATGGGCTTCTGGGCTCATTTGATTTTGAATCATGTGAGAAATGCGAATCTTGTTTGATGGGCAAAATGGCTAGAGCCCCTTTCAACAAACCAAATGAAAGGGCCAGTGACTTATTGGGTCTTGTTCATACTGATGTATGTGGGCCAATGAGTACTGTTGCCAGAGGAAATTACAAGTACTTCATTACCGTCACTGATGAGTTCAGTAGGTATGGCTATGTCTATTTGATGAGACACAAGTCAGAATCCTTTGATAGATTCAAGGAATTCAAGAATGAAGTACAGAATCAACTTGGCAAAAGTATCAAAGTTCTGCGATCGGATCGTGGAGGAGAATACTTAAGCCAAGAATTCAGCGACTATCTGAGCGAGTGTGGTATTGTTTCACAACTCACTCCTCCTGGAACATCCCAATGGAATGGAGTGTCAGAGAGGAGGAATCAAACTTTGTTGGACATGGTTCGGTCTATGATGAGTCATTCTAATCTTCCATTATCCTTTTGGGGATACGCTCTAGAAACGTCTGCGTTTACACTAAATAGGGTACCATCTAAATCAGTGGAAAAGACACCACATGAAATGTGGACTGGGAATGTTCATAGTCTGTCTTTCCTGAGGATTTGGGGCTGCGAAGCTTATGTCAAACGTTTGATATCTGACAAGCTTGCACCCAAATCAGATAAATGCTACTTCGTTGGTTATTCTAGGGACCAAGGCATACTACTTTTACAACCAATCTGAGAACAAAGTATTTGTTGCTCGGGACTGTTCTTTTCTTGAGAGGGAGTTTCTCTCTAAGAAAAACAGTGGGAGTAAAGTACATCTTGAAGAAATTCGAGATGCACAGGAGACTGCTCAACCTGCTGAGGAAGAGCAGCAGTTGGATCCACAAAGTTCTGTGGAACCGGCACCTGTGGAGCCTGAAGTTCGCAGATCCGGAAGGATCCGTCACGAACCCGAGAGATACTATGGTTTTCTCGTGACCAATTCTAATGATCTGATGATCATTGATAGTGACGAACCAGCGACCTTCGCGGAAGCAATGATGGTCCCGGACTCCGAAAAATGGCTTGGAGCCTCTAAATCCGAAATGGTATCCATGTCAGAAAACCAAGTATGGTCCTTGGTCAATTTACCTAATGGTGCAAAGGCCATTGAGTGTAAATGGATCTTCAAGAAGAAGATTGACGTGGATGGCAATGTGCAAATTTACAAAGCAAGGTTGGTGGCTAAAGGTTTCAAGCAAATTCATGGTATTGACTATGATGAAACCTATTCCCCAATCGCTATGCTTAAATCCATTCGGATTCTTCTAGCGATTGCAGCTCATTATGACTATGAGATTTGGCAGATGGATGTCAAAACCGCTTTCCTGAATGGTATTCTGGAAGAGGATGTGTATATGACACAGCCTGAAGGTTTTGTTGATCCTAAGAACGCTGGAAAGGTATGCAAGCTTCATAAATCCATTTATGGATTGAAGCACGCATCACGGAGTTGGAATCTTCGTTTTGATGAAGCAGTAAAACAATTTGGTTTCATCAAGAACGAAGAGAACCATGTGTTTACAAGAAGACTAGTGGGAGCAGAATTGCGTTTCTTGTACTGTATGTCGATGACATACTCATCCTCGGTAATGACGTTCCGTTGCTTCAGTATGTTAAGACTTGGCTCGGAAGTTGTTTTTCCATGAAAGACATGGGAGAAGCCGCGTACATTCTTGGAATCAGAATCTACAGAGATAGAGTGAACAGGCTGATTGGATTGTGCCAGGACACTTATATTCATAAGGTGTTGCACAGATTCAAGATGCATGATTCCAAGAAGGGCTTCATACCGATGTCTCATGGCATTAGTCTCAGCAAGAAGCAGTGTCCGGTGACACATGCTGAGCGGGAGCGCATGAATAGGATTCCTTATGCTTCTGCAATAGGATCTATTATGTATGCCATGCTCTGCACTCGTCCAGATGTAGCTTACGCGCTAAGCATGACGAGTAGATACCAATCTGATCCAGGTGAAGTTCACTGGACAGCTGTCAAGAATATTCTCAAGTATTTGAGACATACTAAGGATAAATTCCTGGTGTATGGAGGAAGTGAAGAACTTGTGGTGAATGGATTCACCGATGCGAGTTTTCAGACGGACATAGACGATTTCCGATCACAATCTGGATATGTCTTCTGTCTAAATGGCGGTGCAATGAGCTGGAAGAGCTCTAAGCAGAATACCGTAGCTGATTCCACGACGGAAGCTGAATATGTTGCTGCTTCAGAAGCGGCAAAGGAAGCTGTTTGGATCAAGAAGTTCATGACTGAACTTGGTGTGGTTTCAAGTATCTTGGAGCCAGTGGCTTTGTTTTGTGACAACAACGGAGCCATTGCTCAGGCGAAAGAACCAAGGTCACACCAGAAGTCCAAACACGTAGAGAGGAGATATCACCTGATTCGTGATATCGTCAATAGAGGTGATGTGAAGATCAGCCGAGTTCCGACGGACGAGAATGTCGCTGATCCTCTGACTAAGTCACTCCCAAGGCATAAGCATGAGACTCATACGACTGCTGTAGGCATTAGAGATCTTAAGATGTAATCTTGATTCTAGTGGGAGTTTTAGTTTTATTTTAGTTATAATAAGACGCTCTTGTAAACATTCTTTGGATATGTTTAATGAAATTTGATTTCAGCATTATTTATTGTGATCTAAATAATGGTCCCAAAATAAGTTTATGTCATGTTATAGGTCATCAAGTTGAGGACTTGATCATGAAACCCTATAAGTCATAGATGATATAAATTATGTTTTGTCCCTAGTCGAGGTTGTCAAATTGGGACAATGGCAACCGCGAGAGACTAGATTGTGAGGTGACTGTTGGCTAAGTTTCATGGAGCCAATGATATGATTATCGCAGTCAGTCACATAGATATATGTTGGTGAACATATGATCGGACATGACCCGCTGATGAGAAGTCTACAAGATAGTTATATCTGTGTCATAAGAGGTTCTCATTACGACTATAGAGTATAGTCCTTAGACCTGAGTTCATCATGCTTTCTTGCATATGAATTGGTGCACTTTGACTTTGTCAAACGTCGACCCGTAACTGGAGACTATAACGGCACTTTTCAAGTATATCATGAAGTGTGCGTTGAAATAGGGATGGAACAAGATGGGATTTGTCCCTCCTGAATAACGGGAGATAAATATCTCAGGGCCTATCAAAGATTTAATACAGAGAAAAATGTGTGGCCGCACTCAAACGAACTGTAGTTCAGTTGTTTGTAATGTTCAGTATGAGATCAGGAGTTCGATAAACACGATGTTGGCTTAATAAGGATGACACTAATCTTGCCTTATGCCAAATCGAGATATAGAGACAAAATGATTATAGGAATTGATGATTCCAGTACAAGTGGGAGATTGTTGGGATAGTGTCCTGAAATCACACTTGTACTCACTCCTGATGATAGTTGTGTGTCGAGATCAGACATTCGTATAATACTGGGCGGTTGCAATGTTTTGCTAGAAGCCTCTTGCAATCTGTAAGTTGTAGACTTACTGCCAGTATTATATGATCCTATAGAGCCACACACCTAAGCAAACTGGAAGCTACGACATGGGAATGATCATTATGGTAATGATCATATTAATGCGTATTGGATAAACATTATTATCGACAAAATGGTGTTGTGTCGATCGACACATATTGTGTGTCGGTCGACACAGTTCGGGTTTCGAAAGGGCTTTTCGAAATTAAGACTTAATCAAGTCTGGCCCGTTAATTATGTTCTAGGTCGAATAAAACATGATTATCTCGACCTAAGAACGTAGCCGTCGATTTTTTCTCAGTGAGAAGAGCAGAAACACCAGTAACAGAGGATTCCCATCGATCCGGCACTAGCATCCCATTTCCAGCTTGTGTACGTGTGTATCTGGTAGAGGCAAGGCACCTGCGTTGCTCAACTGATCTCGTTCACCAACTCATTCCGCTGCCAGTTCCAGGTAAGAACGAGGTTGGTTGTTTTTAATATATCAAACCCTAGATCCTAGGAGATCCAACACTACCACCACGATTCCCTTGGCCTCCACCACTTGGTGTATGGAACATTTCTTGATACTTTTGTGAAGGTTTGACTGGGCGATCCCTTAAGATTCTCTGTGCCAAAACGGTCATAAGATCTTCACTAAGGTGTGACTCTTCATCTGAGTTTATGTCCTCATCCGAAGATTCTAAGACAGCAAAGTAATTGTTGCCAATTGCAGCCACTTCATGGCCTTCTGCCCTGCTACTTTCCGAACCAAATGTTCCAGCAGTTACAATAGGGAGAGTAATAGTACCTTGAAAAGATGTGACAGTGGACGTTTTAGATAGCGAAGGTAACAAGTCTTAGGAGATATTGGCATCATTTGTGAGTGATGCAGCAGCTATTAAATCATCTCTGGTGGTGGAGAGAGAGTTCAAATCAGTAGTAGAAGTGGTTGAAACGTTTTCCTTAATGTGGGAATCCAGTGATGCAGAAACATTTGAACCACCACCAAGTGCAGCTTGTTCTATGGTCACATCCGCAGATTCCATCAAAGGAGCAACAACATTTATAAGCAAGGTGACATTAGGCAGCTCATTCATGTTGGATATAGCCATTTGAGAAGATAATGTAGGTGCTGGAGGGGCAGCCACTTCTTTAACTGTAAAGTCATTGAATGATGTAGCTAAGCTTGCAGAGACAAATGCAGCAGGCTCTCTAAGCGTTGCCGTTACTTGGTTAGAACCACTAGATTGTTGTAATGGTCCTTGTTGTAGACATCTTGCTTCCTTGTGACCAAGATTTCCACATCTACCACAAGTAGAAGGGATCCAAGAGTAATCCACCTTAACCAACGAGATATCACCATTTTTATCCTCCAAAGCAATCTTTTTTGGAAATTGCTTAATCAACTCTACCTCCACAAGAATTTTGGCCTCTCCCATTAAAAAGGGGTCAAGTCTCGGTTTGTAAGTAGCCATAGGAGCCCCTAGACCAGAAGCAATCCAACTGATCCCGAGAATTGAGTATAACTGATTAGGGATGTCCCTAAGAGTAACCCAAACCGGAACCGTAGATATTACCGGTAGTTCTAAAGAGGCAGTGGGAGTCCATGGTGCAACAAACATAAGACAATCATCAACATGCCAAAGACTACATTGAATGACCCATTTCCTAGTTGAATCATCGGGGATATGAAATAAGTAAGATGAATCACTCAATTTACGAATGAATATCCTACCGTTCCTTCCCCAAATCTTATTTAATACCGCATGAATCAACCCACCAGAAGGAGTAGAACAACGATAGAATTGTCCTATCACATACTCTTTTTGATTCTCCAAACCATGTAGAAATACATGACTAGGTATTTGTACCTTAGGAGTGCCATCCTCCATGTAAGTTGGTGATGTTGCTTTGAAGAGGTTACGTGTTGCCGGATCCATTTTAGCTGCCCAAGGGAACCGCAAATCATTTGAGTTGTCATCAGCAAGTTGCTTAGAAGCAACTGCCTTGTAAGATCTGTGCTGGTCGTCTGAAATTGCAGGAGCTTTTCGAGGCTGTTTAGCTTTGGATCCAATGCTAGTAGCTAGAGAAGGCCATTTTGTTAGCGAGCCTAGCTTCAAAGCAGATGAGGCCATTGGCTCTGTCGAAAGAGGAGTTTTCCAAGCTCCTTGTGGAAGAGAGATGTTCAACTCATCTTTAGCAATCTCTTGAGAGATGAGTATTGGATCACATGTTTTCTCCAGAGGATTTGGAACAACCAAATGCTTCACTGGAGAGTCACCGTTGATAAATTGCTCCGTTAGTGAGAATCTGGGAGCGTCACAAGCATTATCCATGAAACGGCCTGGTGACGGCATCAAAGATTCCATCGCGCAATTGAGAATTAACTTAGGTGGTGCCACCCAATCGAATTTGGGATCAAGAACTGAAGCGACAGCAGGTGTTTGTGTTGAAATGATGTTACTTGCTTCGAATTGGGGGGATAAGACGACAAGGTCGTGGTTGACAGTGGGTATGCCATCAACAGCTTGTTTCCCAGCAGAAGAGCACGAATCTGAAGCGTGAACGTCAGTGACGAGAATGTCATCAGAAATAAGCTTTGTTGAATTATCAGGATTTGGATCCATAGAAAGCAGAGGAGAATCCATGATGGAAAACCAGAGAAATGAAAAGAGGATCCAGAAGAAGCACTAGCAGAGACTGGAAGAAGAGGCTCAGAGGTAGGGCAGCTGCGGCGGCTCGCCGTAGCGGAACCGCAAAGGAGATGCCGATGTGGGATTAGGGTTTCTTCCTCGGGAAAAGGGTCAGAGAGGAAAAGAGTAAGAAAAGCAATGTTGAGAGATGATGTGTCTACACTTTTTTTCTATTTTAATAACAAAGTTATCACGTAGAGATAATAGTTTTTTGTGGCAACATGTAGAGATAATAGTATATAACGAAGTTATTTACATATCATTAATATAATTTTCAGTAATATATTATGATAACTGATTTATTTTGTAAACACGATTTTTTTTTTGTCAACTTGTAAACACGATTATAACAACATGTTATGTTGAAAATTTGCGTGCAACAATATCTTATATATTATTATATGCATGTTATAAATAACTAATATTATTATTAGCATAGCATAAGTGTCATTTATTTGCATGGTAATGCAAATAATCTGGTGACACGTGGTCCTGCATGTCCAGTCTACAAAACTGTGTCGTTTTAGGTTGTGTTAGGTCAGTATAATGGGAACTAGCCCGAATCAATGCTTGCTTATTTTATCCTTTGGTTTGTACTCGTCTGTAAAACCCATTGGGCCTTTATATAAAATGTTTGTTTGCCACCAAAAAAAAAAAATTCATTAAGATAATTTCTCTTTTTTTTACTGCTCAGTTTTTTATATCAGTTTCTAGAAATATAATGGAAGTGTTGCAAAAGTCAAAGAACATATACATGAAGAAGAGGAGATGGAGCTCATGCCATCATTCTTGTCTAGTTTTATTTGTCGAAAATCTCTCTATATAATGAACGTTTTCGTTCATTTGTAATACACACAACGGTAAGATCATTTCTTCTCTTTCTTTCGATTGATATATTATTCTTCCTCTTATTTATTTTATCATACATTTAATTAAACAACTCATCAATAAATATAATATATAATTGCATTAAAATAATATAATATATAATTGCATTAAAATAATATAATATATAATTATACCATAATTATAACACGTTATCAGCAAGATCACTCTATCATTATATTTATATAATGTTTAACCAGCTATTATTACCGGAGTGCGGCTCTGCCGTCCCATTTATAATTTATTAATTTATAATGTTGCTTATGGTGCTATAATGGTCGGTTTAATCGGCTAAAAATTTATTTCATTTTCATGGATGACTTTGTCACCAAATTTATTTAATTTTTAGTCTTAATAATGGATGACTTTGTCACCATAATCTATTCAGTAAATATGTTTATATGGATGAATCAAATCACCATTGTTTATTTATTTATTTATGTTCATCATGGATAATTTGTTCACTATCTATTAATATATTATAACTAATATAAAAGGAGGCTCGGCCACCTATATATATATATATATATATATATTTATATATATAATTCTATATTCAATTTGTTATGTTATCATTGATCGCATATTAATATATTCAGATTGCTTTTCCTTTATCTTTTATATTTTTACCCCAACGGTCATAAATATTTTTTCTTTCTAAGATTAAATTATTTTTACTTTTCAAACGGCTATTTAACGGCTAATAAACAATATTTTCAAATCTATAAGTACACTTATCTTTCATTATTTTCGCTCATCCATTTTCTCTTCCTCCAAAACCCTCTTCAATAAATTATATTCTTTTCTGAAAAAATGCTTCATCCGTTTTTAGTTTTTGTAATAGGTTATTTACTTGTTTCCTTTTATTGTTACTCATTGGAGAATTTTATCCTGAAGCATATGTAATGATTTTAATGTTGATGTTTTATGCACTTGTATTCCTTGTAGTCGTACTACTTATTCCGACACCTCAAATTTTTTAATAAAATCATCTATCTAATAATGTATTTTGTTATTTCGTTTTAGAAATCAAATGGCAAACATCGAGAAGATCCAATTTCCAGCTCTAGACATCACTAGTGCGGACTACATTTCTTGGATACCAATGTCGAACTCCATTTGGAATCTCAAGGTTTATCGGAAACCATTAAGGAGAAAAATAGCTGACAGCCCAAGACAAGTCCAAAATGGTGATCTTCCTTAGAAGACATCTTGATGAAAGTATCATATACGACTATGCTAAGACATCTCCAACCCACCTCTATATTTGCACCTAAGCTCTATTTTAGAGTAAAATCTACTCCAACCCACCTCTATTTTCACCTCTAAAATAGAGATCTCTATTTTTTCCTCTATAATAGAGATGAACTTTTTAGTTTACAAATCAGTCCATCGACTTTCAAATACTTTCATTTATGACTAAACAAATAAATATTTATATTTTAAATAACTAACAATATAAAAAATTAACAAATTATAAATAATATTATTATATATTTAAAATAAATATTAAAATATATTATGTTTGAAGAAAACATCTTTTGGCCATTTGTGAAAAAATTAGGACTAGACATTTTTCCGGATACGAAGATCTGAACTGATATCGATCCGAAAACTCTTATTTCGTTACCGGATCGGATCGTATAACATTCAAGATCCGAAAAGTATCCGAATATATCCAGATTTATATGGTTATTTTTGGATAAAAATATAGAATATGCACCGGATCCGATCTAAAATATAATATCACCGACTGATACCATTTTTCCATATCTGAAATACCCGATATCCGAAATACATGACTTAAACTCGATCCGATATGAAGAGAACAAATACGTTAATGTTAGTGGTTAAACAAACATTTAATATGTTTTATATTTTTTTATAAGATGTAATATAATTTTTTATATAATACATATATAATTTAAATAATATTATATTTTAAGTTTTTTGTAAAAATAAAATAAATTGACTAAATTGCAACTTTTATAAATAAAAAGTCTTATTAGTAAAATAAAAAAGAATATTAGAAAGAATATACTTTTTAGAGGAAAATATAGAGAAATACATTGGAGCAAAATCCACCTCTATTATAGAGTTCCTCTACGAATACATTGGAGATGGTCTAAGAAATCCCAAAGAGCTCTGGAAGTCTCTGAAAGATCGCTTTGATCATCAGAAATACATAACACTTCCACTTGCTCGGGACGAATGGCAAAGTTTGAGGTTCCAAGACTTCGACAAAGTGATGAACTATAATTCCGCTATATCAGGAATTGTGACCAAGCTGAGATACTGTAGTGAAACCATAACTGAATCTCAAATGCTGGAAAAGACTTACACCACATTCCACAAAAACCACATCATACTCCAACAACAATATAGCTTGTGTGGATATACCAAATTTTCAGATTTGGTTGTGGCTCTCTGTAATACCCGGTATCAAGAAAATGGTCAACGGGAAGTCAACAAGGGGCATTTCTGTAAATTCCAAGAGATGAAGGGCATTTTAGTAATTTTACCAAAATGCAAGCCAGAAGTGGAGACGGGCCAAGTGTTCTTCTTTTTGTCTATAAAGAACATTTAGAAGACCAGACGTGGAAGAAATGGAGATTAAACGGGTTTTACGGACTATCGGGAAAGGAAACCGATAGAACCGATCAACTTGTAAAATCCATAACCGGAGCTACGGGTGTCCAAACGGAGTGATTCGAATTGCTAAATTCATCTAAGATCATCTAGAAACTGAAAATGAGTCTTGGAGAATTTATAGAAGCAGCTAAGGAGTTTCTAAAATATTAAACGTACAACCAGTTTTTCAGAGAAACCGATACAATGTTCGGGCAAGCAAGAAGACCATCTAAAGTCCACCAAAAATTATTATATTTTGACCACAGCTCCATTAGAAGATGTAGAAGCTATGGGTGAAAGGATTCAGCAGGATTTGAGTCCTAGATGAATTTATAAGTTTTAGACCATTAAGGAGTAATGGGGAGTTGAGATAAAATGAGAAAAACTCTAAGTTTAAAATGAAAAGAAATCAAAAGAAAAAGAGTTTTAGTAAATGAAAAGAATAACTTCTCAAGACCCAAAAATGAAAAAAGTCAAATGGTTGAGTTTGGGAAAGAAGGGAGATTGGTTAAACTAATGATGGGATTTGGAAACACAATTGGGTAAGGCAATGGGAGTTAAGAATTGTATGCATAAATTGTTCTTGTCTTGCCACATTTTACATAATGTCTAGCATTCCTTTTCCTTGAGAGTTATCCACCAAATATGAAAGCATGACCCTGCTCTAAACACTATTTGAAGCCTTTTTATACCAAGCCAATTGATTAAGATCAAATCCCCAGTTGTGAGACTACACTTTGATGAATGAATGGACTTAAGAGTTGGTGGAATGTTGAGTTGGTAGATACTTGACAATGTGCTTAAGAGAATAAGATTTGGTGTGTTGATAAGCCTAGAGAAATTAGAGTGGATTAGATTGTTTGTTCATGCAACATACTATCATTTTCTGAGGACATCATGTTGAAGGCTTGCTAAATTTCTTTGGTTATGAGTCTGCAATTTCAAACCTCTCCCCTTTGTTCTTATTGGTGTTTGCTTGAGGACAAGCAAGGAAACAAGTTTGGGGGAGTTGATGTGTTGTGTTTTTGAGTAGATTTATTAATGATTTGGAGCATGTTTTAGCTTTAGATAATGCATTTAGGCATCATTAGGAGTGCATGTGCTTTGTTTTTCTCTTTTTATAGGTGGTGGAAGACATAATCAAGGACCCAAATGATAATGGAGGGAGTAGGGACCAAAAGAACACTCAAACAAGGTGGAAAAATAACTAAGGATCATGACAGGAACCTACAGCAAGTACCCACAGCGAGGTCTGCCACCAGCTGTGGAAGATTACCCCTCACAGCGAGTACCCACAGCGAGGTCTGCCACCAGCTGTGGAAGATTACCCCTCACAGCGAGTACCCACAGCGAGGTCCCCAGGTCGCTGTGAGATATTTGCGGAACATGAAATTCTACAGCGGGTGCCACAGCGAGGTCCCCAAGCCGCTGTGGGATATGAAATTCTACAGCGGGGTGCCACAGCGAGGTCCCCAGGCCGCTGTGAGACCTACTTTTTTCCACATGCTCTTTTTCTTTTTGCTTTCGGCTTGTAGCCCCTCCACATGAGTGTTGTCGACCATTACACTCTTTGATCCTCTACTTAAAGGCTCTTGATGTGTTAGAAGAGCCATATCACTTCTTGTAAACATTTACTTCAAAAAATTTAGTTTTCTTAGTCTTTTATGCAATTTGAGTTGTGTTCTTGAGTTCTTCTTTGAGTTCTTCTTACTTATTTCATTTTTGTTCATCTAAATCATGTCTTGTTTTATTGTTGCTATGGCTTGTGAGTAGTTCTCTTTAAGTTTCTGGGTTTGAGTAAAGGTGAGGGTGATCTAGAAATGGTTTAGGATGTTTAGAACTTGGGAATATTGATCTCTTACTTGTTAGAAGTTCTTAATGCTAGGATTGAAGTAGCTAATCAATTCCTTGAACTTGAATGTTGCTAGCACTAAGAAGTGTAGTTAATGTTTGAATCTCTAATCAAGTGCTTTACATACTTAACCAATGAGAATTGATGTTTAAGGTGTTTAGTGGTAATAAGAACATGTTTCTAATGCATATCTATCTTGAAATTGCCAATGTGAGTTGATGTTAATGCTTGATAGATATAGGGTTATTATCATGAGAGTGGAGTAACTTGAATTGTTGTTCTTAGCCTAAGAAATTATCCCATGTTTGTTAAATGTTTCTGAACTGAATATAGATCACCCAAACCGAAATCTCAACCCAAGGAACTTAGTTTTTAATCAATTGTCTTTAACTACTTATTGCTTTGTTTATGTTCTGTCTTTGCTCTGTTTTAATCACTTGTGAATTGTATTTTTATTAAGTAATCATGTTTAGAATTTGGTTATGTTGTTAGTTGTCAGATATAAAACCCACAAACAAATTTGGTTGCACTTAGATTAAGGAAACACTTGCATTCTTAGTGTATTGAATTACCCCAAGTGGATTGACACCTCAAAACTACAAGGACTAGGCTGTATACTTGCAACTGAATTGAGTGAAGAGGAACTGATTTTTGCTTATCAATACACCACTCGCCATCGCCGGAGGAGGACGATTCTCCTTCTCGACATCGATTTTCTTGGTGGCTCGACGAGTATTCGGCAGCATCTTTTACTTGCGTTAAGGAACTCGAAAGGAGAAGGGAGAGGATTGAGAGATACCGAATAAAAAGAAGAAGTTAAGATGGAGAAGGGAATTCCGATGGAGAAGAGTGGAGAAGAGAGAATGAGGAGTAACGGTCCGAGAAAGGGGAAGTCGAATAAGAATGAGAAATTAGGGATTTGGATTTTGGGGTTTTTTTGAATTATTCGGATCTGATATGTTTTTTAGGTTATTCGATCTGGATAAATCGAGTAAACCCACAATTTTTGGGAATAACCGGTTCATTTGCGGTTACTGAAAAAGATTCGGTCAATAACGGTTAAACGGTCTATTTTTTTATATAATTATCCTATATTCAATTGGGTTTTTTTAGTAATTTCATTTCTTTTCGATTAAAAAAAAATTCTAATAAACCTAGTACGGAAGACAATAATCCTAGTCCACGGCATTTATTTTTCCAGGTCAAAATTATATTCTGACTTTTTTCAATTGCTGCCTCAATTCTCTTCCCCCACTTCTCCTTGTAGCGACATCCACACGAGTTCAACTTGTCGAGAATATTTATTCGCCGTTGTCATATCTCACCACCGTTGCCGTCGATTCTTCACGCCGGTGAGTTGAATCCTCCTTATGGTTCTCGAATTGAGGGTTTATTCTTCTGTACTTTGTCTTTCTCCAGTTTTGTTCACTTTTTATTTTTCTGGGTTTGACGAAATTCAACTCCTTTCTGATGGAATTCACTTTTTATTTTCTGGATTTGTTCTTGATTCTCATTTTTTTAGCGTTTCTGGGCAATTTATCGTCGAGAGTATGCTTAAGCTAGAAAAGTCTCATTCAATTGATTTCGTTCCAATGTTTTTTTTACTTCTTCCTTTCTGGTCTGGAACCTGAACTTGAACGGATTGTGTATAATTAATTTCTGTTCTTGCTTGATACCGGGTTACGTTGAATAAGGTTCAATCTTTGTCACGCAAAAAGTGTTTTTTTCACGGGTAACAGATGAAATATATCAGTTTTTAGTTGAAATTTATGATTGTTACGTAGGATTTGAATCAGTAAATGCTACCTGGGTGGATCTGTCTGAATTCTAGGTGCGCTTCTTTTTGGAACCTGTCTTGTCATAATTTCCTTTATTTTGGCTAGGCTTCTGTTTTGTCCAAGACTCTTGCATTTCATGCTATGTATAAATGTTTTTGAATTGTTCACTTTTCTGTTATTATGATTGATTGTGTGTTAGTGTATAGTTAATTTAGACAGCTCTAATCAGGCGACTGTGATGATTGGCAATCTCTAGTCTAGTTTCAGGTTGTTTTCGAGGCGATGAAAGCTGCAGAATTAGGAATTGAAGATATTACATTATCAGATAGGATCAGTCATTTACCTGACGATTTGCTCTTACGAATCCTCTCATTAGTCCCAATAAGCGATGCAATGAATTCTAGCTTACTCTCAAAACGATGGAAATCTCTATGGAAGATAATGTCAACGCTTGAGTATGATGAAAAATCTTGTCCCAACATTGGTTCCCTTAGGTTTGACGAATTTTGTAGTAGGTCATTGCAATTACATGAAGCTCCAGTTCTCCAAACCATAACTCTTAAACCGAGGAAACACTGGAGTTTTCTTAACTTACCAAGGAGTTTCCCAGATACAGTCTTCCAAAGACTAGTCGTCCTGAAACTCCACACGATCCATTGGCTTGATTGGCTTGATATTTCTGGTAAATCACCGGTTTGTTTCCGGTCCCTGAAAAGTCTGTACCTCACACATGTGAGGTTCCTTAGCGATGAATCTTTTTGTAGGCTAATATCGGCTTGTCCTGTTCTTGAAGATCTCTTCTTTGAGAGAGTTACCAACGCCCTCCGCCCTTGTTTTCACACCATATCGGTCCCTTCTCTACGGAGATTCGAGGTAAAAGATGATGCTTGTTCGGTTCGCTATTATTCTAGCCATGACTCTGGATTCAAGATAAACGCTCCTTCTTTGAAGTACTTAAAGTTAAACATCAATGATTTCTTTGGCCGTTTCGAGTTTTATGAGGATGTGTTGCCTAATCTGGTGGAGGCTAGTCTAGGTGTTGATCCTTCTCAAAGTGACAAGTTTCTCAGATTTATTACCCCAGTCAAGTTTCTTTCGATAAAGTTATATGCTACCAAGGTAACTCAGCCATCTCGGTCCTGTTGTATTCGTAACGGTTTTTCTTTGGTAACCCTTGTAATATTGTGGCGTGCAGGTTCTGCTTCTTGCGGACAAAATTTCTCAGCGGCTTCTTCATCTGGAACTATGTATTTACGGCAAAGTTTCGCGTAATCTGCTTCTGCATTTGCTCAAACATTCCCCTAAACTTCAAGTTCTAAAGTTGTGTTGTGTCCGAGAGTTCAAGGATCCACCACCTTCGATCTGTAACCCGAGCTCGGTTCCTGAATGCTTGTCCTACAGTCTTAAAACTTTTGAATGGAGATCCTACAAAGGAACAAAGGAAGAGAAAGAAGTCGTTCTGTACATCCTGCAGAACGCTCCTTGTTTAAAAACCGCTGCGATCTCTGTATATGCAAAAGGCCGGCGATTCAGGAAGAAAGAGCTACTGAGGATCAAGGAGTTGGAATCTGTGCCTAAGGCTTCAACTTCATGTCAGCTAGTAATTCGACTTACTAATAATGTTTAACCTTCCTACAATCTTTTTTTTTTTTTGACTCACTCAAAAAACTACATCTTGATGTGAATCTAAAGATGCAATGTTCTTATTATGTGAAACTTAATTTTGTTGAAATTTATTTTCTTCGTTGACAGAACAAAAACAGAGGAGTTTCTTTGGTTCTGACTTCTGAGAGAATATTGAGTTTTGTCTTGTGTCATGGTCAAAACATTCAAACAGAGAAAGATTTGACCAATTTGGTTTCATCCCTCTGTGCAATGTGAAGATCTTGTTCATTTTGTTTCTTCTTGATCTTTCCAATCTCTGGTTTTATATCTAACCTCTGGATCTGAAGATGTTTACATATTCACATAGGATCAGTCAATTGTCTGACGATTAGCTCCTCCGATCCTCTCATTAATTCTGGAAGCGATTCAGTGTCCACAATTTTATTGTCTAAACGATGGAAATCTCTGTGGAAGATGATGCAGAAGCTCGAGTATGATAGATGATCATTGACACCGGAGCTTCCCACCACATGACTGGGGATGCGAGATTACTTACTCATTTACGCACCACCCCGCCATGTCCCATTACATTCGCAGACGGTAGCCAAGTCTATTCCACACAATGTGGTCGACTAGTTCTCTCCGACAAGCTTTTCTTGGAGAATATTCTCTTTGTTGCAAATTTTAATTGCAATTTGCTCTCTGTTGCAAAACTATTGAAACAAACAGGATGTTTTGCTTTGTTTACTGATGCTATATGCATTTTACAGGACCGTTTAACGAGGACCATGATTAGAGTCAGTGAAAAATGCAATGGTGTCTATGTTTATCGGGATGCGAGTATCGCGAGAGGAAACAAGATCAAAGCCGTAGAGGACATGACAAATAAATTACGCAATTGGTTTGGTGTTTTCCAAAGTGATGTTTCTTTTAGTGCATCATACCATTATTCATCTCCATCAAAAAAATTCTTAACTAAAAATGCATCACAACAAAAGGAGATAATTTTTAGTTACGTTAGAGTTATGTTTTTTATGTTGTGGAACTATATATATTTTACACATATTATATCTCATATAAAACAAGCATACATGGAACTATAGCCATGGTATAATTATTTCTTTTTTTCTTTATTTTTTGGTATATTCAAACTTTGATTCAAAACAAAAATAGTTGTCTATATATAGAGAATATTAGCACTACATAGATAAATAGACACAACTTTTAAATTGAAAGGGAAAAGACATGTCTTTTTGAATGGTAATTTTTCCTTTAAGGATGGTTATTATTGTGATCTCTAACTTATAACTGTTTATTTTAATATTTACATTAGTTATTTCTTTTTATTATCTAGTATTTCACATTTTATAAAGTGAACAAAATTCTCATAACTTCATATATCTTTGTTTAATTAATGTTTAAAGAAAAGTTTGGTTGCTTCATAAGCTTTAAAATTGTAAGAAAATAGTAATATAAGTTAAAATTTAGAAATGTTATATCTTAATTTAGGGAAATGGAGATAGTATTTAATGTTTTATGGTTTTGTTTTAATTGAAAATTTATTTAAATCTGCTCTCTTTTTTTAATAAATAACAAAAAAAAAATTTGCATTGAAATAAACGCAAAGAGATAAATCTTATTGTTGGGAATGTCCTGAAATATATTGTACTTACTCTGAGTAAGAGTTGTGTTGTCGAGATGAGACAGTCATATAATACTAGGCAATCATAATGCTTTGCTAGAAGCCACTTATGATCAATGAGTTTAGAACCCATTGCTAGTGTTATATGATCCTACAAGGTCACACACCTAAGCAAACTGAACAATAGAATGTGAGGTTGATCATTAATGTAATGATCTGATAAATGCATATTTGATATGGATTCAATATCGAGTTTCTGAGGCAGTGTTGATCGACACAGTATGTGCATCGATCGACACAGATCGCGAATGGCCAGATTAACTTCGGTTTAATCGTTGGTTATTTGGGTCGTGGTATAAGTCAACATATATAAGATATATGGTCGACTTTTACACTTGAGCTGACCTAATTCACAGCCACCAAAAGAAACTACCTCTCAAGAGATCTGATCTCTAAAGGCACTAGCATCCCTGCTGTTCAGTTCGTGTGCGTGTGGATACCAATAGAGACGCAGCAATTGAGGCGCTAAGAATCTCGAGTACTTGCAAAACCCTTCCGCTGCTAATCACCAGGTAACTTCGAGATCTGTAGATTCGATATACATGAACCCTAGATCCTAGGCTTCAGAATTCAGACTAGGGTTGCTAATCTGATTAGAACAGCTAGAAATTCCTACAGTGGTATCAGAGCCTTAGGGTTCTATTGAATCAGTAACATGTTGATTAGATTAGTTGAATCTAGATCACTGTATAGTTGATACAAGCATGCTAAAATTCGTTTAGAACATGATAATCTAGTTTAGGTTATTTGCTGAAAAACGATTAGGGTTTATCGCCGTGTGTCGATCGATGCCAATCCGGTGTCGATCAACACATAAGGATAACCCGAACAAAACTTGGGTTTAACCTAACTGTGACGATCGACACAAGAGTTGTGTCGGTCGACACAGACCTTTTCGGTCAGGTTGATCGGTTCAATTGGATTGGATCGGTTAGCTATCTTGGTTAAACCGCTTAATCGATTTATTGTGATTGAGTTGATAAGGTTAGCATCGACCGACACTAATGTAGTGTCGATCGACGCAGACCAGTTATCACAAAACCGGATCAATTGGATTGATCGGCTATCACAAATTGGTTTTGGTTAATCTGTATCAATCGACATTAAAGTAGTGTCAGTCGACACAAGATCCGCTGATTTAGGTTATTGAACCTGAAATCACAGGACCAAACCAGGATAAATCAATTTTAATTAGAAGAATTAAAACATAATAAAACTGAACGTTTTAAAGGTTCCGTTCCTCAACCAAATATCAAGTAATACTTGATGTCTTCCCAATCTTGTCAACTGTCAAGACTTGTTTCATTGTGCGATAGACTTGCAGTGCAAGATGTCCACAATTACATAAGTAAGACAGGAAGTAATCGTGATTGATGGACTTGCAGTGCAAGACATCAACAATTACATGACTCAAAAGATTGGTTTACTTGAATGGTCCATCAAAATCGTTTTGGGCCCATAGACATCAGGTGGATTGGACATGAGATGTAAATCCACAACCAAGAGTTGTATTGGATACAACTAGCAAAGTAGTTGCTTACCTAGATAGCTAAAATTTGGGTGATAGCCAGTGGCTCACTCAAATCTAGTGAAGTATGGGTCTTGGATCATTATATTCACTTGAGGAAACATTGTTTGAATATAATGCGAGTTTTCTTAATAGTTAAGATTTCTCTTTTCTTGAACATCATAACTTAAACTCTTCCTTTCTTAATCCAGCTATGTCTAGCACAATTAATCACAACAATTTCTCCCTAAGATCCGTCCTTGAGAAGGACAAGTTAAATGGATCTAACTTTCTGGAATGGTATCGGAACTTGAGAATTGTTCTCAAACAGGATAAAAAGGACTATGTCCTTGAGAAAGTTCTCCCTAAGAAGTACCGAGTAAATGCCTGGTAGTCAGAAAAGGATGCTTGGGATAAGCATTCTAATGATGTGGTCGATGTGTGTTGTCTCATGTTGGCTACCATGAACTCGGATTTGCAGAAGCAATTCGAGAACGTGGAGTCGCCAATAGAGATGATCACTAACCTGAAAAGTATGTTTCAGGAGCAGGCACGAACTCAGAGATACCAGACGGTTAAGTCTCTAATTGAGTGCAAGCTGCCAAAGGACGGACCAGTTAGTTCTCATGTCATTAAGATGATGGGTTATATTGATAACCTGGGGAAACTGGATTGTCCCATTAGCCAAGAGTTGGCTACTGACATCGTTCTGCAGTCACTGCCGTCAAGCTATGATCATTTTGTAATGAACTACAATATGAATAACTTGACAAAGACTTTGACTGAGTTGCATGGGATGCTCAAGACTGCTGAACCTAACATCAAGAAGGACACCCCAAATGTTCTTATGGTACAAAAGGGTAATAAGTTTAAGAAACTTGGTAAGAACAAAGGTAATGGCAAGACAAACTCGATTGTGAATCAAAGCGAGTTTAACCATGCTCCTAAGGTTAAACCTGGTCCTTCAGAAGATGTTAAGTGCCGTTACTGTAATGGTCATGGGCATTTGAAAAGAAATTGCAGGAAATTCAAGGAAGATTATGAGAAGCTAAAGAAGACGTATGAGACTTCTCCTTCAGGTATTATGTTACAGAAGTTAGATGCCAGCTATGGTACTCATATTTTGTGAAAATGTGCAGGGCCTAAGCAAAAGTAGGATCTTGGAGAAAGGACAAATGGACATGCGCGTGGAAATGGAGCAAGAGTTGTTGCATTAGGCGTAGGAACATTTCATTTGTTTTTGTCTTCTGGCTTGTTTTTTTAACTTAAAACTGCTACTATGTATCTGCTATAAGCAGAAATATTATTTCTATTCCTTGTTTGGATTTAGAAGGATATCAGTCTTCAAATTAAGAATAAGTGTTATTCGTTTGATTACAGTGATATATATTATAGTAGCGGTCCATTAGAGAATGGATTTTATGTTCTAAAACAAAAACATGCCTTTTTCTATAACATTAATACCAAGAGATTCAAGTCAAATGACGCGATTCAAGCTTTTCTCTGGCATTGTCGTTTGGGCCACATAAATGAGAACGGATTCAGAAGCTCCATAGTGATGGACTTTTGGGCTCATTTGGTTATGAATCATGTGAGAAATGCGAACCTTGTTTATTGGGTGAAACGAAAAGGGTCCTTTTCAACAAAGGTGGTGTCGATCGATGCATGTATGCAACGATCGACACATGTTGCGAACAAACGAATAAAATGAAAGGACCAGAGACTTATTGGGCTTTATACATACGAATGTGTATGGCCCGATGAGCACTAGTGCTAAGGGAAATTTTCACTACTTCATTACCTTTTACTGATATTTCAGTAGGTACGGTTATGTCTTGTTAATAAGACATAAGTCGGAATCTTTTGAAAAAGTTCAAAGAGTTCCAGAAAAAGTACATAATCAATTTGACAAAAGTATTAAAGCTCTACGATGAGATCATGGAGGTGAACACTTAAGTCAAGAATTTAGTGATCATCTGAGAGATTGTGAAATTGTTTCACAATTCACTTCTCCTGAATCGGACTTTATTAGATAAGTTTCGATCAATGATGAGTCACTTAGATCTTCTATTATCCTTCTGAGAATACGCTCTAGTAACGTCTACGTTTACACTAAATAGGGTTCCATCAAAATTAGTTACTACGGCACCACATGAGATGTGGACTGGAAATGTTCCTAATTTGTCTTTCATAAGGATTTGGGGTTGTGAGGCTTATATAAAACGTTTAATCTCTGATAAGTTCACACCCAAATCCGATAAGAGCTAATTCATTGGTTGTCCTAACGAAACCAAGGCATGTTACTTTTACAACCGGTCCGAGAACAAATTGTTTGTTGCTCAGAACTATGTTTTCTTGAGAAAGACTTCGTTTCCAAGAAGAACAGTGGGAGTAAAAGTACAACTCGAAGAAATTCGAAAATCACAGGAGACTGCCTAACCTGATGAGGAAGAGCAGCAGTTGGATCTACAAAGAGTTGTAGAACCTGCAACTGTGGTGTCTAAAGTTTGCAAAGGATCTGGTGAATGTATATTCGATATACATTCAATCGGCGAGTTTCTGAGGAAGTGTCGATCGACACAAAAGTGTATCGATCGACACAAATCATGAACCAAACTTAATTAACTACGGTTTAGACCTTGGCTAATTAGGTCGTGGTAAAAGTCTATGTATGTATATGAGATATGTGCACAATTTTACACAAAACTGAAACTCGCAGATCCAAAGGGATCCATCACGAACCCGAGAAATGAGAATTTCTTGTAACCGATTGTCATGATCTGTTGATCATTGAAAGTGACGAACCTGCGAATTTTGAAGAAGCAATAATGGAACCTGACTCCAAAATGCCTGTAGGCCGCTGAATCCAAAAGGGAATACATGTCGCGAAACCAAGTATGACTCGAGTTGATTTACGAGATGGTATAAAAACCATTGAGAGTAAATGGATTTTCAAGAAGAAAAGTTGACGTGGATAGTAATATACAAAGCTAGGTTGGTGGCAAAAGGTTTCAAGTAAATTCATGGTATTGACTATGAAGAAACCTATTCCCCAGTCACTATGCTTGAGCCCAGTCGGATTCTCCTAGCAACCGCCGCTCATTATGATTATGAGGACGGGCAGATGGATATGAAAAACAGTTTTCCTTGATGGAATTCTAGAAAAGGATGTGTACATGACACAACCTGAGGTTTTCAATGATCCTAAAGCTGCTGGGAAGGCATGCAAGCATCTTGGAATTAGAATCTTCATTTTGATGAAGCAGTCAAAAGGTTTGGCTTCACCAGAAACGAAGAGAAACCGTGTGTTTACAAGAAGACTAGTGGGAGTGTAGTTGCATTTCAAGTATTATATGTTGATAACATACTGCTTCTCGGAAATGAAGTTCCATTGTTTCGGTCTGTTAAGACTTGACTCGAAATTTATTTTTCGATAAAGTATGAGAGAAATCGTACATGTGATCAAAATCTATAGAGAGATAGATTGGACAAGCTATAATTGGATTGTGTCAAGACCCTTATAATGATAAGGTCTTACGCAACAAATCCAATACGCATGATTCTAAGAAGAGCTAGACATCAGTGCCTCATGGCATTACTCTTAGCAAGATACAGTGTCCTTCGTGACATGTTGAGTAAAAGTGCGTGAAAACAGACTACTGCTAAAAGGCATTAGATGCGTTAAGATGTGATCTTAATTTTAGTGGGAGTTACTGTTATTGATTTTAGTTATGATAAGATGTTCATATAAACATAATTTGATTATGATAATGAAATTTGATATTACTTAATAATGGTTATTAAGCAATATTCGCGTAAGTGATTTATGACATTTTATAGGTTATCAAGTATGTGACTTGATCATGAAACCCTATAAATAATAAATGACATAAATCATGTTGGTCCCTAGTCAAGGCTGTTAAAATAAGACACTAACAACCACTTGAGACTAGTATGTGAGGTGACTGATGACTAAGTTTCATGATGTCATTAATAAGAGTATTAAAGTCAATCACATAGATATGTGTTAAAGAACACAGGATCGGACATGACCCACCAATGAGAACTCTGCAGGATAGTTAAATAAGTGTCATGAGAGTTTTCATTACAACTATATAGTATAGTCCCTAGACCTGAGTTTATCATGTTGTTCTTGCATATGAATTGGTCCGCTTTAACTTTGTCAAACGTCAGCCGTAATTGGTGATTATAAAGACATTGATTGGGTGTATCATGAAGTGTGTGAAGAAACAGGGATGGAACAAGATGGAATTTGTCCCTCCTGTAAAAGGAGATAAATGTCTCAGGGCCCATCGAAGATTTGATACTGAGAAATGTGTGGCCACACTCAAGCGAGGTGATTATCAGTCGTTTGTCTTGTCAGTATAAATCGGAGTTCGATGAACATGATTTTGGCTTAATAAGGATGACACAGATCTTGCCTTATGCCAGATCGAGATGTAGAGACGAAGGGATTATGGGAATAGATTATTCCAGTACAAATGGGAGATTGTTGGGAATGTCCTGAAATCTATTGTACTTACTCTGAGTAAGAGTTGTGTTGTCGAGATGAGACAGTCATATAATACTAGGCAATCATAATGCTTTGCTAGAAGCCACTTATGATCAATGAGTTTAGAACCCATTGCTAGTGTTATATGATCCTACAAGGTCACACACCTAAGCAAACTGAACAATAGAATGTGAGGTTGATCATTAATGTAATGATCTGAAAAATGCATATTTGATATGGATTCAATATCGAGTTTCTGAGGCAGTGTCGATCGACACAGTATGTGCATCGATCGACACAGGTCGCGAATGGCCAGATTAACTTCGGTTTAATCGTTGGTTATTCGGGTCGTGGTATAAGTCAATATATATAAGATATATGGTCGACTTTTACACTTGAGCTGACCTAATTCACAGCCACCAAAAGAAACTAGAAACCTCTGAAGAGATCTGATCTCTAAAGGCACTAGCATCCCTGCTGTTCAGTTCGTGTGCGTGTGGATACCAGTAGAGGCGCAGCAATTGAGGCGCTAAGAATCTCGAGTACTTGCAAAACCTTTCCGCTGCTAATCACCAGGTAACTTCGAGAACTGTAGATTCGATATACATGAACCCTAGATCCTAGGCTTCGGAATTCAGACTAGGGTTGCTAATCTGATTAGAACATCTAGAAATTCCTACACTTATCTCTGAAAACTGGGAACAACTTTGTACTTGTTATCAGACAGATTCCCAACTTGAATTTCAAATTTTCAGATAAAACTACGATTTTAACTATTGGCTTTTATCTGTGAGGATTAATTTTAATATCATGTTGCCCGTCTCCAAGTCTCTCATCCCTCATTTAGAAAATATTATTGATGATTCAGATTGATTTTAAACAATGGTTTTCAAGATTTTAAAATAAGCCAAATAACTGCAAATTAAAAAAGTATCTAAAATTAATTTTATAATTATAAAATTAAGTTTCAGAATAAAATTTATTTTACAGATTTTTAAATACTTCCTTATAAAAAATATTATAACTCGTACTATTAACATCACAATCTTTTTGGCCTTGATATATTTTCAAGCCTTCCAACGAAATGACTCTAGACAATGCAACATACGTTTATTTGCCCATAACTAAAAACTGGTCTAGGAAGAAAATAAACCAACTATGTTAAGACTCTGACCTTAGATTTTGTTAATTGTCATTGCATAACATGTCCTAACAGAGAATTGTTGTCTTCGAAAATAGTTCTAGGAAGAAGTACTATCGCATCATTGTTTATTCCAGAAATTACATTTTCTTCAATTACTTTATGACTCATGCGAAAGACTATCAAACATGTCCCATTACATAAACCATCTCTTTGACAAATATTCCGAATAAGCATAATAGGTGTATTTACTTTGAGATATAATTTATGGTGTGCAAAACCTGACAAATTAATAGTGTTAAAATACTCAACAAGGAAATCCAAAGAAAATCAATTCGTTCATATTCATTATTGCTAACAGAATCAACACTTGTATACATCTTTCTATCACCAGGAAGTCACTTTAGCATAACTTTATTGATTTCTTGAACAATTTCTTCTAGGAGTAATTAAGAAGAGCACTTTCTTTTAAGTAATCTGAATTAGCGTAGTTTTTATCAAATGATTCATAAACGTGTTCTGCAATGACCTGAATACTGTCATTTTAAACGTTTAGCAACAAACTGCCATCTCCGAAAATTTGATCAACTCCTGAATATTCACTTGTTTGTGCTTCTTTCTTAGCAGTACCATTTCTTACTTCCAAAATCCAATTTCCAAATTCAATTTCTGATTTTTTTATACGCATATTTATTGAAAGATTGAAAATTTGACAAAAAATCCAAAGATATGAACGATTGATTGAGACTAAAACACTATCTTGGCTGGTTCCTTGGCGAATAATAGGTAATGTTTGTTGGAAATCACTACCCAACAAAACAGTTTTGCTACCAAAAGGCTTCAAGTATATATAAATCTGAGTCCTTACCAAACATTATATCTCTCAATGATCTATCTAAAGCTTCATAAGCATATTTATTTGTCATTAGAGCTTCATCCCATATTATAAGATCTGTCATTATTAGCAGATTGGCTTACATAATTCCAGCTTTTATTTCGCAAATTGAATTGTCCATGAGGTTTATAGGGATTTTAAATCTGGAGTGTTCTATCCTTCCTCCAGGTAAAAGCAAAGCAGCAATACCTGAAGATGCTCAGCACTGAGATGTGTAAGCTTTGATGACCAAAAATCTAATAATTGCAATGTTTAACATGAACAGTTGCAACAACTCACTTGAACCATTACAATTATTCACTTAAATCTCAAGATTTTTGGTTTAAAAATAAAAATATATATATAAGTTGATATTTTATCAAAATAGATAATTAAATTGATAAGCTAAATTAATACAATATAGCTGAAAAATACAAAGTTAGAGAGAGCATTATCGTACAAATTAAGAAACAATAAAATTTAGCTGGTATATCTCGGTATGTTAATTAAGAATCTTCTTTATGGTGTAAACCTGGTATTTTCTTCAATTTTATAGGACTTATAAATTGTTACCATGCTACGGAATTTTGATTGAGCTGTAATGAAATAATCACATAGTTATATTAAATATATAGACTTAATATATACTCCTTATGTTTTATTTGAATTTTAACTAAAAAGCACATGAATATCAAAATAAATAAATTATTTGTTTTTTAATGATTGCCTTAATAATGATCGTTAACATCTAATCTTGACAAGTTTTTGTTGTTTTGTTTTATCACATATTTTGTTGGATTTTGATTGGCTATCAACATATTTTCTTTTGACCATATATATCTTTATGCTCATCACTATTTTCTGTAGAAAAAGATGTTATAATAAATATATATTTATTTCAATTATTCAATTTTGTGACTATTGATTTCAGAAGATATATTTATATTGTATTATCGATATATATTTAATTATAAAAGTAATAAAAAATCAAATCACCTCTTTTTTCTTCATATTTTTCTGGTTCACGTAGTTTTTTGTAGGACAATTTGAAAGAATAACTTTTTATCAAAAATCTTGAATAAAAAAACCATCGGTACGTATAATCTAATTCTATAATTGAGAAGTAAAAACGCACCAGATTCATTCTCACGAGGTTAATGACCAGGATACCCTTAATGAAAATTTTAATGAAAAGTCTCACATCGGTAGTTGGAGAAATAATTAACTAATATATATAGGGTAAGATAAGAAGAGAATGAATATAGAAGAAGAACATAGAGAGAGAGAGAGAGAGAGAGAGAGAGAGAGAGAGAGAGAGATAGAGAGAGAGAGAGAGAGAGAGAGAGAGAGAGAGAGAGAGAGAGAGAGAGAGAGAGAGAGAGAGAGAGAGAGAGAGAGAGAGAGAGAGAGAGAGAGAGAGAGAGAGAGAGAGAGAGAGAAGGAAGGAAGGAAGGAAGGAAGGAGGTTACCTCGATGGCGGAAAGAGAAAAGACGAAGTTAGTTCTACATTGAATTCGAAAGAACAAAATGTCGATCCTCTCTTAAGTTAGAAGCCCATACAACTTAATAGAGGAAGAAGAAGCGGAGGAGGAAGAAGAAGAGGAAGAAGAAGAACAAGAAGAAGCGGAAGAAGAAGCGGAAGAAGAATAAGACGGTGGACTTGAGTGATTGTGACAATGTTCCAAAAAAGCCAAGCAACAAGTAGCTATGGAGCTCCGACGATTGCTAATTATAATGCTTCCGCGATATAATGATCGAGGTTTTGGAATTATGATGGTCTACGAAAAAAGCATAAGTCGCTCTAAAAAGTCAATCAACCATACATTTCGTCGGAGTCTAAATCTCATGAATCTAAAATATTTCATAATGAAAATAACTTCCAATTTTTTTTACTCTAACAAAATACCGCTTTGTCCGCACAGGGTGCGTACACCCCACCTAGTACACCTAAACTTTAAAGTAAAAAATAATTTGTAATAAGTGGTAAACAAAATCAACAAAAATATTATGTAGTTGCATCACATTACATACCAACATTAGTGACATATGTAGTTGGATAATGATTGAATCGCACACAAGAACACTTTTCTTAAATAGTATTTTGACATTATGATGATCATGTTACTTTACTTCTTTATGAGGATCTTGATACCTTACCTCTTTATAAGGATCTTGATACCTTACTTCTTTATGAGGATCTCGTTATCTTGCCTCTTTATGAGGATCTTCTTAATGCTTTATGCAGTCCCGATAACATTTACCTCTTTATGAGGATTTTGGACTTTTGTATTCTGCTTGCCTCCTTTACGAAGTTTACTTCTCCCTTGGATTCACCATTTGATTTAAATGGTTGTGTTTTAAGGGGTGTCATCAAAAGCTCAAATTATAGGTATATCGCATATGTAGTCATTCTGGAGATTGTTAATTGTGCATTTTTTGTTGTTCCAATCTCGGGTGTCAAATTCTAAGGCTTCGTCTTACTTAAAAACTCGATCGTCACCGAGATCCGAGGACTTCTCTACGACTTTAGTTTGTTTAAAGGCTTTGTTGCCCTATCCATTTGGGCTATTTTATCTACTTTGTTGTAGAGTCTGTTTATTTTGCCAAGTTGGCTATGTTTTCTGTGAACATTTACTCCTTTTATGGAAATTAAGTAATATAAGCAAGTTGTTTGATCAAAAAAGGAAGTAATTATTGTTCATTGATTTTGTCAAGAAAACTTAACAGAATAACAGTTCGACGAGTTATTGGATTTGGAATCTGTCGGCACAAACGCCCGTTGATGTAAGCTATGATACCTGAAGCCACGAAGCTGCCAATACCAGCTTTCCACATAACCTTCATCTTCTTTTTTCTTCTTGTCATTAAGTACTGGTACGATTGCAGTACTGGCCTAAGACCGGAAATGAACTTCGTGGCGTGCTGTCTAAGTATGCGAATTGCAAAGCTTACGAAGAGATGTTCACATAATGTCATCAATGTTGGTCCGATCTTCCATTCCTGATGTTGTGAAAACTCGAATGAACCCTAGAAGAAGAAACGTCTTGCGAAATACTTAGAGAGAAACGATATTGAGGCAAATACCCTTTTGTCTAGGGTTTCTATATTTTTTGAGTGATAATATTTACAAACCCTTGGACCCCTTTATATACTGCCCCAAAACCCGATACAATAGATAAATAGAAACCCTAACGAGATCTTTTCTTTCTCTCGATACAAGGAGAAACTAAACCATCATAGTGTACCGTCCCGCCGCACCCCCAGATGTCATCTTCTATCAGGCCCGTGACCCACTTATCTTGAGCTCACAAGTCTGTCACGGGCCTTCGGTACCTTCAAATTTAAGTCACCTTAAAATAATACCTCATAATGTCAAGATATTCAAATTACGCAGGGTCCTCATAATCGAACGAAAGTGCATAAACCAAAGGGATTTGAGTTTAACCTTATCTCGATGGAGACGGCAAAGAGGACGAGAGCTTGAAGGATCTCCTTTGAGAAAACCCCTGCTTTCCAGAAAATCTTTGACCGAGTGTTATGTTCTCTCTTCATTAACATTTTGACAGAGTTCCGAGAAAGTTATGAGACTTCATCGCCATCTAATGAGTTCGATGGTAAAAGTTATGCATCATCAGCCGATGATTACTATTCAGCATGTTGGAAACAATGGATGGAATCAAACTGCATTAAGCCATGAGATTCTTTCATTGATAGCTTCTGCTACATCATCAAAGGAAGCATGAGAAGTTCTGTTAGTGAAATCATTAGTTGGTCCTATATTTCAGGCTAAAAACTACATCTGATCTCTCAAGAAAGAGTATTAGGATATGACAATGAAGGATTCGGAAATAGATTCATGAATTCACTGAGAAACTAATAGAACTTGTGTTTCGTGTGAAGTCGTGTGGGTGGAAGGTCGAATATAAAGAAGTGATGAAGAAAATCTTTCCTCTTTACCTAATTTTTTTGATAATGTCTTGGTGGATGTTGAGGAAACACTTTTGATTAGCGTCCTTATCGATTGCTTGCTAGTCCATGAATAGAATATGAAACAGGTTCAAGAGTTTTTGGAAAAGTCAGTCACTGAAAGTGTTGATGTGGAAGAATGTCTGAAATATTATTTTCTTTGAATGAGATTACTCAAAGCCAAGTGGCATCGATGGAGAGACAAGGAGAAGTGTTGTCGTGTGTGCAGCAGAATCGAAGGATGCTTATGCAGATGCCGAAACAAATGGTGCCTTAATGTAACATACACTAGTTTTCTGACATAACTTAGAAAAAGTAGTTTTAAGGACTTTGTTTTGGTTTTGACCTTTTCTAAGGACTTCTGGAGTTGCCTATGAACTAATAAAAATATAAAATTAGACATTTTATAAATTAATGTAATCTACTGAAATTTAAATAATTAGTTTCGAAGTAGTGAATTTTCTTTTCTTTTTTTTTTGGTCAACAAGTAGTGAATTTTCTAAATGAGTCGTATTTGATCAAAGAAAAAAAAGAGGAATATATACATATCTTTTTTCTTTTTTTTTTTGGTCCACGGAATATTTACATATCTTTTATACGCAAATTAGTTTCCTAAATCTAAGGAAAATGAGAGATTACATGAGATACTCAATTAACTATATAAACGTGTGCAGTAGAACTGGTCAATAGATTGATCATATTGACGTCGGCGTCGACACAAACTCAAGTTAGTATCTCCAATTTTGCCAAGTCCTAATTTCTTGATACTCTTGAATCACTGGTAAATCTCCCTCGTTTACCGGTAATTCTCTAAGTGACTTGCTGTGCACAAAACAGAATATATTTTGAGTTTTGGGTCTCGATCTCTTCTGATCTCCATGACTCACTTTTTTTGAAGATGTTCATGTAATCTTGGAGTTTGTTTTTTTTTCCTTTTAATCTATGGTTTACTAGTTTTAGGGTTTATGGCTGTAAGGATTATTTATATATTTTTGTCGACTGAGATATATGGTTGGCAATTTAGGTTTTGGCCTTTTTTGTCTATAAGGTTTATGGTTGTTTTCTTTTTTAGATATTGGAGCTAGGGTTGGTAATTATGTGGATTTGTAGTGTGGTATTATTGCTAAAGAGGTTCTTTCTTTCATCTTGTAGTTATGGAAGCTCAAATGCAGATGCAAATTCCGGTGTTTAATGGAGAAGACCATGTGATTTGGAGTATAAAGATGAGGACTCTTTTGATGGCTCGTGACCTGTGGGATGTTGTAGAGACTGAAGTCCCGGACGAAAAACTGTGCCAGTATATGGAAGAATCGGCTCAGAGACAGAAAGATCTGAGAATCAAGGACATGACGGCTCTTCATATGTTGCAAATGTCGGTAACCGACTCGATCTTTATCCGGATAGGAAGAGCTACATCGTCCAAGCAGGCATGGGAGATTCTCAAGAAAGACTTTGGAGAGACGGAAGTGATTCAAGCTAGGAAAAGGCTGTTTCTTCATAGGGAGTTTTCTCAACTGGTGATGAAAAACGATGAAAGCTTTCATGAGTTCACTGAAAAGTTTATGGACCTTGTGAACCGACTTAAGTTTTATGGAGATTATCCCATTCCTGATAATGCGCTCATCGTTATGATTCTTAAAAAATTGCCTCCAAGGTTTTCGGAGATTGTATTCAAGAGTCGTCTTGAACACAGAGTCACAGAACTCACACTCACTGAAGTTTTGTATATCTTGCGAGAAGCCGAATGTCGCAGCGGGTTAGAGGAGGTTACAGAAGCTCCGCACAACAACAAAACCTCGAAAAGCTGCTCAAACAAGAGAAGAAGACGATAGAAAGCTTTTTCTACCTTTTTCTTTGGCTGAAAAATAATTTAGGAAGTATGTAATAAAACTAAAGATAGTTGATTTGGAGTTCAGTAGAAAGACTGAGATGTGTTGTTCTGTAGATGATGATCAAAAACACTCGCAATCTATTTGGGTTTTTTGCCAAAAAACCCTCCAAGTGGTCAGCTTTTTCGGATCAACCCTCCAACCTAATTAAATGCAGGTCAACCCTCACCGTCACGGTCAACCCGCAATATAAGACATCCGTGTATCGATGACGTGGCACCGTCAATAAATCAAACAGACTATAAAACACCGTCGTTTTGGACAGTTAAAAAAACAACACGCTTTTTAAAAACTGGTGGTTTGTATGAAAAGAATTAAACTACGTGTAATTTCAAATATATATATTTTTTGTTTATCAACCTCACATTTTGTTCTTCATTTTTCCCAAAAAAATCTACCCATGTGTCTTTATTATATTCGAAATCTGTGGAGTGATTCAAAGCAATTAATCGTTATGAAGGGTTTTTGGACTAATTTTGATGTGCTTCTGAATCGTGTTCTATCAAATTCTCGATCAACACTGCTGCTGGATCTGAGCGTGAGGATCAACGGATGAAGACTAATTTTGGGTACATTCTGTTTGGAACCATGGCTAAGGTTAAACTCATGGAGAATGATGTTCTGAGATTACCAAGTTCTTCATCAAAATCAAAATTTTATTTTGACTCCAAAAAAAATCAAAATCACACACGCAGAGAGCTAGAATCCTGATTTCAAGTCTGAAATTTTTCCAGAAATGGTGATTTTGCTCTCTCATTTTTAATCCCATCTCACCCTCACTTCTTCCTCCCACCAAATCTCGATCTCAATCTCTCTTCCCTCCTTTCCTTTATGTCTCTCTTGCAATCTCTTCAATCCCCGAACCATGAAGGAGAAGGAGATCTGTGTGAGGATGACGAGAGCGGCGGCGAAAAGAAAGGCCATGGAGGAGGAAGGCGTCACCAAGAAGAGAGTGGTGCTCGATGAACTTCTGGATATTGCAAATCTCAATCAAACGTAGGAATATGCCATTGACAACCACACAAATATCATTTCGAAATTGATAATTTATAATCACAAGCCGAATTACACATCCCACCAAGAACATGCATACAATCGCATGAATTGAGAAAAGCAAACAAGAGCCTAGGTGGTCTGGACGAGGATGAGCTTGGAAGAGCTAGAGCTATGAAGAAGAAGAATATAAATCACACAATTATACTAGAAATCCCTATATCACAGCCAAGGAGCTTTATCATCCGTAAGAGGAGGAAGAAATCAAGAGGATATTATTAGAAATATTCTTTTTAATTACCAAGATTTTTTTTTTAATATATTTTTGTGCTTCAGTTTTATTTTTTTGCTCCCAACTACATGTAGTTTTTGTGTTATGAACGACATACACTTACAAAAATCTTGTTGTTTTAGTTTTTATTGAAACGACTGTGTTTTATAGTCCGTTTGATTTATTGACGGTGTCACGTCATCGATACACGGATATCCTATATTGCGGGTTGACCGTGACGTTGAAGGTTGACCTGCATTTAATTAAAGTGGAGGGTTGATCCGAAAAAGCTGATCACCTGGAGGGTTTTTTTGCAGAAAACCCATTCTATTTTCGTTGTTTTTATGCATATGAATCTTAATTTTAAATATCGAGATGTTGTCTTTTTGAGTTAAAATGTTGAAATCAAACCATGATTCGGATAGCTGAACATTAGGTACTTTCATGTAACTAGTTGTCTTCACGATTTGTCTGCGTTTTGGCATTTTTCTAATGGTGAATGTCATTGACGTGGCATTAGCAGCCTACATGTTTTTTTCTATACACCCCTTAGGCTATGTACAATGGTTTCAACACTCAACACCCTCCACATCATCTTCTCTTTCTTCCACATCACTTTCTCTTTCTTCCACATCACAATTCAACACCCATTCAACTTTTACCTTCTACAATGGTTTGTTTAAAAAATTTCAACACCCTACCCCACTAAAAAATAAAATACATACTAAAAAAAATATTATACATATAATTAATAAATAAAAATTACATAACAGTGATATTGATTTCTGTGAACGTATAAATGGAATATATGAACGTTCGTGTGATATATCAACGTATAAACAGAATATATGAACGTATATAATTTTTTAAGTCACACACAATAAAACTTTAAATATTTTTATTTATTTTTAAAACTTTAAACACACGACACAAGTAAAACACACATAATTTAATTAGTACAATAGACTCAACTCACAAATTCATAACTCTCTTTGATCATGTAACATTTTGAATCTTGCCCATATGTGTTTGACTAGGTCTGCTTGCAATTCGCTAAAATGGTTGAGGATATACTTATCTTCAATTCCAGACTGCCTTTTGTAAGCTTCAATATCAAAAGGAAATTTTGATGGATCCATTGAGATTTTTAGTAAGATGAGATTTGTGGTACATAAACGGAAGAATGAGTTACATTTATTAGGAAATGGAACCAACAAATTGAGTGGATGGAGGATAAGATTCATCTACTAAAAACCGAAATTTGCGGATTGCATTGACAAAAAAAGTCACGGGCACTAGACAGCATTATTAAAGCATGTTGAGTGGTTGCATGATAAGATTCTATATTATTAAAGAATAACATGACAATATAACATTATTAAAGCATCTACTGACAACGAACATTATTAAGGAGAAAGTGACAAACAAACATTATTAAAGCATGTAGTGACAAACATGAAGTGACATGATACAGATAGCCACTTGTTACTACAATTAATTTCCAAATAATTCGTTGCTCAACTGTTGCAACAGCTCTTTACCTTGGTCATTGAGACGATCTTTTTCACTTAGCTTCATCCACATCTTCATCTTTTTGGCCCGAGTCTTTTCTTTCATCAATTGGTTTGCCTCCTCTTGCCTTTGGGTTGCTTCTTGTTGCCTTTGGTTTGCCTCCTCTTGCCTTCGGTTTGCTTCCTCTTGCAACATGGCTATTTTTTCCAAGCGTTCCAACTCTTGCGCTTTGATTTGTTTGTACTCATTAAAATCTTCGTTGACCACTTCCAAGGCTACACCCTTACTTTTCTTTTTAGCTTTTTTCTTAGCTGCATCCCTCCCCATTGGACGAGCACTGGATCCTACAGAGTTGGAGTCACTAGCATCACTCTCGTGGGCTCTCTTAGATCCACTGCTTCCAGAACCAGTATTTCCTCCTACAGGACTAGCATAACGTGGTTGATCACGGACATCGATCCATTCTTTCATTAAATTAAAATTTCCATTACCACCATCTGAATATATTTCATGCGCTTTCGCCAAGACATCCTGCTCCGACCACCCGCTTTGTTGCATACGCTTAGCGTTATCGTAAGCGCCAATCCATTTTCCCAATTTTTGGTTCATGTAGTTGTAATGATTTCTGCATGAAACTCCACCACGCGGAAGATCAAATGAGCAATGTTTATTACAATACTCAGCAATTTTACCCCAAAATGATTCACTCTTTTGGTTTCTGCCGATGACGCTGTCTGTTCCATATTTGATCCACCCACTCATTAGTACCAAGTTTTGCTCAGTTGTCCATTTGTGGCTTTTCCGGGAAGCAGGGGTTGAATCGTCTGCACTTGGAGTGGTTTCATTAATACCAACTATACCACCAAGAGCCATTTGTGTAGAAAATTCGGGAAATTCAATTGCTCCAGAGTCCGGAACACTTTCATTACCCGCCGGAGTAGAAGAATTAGAAGGTGGTTGAGATGAATATGACATCGCCGAACTGTAATATGAATGATAGTTTGGAATAGCTGACGGCATGAAGAAACTTGGTGAGAAACCATAATTTGGCATATTTCGGGGTTGGTTGGAAGATTGACTTTGAAATGGATAATTGTTGGAATTTGGGTAGTTAAAAGGGTGATTAAAAGAATTTTGGGTGTTGGAAGGGTTATTGTTTGGATCCATTTTCTCAAAGAAGACAAAAAATAAGTTTAGAAGATGAACTTTTTCTGTGTTCAAATGTAATGAAACAAATCTCTATTTATAGAATGAAAATAATGAATTTGGTATAATTATTTTTAATATATCACTTCATATACAATAATTGTCTTCAATAATGTAGATGTAATATATATATATATATATATATATAGCTCAGCCTCATTTTCTCCAATTAACGTCCAAATTATTGTATTATTCCAGCGAAAGTTTTGTTTTTCTAATGGCATCAAGTAATAGATGGTTTATATGAACGTATATATGTTATATATGAATGTATATATGGTATCAATGAACGTACACAGATAACGAAGGGTTTTTGTGCTGGAATATATTTCGAAAATAGACGAATTTTTTATGTGTCCAAATTAAATGAACCAAGTCTCTATTTGTAGAGTATAAAAAATAATGAATTTTGATATAATTATTTTTATAAAAAAGTATAATTTCGTATGCACTAATTACATTAAACTAATGTAGATGTAAAACAATATATATATCTCACTTCTATTCTCTCTCCACCTCATATCCATCCAGGAGTTGCCATGTGTCTCACCAGGTCCCACACTTTTTAGAATTCAACTAGTTGAGAGTTTTCAACTCTGTTTAATACACGTAGGATGACAACAAAATTTAAACACCCCATTGCAAGAGTTCAACTGTTGAATTAAAAATTCAACACCCCCATTGCACCTAGTCTTAGAGCATCTCCACCAGCGGATCCAGGTAAGTCTCTTACCTCTAATTTTTTATTAATTTTTTTTTTTTGTAGAGGTGAAAAAAAAAATAACAAAAAAAAAATCGACCAATTGTGTGACGACACATGGCGAGACGAGCCAAGAGACGTCTCTTACACAAGAGGTTTCGGATACGGTTTTTTTTTAAAAAAGTGGGTCCCACGTGGGACCCACATTATTTTAATATATTTTTTTTTAAGAGACCCACCTCTTGTTACCCTGATGGACTTGCTCTTATATATCTATAGATATTTCCATTGACAACTTTAAATTAAGTAAAGATAGTTGGAATACATCCTTTTTGTCTATAGACCCCTTCTATATCTATAGATATTTCCATTGACAACTTTAAATTAAGTAAAGATAGTCGGAATACATGGGTGAATTGCACTCACTATATTTTTTTTATTTTTTTTATTGCAATTTAGTATTTTTTTAATTGATTTTGCATTTATGTATCTTTTTTTGTAGGACCTACCATCAAAAAGACCATTTTATCCTCCACACTCTCTTTCTTCTCATTCTCATCCACCGAAAATTCATCCATTCTTCTTTTATTATTATTTTTCTTTTCCTTCTCTTTCTTACTTTTACATTTATTTCACCCCATTTTTTTGAACAAAGGATATCATGCAATGGGTGAGGTTTCCGATCATATAGACCACCGAAATGAAGTTAGAACTAGTCGATCTACCGGAATTCAAAAAAAAAAAACGGACTTAATACGGAAATTGCGAATGGATAGTTGAGGCTCCATCCATGTGGATACTACGGAAATTGCGAATGAATATCCATCAATGTGGATACTACAATGATCATATCACACGCAAAGTGCTTAGCATGGGAAGGAAGTAGCCAATGAAAATGTTGTTTTTAATGGATTGTGGTTTACACCTACTCTATGTCCACAAATTCACAATTATGTGAACTTTTAACCAACTTTTGTCCATTAGACCCGTACTTTGTGTCCACGGATCGCAATAATGTTAACTCTTGACCATCGATTGTCCATCATAAACGTTTACCCCATAGTAAGCATCTTGTTAACTATTGTCCATCATAAGCGTTTACCAATGGTAAGCATCTTGTTAAGCATATTGTCCATCATATGTTAAACCATCTTGTTAAGCATGAGATGTGATCCTCCAACATACTTTTGTGTCCACGAATAATCCTATGTTAAACCATCTTGTTAAGCATCTTGTCCATCATAAGTATCCACGTGGATGGATGTTGTGGACATCTACTCTAAACTATCCATTCGCAAATTCCGTATTATGTCCGTTTTTTTTTTTGAATTCCGGTACATCGGCCTATTTTATCTCTATTCCATCGGTCTATATTGTCGGAATCATCATCTCCCCTATCCTATCCACCGTCAAAAAAAATGAGGGGTAAAAACTAACTCATAAAGTAAGAAAGAGAATGTAAGAGAAAAAAAAATAATTAAGAAAAATAAGAAAATCGGATGGATACTAGGAGAATTGTGAATAGGCATGTCTAATTAACTATCTATAACTAAAAGACAAAAACCAAGGCTAAATGGTCATTAACCACCACTAAAAGACAAAAAAAGATACACAATTGCAAAATGATTTTGAAAGAGACAAGATTGCTATTACTTTCTAAAAAATGTATACTCAATGCAATTAACTCCGGAATCCATCCTTGAAACGTTTCATAAGTTTTGATGAATAATAATAATAAATTTTAATTTTTGAGTGGCACATAACCCTTTTCTCTCTTTTTTCTAAGTGACAAAAAGGCGATATTTTTCCAGAGCTTCTCTGGTAAGTTTCAATCTCCGTCGATGCGCGGAGAAGCCTCCAACCATCTGGGCTTTCATAGCACATGCCGGTACACAGATCAAGCCAGAGATGGCTCTTCATCTTTCTTTTCCGGCTACGTGTGGTGTGGTTACTTCTCGAAGCGGCAGAGCGTGGCCGAAGAAGCTTGTTTCGCTAAATCTTCGAGAGTCGCGAGCCTCCCAGTTGCTTGAGGACGTGCGGCAGTGGTGGTAAACGCAGAGAGAGAGGCGGAGCCGTCCGATCTAGTGCGTTTTTGTCGACGAGGAGTTTGGTGGGTAGCGTAGCCGCCAAAGAGACGTTTTGGAGGTGGTGGCCACACCGAAGAGACTGTGGGGTTGCTGATGGGTCCGTGCCTAGTTGCATGTCGGCGCCACCGTAGAAGTCTCTTTGGACGGGAAGGAGGAGCTTTTGAGTCGACTGGCATGGATAGGTTGCTCGAATCGGAGAAGGTTGTAGAAGAGACGTCGCCACCGGAGCTTTGCTGGGAGCGGCTCTACGGGTGAGTCCGGAGGGTTCCGGCGAGAGATTCGCCTATCGGGAGACGAGGAGAGGTGGTCTGGGCTAGCGGGTCTGGAAAGGCGGCATGAGTCGGATCTCTTTGCCGCTGGGAAGGATGTCGTCTGGCGCCCTGCATCTTCACTGTCTCGCATCCGCCGGCGGTGCATCGATCTCCGGTCCGTCTTCTAAGTGTGGCGGCTGGTCTTTCTTTCGTTTTTAACCAACTCCGGTTATGGGAAACTCCATCCGGTTGTTTTCTTGGTTTTACTTTGGTTTGGATTGGTCTAATCTTACATTACGAAAGAGGCTAAAAATAATTAAAAATATTATTTTAATAAAATATAAATATATACATATATAAAATATTATTTTAATAAAATATAAATATATATATATATATATATATTTAGTCCCGTAATATGCAATCTAATATTTTTTTTTTTTTTTTGTCGTCAGTATTATTTCATGGCCCAGGCCGTAAAAGCAAATGGGCCGAAACGTACAACGGATAAAGACATGGGCCAACAAGCCCAACACATAAAGATAACGACAACACGTGTCGAGAAAAGCGCAGAGTCGGACATGCGGTACACGCGTCGTGGAGCTAGAGCATCGCCGGAGACAGCCCGCGCCCGCGGAGGAGAGCGTCGCAAAGCCTCACCAGACCAAACCGTTGAAACCGCTGCACACCATTCGCTGATCGATGCTTCCAAAGCCACCGTAGAACCTCATGCATCTAAAGAATAGGGACAGAAACTCCGCCGGAAACCGCCATAACCTCGGAGACGCCAACGCAGATGCAGTTAAGAAACCCATCAATCGCCACCATATGCTTGTCCTCTAAAGCGGTGGACGCCAGCGATATTATTCCCAGAGAGATGGTAGATCGAAGACGAAGCTGAGCCAAAATAGAGAGGATACGGCGAGAAGAGAGAGAGGGGAAGCAGGATCGATCTCTGGATAACCAGAGAAACCGGGGACACCAGAAGATTCCGTGAATCGGAAGAAGCAGCCAACCAGAGAAATAACACCGGGATTATTAAAACCAAAACAACGACCTCTATCGGAAAACCCGAAAGAGGCGGAGCAACACAGACCAAAACAGAGCCGATTCAAAACATAGAAGAAATAGAGCACAATCGGCTCAACTCCTAACGATTGGGAAAAAAGATCGTTCTCAAACAGATAAGATGATGATCGGAGAACGAATCAGAAAAAAACCCAACCAATATATACAGAAACAAGGCAAATCGGAAAAAGATCCGATTAACCGGAAAACACCTCCCTCTCTCTGAAAGATATAAGTGAGAGAAGAGAGAGAGAGTATGTATATGCAATCTAATATTAAAACGTTAAAACTAATTATGTAAGTTTTATTTTATTATTTTTTTGGCAAAAATCTGTGTGTAAGGGAAGAAATACTAACCCTATCTCATTCTGAATCACGGGTGAGGCATCCTATGTAATCGGGGGTTTTTAGATATACACAGTTCATGTCATCAAGTTCCTTTTCTTCGTTTTTTGTCTACATTGTTGTTTTTATAGTCTTATAGGGTTGTCTTAACATTAAGTATATCGTATTTGTGAACTCTGTTATAATAGGGTTGCTACTATCAAACCATTGTGTTCAACTCATTTGAAATCGATTAGCTTATTTTTGAAATATAGAGGGTAGGTGAATGGCCATCACATAACACTATGTACGCTAATATTCTAGGGTGCAAAAAAGCTATTGATTTATGCTGACATTTTGCAGCTGTAATATACTTACGTTCGGAGTTGGGACCCTTCACGGATAATGTTAGTGCCTTAATTTCGTCGTCATCTGAAAAAATCAGATTGACAAATTCAATTCAACTCCTTCTGTCTTTTTCTTGTTAGCTTACTACAATTCCTTCGTATCTAATATATACTAGATTAATATGTTCTTTTATATATTTACAGTTCATGTTTTCAGAATTTCACAAAAAAAGAAACGCATATATGTTCTCTAGTGGAATCTCTGTTAAGCTCCAAATACAGTTTTAAGCAAAACACAACCCGAAATTCGGGAGATCAATCCATCAGCTGATCCTCTAATTAAGAAGAACTGAAAAAAAGATAAAGAGTATTTCACTGAAAATATCAATCTTTCTCATTAACTTAAGGAAATTCAGCTAAAAAAATCTTGAACTTTGCACGAATTGTTAAAAGAAACACGAATTTTTGGTCCGACCAAAAAAACACTAAACTTTTTTTAACTTTTCAATTTATTAACAATGTTTACGTTGACTCGCCAATTAAGCCTACCATTAGCATATTTAACAGAATTATTTAACGGTGTTAAATTCCGTTTGAATTTTCCGTTAAGTCAAAACGACGTCGTTTTGAATTTTTCTTAAAAAAACAAAAATTATGTAACAGAATGGATTTCAACTCGTTACCTCTTATCAAACAACAAGTCTATACACCATTAGGCCACTTTATCATTTTGGTAAAATTTGAAACATACTTCTATATATTATATATAATTTTAATCACCTTATCTCTTCCTCTCTATCACGGACTCATCATCATCATCATTTTCCATTATCTTGTACCATCAGCAAGAGAGAAATGATACAGTGTTTGTCTCTAACAGTAAAAGAATTTCTTACAGCCGTAACTGACAGTTCCTTTTCGTGTATAACCTCCAGTGGAGCTCCCTCTCGATCCAATTCAACGAGATTTATCTCTTACAAAAATCAATAGAAAGTAAGACATGCAATATTCCAACAGTTGGAACGAGAATCTCTTTACCAGGGAGAAATCCGACGAGATCCTAAGACTTTGCTTGAAAATATATCAATGGCCTCCGCCGCCGTCATGATTTTATCTCCGACGCTTTAATCCGGTGATTTGCCTTAATTAAGTTGCGCTGTCTCAGCTTCTGTAATCGCCGGCGAAGGCATAAACAATTTCCGATATGTGAGATTCTTCCTTCAGCCGAGCTGAAGATGATGATGGGTCGTGATACATGTAGAGGTTGAGAGATCCGTAGAACTGAGATTCGCCAAATAATGGAAGATGATGATGGGTCGTGATAGAGATAAAGAGATAAATATAATAGTGTGTCACTAGTAAAAATATACCGTATAGCCACGTTTTATTTCGTGGCTATGGCCAAATTTTCGTGGCTATATCGTGTTTTAGCCACGAAAAGTCACGAAAAAAAAACGTGGCTATACGATCGTGACTAATATTTTTCGTGTCTAAATCGTGACAAAAAGTCACGTTTTGGCCACGAAATATTCGTGACAAATTTAGCCACGATTTTTGTCACGATATAATCCGTGGCAGGAGTAGCCACGTTTTGTCACGAATATTTCGTGTCAAAGCTAGACACGTTTTGTCACGATTTATATCGTGGTAAACCTTTGCCACGATTATGTCACATTTGTTTTCGTGACTTGAACACGTTTTATGTCACCAAATAATTCGTGGCTTATTGTTAATTTGTCACGTTTAAACCAATCCTAAACGTGGCTGATTTGAAATCATTTAAAAAAAAAAGAATCGAAATGTAATTATACATACACCAAATCTTCCAAATATTATACAAATCAAAAAACAAACGTTTGCAATACATTGTTTGACCATTACAAACACAAAACATAACACCACACAAACATTCAAAAGGTTCACACAACCTGAAAGTCTAGAGAAGTTCATTACACCACCTATCCAAATCACTCTGCTGAGCTTCACTCAATCTAGGATGTGAGTGTTTACCTGATTTGGAAGCTTTAGCAGGAGCACGATGAGGAGCTTTACCAAGAGCAAGAAGAGCTTGAGCAGGAGCAATGGAAGATTCAGGAGGAGCAGGAGGACCTGGAGCAATAGCACAAGGCTGATCAGCAGCATCAGGAGCTTGAGCAGGAGGAACCTGTTGGTTTGATGCAGGAGGTTGAGCAGGATGAACCTGTTGGTTAGTTGCAGGAGTGACACCAAGATGCTGAAGAATCATGTTGAGAGAAGTATTTGTTGAAGCCATCCCTTCCTTCAGCTCTTTCTTCAACTCCACCATATCCTCCTTGATTGCTTCATTACTCGCCTCCAACCCGGATATGCGCATCTCCATGTCCAGATTGCGCTTCAGAGATGTTGCCACAGACTCGGTTGGATTAAAATCTCTGAGCTGAACACTCCCAATACCATATATTCGGCCATTTGTTGACTGACCACGCTGAAAATAGGTAAAAAAATCAAGTCAGACCATTGTTAGATAACTAAGCTTAATAAAACAGACCATCTAATGGTAATAACAACATAAACAAAACCAAATTATATAAATGTTGTTACCTTGATATACTCCTGGTCTAGTAAGATGCGATGTGTTGTAGCTGTTGATCCAGTCTGGCTGACGCCATTAGGAGATCCATCATCAGGGAGCAACTCAGCAACAGCCTGTTCTACTTCTTCGACAAGCTCCTTGGCCCGTTCATCAACATAGGTTCCATCTTTGCGTCTGTGAGTCTTCTTCACCAGCTCTGTGTAAGGAGGTTTTTCAGTCAAACCAGACTCGACCATCTGCATAAAAAGAAATTATTAGTATCTATCTTATGTAAAGTAACATATAAAGTATAATGCTTTGAAGGAAAAAAAAACATATGGATCTACTTACCATACCATGCTCGATCTGCAAGAAGTTAACTGGACCGGCACTGTGCTTGTGCATCTGTTTGCCAGTCGGTGCAGACAGTCGAGATTTAGCAGCTGACCGGCTCTTTTTAATTGCTCCCTCTGTTCCCCAATTGTCTAGCAGGAAGGCCCAATCCTCTGCATCTATGTATTTTGGTTTCTTTCCCTCCCTCTTCTTCTTGCTGATTCGCTGACATATGGTAGTCTGGGTGTGAAGCTTCCACCTGAAGTAGACCTCGTCATGATGCTTCTCTTCCCAGTAGTAAGTTTGCTTCCAAATAAAATGAAGGTGTCAATATAGTATACAAGAGAAAGCTTAAACATGTAAACACTACATGAGTATTACCTAAAGGGAAAGAAACCTTACAATGAAAGTGTGCCACCACTTATCACGTCTCTCGTCTGGAACAAACTTCCAACTTGACCAAGGCCCCATGTAGTATGCCTGCCACGTTGTTCTGATAAATGCGTGGACAGATGGGTCAACACCGAACCTGAAACAACACAACCAAAGCAGATAATCAAATCCTAAACACATAATCAAGACATCATCAGACAGACACAAGTCTTAAACAGAAGAGATAATCCTAAGCGAGACTGAAACCATAAGTCTAAAGCGAAAGCACAACATACATACCAAAGCTAAACACATAATCAAAACAAATCCTAAGCAAAATGAACTAAAACCAGTCAAAGCAAACTGAACTAACATGATTATCAAATCAATCAAAGCATGACAGATTATCAACCTCAAACGAATCATAAACAGATTGTATGATATTATCAAAATATTATAAGACAGAAATCCATCAATGCAAACTGAACACATAATCAAAGCTAAACACATAATCAAGACATCATCAGATAGACACAAGTCTTAAACAGAAGAGATAATCCTAAGCGAGACTGAAATCATAAGTCTAAAGCGAAAGCACAACATACATACCAAAGCTAAACACATAATCAAACACATCATCAGCCCACAAACACATAAACCAATCAGTAGATAAGATAGCAGAGATTACCACATACATACCAAAGCTAAACACATAATCAAAACAAATCCTAAGCAAAATGAACTAAAACCAGTCAAAGCAAACTGAACTAACATGATTATCAAATCAATCAAAGCATGACAGATTATCAACCTCAAACGAATCATAAACAAATTGTATGATATTATCAAAATATTATAAGACAGAAATCCATCAATGCAAACTGAACACATAATCAAATCTAAACACATAATCAAGACATCATCAGATAGACACAAGTCTTAAACAGAAGAGATAATCCTAAGCGAGACTGAAATCATAAGTCTAAAGCGAAAGCACAACATACATACCAAAGCTAAACACATAATCAAACACATCATCAGCCCACAAACACATAAACCAATCAGTAGATAAGATAGCAGAGATTACCACAATGCTCCATTTATTTTTTTTGGATGGAGGCGTGGTTGGTTTTCTCTGCTTGGTGCACGGAGTAAAGCCTCTTCAGTACGCCTTGTATAGTTGATTGAAACAGAGGAGCCTGCGGCTGATTGTTGGAGAGCTCCTGGAGGTGTCGACTGAGGTGAAGACAAAGTCAGTGGAGGCATGGAATGAGCAGATGAAACACGTCGCCTTTGTTGCATCTCTGACAAAGGAAAGACACAGCACACATGTTATAACATTTTCTTGAAGCTTGAACTCTTAATTAACCCCGAAATCGAAAAACCAAATCGAAACCCCAAATCTCACAACCATGACAAAACGAAAACCCTAATTTGACATACATAATTAAAACCCTAAGCTAGAGAAACAGATCGAAAACATGAAACCCTAAAGACCCGATTCAAATGAAAACCCTAATTTGACAGACATATTTAATCGGACCCATATACATGCAATCGAATAACTGACGAAAGAAACAACCCGAAAATCGTAACAACTCATGAAACCCTAAATCGCAGATGAAAATCGAAATCAGTGAGAGAAAGATACCGACCTGGGAGATTCAAGTCTTCTGGTCGTTGACGCCGGCGGTCGGAGGCGTTCGTTGTCGCTACCATGGTGACGCCGACGGTGGGAGACGGAGGATACCGACGAAGAACAGTGGAAGAGGCGAAACGAGACGAAAGAGAGATAGCGAGAGAGACTGAGAGAGAGTGAGAGAGAGAGATCGGTGCGAATGAAGAAACAAAAAAAAATGCTAAGTGTTTTGTCACTTACAAAACAATTGGGCCGCAAATTTTTGGGTTTGGAGGCAAATTTTTGGGTTTTTGGAGCCAAAACAATTTTGTTTTGGGAGCCAAAACAATTTTTTTTTATAAATCTAAATATATATATATATATATATATATATATATATATATATATATCTGAAAATGTTAAAAATTAATTCCAAAAAAATAAATAAACTGGATATTAGAATTAAATAAACTAATTTATAAACAATACTTATATCTTTTTTTTCATACATATAACAATACTTATATCACAATACATAAAATTAAGTAGAATCATCATCGGAATAGGAATCGGAATCGGAATCATCACACGAATCTTCTAATTCGTCTTCCGATACATATTCATCGTTGGGAGGACACACATGTAACAAATCGAAATCAGAGTCATCATCTACGACATGTGATTCAATTCGAAGCAATTCACTCGGTGCCACAAACTGGTTTTGTGTATCGTCTTGTTACGCAGTTAAACAAACTTCAGATGTTTCTCGGACTCCTCGAGGCATAACTTTCGTACAAGCCCACCAATCGGTTGCAGATGTGCGGCGAACACCCGGATAAGGAATAAAGCAGACTTGATCACAATTACCAGATAGTATAAAAGGATCGTATTTTACGTACTGACCTCGCGGAGAAACATCTACGATTCCAGATGGATGTTTCCGCATTCCACGACCTATTGTTGTGTCAAACCACCGACACTTGAAAATCATAGCCTTAAGCCCAACAGCACCATCATATTGAATCATCATTATATCTTCAATCAGACCGTAATAATCCGTCTCGGTGGTTCCTCGAACATAAACACCGTAATGCTGGGTTTTCTTATCTTGCCCATGTCTATGTGAGTGGAAGCAGTATCCCCGTGAAAAATATATTGGCCAAGTTGTATAATTACGTCGAGGACCTTGTACAAAATCCAACATCCACAAATGAAAGCGGAATGATGTGCTAGCTTGATTAATCTGCATATTGAATATCGAAATTATTAAGTTGTAAATAAATGATATATATAACAATATATATTTTAACTTTAATTAATCAACAAAAACTCACATATTTTTTGACCCATTCTGCATAATACTCGTCTTTTGCTATTTGTAGATCATTAGTGGTAATATTTGGGTTTTCTTCCGTCATGGTCTCTTCAAAGATCCTGTATCCAATATTAAATAAGTTAACATTAAAGTTCAATACTAAAAATCGGCACAGGAAGCGTTCCATCTTGATTAATGTGTAAAGATTGTCTTCTACATAAGGTTGGGAGATCCATTCTCGATTTAGCATTGTCTTTCGTCTTTCCTGGAACATTTAACACCGTGTTGATGAGATTGTCAAAAAAGTTCTTCTCAACGTGCATGAAGTCGAGGTTGTGTCGGAGAAGATGATTTTCCCAATAGGGCAACTCCCAAAAGATACTTTTCTTCACCCAATTATGATCTTTCCCATAGCCGAATATAGTGCGGGCTGGCTTCTCGTGCCCGTTTCCTCCACAATCAATGGTTTTCGACAATCCCCCAATGGTGTTTATTCTTTCGTATAGAATTTCTTCTCCGGTTAACCAAGGTGGAGGCGTGTCTTGTATTGTCTTGCCCCGTCGAAACGCTTGAACATTTCGCCGATAAGGATGGTTGTGAGGTAAAAACATCCTGTGACAATCGAACCAACTATGTTTCCTCCCATGTTGTAACCAAAACGACTTCGTCTCATCTAGACAGTATGGACATGCTAAACGCCCATGTGTCATCCAACCAGATAGCATGCCATACGCTGGAAAGTCGCTGATTGTCCACATCAATGCAGCTCGCATCGTGAATTTTTGTTTCCTCGATACATCATATGCTTCCGCCCCGTCACTCCATAAAGTTTTTAATTCCTCGATCAACGGCTGGAGATAAATGTCTAGACTTTTCTTCGGATGTTTTGGCCCAGGAACTAGTACTGACAGAAAGAAAAACTCCCTTTTCATACACATACCGGGAGGTAAGTTGTACGGAGTCACGATCACAGGCCAAACAGAGTGTGCCTCACCATTCATACCAATGGGATTAAATCCATCTGTAGATAGGCATAGATAGATATTTCGACTTTCAGCGGCAAAATTAGGATATACCTCATTGAAATGCTTCCACGCTGCTCCATCTGAAGGGTGATGCATTTCTCCTTCTGGTGATAAATGTTCAGCGTGCCATCGCATATGTGAAGCAGTCTTCTCTAACTGGTATAAGCGCTTCAACCGCTCCGTAATTGGCATATAGAACATCCTTTGTTTTGGTCGATTTTTACCAATCCCATTGTTCGGATAGTATCGGTACTTCGTACAAAACCGACACACCAAGAGATCTTGATCTTCCTTCCAAAAGAGCATGCAATTGTCCTCGCATACATCGATCTTAATAACAGGAAGCCCGAGAGAATTTGTCAGCTTCTTGGCCTCGTAATAAGATGCTGGTGCTTTATTGGGCTTCGGCAGAACATTTTTCATAGTCTGTGACATCTCATCCACACACGCCTCAGCCAAATTGTAGTCGGTTTTCGCCTTCATCATACGCGAAGCTACATATAGTTGAGAAATTCCTTCAACGCATCCGTCGTAAAGAGGTTGATTCGCGGCTTCAAAAGCTTGAAAAACACTGTCATGATATGGCTCTTCATATGTTGCTTCCATAAAATTTGGTGCTGGCTCTTCATCTGCTGCTATATTTGCGTATGGCAAATTCTCGTATGTATCCGGGGGAAATTGATTATACGTAGCTTGTTCTTCCCAAGTAGATTCTTCGGTATTGAAATGACTTGTTCCGGAAGATTCACCAACATCAGCATAATGTTCGCCATGGCTTGACCAAACATAGTAATTTTCCTTGAACCCAACTCTTTTTAGATGATTAAAAACAGTTCTTGCATCACGCTGTTTTCGGTTTTTACATCGGGAACAAGGACACAATAGAGTGTTTCGCTCGTGGTACGATGCTTGGTTACAAGCAAACTCAATAAATGCTTGAATCCCTCCCAAAAACTCTCTCGTAGCAGAGTTTGTGTTAGGATCTAAATGTCGATCCATCCACGTTCTTGAATAAAAATAGTGGGACATTTTGTCTAAAGAAAGAAAAACTAGAAAGATAGTGTTTGATATATAAACGGTTTGAAGATGTGTTGTGATTTTTTGTGTTATGAAAATATAGCGTGAGCTCGGTTGTTTTTATAGGACAAAATATTAGCCACGTTTTAGTCACGGTTTTTATAGTGGCTATTTAAAAAAGCCACGTTTAAGACACGATTTTTATCGTGGCTAACAAATATTAGCCACGTTTTGGACACGCTTTTTAAACGTGTCTATATATAGACACGATTTTTGTCACGATTAAAATCGTGGCTTAATATTCGAATATATTCGCTCTGAATACACGGTCTGCGTTTCTGAAAAAAGGTGATTTGACTAAAGATATCAATAATTTGATTTGACAGACTTTAGCCACGAAATAAACGTGGCTAAACCGTGACTATATAGACACGATTTAGCCACGTTTTATTACATGGATATGTTTGCCACGATTATATCGTGACAAAACGTGGCTATAGGTTGTCACGTTTTTTATCGTGACTAAAACGTGACTATTTGCCACGTTTTGGACACGATTTGGCCACGATTGTTTGTCACGCTTAGAATCGTGACTATTTCGTGACTAATTGTAAAATAGCCACGATTTGGTCGTGACTAAAACGTGGCTATACGGTATATTTTTACTAGTGTGTTACACTTTAACAAAAATAAATGGCTTGGTGGTCGTGTTTGATAAATAGGTACCGAGTTCAAATCCCTTTCCATACATGATTTTTGTTTTTAAAGAAAAATTCAAAACGACGTCGTTTTAATTTAATGGAAAATTCAAACGAAATTTAACATTGTTTAATCATTCGGTTAAATATGTTAACGGTGTGCTTAATTGGCGAGTCAACGAAAAATTATTGAATAAATTTTGAAAGTCAAAAAAAAGTTCAGTATTTTTTTGGTCAGTCCAAAGTTCGTGTCTCTTTTGACAATTCGTGCAAAATTGAGGATTTTTTTGGCCGAATTCCCATTAACTTAACCGGTTCCCTGTACATTTTCTTAAATAGCAAAGGAGTACAACAAAGCCTTAATTTAGGAGCTGTAATCTATCGACACATGTATGCAATCTTAGCCATTAACACAAATCTGTAACGGCATGAATTGGTTGTGAAGTTTAAGCTCTGAAACTTTTGTCCTCTGCGTCGTACACTGCAGAGCTTGTCGCTTGGATAAAACGTCACCATGTCCTTTACTTCCCGTTATAGACTTTGGGCCTAATTCCTTTTCTTTGTGTAAGTCCATCAAACTCTTTTCACTATCGTGGCCCAATACTTCTGATCTTCCATAGCCTTTAGCCTCCCTCAAACTTGATGTTGGTAGAACTCCGACACCAAGTTTGGCTCGTAAGTCAACAAACGCAGCTCATGGAAGAAGAAAGTAATGATGTTAACAATTTAACCGCGTTAACAAAAAGTTAACAAGTTAACATTAAGTTACCATGTTAACAAGGTAATGATGTTAACAATTTAACCGCGTTAACACAAAGTTAACAAGTTAACTTTAAGTTCCCATGTTAACAAGGTATTGATAATAGTGTTAACTAAGTTAATATTAAGTTACCCTGTTAACAAGTGAATGATATTTGTGTTTTTGTGGTTTAGGGTTTTGTGGTTTAGGGTTAGGTTTTTGGGTTTAGGGTTTAGAATTTAGGGATTAGGGTTTGGTTTTCGGGTTTAGGGTTTAGGGATTAGGGTTTAGTTTTAGGTTTAAGGGTAAAATGAATAGTTTTAGGGTTTAGAGATTTGGGTTTAGGGTTAAGGTTTAGGGTTAGGGTTTAGGGTTAGGGTTTAGGGTTTAGTTTTTATATTTTGGTTTTAGATTTTAGATAACATGATTGCCTGGTAAAGAATAATATGATAGAATAAAATAATTTAAGCAAGTGATTGTTTAGATAACATGATCTAATTCTATAATTGAGAAGTGAGAATGCACCAGATTCATTCTCACGAGGTTAATGACGAAGATACCCTTAATAAAAATTTAATGACAAATTTTATATGTAAAATTTCCTTTAAAATCGTCCATTAGTTCCCTTCAAAATCGCCCATTAGGTTAAGCCGTACGTTAGGTTAAGCCGCCTCTATTCTTTAGAAATCGAAAGCTCAGCTCACCTCAATCAGTTTGACCTAATCTCTCTTATAAATAGGTTTAGAGAGCCGTCTCTTTCCTTCAAAAAATCTAAACCTCGCCTTGAAGAACAAGATCGAATCCTCACATCAAAGATTTAACCTAATCTCTCTTATATTTAGGTTTTGGGATCCGTCTCTATTCTTCAGAAAATCATAGCCTCACTTCGAAGAAGAAAAACGAATCCTCACCTCAGATTCATTCTACAAATCCTGTGAGCCCGGCAAGAATCAACACAGACACAATTAAACTGAGTTGCAGAGCAACCAAGGTGGCTTTTCTACCTGTGAAAAGAACTTCTGCTTCAATAACACCAAACGCAATAGAAGAACCCCCAAGGAAGAAACAAGAAACAAGCGACAAAGACAAAAAGGAAGAAGATGGATTTTATAATTTACTCATCCGCGGAACCCATAAAGACAGTTTTTTCTAGCACACAACATTTTTTAAAATCCAGGAACGTAACTTGCGCAGTTCCTGTGTTCAAACTTCAAACCAAAGATGGAATTCAAGCATTCTGAGTGGAGTAGCCAAGGATCATGTCACAGATTTCTTCACTGTTAGCTCTGTCGAGAGCGGTTCTTCCATCGGCATCTTTGACCGTGTAACTAGCACCAGCTCTGAGCAGCTCCTCGATCTTAGGTTTGTCACCTTCTGTGGCGGCTAACATCAATAGAATGTCGACTGGGTGAATGTTTAGGTTAAGAAGAGCTTCCATCTTTGAATAAGTACCTTCTACCGCAAGCATCCCATGTAATTGAAATACTGCAAGAAAAAACAAGATATACATTTTATTTACAATTCAGAGAAATTGGCATTTGCGTTTGCGTTTCGTTACAATCCCACATGATTCGTTAGTATCAAAGCTAAGGGCTCTTCTTAATCGAAATAGTTAAATCGTTGTGATTTTGATTCGACAAGAAGACAAACCTGTTCAACGTCGTCTTTGTCGAAGTCATCGCGGGACTGACTGCCATAGATTCCTGCACTTTCGGCGTCGACGCCATTCTTGCCGAACTTGAACAAGCAAGTGGTTCTTGACCCGTTGGAGGGTCCGAGTCTGGCGGGTCGGATACGAAGCTTTAAGCTTTGGGTTCCGAGAAATCGACAGGACAACAGCCTCCGGGGAAGAAGAATGATCAATGGGTTTGGTGGAGATGAGTGAAGGTGCACAGGAGAATGAGATAGTAGAAGAAGCCATTTGCTGTTCTGTCTCTTAATGCTTTCAGCTAAAGCAAACAGATTCAGTGGTTTTATTTTCCACTAATTTTCCCCTTTTTATCTTTTTTCCAATATTTCCCCTTTTTATCTAAACAAAAATAAAATAAAAGATTCATTTTCATAGATAAGTTTTGATTTCAGATACAGTTTTTGTCAGCCAACAAAAAAAAGCAAGATATATATATATTTTAAGCTAATTTTGATGCAATCTACATGTGGCATGGAGAATATTTGCAAAAATCCATTTATATAATTGAGAAGTGAGAATGCACCAGATTCATTCTTAGGAGGTTAATTACCAGTTTCTTAATGAATTTTTAATGAAATTTTTTCCTCTTAATTATGTTAATTTCCTTTAAAAATCGAGACCTCTATATTATGTTAATTTTCCTAAAATCGAGTCCTCTAACTTATGTTAATTTTTCCTTTAAAAAAATTGACCCCTTGGTAACTAGGATTTTATGATCCTTTGAGGTACCAATTCCTCAAGCTTATCGAAGTAGCTTTGAGGTATCGAACCTATTCTGGGATGGATAAAACCAATAAGCAAACACTAAACCTTCAGAGTCAAATCAAACAATTTGGTTTTTAGTTTCTAACAATCCTAACAAAAGCAATTCAAACTAAAGTAAACAAAAGCAAATAAACAAACGATTCAATCAATAACAAGAATAAGGCCCAAGGGTTGAGGTCAACGGATAGGTGACTCGGGATGATCAAGGAATTCTAATTCAAACTTCTAAAAGCTAATCTCCTAGCAAAGAACACACCAAGTAAATCAGTTTAATCTCTTAATACCAATTCTTCACTTAATCTTAACTCAAGAACAAATCATCATTTGTGAATTAAAATCAAACGAGCATTCAAACAGGTTCCAATTAGCAAACAATCACTCTAGACATACATTTTCATGCGCTAGAATGTGAAAGTCCTAACAAAGCTAGATACTGGAATTTCATCGAACATGTTGTGAACAAGAAATTCTAAAACATCCTAATCAATGTGATCAAGATTAATTAGGCATTAAGCACACTTTGCAAGATGAGATTTTGAACAATTAACCACTAGAAATCTATTGATCACCCCAAATCAACCTAGTCCTACCTAACCCATAAGCCTATGGAGAACTACTCACTAATCATAGCTAGATCAACCAAACTCATAGGAATAGAGTTGATCATGTAGATTGGTGAGGGATTGAGAGATTTGTTGAAGGAATAAGAAGAGAAAAATACTAGATTAATCCAAGGAATCAAATTTGTTCTTACAAAAGAGTTTAGAACATCAAAAAACAGCTTATGAAGCAAATAGAAATAGGTTTTTGGCTTAAATAGTCATTAGGGTGCGAGCCGGGTCAACCCGGAACAAACCGGGTGTTGACCCGGATCCAAGTGAAAATCTGGGGACAGTATCGGTTGGCTGGACCGATATGCCAACTGATATCAACTCTCGGTTTTTCCTGGATGGAAGCGTATCGGTCCACCTGACCGATATGTGACTCGATATGAAGTCCTGAAAATTAATCCGAGAGTCCATATCGGTCGGATGAACCGATACTCGAACCGATATGGCTCTCTGGGAATCAGACAAAGAGTTGTATCGGCCCGCCTGGCCGATATTCAGGCCGATATGAGCTTCTGCTTGCTCTCCCTTGGTCTTCTGAGCTCAAGACTCCACATCCAAGCTCACCAATGCTCCTAGACACCTCCATTCACCTGTAGAACACAAGAAACACTCCAAATGCAAGCCTATAATGCCTACTCCTAGTCCTAAACAACTCTAGACTCTAGATCCAACAATGACTCGACGAAATGGTAAGAATGATGGAGAAAAGGAGTCAAAACAAGAACTATGTACAAGCCTAAATGCATGAAAATGTATGAATATCAATTCCCCCAAACTTGAATCTTGCTTGCCCACAAGCAAGCATAAGTCAATCACAACAGGTTGGGGAAAAGGTTTGAAAGCGGGAACTCATATTCAAAGGTTCAATCAAGTTTCAACAAGTTTCAAGTCTATACAACCAAAGTGCAACCGAGAAAAGCCTACTCCAAGGATATAGCCATACTCATCAAAACAAAACTTCTAGCTTAACCTTCAACCTACACAAGCATTCAAATCCACTAGCTCCTTGACATTCATTAGATTTTTCAAGTGAATCCTTATTCAAAACAATGTGATCAAACTCATTTGGCTTAAGGGACAAGGTCTTGAGACAAAAAATGGTCTCAACTGAAAGAAAGGCTTCTCCACAATCATTTAGGTTCTCTCGGAGGGAATATGAACAAACTCTAGTAAAATGCTAAGAGTTAGAGGCAATTGGTGCATACTAGGATAGATTCCCATCTACCCATACCCCAAGAACTTCAACTCCTAGTCTAAACCCTCCTAAATGAGTTCTACCCTTTTCAAGGCTATTGATGCCTTTTTTTTTTTTTTTTCACAATTCAAAACTTCCCAAGAACCCCAAAGGATCACTCAAAACACTTTGAAAACATTGGTAACCTTACTCTTTTCAAATCAGCTCAAACTTTTCTTTTCTTTGGTCTCTTTTTGGTGAGCACATTGGCTTCTTTTCGTTACAAAACTTGAGACACTTTCTTTTTCAAAACACATAAGAGCTTTCATTCTTTTGTTTACCAATAAACCTTGATCCCATTCAAACTTCTTTCTTCTTTTTACCCTCTTTTTCCTTTCCCAAACCTTCCCAAGAAGCCCCCAAACTTAAACTCTAGCCTATTGCAAAGCCAAAGACGAAGAGCTTGCATCTATAATGGAAATTTTCTCCTAGTCGCCTCATACGCAACACTTTTTACCGAGCTTGTTCCAAATAGGCCTACCACTCAAGATAGTGTTTGGGGTTTGAAATAAGGGTGGTGAAAGGTGTGGAAATCTATTAGAGCAAGTAGAGAGGGGTGGAAAGGATAAGCTTGCTCAAATATTTTGGGGGTACCCATGAGTTTATCACACAAAGCATGAACAAGGATAATTAGATGATTCAATTAAAGTTCTCACTTAGATGGAGCTAGCTTCAAATCACAACAAGTTTCAGCATCAAATCAAGTTTCAAAGCAAGTTGTCCAAGTATGGTTCGTTCTAGCTTTCAATGCGATTCTCGAGTTACAACTTTAGTGTGATCTATCTAGCATTAAGCTAGCGTATGAAACAAGTTTTACCCAATTAAACCTTACGAGGAAGTCAAATCATTGTTCCCAATGCATGCGTCCTATATGATGCAACTAGACTCAATCCTATTATGCTATTGCAACTACATGCTTTTCTTTTTGAATTTTTTTGAAATTTTTCAATTTTTTGGATTTTCTATGCCTTAGATGAATGCATGAGACTCAAGTGATAAAATCAAAAATAAGAGACAAAACAAAAGAGATTAGCAACTAGTCTCTCCCCCAAACTTAAATCACACGGTCCCTTGTGTGATCTAGGCAAGGAAGAGAGACCGAAAACACACAAAAAGCAAAAGAAAGAAAGAAAGAAGAAAAACTATATACAAAGGTGGAGTGTAACCTGGCTAGTAGTGGAGGTACGGAGGTGATGAGTCCCCCATGGAGTAAGTCGGGTTAGAGGAGGAGCAGGAAGGTGTCCTCATGGCTCTCCTCTTCTTTCTTCTGTCCTCGCGAGTAGAGTGGCGGTGAGGATCCTCATAGTAGGAGTCGTGAGCCATGCGTGCAGATACTGATGTCTCGTGTCCAGCAACCGAGTACCTTCCCTGCTCAAATTCAGCCTGCTCAACCAGAACATCGGCTTCAGCTATCACCTCCTCAGTCGCTGCCTGAATCTCCTCATCTACACCAGCCTGAGCCTCTCGGGATGTGGAGGCGTGTCCCGCAGCGCTACTCTTGTCCTTCTTCCCCACAAACATCTTAAGAACCTTGGTCACTTTCTTCAAGCAGGAAGCCATCTTCTTAATGTTCCTACCGTGCCATTTGCTCTGCCTCTGGAGGTCCCGGTTCTGGTCCCTCAGTGCTCTGACTGTCTTGTTCGCGATAGGATCATCTAGAGGCTCGATAAGGTATCTGTGCAGCCCATACACCCCAGCAGGTGCGTCGAAAGTATCAGGTTCTGCTGCAGTCGCTCTCTGTGACCCGTGAGGTCCAAACACATGCTCCACCCCCGGTAAAAATATGATATTAGCTCTGTTGGCAAAGCTTGTAATGTCGAGGTTTGGGAGGAGATACCCTTCTTCGTGGGAAGTACCCGAGCACATCCGGTAGAGATGGCACTCTGGAGGCGGCTTGGAGGCGAGGTAGTGAGTTCGGACAAGCTGCAGAACATCCAGCCATGCTACTGGTGTAGGCACCCCAAATGTCTTCTCATCCAGACTTCCTTCCAGTTTTACCTTCTTCTTCACAAGCAACGGCGTGATCAAGCCACCCATGCTGAACTTCGGACTAGAGTCCCTCACTGACATTGCCCAATCTCGGTGGACAGCAAACTGCTCTATCAAAATGGAGGTGTAGCTTGGGAGGCGCTCAACTGGTGGTATGGGCTGACCGTTGGGATATGTGAGCAGGAGAGGCTGCAACCCAATGTACAGTATCTTCATCTCCAGTTCGTGGACTTGGTTTGCCTCCTTCCTGGCAAACATAGTGTGAGCTAGTGCCTTGTGCACATACCGAATGGCTGGGTGTCTGATCCTTGCACTCTTCATAGCCCCCAACTTAAATGGCCCATCAGCTATCATCTGCCACATATCCTCGAGGTCGTCCTTCTCAATAGGATAAAAGGTCCCAGCTGAGCACCATGCTCCTGAAAACCGTAGATCGAAGCTATGTCTTCAAATGTCATGCTGAGCTTCTTCTTACCCATTTGGAAATCAATCTTCCCTTGACTCACTTCTCCTGTCAAAGCCGCCCTTCTCATGTTGAGCGTTGCCTTCAGGGATGAGAGGAACTGGCACGCTGAGCTCTGGTAGGAGTCAACGGCAAGGCTGAAGAACTCCTTAAGGCCCATGTTCTCTAGAATCTCGTTGTAGTCATCCAACAATCCAAGTGCAGTAAGTGTCGGGATGTGAGGATATCGGGTCGGCACAAATGGTATCCCCTCCAGCTTGTCATATATCTCGGATGTCGAGTACTTTTGTGTCGCATGAACCACTCTTACTGGAGCCTGAGTTACCTCTTCCTCAACTGCTTTTCCTTTTCCATGAGATGAAGTTCCCACATCTTGTACCGGCTCTTGTGCCTTTGGGTTTGGTTTCGGGTTGGTGCGCTTCCTTGTCATTGTCCTACAAAAGACAACTCAAAGAACGAATAAGCACATCGTACAATCTGCCAACACAATCAATAGGAGCTTAAAGCATTGATGATCAACAATTGTGGGAGCTTAACAATGATCAACAATTGTGGGAGCTTAACAATTGCATACTTTTTCAACTTCAATGCAGTAAACAAGCTTAAGCATCTTAACCAAACCCAATTCTAGCTCAGCATAAGCACAATGTACAAGCAAATCAATCACTTTCTTGAGCAATTCACAATCTCATCAACCAAAGATCCTTAATGCACATTTTTGAAACTTTTGTGAAACAAAACTCATCCAAATCAAGTGGTATCACAAAATTAAGCTCTTAACAATCCAATGCATCATTAGAAACCATCCAATTAGAAAACCCCCAAAAAATTTCGGATTCCAAATTTCTCAAGAACCCTAATTCACCAAAAGTCAAATTCATTCATTCCTAGGGCGAAATTGAGTTGGGTAATCATCTAGGAACAGCCTAGCATAGGTTTCTAACAAGCATCATCAACCAACAGCCACAAATTCGAGTTCTAGAAAAAATCGAAAATCTTTTTGCATGAACCATAAACTCGGATTTGAAGAGCTTTACCTTGTTTGGAGGATGAGATGATGAGAGAAACAAGGGGATAACAAGATAGTGCTTGAGAAATCGGAAACACAGAGCTTTGAATCACGAAAATCCGATGAGAATTGATGGAGATTGAAGAGTTTGAAGTTCTTTGAAAACCTCTTAGTGAAATCGCAAGAGTGAGTGAAAAGAGAGAGAGAGTCGCGACTTGGAGGAGAAAACAAGGAGGAAATCGGTTCAAACCGGTTCATTAAATAGATTTTGGGTGAAAATTTGGGTTTAAAACGGTTTAGGTTCGAGAAAAATTACCCGGGCGAAGGCGCGTATCGGCCTGGCCAACCGATACGCCAGCCGATATCAACTCTCGGATTTAATTCCTGCATCCCGTATCGGTCTGGCCAACCGATATGGGGACCGATATCAACTCTCGGTTTTTTCTATTGCATCCCGTATCGGCTTGGCCAACCGATACGGGGTCCGATATCGATCTTTCTGGGAAATCCGTATCGGCCTGGCCAACCGATACGGTGCCCGATATTGAGCCTCGGATTATTTTTACCAGAACCGTATCGGCCTGGCCAACCGATACGGAACCCGATATTGGCTCCTGCACATTTTTTCTTCATTTTCGCGGCCTTTGCTCAACTCCAACTGATCTACAACCTCATCCTTAAGCCAAAACCTGACAAAACTCAAAGCAAAACATCAAAATAACAAGCAAAAGACGTATGTACAAGGATAAACATGGGAATGTCTCCCAAGTGCGCTTTTATTTAAAGTCGTTAAGCTCGACTTTGCAAACCGTGATCTCAAGCTGAGGGAGGGCTAGAGAGTGGAATCAAAGTCCCCTCCTCTATTGCTTCTGAGACGGAGTAATGCTTGAGTCTTTGGCCATTGACCGTGAACTCTTCATCTGATTTTTCCAAAAGTACCACCGCTCCATATGGTCTCACCTCCTTCACTCTAAACGGTCCCGACCATCTAGACTTGAGCTTCCCGGGAAAGAGTTTCAACCGGGAGTTAAAGAGCAACACAAGATCTCCTTCCTTGAACTCCTTCTTCTGGATCAGCTTATCATGGAAAAGCTTGGTCCTCTCCTTATAGATCTTCGAGCTCTCAAAAGCCTCAAGCCGTATCTCGTCAAGTTCATTCAGCTGAATCAACCTCCTCTCAATTGCGGTCTTGATGTCAAAGTTCAGCAACTTGACAGCCCACATGACCTTGTATTCCACCTCCACCGGTAAGTGACATGACTTACCATACAGCATGGTGAATGGTGTAGTTCCCAATGGAGTCTTGAAAGCAGTCCTATACGCCCACAGTGCGTCATCAAGTTTCTTAGCCCAATCTTTCCTTGAGGCTCCAACAGTCTTCTCTAGGATAGCCTTGATTTTCCTATTGGACACTTCAACTTGGCCGCTTGTCTAAGGATGATATGGTGTTGCAACCTTATGCTTCACTCCATACTTCTTCAAGAGACTCTCAAATAGCTTGTTGATGAAGTGTGAGCCTCCATCACTGATCACAATCCTCGGGATTCCAAATCTTGGGAAGATAATGCTCTTGAATAGCTTTATTACAACCTTGGCGTCATTAGTTGGACTCGCCACTGCTTCTACCCACTTGGAAACATAATCCACAGCTACTAAGATGTAGCTATTCCCGTAAGAGGATGGGAAGGGTCCCATGAAATCAATGCCCCACACATCAAATATTTCAACTTCAAGGAAGGGGTTTTGAGGCATCTCATTTCTTCTACTGATATTCCCCTTTCTCTGACAAGGATCACACTTAGTGATGAACTCTTGGGCATCTTTGAACATTGTAGGCCACCAAAACCCAGCTTGTAGAGCCTTTTGAACCGTCTTGAAAGTGGCAAAGTGACCACCATAATCTGACCCATGGCAATGTAGGAGAATGCCTCCCACTTCTTCATCAGCTATGCACCTTCTATAGAGTTGATCCTTGCACAAAGTGTAGAGGTAAGGCTCGTCCCAATAGTACCTGTTGACATCTCTAAAGAACTTTTTTCTTTGGTAGCTATCGAGGCTTGGTGGTTCTTTCCTAACAGCTAGGAAATTGACTATATTAGCATACCACGGTTCCTTGTCTTCAATAGAATTGACCTCCTCAATCCTCATTCTTGTATCATGAGCATCCTTAACAACCTTGCAGGCCATTAGCTGCTCCTCAGGGAGAGAGTCATCTAGAGGAATTCCATCCTCAATTCTCAGTCTTGACAAATGATCTGCTACTCCATTCTCAATGCCTTTCTTATCCTTGATCTCCAAATCAAATTCTTGTAGCAGCAGTATCCACCTCAGAAGCCTTGGCTTGGCATCTTTCTTGGCAAGTAGATACCTCAACGCAGCATGATCCGTGTACACCACAACTTTAGATCCAACCAAGTATGATCTGAACTTCTCAAAGGCAAACACCACAACAAGAAGCTCTTTCTCAGTTGTTGCATACCTCACTTGAGCGTCGTCCAATGTCCTACTAGCATAGTATATGACATGGAGTTTCTTGTCTTTCCTCTGTCCAAGGACTGCTCCTACTGCGTAGTCACTTGCATCACACATGATCTCAAAAGGCAACTCCCAGTCGGGAGCTTGGACTATCGGGGCGCTAATCAGGGCCTCCTTAATCATGTGGAATGCTGCCAAACACTCATCATCAAACACAAAATCTGTCTCCTTACACAGCAGACGTGTAAGTGGTCTAGCGATCTTGGAGAAATCCTTGATAAACCGCCGGTAGAACCCTGCATGACCCAAAAAGCTCCGGATTCCCTTCACTGAGTTTGGTGGCTGAAGACTTGTCATCACCTCTATCTTAGCCTTATCCACTTCAATACCATTCTCTGAGATCTTATGACCCAACACAATCCCCTCGGTTACCATGAAGTGGCACTTCTCCCAATTGAGCACGAGGTTCGTCTCTTCACATCTCCTCAAGACCCTGCACAGATTCAGCAAACAGGAGGAGAAAGAAGAACCATACACAGAGAAATCATCCATAAAGACTTCCACAATATCCTCAATAAGATCTGAGAAAATAGACATCATGCACCGCTGAAAGGTAGCCGGTGCATTGCACAAGCCAAATGGCATCCTTCGATAAGCAAAGGTACCATAAGGACAAGTGAATGTCGTTTTCTCCTGATCATTAGGATGTATCGGGATCTGAAAGAATCCACTGTATCCATCAAGAAAGCAATAGAAAGGATGATTATCAAGGCGTTCTAGCATTTGATCGATGAATGGTAATGGAAAATGATCCTTCCTAGATGCGGCATTTAGTTTTCTATAATCAATACACATCCTATGCCCAGTGATAGTTCTAGTAGGAATCAATTCATTACTGTCATTTTTAACCACAGTAATCCCCCCCTTTCTTCGGAACACAGTGCACGGGAGAAACCCAAGTGCTATCCGAGATAGGGTAGATTATCCCTGCATCAAGCAATTTCAGAATCTCTTTCTTGACTACTTCCTTAAGATTAGGATTCAATCTTCTTTGGTGCTCAATAGAAGACATGGATTCATTTTCAAGGTGGATCCTATGGGTACACAAGCTAGGTGACAATCCTTTTATATCATCGAGTGAGTATCCTATTGCTTTTCTAAACTTTTTCAACTCAGTGGTCAAAGCAATCAATTCATCATCATTCAGCAACTCATTCACAATGACAGGATAGGTAGAGTTAGGGCCAAGAAATGCATACCAAAGCCCCCGCGGAAGGGGCTTTAACTCAACCTTTGGCGCCTTAAGCTCGCTCCAATCATCAGCTTCAAGCTGCTCCTTGCACAGCTCTACTCCCTTGGCGCCATCAGCACCCATGTCTACAGCAAACACCTCCAGCTCCTTACCCACTGAGTCTGATCCCAGCTCAATGAACTCAACCTCTTCTAGCAAAGGCTTGTGCGAATCAAGCGCTCTCATATAAGCCCAGCTCTCTTCTTGAAGATACCCATACTCCCCACATTCCTTGGTCAAGGTAACCTCTAATGGATCATCCATGTTCAACTCCTCAAGAAGTTCATCAGCTAGCTCATCCATAGTCTCAATATAAAACATTTGACCTTGAATGGTTGGCTTCTTCATCACCTTGTTGATGTCAAATTTGAGCACTATGTCCTTGCCAAGGTTGAGGTCTATCTTCCCTTTCCTGACATCTATAATCGCACCAGCTGTGGCAAGGAAAGGTCTCCCAAGGATTAGAGGATCCTTTGGTTCTTCATCCATCTCCAATACAATGAAATCTGTTGGTACTTCAAATCCCCCTACTTTCACTGGAAGATCTTCTAGGAGACCAATTGGGTATCTCACCGATCTATCTGCAAGAACCAAGGAGATCCTACATGCCTTGTAGGTAGAGAAACCTAGCCTCTTGGCTACTGAGAAGGGCATCAAACTTGCGCTTGCTCCAAGATCACACAAACAACCCTCAAACCGATATGGGCCGATAGCACATGGAAGAGTAAAACTGTCAGGATCTTCAAGTTTCCTTGGAATAATATCCCTTTGGATGATCGCACTACACTCATGAGACAACACAACCATTCCTTGCACTTCTTTGGTTCTCTCTTTGATTGCATCCTTGAGAAACTTTCTATACTGAGGAACTAGCAAGAAGGCATCAATCAAAGGCATGGTCAACTCAACATTCTTCATCTGCTTTTCGAAAAGAGCTTTGTACTTCTCTAGGAGTTGCTTCTTGAATCTTCCCGGAAAGGGTAACTTGGGCTCATAAGGTGGTGGCACAAACACACCATCCTTCTTCTTGGGTGCATCATTCACTATTTCTTCAACCACAGCCTTTCCTTTCCTCTTGGCCATGTCGCTATCACTCTCTTTGTTGAGAGCAGAATTTTCAGAATTCTCCTCCCCTTCTTGAACTTCAATGTCCTCATTGAGTGAAGGTACTTGCGTTGGTGTGTGTACTTGACTTTGTTGCAGCTCTTTACCACTTCTCAAGGTTATGGCGCTGATGTATTCCTTTGGGTTTTGCTCAGATTTTCCGGGTAGAGTACCTTGAGTGCGAGATGTAGAAGCAGTCTTGTTTTCCATGTTGGTGACCCTTGAAGTCAAATTCTGCAGCTCGTTCTTAAGATCCCGTACTTCCATAGCTCCTGAGGCTTGCCCTTGAAGGAGTTGCTGCATCATAATTTTCAGATCATTGTCAACTCCTGAGGTAGAAGAAGTTTGTTGTTGTTGTTGACCAAAACCGGGTGGGTAGTGTTGCTTTGGAGCATAGCTTTGTTGACCTTGAAACTGAGGCTTATTTCCAAACCCTTGTTGGTTTGTGTAAGGGACAAATGGCTTTTGCTGTTGAGGTTGTTGAAAGCCTTGTTGCCCTTGTGGCTGAGCTTGTCCTTGAGATGGAGCTTGAGGATAGACTTGGTCTTGAGGATTGGCTATATTGTGCTGCGGTATGAGAAGTTTGGGTGGTTTCTATAGTTTTGATTGAAGCCTTTGTTGAAACCACCTTGTCCAGCAATGAAGTTGATCTCTTCTTGTGTCAAATCATCATCATCATCATAAATTTGTGGCTTAGAATCCTCATAGTGTCCCACAAAGTTGATGTTCTTTTGGCCAATGGAGATCATCTTGTCCAACTTCTCATTCAAAGCTTTTATCTCTTTCTCATACTTCTCATCTGAAGATGATGATCCTCTATTAGTCCTCTCATAATCCTCATTGTAGTTGCCATCACTCGTTGCCAGATTTTCAATCAGCTCCATAGCTGCATCTACTCCCTTGCTTAGGAAGTGTCCATTGCTGCATGAATCTAGCATTGCCCTCATTCTAGGAAGCACTCCGCGGTAGAGGTTGCTGAGTAGTGTTTCCTTGGTGAAACCATGGTGTGGGCACTGAGTGGTGAGCTTGTTGAACCTCTCCCAAGCTTCAGCGAAGCTCTCATTGTTGCGCTGCACAAACCCGGATAGCTCACTGCGAAAACGGGCAGTCCTAGTAGGTGAGAAGAACTTCTTCAGGAAAGCTTTCTTCAGGTCTCCCCAAGTAGTGATGGTTCCTGGAGGGATAGTGCTTTCCCAATCCTTGGCTCTGTCTACCAATGAGAAGACGAAGAGACGCATTTTCAACCCATCGTCAGTCACACCATTCAGCCTCGTGGTGGCACAAATCTTGTCAAAGGTGTCCAAGTGCTGCAACGGGTCCTCATATGCTAACCCATGGAACTGATTGTTCTGCACCATGTTCATCACCATAGCTCGGATCTCAAAGTTGTTATTGTTGACCGGTGGTGGAATGATTCCATGCCGGTTAGCATTTGTATCTCCATCACCAATGGCCCTAACCGGCCTTTGTTGCTGCTGCTGTTGCTGCTGCTGTTGATCCTCGTGGTTATCCATAACTGTTTGCTCAACACTTTCAACGTGAACAGCTCGTTCTTGTGCTCGTCGTTCCCTTGCTAATCTTCTCTCGTGTGCTTTGATGTCGTAAACTCTTGCAACTAAGTTTGTAGTCCCTTTGCTGCGCAAGTTCATACACCTAGCATCAAAAGGAGAGAAAGTAGCAAATTAGTAACAATAACTTGAACTAAAAAGGAATAGAAAACGAATTGATATATCCAGAATCCCCGGCAACGGCGCCAAATTGGTAACTAGGATTTTATGATCCTTTGAGGTACCAATTCCTCAAGCTTATCGAAGTAGCTTTGAGGTATCGAACCTATTATGGGATGGATAAAACCAATAAGCAAACACTAAACCTTCAGAGTCAAATCAAACAATTTGGTTTTTAGTTTCTAACAATCCTAACAAAAGCAATTCAAACTAAAGTAAACAAAAGCAAATAAACAAACGATTCAATCAATAACAAGAATAAGGCTCAAGGGTTGAGGTCAACGGATAGGTGACTCGGGATGATCAAGGAATTCTAATTCAAACTTCTAAAAGCTAATCTCCTAGCAAGGAACACACCAAGTAAATCAGTTTAATCTCTTAATACCAATTCTTCACTTAATCTTAACTCAAGAACAAATCATCATTTGTGAATTAAAATCAAACGAGCATTCAAACAGGTTCCAATTAGCAAACAATCACTCTAGACATACATTTTCATGCGCTAGAATGTGAAAGTCCTAACAAAGCTAGATACTGGAATTTCATCGAACATGTTGTGAACAAGAAATTCTAAAACATCCTAATCAATGTGATCAAGATTAATTAGGCATTAAGCACACTTTGCAAGATGAGATTTTGAACAATTAACCACTAGAAATCTATTGATCACCCCAAATCAACCTAGTCCTACCTAACCCATAAGCCTATGGAGAACTACTCACTAATCATAGCTAGATCAACCAAACTCATAGGAATAGAGTTGATCATGTAGATTGGTGAGGGATTGAGAGATTTGTTGAAGGAATAACAAGAGAAAAATACTAGATTAATCCAAGGAATCAAATTTGTTCTTACAAAAGAGTTTAGAACATCAAAAAACAGCTTATGAAGCAAATAGAAATAGGTTTTTGGCTTAAATAGTCATTAGGGTGCGAGCCGGGTCAACCCGGAACAAACCGGGTGTTGACCCGGATCCAAGTGAAAATCTGGGGACAGTATCGGTTGGCTGGACCGATATGCCAACCGATATCAACTCTCGGTTTTTCCTGGATGGAAGCGTATCGGTCCACCTGACCGATATGTGACCTGATATGAAGTCCCGAAAATTAATCCGATAGTCCATATCGGTCGGATGAACCAATACTCGAACCGATATGGCTCTCTGGGAATCAGATGAAGAGTTGTATCGGCCCGCCTGGCCGATATTCAGGCCGATATGAGATTCTGCTTGCTCTCACTTGGTCTTCTGAGCTCAAGACTCCACATCCAAGCTCACCAATGCTCCTAGACACCTCCATTCACCTGTAGAACACAAGAAACACTCCAAATGCAAGCCTATAATGCCTACTCCTAGTCCTAAACAACTCTAGACTCTAGATGCGACAATGACTCGACGAAATGGTAAGAATGATGGAGAAAAGGAGTCAAAACAAGAACTATGTACAAGCCTAAATGCATGAAAATGTATGAATATCACCCCTGTAGGTTTAAATCTACCTAAATCTCTTATAATAATAATAATAATAATAATAAGAAGAGGAAGAGGAAGAGGAAGAGGAAGAGGAAGAGGAAGAGGAAGAAGAAGAAGCAGTGGAAGAAGAAGCGAAAGAAGAAGCGGAAGAAGAAGAAGAAGAAAAGAAGCGGAAGAAGAAGAAGAATAAGTGGAAGAAGAGGAAGAAGCAGCGGAAAAAAAGCCAAGCAACAAGTAGCTATGGAGCTCCGACGATAGCTAATTATAATACTTTCGCGATATAATGATCGGGGTTTTGGAATTAGAAGAAGAAGAAGAAGAAGAAGAAGAAGCAGCAGCAGAAAAAGCCAAGCAACAAGTAACTATGGAGATCCGATGATTACTAATTATAATGCTTGTGCGATATAATGATCGGAGTTTTGGAATTACGTACATATTTAATACGCAAAAAATATTAAATATGTTGTGTGAGAGAGAGAGAGAGAGAGAGAGAGAGAGAGAGAGAGAGAAAGAGAGAGAGAGAGAGAGAGGAGGTTACCTCGATGGCGGAAGACCAGGCTGCGCCGGCAGAGGAGAGCCAATCACGGGACTCGAAATATAAAAAACGAAGTTAATTATAATTGAGAAGTAAAAACGCACCAAATTCATTCTCACGAGGTTAATGACCAGGATACCCTTAATGAAAATTTTAATGAAAAGTCCCACATCG